>LR738709.1:681396321-681464975 GCA_902687465.1 Secale cereale | reverse complement strand
TTATTTTAGGGGTTTCATATATTGTGTTAGCTAGCTAATAGAGAGAAGTGTCCTCTCTTATCTCCGTGCATGCTCATATATCAATGCATCATCATAGTTAATAATAAATCATCATCGTCATTGTCATAATAAAAAAGTCGTACTCAGCATCATCGTCATCTCATAACTTCTACTCGTTGTCATAATAACAAGTCCTGCTCATCATCATCATCATTGTCATCTAACAACTTCTTAGCACATGATCATAAGCAGCCAGACTTAATTAAGTACACCTTCTCTAAGGTGAAATAGCATAAAATAAGATAGGCCCTGACTCTCCATTATGGAGAATGCAGATTATCATGTCTCCAATTCTTGGCTTTCGCACAATGTCACTTCCATGTAGCTCCCTACGACTGACCATACATTTCTTCCAATCTTTGATTGTCAAGTCTTCATTGGATTTAGAAATCTTGTATGGACAGTTATGTGTAGTATGATGACCTGACGAGTACGGTAATAAGCTCATAACATTGAGGTGACCTTTCTGAAACATCAGATGAGGCACACAATCCGAAGGGATTTTCTGTTGAAAAACATAGTAATAACTTCGTAGTTAGTAATGCAGTTTAGTTTTAGAAGAAATTATGCAAAATATGATCGGCCACAAATCTTACCATGATATCTCCATGGATGTTATCGTAGTTCAACACGTGCACTAGTGGCATGTATTGACCATAATGTGCAGCAGTTTTAGCATAGGTATTGTAACGCTCAAAATAAGAAAGTAACGAGACAAGATGATTTTTCTTCTGACAAGTTAATTCTGCACCATCAGTGTAGTGGGTTCTGTCTACCATCTTCTGTACATTTCTTGAAGAATGGAAATAAGCTGTTAATGGAAATAAGCTGTCAATTATTTTGAAAGACACAACATAAATTACTTAATAAATATGATTGAGAAACTCACATAGAGGTAGAACTGGAAGTGTATCAACAAGGAGCCACATGCCATCGCCATCATCACCAAGGTCAAAGGTGACATACATACCCTCCTGAAAATCATATGCCTTGCATAGCGCTCCCCAGTTCGAGCAACCAAAATGGGTTACGCTCTCCGAATTGTATAGCTTTACAAGAAAATCATAATCATGATGGGTCCTGAGATGAATTTGCCTTGTTTCCATACTTTGATGATCTTCGAAATCCAGATGCTCCAAGACATAGCGTCTTGCATGGCATGGGTTAAGCTAGTCGAATTGTAAAAGACAAAAATTACACGTTGAAAAGAAGGCATGAGTCATGATTAATTACCAAACAAGACTTGTCGTGTTGCATACCGTCTCAAAATCAAAGGCCTCATCGAGCTTAACACTGAAGCATCAATCGTCTACCTTGTGTGGCCTATGGCACTGACCCCAGTCGTTGCCACATCAGTCGCATGCTAGGATCCTATCGTCATCATTAGACGACGACATTTCCTACATATTGTAGCACAAGTCATGCGAAAATTCAATGGTTGAAAATATAAACAAAAACATTTCAAAATATCTTAATTATAGGACTCATATATATTGACATGGAGATTTGGTTGGACTCCAGTTTGAGCATTCAATAAGCAAAACTAAATTATCTCTTGCGTCCGTACATCGTCGAGTATTATCACTAATACATCTCGAATAGTATCATACATATAGCATAACTAATTACTTAATACAGCTAAAACCCTAGCAAACGACGGGTATCGGCGCGGGTGGTGGACATCCAAAGAGAAGGAACCATCACAGGATCAGAGCTCCAGTGAGATCCCTGAAGAACCTGTCATGTATTGTCGAACCTGCCCTCCAACGCAACCATGTAGCGACGGACGTGTTCGTCCTCCTCGCCGACACGGTGACGTACAACCTCCGCGGGGTCCTCAAGCCTCCGCACCATCACTGGCCCGCGCGCCCGCCACCAAAGAAGGTTAGGGTCAACAACGGGTTGGCTCCTAATCAAGTTGCGCCCACCGGAAGGAAGCACCTCCCAATACCAGCCCGACGGAGTCCAGTCCCGAACATGACCCCTCTGATTAAGCAGGCCTCCGTTGAGTCGACGACGAGGATGCGGGATAGTCATCGTCGACGTCGATGCGGGAATAATTGCTTGAACTCAAAGAATAAACTAGTTCTATTAATTCAACTAGTTCAACTAATAAGCACTTACTATAAAAAAATGAACTAGTTCTTACTAAATATAAACTAGTTTTACCAAAATTAAACTAGTTTTACTAAGAATAAACTAGTTCTATTAATTCAACTAGTTCAACTAACAAGCACTTACTAAAAATAAAAATGAACTAGTTCTTACTAAAAATAAACTAGTTTTACTAAAATTAAACTAGTTTTACTAAAAAAAACTAGTTCTATTAATTCAACTAGTTCAATTAATAAGCACTTAATATAAATAAAAATGCACTAGTTCTTACTAAAACAACTACATTCTATCACTAAAACTATAAGAAATTATAAAAACAGAAAATTCATCTAACATTTGTATATATAACTAAAACTATAAAAAAACTATAAAAACAGAAAATTCATACATCAATACATCAATACATCCATGCATCATATACATACATCTGCAATTACATATACATATATATACAACATATCCATATATAATGAAAAAAAGCAGAGCAGATCGAGTAGAGCAGGCCGGGGCAGCGGCGGCGGCGTGCGGCAGGGGCGGCGTAGGCAGGGCGGCGGCGGAGGGGAAGGCCGAAGTGCTCTCTATGCGGCGACGGCGAGGTCGGGGAGAGGGCGGCGACGGCGATGTCGGGGCACAGGGCTGCGACGGCGAGGTCGGGGCAGGGCGTCGACGGCGAGCAGCCTGGCGGTGTCGGGGACGAAGTGATGATGGAAATCTGAAAATCTCCAAAGTGTTGCTTATATAGCAGAAGAATTGGTCCCGGTTCGTGGCACCAACCAGGACTAATGGAACCATTAGTATTGGTTCGTGCTACCAACCGAGACAAATGGCCAGCTTTCAGCATCCCAAAGGGCGGGAAAAAGAGGCCATTGGTCCCGGTTGGTGGCACCAACCGGGACTAAAATGTGGGCATTGGTCCCGGTTGGTGCCACGAACCGGGACGAATGAGCACCTTTAGTCCCGGTTGGTGCCATCAACTGGGACCAACGTCCAAGTGCTGCCCGCGTCGCGGCCAACAGTTTAGTCCCACCTCGCTAGTTGAGAGAGCTCGAGAGTGGTTTATAAGCGCTACTGCGCCCACCCTCTCGAGCTCCTCTCAACTGCATGCTTTCGGGCCTAATTGTGGCTGTGTCCCTGTGGGCCTACTGGGCATACTGCGGGCCTGAATCCTGGCCCATGGTTGGGTTTCAAGTAGTATTCAGGCCGTGTCGGCCCTGTAGGTGTAATTTTTTTTTATTTTTTACCAATTTTTTTCTTTATTGCTTTATTTTTAAAATTTTGTTTCTACTTTCAACGAAATACTTACTGTTGCTATTTTTATTTATTTTATTAAACTTTATTTATTTTACTTTATTAAAGTTTATTTTGTTTCCACTTTTTATTTTATTTTTATTCTACTTATTTATTTTATTTTATTTTTTGCTTTTTGGTTGATTCCTTTAGCTATTAGAGTTTCATTAAAGTTTTATAGTTCATTCTTTTAGTTTATTATTTTTGCTATTAGAGTTTCTTAAAAGTTTTCTAGTTCATTCTTTTTTATATTAGTTAGAGCTAAATGACCCTGAAATTGAAAAGCATTTCAAATGAACTCTGAAAAGGTTGAAAGTTGGCATGGTATCATCATTTCACCCACATACCATGTGCAAAAAAGTAAAGAGGGTTACGACAAAAACTGGATGCACTTCATGTACAAAACGGACAATCTCTTTCGAGGTATTGGGATTTCAGACGAGAACTCGTCTGTTACAAAGGGATTTCATTTTTTTAACTTATTTGAACTACAGACTTTTTCTGTGTTCGTGGATGCACCATTCAAAGCAACATCATCAATTTTTAACCATTTCTGACTTCATTTGCTATTTTTCATGCATTTACTGAATTTTTTGACCTAAATGACCCTGAAATTGAAAAACATTTCAAATGAACTCTGAAAAGGTTGAAAGTTGGCATGGTATCATCATTTCACCCACATAGCATGTACAAAAAGTAGAGAGGGTTATGGAAAAAACTGGATGCACTTCGTGTACAAAACCATTACAGAACATCATGGATAGATAAGTGATGAAATTAATATACGTTCATCATCACATGCCATTCAAAGTACATGCATATCTCTAGAGCATCTAATTAAACCATACATTGAAACTATGTAGAACATTTCAACGCAACAACAAATGCGATCTTAATCGCAACCAAGGTAACAATTGATCCAACGGCATAATGATACCAAGCCTCGGTATGAATGGCATATTTTCTAATCTTTCTAACCTTCAAGTGCATGGCATCCATCTTGATCTTGTGACCATCAACGATATCCGCAACATGCAACTCCAATATCATCTTCTCCTCCTCAATTTTTTTAGTTTTTCATTCAAGTACTTGTTTTTATTCTTCAACTAAATTTAACCTCTTGACAATAGGGTCCATCTTGATCTTGTGATCATCGACGACTTCCGCAACATGCAACTCCAATTCCATCTTCTCCTCCTCCGTTTTTTTCCAAATTTTTCTTCAAGGAAATGTTTTCCTCTTCAACTAAATTTAACCTCTCTACAAGAGGGCGGTTGGAATTTCCGGTTCAACTACCTCCAAGACGTATAAAAACATCTATGTCAGGTTGGTCGGCATAATTGTCATAAACACTAAAACAAATAGTTATAAATTAAAGATAATATACCACATCCATATCGTAGACAGGACGCGGGCCGACGTGGGCAGATATCAAAACCATCGCACTATATAATAACAAGCAATAATAAACGTAAGAAAATTAGACAAATATCTATCTAAAGCAATAATAACAAGAAACAATAAAAGTAAGAAAAGCATGGACAGAACAAGAGGCTCACCACGGTGGTGCCGGTGACGAGATTGGCGGGGGCGATCGACGGCGGTGAAGACGGGGATGGGACGTGACGGACCGCTAAAACTAGACAAATCTTGAAGAAAATGGAGCTTGGAGTTCGAGCTTTGAGAGGAGAAAAGCTTAACTAGTGTGACTCAGACATTTCATTGAACACCTCATGTGCATAGGAGGCGAGCTAGCTAGAGCACCACAGGTCCCCCCGACCGGCCAGAAAAACAGAGCAGTGAAAGTGCTAGGCGAGGGGTTATATATAGGAAACTCATTGGTCCCGGTTCGTATCAGCAACCGGGTCTAAAGGCCACCCATTTGTCCCGGTTCCACGCATGAACCGGGACCAATGGGTGTGGGCCAGGAGCGAGGCCCATTGGTCCCAGTTCGTGCCTGGAACAGGGACAAATGGGCCCAGACCAACCGGGACAGATGCCCAACGAGGCCCGGCCGCCCCCCTGGCCGCACGAACCGGGACGTATGCCCCCATGGGTCCCGGTTCGTGGATGAACCGGGACTAATGGGCTCGCCAGGCCCGAACCAAAGCCTTGTTTTCTACTAGTGGATATTTTACGGCGGGTAAACAAATTACTGTCGAGCAATTGATAGAAAACCTAATAATTATGAGACTATCTAGGCATGACCATTATATATAGGCATCACGTCCGAGACAAGTAGACCGAAACGATTCTGCATCTACTACTATTACTCCACACATCGACCGCTATCCAGCATGCATCTAGTTTATTGAGTTCATAAGAACAGAGTAACGCCTTAAGCAAGATGACATGATGTAGAGGGATAAACTCAAACTTAGTGATATAAATCCCATCTTTTTTATCCTCGATGGCAACAATACAATACATGCCTTGCTGCCCCTACTGTCACTGGGAAAGGACACCGCAAGATAGAACCCAAGGCCAAGCACTTCTCCCATTGAAAGAACTATAGATCTAGTTGGCCAAACCAAACCAATAATTCGAAGAGACTTGCAAGTATATTATAATCGTACAAAAAGAGTTCAGAGAAGAACCAAATATTTTTCATAGATAATCTTGATCATAATCCCGCAATTCATCGGATGCAAAAAGAGATTACATCGAATAGATCTCCTCGAAGACCGAGGAGAACTTTGTATTGATATCCAAAGAGAGATAAGAAGCCATCTAGATACTAGCTATGGACCCGAAGGTCTATGGTAAACTACTCACAACTCATGGTGAGGCAATGACGATGATGTAGAAGCACTCCGTGGAAGATCCCCCCTCCGGCGGAGCTCCGGAACAGGCCCCAAGATGGGATCTCACGGGAACAAAAGGTTACGGCGGTGGAACTAGGGTTTTCTCTGTTGTTCTGATGGTTTCGGGGTACGTAGGTATATATAGGAGGAAGGTGGGCACCGGGGGCCAAACGTGGGGCCCACGAGGCAGGGGGTGCGCCATATAGGGGGGAGGCATCCCCCACCCTCGTGGGCACCACATATGCCCTACTCCGCGGTTCTCAAGTCTCCCGTGCGTGATTTTCTCCAAAAATATCTCTCCCGAATGTTCAATTCCGTTTGGACTCCGTTTGATATCCCTTTTCTGTAAAACCCTGAAACAAGCAAAAAACAGCCATCTGGACTGGGCGCTTGGGTTAGTAGGTTAGTCCCAAAGATAATATAAAAGTGTATGACAAAGCCCATTAAACATCCACAACATCATAAATAATAGCATGGAACAATTAAAAATTATAGATACATTGGAGACGTATCATACAGCAAAGGGACTGGACACTAGAAGCGGAACTGCCCCAAGTATTTGGCGGATAAGAAAGATGGCAAAGTGAACAAAGGTATATTTGATATACATGTTATTGATGTGTACCTTACTAATGCTCGTAGTAGCACCTGGGTATTTGATACTTGTTCGGTTACTAATATTTGTAACTCGAACCAGGGGCTATGGATTAAACGAAGATTAGCTAAGGAAGAGGTGACGATGCACGTGGGAAATGGTTCCAAAGTCGATGTGATCGCCGTTGGCACGCTACCTCTACATCTACCTTCGAGGTTAGTTTTAGACCTAAATAATTGTTATTTGGTGCCAGCGTTGAGCATGAACATTATATCTGGATCTTGTTTGTTGCGGGACGGTTATTCATTTAAATCAAAGAATAATGGTTGTTCTATTTATAAGGAGTCTTGTCAGGGATATTACTACCAGGTATAAACCGCCCAGGTGGGGCTGGTTTATGTTATCAAGATTATTTATCAAAGGTCTAGTGGATTATGAGGTAGAAGATTTCAGCCCGGGAGGTTTAGAGCCCAAGTGTTAGGGCCCATGATTTGTAAACCGCCATGCTATGTAACGTGAGATGTAAGATAGAAGGAGTAGAGACCGAGGCGGACACGTTTAGGAGCCGTCCTCGGGACTCTGTAAACCGGACCGGGCGTCACCTCTTATATAAAGGGACGAACCGGCGACGGTTTAGGACCGACAACTACAGCTCGAGACACAGGCAAAGCGGATTCGCTCCCTGGTCATCGAAACCCTAGCAATACACACCAAACTAGACGTAGGCTTTTACCTTCACCGAAGGGGGCCGAACTAGTATAAAATCCCTGTGTCCTTGTCCGCTTTAACCCCTTTAAGCTAACCCATAGCGATGGCCTCACGACTAAGTCCTTTTGCTAGGACATCTGCCGTGACAAAACCACGACAGTTGGCGCCCACCGTGGGGCTATCGCACGATGGTTTCGAGTTCTTGAAGTGCGCCTTTGAAGGACTCAAGGGCTACATAGTGGGCCGGATGACTAAGAGTCGTCGCGGCAAGATCTACATCGACGATGCAGGCTAGTGCCCCAAGGCCGATTCAATCGAATACGGGTACCGGGTCCCCTTCAGCGGCATCCACGTGTTCATCGGCAAGATCGGCGAACCGGGCCTTGGGCCGGACATCTTCCCCAATATCGTCGAGCTGGCTCAGCGTGCGAGACCTGCCCGGATTCAGCCCGCCGTGAAGCGCGTCTTCGTTGGAGCAGTGCATGGAGTACAAGCCGAGGATGGATCGGACTCGGGGGGCGAGACTATTATCTATTCCGGCGATGAATCTTTTTCCGGAGTGATAGAATCTTTATATCTGCTGCAGGACGGCCGATCTGAGGGCTGTTCCGATGGTGACAGTATTCCGGACCCCTTCGATCCGCCAAACCGGCTTGCTGTCTTCATGGCCGGATCACAACCTATGCAGCAGTCCTCAACAACAGTGGTGTTAACATTAGATGCGATGGGAGCTAGAGCTGGAGATCTTCCCCCGTTGCCGTCTCACACTTTATCCGTCTTGGTCGATACTTTGGTAGCATTATTGACGGCAGAGGTAGCCCAGGCCAACAAGGAGCAGCATGATGCGGAGGTCGCTCAGGTGAAAGGCCGGATTGAACAAGCCAAGTTGGACCTGTCTGCTGAGAAAGCTAGGATGGCGACAAGGCACGCGGAGCTTGATACTCAGGCCTATCGACTCATTTTGGATCTGACCGCTTCACACGATGTAATGATGAGAAGGCAACAATCTCGCTTGCCACCGGTTTATGAGGCAAGGAATCTCTTTAGCACGTCAGGAGCAGGAACCAGTAACCAGCCGGAGGTGAACCGGGGAGGAGCGTCGGGCATGGGAGCATCGGTTCAGCCACCGGCCACAGAACCAACCTGCCAGGTTGTACCGTCACAACATGTGCCCACCCCTCCTGGTCATTATTCTAATCCGCTGGATAACATAGTCGCCGCCACTTCACGACTGGCCGCCCTTCCCATTGAAGGAAAGTCCCCCATAGCAGTGGAGGCATGACGGGCCAGGGAGTTGTTGGACACGGCGATAACTCAACAACAAGCTTATTCTCAAAGCCGGGAGAGGATTCATTCGACTCCCCGCCCAAGCCGGAGCTATACTAGGCGTATGGATGAACCGGCTGTATCAAGCAGTGCACGAAGACGTAATCCTCCGAGGCAGGATAATCCGGAAGGAGGAGAGGCGAACGCTCAGGACATGGTGGATCAGGCCAGGCAAGGCCGGGAGGCCGAAGTAACAGCACAGTACAAAGCCCATCAGGCGACACCGGTTCGTCCCACCACCACAGTTGAACCGGGCGTCATGTCTAGCTCCTTGGGAGTGCCTTGTCTTATCCTCACTTTACGAAACGTAAAACTGCCCAAGGATTTCAAAGGACCACGCAAAGAACCCAATTACACGGCAGATCTGGCTCCGGAGGCATGGGTTGAGAGTTATGAGATGGCAATGGAGATGCTGGATGTGGATGAGGCAGCATGCGCTAAGTATTTCACAATGATGCTCGAAGGCACAGCTCGAACTTGGCTGAAGGGTTTACCGCCTAATTCCATCTGATCATGGGCCGAGTTGCGGCGCCGATTTATCAATAACTTCAAAGACACGTGCAAGCAGCCAATGGCTGTCGTTGATTTAGCTGCCTGCATTCAAGGAGAGCATGAGTCTACAAGCAGTTGGGTGCGTCGAGTATCAGAGATCTTGCATTCTTCCAATAGCATCAACCCGAGCACAGCAGTGGTAACCTTGGAGGGCAATTGCCGGTTTGAACCCTTGCGACTAAAGTTAGGGCTGCTTAAGCATGATTGTAATGACATGGGGACACTCATGGGCGCTCTAGTAAAGTATGGGGACTCTGATAATACCAAACACCCAGACACTGATGGAGATAAGTCAGGAAAGGCAAGCAAGAATGGTAAGCCGCCGCAGCCCAACCCGGTGAATCAAGGATACAATGGTAAGCGTAAAGCGGATGGTAATTCAAATTTTGTGGCCAACACCAACGCTCAGGAGGATGGACAGCGCCGCAAGGGTAGACCGTCTCCACGTAATGGGAGGCCACTTATTAATCTGGAACGCCAGTTGAATGTACCTTGACCGAAGCACGGTACACCAGAAAAGCCAACTACGCATCTCTGGAAAGACTGCTTCATTATGCAGGAATTCATGAACCGGACACGGTACGATCACGGGCCCTCTGGCGGATCAGGCCCTGGCTTCCAAGGTCCGGGTTATCAAGGTGGCGAATCCGGTTCAGGATACCAAGGTAATAGCAGCAACCACAATGGGCACAATCAGCATAACCAGCAGCATGGTCAGGGCGGATATAATAATCAGGGAAATCAACAGCGTCAACAGCAGTACCAATCCGGATATCAGAGTAATCCGAAGGAGCTGAGCAGTGGGCAGTATCATGTCTTCACCACGAGCCTATGCAAGCGTGATCAGAAGGTTCTAAAGAGGGCGGTACATTTCGTTGAACCGGCACTGCCACGTTTGCTGCGTTGGTCAGAGCAGCCCATTGTGTGCAGCAGAGAGGATCATCTGCCCCGGGTTGATAATCCGGGTCAGCGGGCTCTAGTTGTGGCACCACAGGTAGGTGGCTACAAGTTTACCAAAGTACTTATGGACGGAGGCAGCAGCATCAACATTCTATATTATGAGACTTTCCGGCGTATGGGGCTGACAGATAAGAAGCTTCGACAGTCCAATATAGTGTTTCATGGGGTGGTGCCCGGTAAATCAGCGTATCCAGTTGGCAAGATCGATCTAGAGGTTACCTTTGGAGATGAACACGACTCCAGGTCAGTGACCATGACCTTTGAGGTGGTAAAGATCAAGAGCTCATACCATGCCTTATTTGGGCGGCCGGTTTACGCCAAGTTCATGGCTAGGCCGTGTTATGTCTATCTACAGCTCAAGATGCCAAGCCACAAGGGAACTATTACGGTCCATGGGAGTCGCAAGATTGCATTGGAATGCAAGGAAGGTGATGCAGCTTATGCTGAAGTGGTTTGTGCAACCGAGGAGCTGAAGTTTTATAAGGACAATGTTGATCCAGCAGATATGTCTCCGCTTAACAAACCAAACACAGAGCATGATTCGGCTTTGAAGTTTAAATCAGCTGAAGAGACCAAGCAGGTTGACTTTGTTCCTGGTGATTCATCCAAGCAGTTCACTATCAGTGCTAACCTAGATCCAAAATAGGAAAGCGCGCTCATCGAGTTCATCCGTGAGAATCGGGACATCTTTGCATGGAAGCCTTCTGATATGCTAGGTGTACCGAGGGAACTCACTGAGCACAATCTCAATATCGATCCTAAGTTTAAACTGGTCAAGCAATTTCTGCGCTGCTTCAATGAAGAGAGGCGCAAGGCTATTGGAGAAGAAGTGGCTAGGCTCTTGGCGGTAGGCTTTATAGTTGAGGTGCTTCATCCAGAGTGGTTGGCTAATCCGGTGCTAGTACTTAAGAAAAATGGCACTTGGAGAATGTGTGTTGATTACACAGATCTAAACAAAGCTTGTCCAACTGATCCCTTTGTCCTCCCCCGTATTGATCAGATCATTGATGCTACGGCAGGATGTGAGTGACTAAGTTTTTTGGATGCATACTCAGGTTATCATCAGATCAAGATGGCAGTTAAGGACCAGGAGAAGACGGCCTTCATAACTCCCTTTGGAGCCTTCTGCTATGTATCTATGCCATTTGGGCTTAAGAGTGCCTAGGCAACCTACCATCGTTGTGTGCAAAATTGCCTTCATGGACAGATTGGGCGGAATGTTCACGCATATGTGGATGACATTGTGGTGAATTTCAGGAAGGAGGAGACGCTGATAGCAGATTTGAAAGAAACCTTCAACAATCTCCGGGTCTATAAAATGATGCTTAATCCGGAGATGTGCGTTTTTGGCGTTCCAGCAGGCAAGCTCCTGGGGTTCTTAGTGTCGAACAGAGGAATCGAAGCTAATCCGGAGAAGATCAAGGCGATTACATCACTGGCTAAACCAGCGTGCATCAACGATGGCCAACGCGTGGCGGGCCATATTGCAGCGCTCAGCCGGTTTATCAGCCGTTTGGGGGAGAAGGCTATCCCGCTTTATCAGATGATGAAATAGACAGATCGCTTCGTCTAGAGTGATGCTGCTGATGCTGCGTTTGAGGACTTGAAGAAGCAACTAGCAGAGCCACCAGTCCTTGCTGCCCCAGTTGACATTGAGCCGCTGTTGTTATACGTGGCTGCTAATGCCCATGCAGTAAGCGTTGCCATTGTGGTAGAGCGCAAGGAGGCAGGCAAAGAATATCCGGTTCAGCGGCCGGTTTACTACATCAGTGAGGTGCTCATTGAATCAAAACAGAGATACCCGCATTGGCAGAAACTGGTGTATGGAGTTTTCATGGCAAACTGGAAGCTAAAGCACTATTTTCAAGGCCATCCAATCACCGTCGTCAGTTCAGCTCCGTTGGGGGATATAATCCAGAACAGAGAAGATACTGGGCGGGTTGCAAAGTGGGCCATTGAACTTAGCCCGCACGGATTAAAGTAGGTGCGTCGTACTGTGATAAAGTCCCAAGCATTGGTGGATTTCATCAACGATTGGACAGAGCTGCAAGCACCTGAGGAAAAGCCGTATCGCAAATATTGGACTATTCACTTTGATGGATCAAGGCAATTGGAGGGCTCGGGGGCTGGAGTCGTGTTAACTTCCTCACGAGGTGATAAGTTATGTTACGTCCTCCATCTGATGTTCCCTTGTACTAACAATGCAGCTGAGTGTGAAGCTCTCCTCCATGGTCTGCGGATGGCCAAGGAGATGAACTTAAGCCGGGTTAAGTGTTTTGGCGATTCAGACCTGCTGGCATAACAAGTATATGACAAGTGGGACTCCAAGGATCCACTCATGGTAGCATATCGACGAGGGGTAGACGCTGTCGCTGGACACTTCAAGGGTTATGAGGTGGATCATATAGACCAGCGAAAGAATGAAGCGGCTGACGCGTTAAGCCGGTTGGGTTCTCAGCGTAAACCAGTTCCGCCCAATACCTTCTTGGATGAGTTGCACAATCCGTCGATGCAGTTACCTTCAGAAGAGGACTTGGCTGTTCGCGATCCGGAGGCACAATTGGTCGCGGCACTTCATGTTATTTCGGATTGGACGCTTCCCTACCTGGCGTATATGAACCGAGGTGAGTTACCAGAGGATGAAGTCTTGGCTCGACAGATAATTCGGCGGTCTAAGTCAATGACTATTGTCAATGGAGAACTTCATCATCGCAGTATCTCTGGAGCGTTTCAGCGGTGTGTGTCACCAGAGGAGGGATGTGGTATTCTTAGAGAGATTCATGAAGGAGATTATGGTCATCATGCCGGTTCAAAATCTTTGGTGGCTAAAGCTTTTCGTCATGTGTTCTACTGGTTGACGGCTCATGCTGACGCAGAGGACTTGGTCAGAAAATGTGATGCTTGCCAGAAATTTTCACGGAGTGCTCATATACCGGCGCAGGAGTTGAGGATGATTCCAATTACTTGGCCGTTTGCCACCTGGGGGCTTGATATGGTTGGACCTTCAAGAGATCCCAAGATAAAAAGACCCACCTTTTGGTGGCTGTGGACAAGTTTACCAGATGGGTTGAAGCAGAGCATGTCAGTCAGTGTGATGCGGCAACGGCGGTTCAGTTCATCAAAAAGGTGATTTTCCGGTTTGGCTTTCCACACAGCATTATAACTGATAATGGCACCAATCTATCCAAGGGGGCTATGGAGGAGTTCTGTCAACGAGAGCACATCCGCCTTGATGTATCATCAGTAGCCCACCCTCAGTCTAATGGCCAAGCTGAAAGAGCCAATCAAGAGATCTTGAGAGGCATCAAACCCCGGCTTATGGTTCCTTTATAGACACTACAAGAAATATGTTAACTTGTGACCTTGACTATTGGTCATTGAAAGGTCATTATTTTTCATTTGCGACCTTTTTTGTGACCAAAAACAGAAGGTCAAAAGCTGGCGGTCGTAAACTGATATTAACGACCTTCTCTGTGAGAAGGTCGTAAACATTTACGACCAAAATATACCTACTGTCGTGTTTTGGTCACTAGCAGCCTCCTCAGACCACGTAGGCATCCAGCGTGGCAAGCTTATGTGGCACAATAATCGGCCCGGTCCAATTCGGTGTTCAACATGGGCCGGCCCATTAATTCAGCCTTTTTAATATTTATTTTTTCTGTTAATATTTGCTAGCTACATGGGCCTAGCCCAGTAGTTCAGCCTTTTATTTTCTAGGATTGCAGCCTTTTACACATTTTCTATTTTCAACCATTTTATTTGGCAGCTGGTCCAACCAATCAGATTGGTCCCACTTGTCATGCTTATCTCAAATTTGGTCTGACACATCAAAAATTTCGAAATTTGTTAAACAATCTTAACTTGGACCCCCCCTCTTGTCAGGTTTCCATTTCACATGTATTCAACTCACATACACAATAATTATTTCTAACAGACTACAACACATAATTCATCCAAAACAACACTACATTAGTCTATTACAATCAATACAGTATACTACAACCCAGATATGCCTACAATTATAACAGATAATATGCTACTCTTTGCAGATAGACTTCACAGCTTCGAACTTGGATTCGCACTTGACCTGTGCAAAAAATAAGAATGAACATATAAGAATAAGAATGACATTAGAACATCAAACAGTAGCCAATGAGGGATCCAATAGCAAGAATGAACAACAAATGCCATGTACATAAATAGTATGACTAACACTAACAAGTATGTGTTCATGGAGTGACTAAAATGTTCTCACTAGCTGGGATTTTTTGGTAAATAGTATACTGGCCTGTGCAACTCTACCTAAATTGATCATAGAAATGAAAAGAACTGTAAGAAGGAGTTCATTCAGAATACAAACATGTAAAATTTTAAGCACCAGCAGAACAGATCTAGCAAACCAAACCAAACCATCAGACAGAACAAAGTGCGTGAATCCAAGTGGGTCTCAACCAAAATCTCCAGCAAAACTACAATGCAACGTATAGTAAGTAAAAGCAACTGCTGAGACCCTATGAATGGTACCATATCATCCTACACGAATTATGTCTCCTACAAAGAGGAAAAATAGCGATGTAAACCTTCCCAGCTCAGGATCACCTTACACTTCTTGATCAAAAATTCACCATAAAGAGAAGAGAAGACTTCCTCTTGCTGGGATCAAACCAGAGGACACAAGCCCATCTACCCATGACCAGGTTGTGTGGATCGAGGTCATGGTGCCGGACACCGCGTCTGTGGCAGAGAGCAGCACCCTTGCAGAGCTGGTACATCATGATCTACATGTACAATACCACCAAGTTCACCAACAACAAATTAGTCAACAAACTCTGTCGGTTCATTCAAACAAACACCTCGTGTTCGAGATCTAGTAAACGAACGACAAACGACCGAGATGAGCGGCAATATGGAGGGGATACCTTGATGCTGTGTGCAGTGACAGCGGATCCGTGCAGGGATCCACCTCCCGTCAGTTCCATTCACGCTCTGGTGAGGCTACACCCCCACGTCCAGGGGTGCCTGTAGAGAGAGAGAGAGAGAGAGAGAGAGAGAGAGAGAGAGAGAGAGAGAGAGAGATTGAGACAGAATATAACTAGATGAACATTAAGCAAGAAAGAGATCAGCATACATAGTGTGAATTGGACCTCGTAAATGAAATGTTCTGGCAATGCAGCACCAAGTCCGACTCTACCACTACTACCTGTGACACATCATTGTTGATCCATGGCAGCTAATAGTAAAGATTAGAACCCATGATTTTGATACAGAAGTTACCTAGCCTGGTAGCCTAGCATAGAACAACACTACATAGTACATGGCAAGCAAATTTGAGCAATTCAGTGACCGCATCGCATGACAACAAATATAAAAACTATGAACAACATCGCATACGACATGTCACAACAGAGAACACATTTGACAATGCAGAACACATGCACAACCACACATCCCATAATAGGGTTACAATCTAGAGGCAGTTAGCTAGCTGCTACCTGCTCACTCACTCATCAATTTAGAACCGTAAAAGAGCGCAAAAGAAATAAATCAACGAGAGCATAAGGCATACTGTAGCCAGCTAGCTAGATTTCATCTTAAGACTTATCCTTGTGCTTCTGTAGCATCGCGATAACTTGGTCCAGGGGTGGGTCTACACGCCTCCGAAAAAACTGGTCGCCGATCTTGAACTCGTAAGCCTCCGGCTGCCCAGAATGAACTCCTTTAATTACAAAGACACACGCGGAATTAAAAGGAAACCGGTAAGAGCAGGGAAGAACAACATTCAATAGTGCTTCACAGTAACTAATTTAGCTGGACTTTGTACTACTCTGGTTTCATTCTGATATAATGGAACCAGGGATGCTTAAAAAAGAAAAGGCATAAACCGTAATGTTACACAGTACTCAATTTATGGTCTGAACATCAGATGTCGTCTGTGCTCTAAACAATAATGTAAGGAACAACATGTGTAATTATATGTGATACAAGAGCATAAGCCAATGTCAGATAAGATCAATTATTGCATTGCATATATATACTGAGGAGCGACCAGAGACAAATTCGAGTTCCAAGAGATTGTAGATCATATTTACAAGCATATTAGATACTGCCATGGGTAGTATGTGCATGGGTACGTTGATATGTGAGTTTGTATGAGAGTATGCATCTATAGTTTTTTTGCGCCACGCCTATTATCTTCCTCTTTTCTGGAACCACACCACTCTAATTCTCCGAAACAAGATTCTTATCCAAGGAGAAGACAGAGCTCTGAATAAAAGCTCTGAATAAAAGCGATGCAACTGTGATTACCTTGGTGGCCGGAGCGGCGCATTTACGACGACGCACCGTGTGGTTCATCTTACAAGAAGATGTCGATCTGTTCCTTGACCTGGAACTCGTACGTACATCCAGTTCCACACGGCAGTTGGTGCCCAGCACGCCGTCCTGCCAGCAGTTCTTCCAGTGCTGGATCCCGTTCCTGCATGCCACCATGCAACGCAGAGTCATGAGCAAATTTGAGTCTGTTAATCAGATGGGTGGATTCGCCTGTCGAAAATGTACTAGGGTGGACGGAACATGGAAGAAATGAAGGGGGGAGGAGGCTGACCTGGTTCTGCAGCAGAAGCTTGACGCGCTCCACCGGCGCCGCCCCTGACTTGGCCACCACCGCCGCCGCGGTGCACATGGCGAAGTTCGCCGCAACCCTGGAGGGATACCTGAGGCGATGGGTTGGGCGTTGGCGTCGTCCTTCCTCGTGGCCGTGATTGGGGGAGCTCTATAGCGGCTGTGGCTGGGTTGGAAGGGATCGGTCCAAAAAGGAGGAGGAGTCGTGGGTTGGAGGGGATCGATCCAGAGAGGAGGAGGAGGGGAACAACGCCAAGGAGACAGTGGCGGGGGAGGTGAAGGCCTTGAGCGCGAACGCCATGGGTGCGAGGGAGGGGAGGGAGGAAGGGCTCGACGACGACGATGGCGGTGTGCGCGCGAGGTGTTCGGCATCGGCGTGGATTGAATTGGGCCAGGGTGAGGGGAGGGCGCGGTAGTGTGCGACGCTGGCGTGGATCATCGACGGTGAGGGTGGGGCGGCGGCTGCGGGAGTGGACGGGAGGGGTGTTGGAAGGGGGGATGGGGGCGGAAGAGGGATCTGAATCTGTATGGGGGAGGAGGGGCGGCGGAGGAGGGATTTGGATCGGTGAGAGGGAGGCAGGAGCGCCCTAGGGTTTCTCTGGAAGGAGGTGATCGAGAGACGCCGGATGAGTAGGGAGGACGGCTCAGATCGAATAAAGGGGGTGATCCGTGGACTGCGTCCTGATTGGTTGAAAAAAATGAGCTATTAAAAATTACTCTTCTTAGCGCTAAAAACAGGGGGTTAAGCAGCTACCCAAAATATTTCTCAAAATTCAAACCAAGAGTTAATTTTTTTAAACATTTTTTCTTACAAAAGTAGCTTTTTCATCATGGACAAACCAAGAGTTATTCATTATTATGCACCTAACTAAGAACGGTCATGTGGTCAAATTTGATCACATTTTGAAATGGCCATAGGAAATTCAAAAAACTTCAAAAAAATCAAAAAACCTTCGCATTGTGTCTTTGTATGTGACCAAGTTACCAGTAAAAGTAATAAACTTTTAATATTGCAATTATTTTAAAAAAATGTTCTCAGAAACAAGCTATCATGTGTGAAGATCAATGCCTTTCAAGCTAAATAATCAATGTTATGGCCACATTCATGGCATAGTTTGTTCAAATGATCTCATATCGTGTACAAGGATGCATATTGGAATGAAAAACAATGTTCCCTAAGGTAGTTTTCATTTTTTTTGGACGAAAAAATCATTTTCCAATTTTTTAGTGCCCAAAATGAGTTTTTTTGTGAAGAATCTACCAAATAATTGTTGCAAAATTGGACCAAATTATTTTTATAAAATACTAAGCCATATATAATACACAATTGACCAAATGTTTGTGTGTCCAGAGCTTTTATCCACCTCTCGTGAAAAAGAGAAGTTTCGGTCGATTCAGTTGGAAGCGGGTCAACTTTGAACTGCAACTACCTCATTGTTTGCTCTTTATTTTTTCTAAAAATCATTTCTAGGTACATAAGTATCTAGTTAATCAGAGAAACACCAAAAAAAATACCAAGATTCAACCACTAGCTAGGAACGATCATTCCCGCCGTTTTGACCGCATTTTGAAACGGGCATAAAAAAATAAAAAAAATCAAAAAATTGGAAAACCTTCGCATTGTGTCATTATATATGACCAAGTTACCAGGAAAAATAATAAACTTTTAATACGGAAATTATTTTAAAAAAGTGTTCACAGAAATGAGCTATCATGCGTGAAGATTCATGGCTTTCAAGCCAAATGATCAATCTTATGGCCACATTCATGGCATAGTTTTTTCAAATGATCTCATATTGTGCACACGGGTGAATCTTGGAATGGCAAACAATGTTGCCTAAGGGAGTTTTCACTTTCTTTGGACGAAAAATTCATTTTCCATTTTTCGAGTGACCAAAAGGAGGTTTTTTTGTGAAGGACCTCCCAAATAATTGTTGCAAAATTGGACCAAATCATTTTTATAAAATACTAGGCCATCTTTAATGAACAATTGACCAAATGGTTGGGTGTAAAAAGTTTTGATCCACCTCTCGTGAAAAAGACAAATTTCGGCTGCTTCAGTAGGAAGTGGGTCAAATTTGAACTGTAGCTGCCTTGTAGTTTGCTTTTTATTTAAAAAAATTATTTCTAGGTACATAAGTATCTATTTAATCAGAGGAACACCAAAAAATACAAAGATTCAACCACTAGCTAGGAACGGCCATTCCCGTCGTTTTGACCGCATTTTGAAACGGGCATAAACAATTCAAAAAAATCAAAAAATTGGAAAACCTTCGCATTGTGTCATTATATATGACCAAGTTACCAGAAAAAATAATAAACTTGTAATACGGCAATTATTTTAAAAAAATGTTCTCATAAATGAGATATCATGCGTGAAGATTTATGGCTTTCAAGCCAAATGATCAATCCTATGGCCACACTCATGGCATAGTTTGTTCAAATGATCTCATATTGTGCACAAGGGTGCATCTTGGAATGGCAAACAATGTTGCCTAAGGGAGTTTTCACTTTCTTTGGGCGAAAAATT
Organism: Secale cereale; assembly: GCA_902687465.1. Taxonomy (NCBI): domain Eukaryota; kingdom Viridiplantae; phylum Streptophyta; class Magnoliopsida; order Poales; family Poaceae; genus Secale; species Secale cereale. The sequence goes on along the minus strand of LR738709.1, from coordinate 681,445,417 downwards.
CATTTTCCATTTTTTGAGTGCCCAAAAGGAGGTTTTTTTGTGAAGGACCTCCCAAATAATTATTGCAAAATTGGACCAAATCATTTTTATAAAATAATAGGCCATATTTAATGCACAATTGACCAAATGGTTGGGTGTAATAAGTTTTGATCCACCTCTCGTGAAAAAGACAAATTTCCGCCGATTCAGCTAGAAGCGGGTCAAATTTGAACTGCAGCTGCCTCATAGTTTGCTATTTATTTTTTCAAAAAAATTATTTCTAGTTACATAAGTACCTATTTAATCGTAAATACATGGTTTGGTGGCGATACGTCGAGGTTTGGGCGGTGGTCGAGGGCCCCAACTCTAGAGCACGTAAACTCGCATGCCCGCCGCGTGGTCACCGCGTGACTGTGGCGTTGCCATGTGTTCTGGCGGCCTAGGCATGTATAGTGGGTTGGGCACTCCCCAGGTAGGTGCTAGGAAGAAAATTACAACATAAGATTCTCACGAGGAGACCGATCGATGCTCAAACATAAATTAGCAGCCAAGTGTTTGATTAGCGGTACGGGAAATGCACAAGGCTAATGGGCGTGAGTTTTGGTTGAGGATGATCAGTTACTAAGAAGACCGTCTTCACAAATTTTCAGCTCAAAAGGAGGAGTCTAGGTGGTACTTGCTTTGCAAAGTACCACACTGGACATAAATACGAATGTTGAAGTTGGGCTCAAAATAATGAATGGATTGAGCTGGCATTTGGTGGAGGATAGTTATTTGGGCATAGGAATGGACTGTAGAAAATGGATACCATTTGGACATGCCAAAGTGGTACTTCCTTCACAAAATGTTTTTTTGACCAGAATAGGAAAATGAATATTTTTGAATTATTTTTGAACTAGGCAAGGAAGGTTTTTTTACATATTTGACGAAGATATGACCCAAAGAATTTATGATATTTTTTGCGGAATTTTGGGAATGACAGAAATATAGGTTGCTTCACAACCTAGGGCAAAAACTGCCACATGGACATGACACATAGGCAAAACTGATGAGGTGGCGCCTAGTCGTAGCAACCCACCACAATTTACAAGGTTATGACCATCTATATTGGTCATGATCAGCTAGAAATAAGGCAGCTGACCAGTGCTATCTGCTTTATGAACATTTCATGTAAGGAAATTACGACCTTTCTGACCTAAATGGTCGTTATAGTTTAGGGTTTGGAGCCCCCCGAACAGCTTTTGACCAATTGGTCTGAAATGGTCATAGATCTATGACCAATTCTTCCAGGTTCACTGACAGAAGGTCACTAGATGACATATTTCTTGTAGTGAGAGAACACCGGGTTGTTGGGTGGAGGAGTTACCTTCTGTGTTGTGGAGCATCAATACTACACCTAACAGCTCCACAGGGTACACGCCTTTCTTAATGGTATATGGAGCTGAAGTGGTCTTCCCTAGTGATATCCGTCATGACTCGCCGCGGGTGGCGGCTTACGTTGAAGCAGATAATGAAAAAGCAAGGCAAGACGCGTTGGACTGGCTGGACGAAGAAAGGGACACGGCAGCAGCTCGATCGGCGATTTATCAGCAAGATCTGCGCCGGTATCACAGTCGCCGGGTTAAAACCAGGACGTTTCAAGAAGGAGATATGGTGCTCCGGCTCATCCAGGACCAGACAGATATGCACAAGCTATCCCCACCTTGGGAGGGACCCTTTGTGGTCAGCAAGAACCTGCACAACGGATCATACTACCTCATCGACGTTCGAGAACATAAGGACTCACGCACGGTGGAGGAGGAGTCCAAGCGGTCGTGGAACATCGCTCTTCTTCGACCTTACTATGCTTGAGCCTTAGGCTCCGCTTTATGTACATATCTTTTGTATATACTATGATCAATATAATAAATTGGCGCCCCTGATAAACCGGGGTATCAGCCGCATTTTTCATAAGAGTATCACATGGGGGCTTCTGTGGGCAAGGGAGTTCCTATGGCCTCTTAAACCGGGGACCACATCAAGACCATCATAAGTGCACAGCTCTAGTTGCTTCGGCAATTTCCACATGATGATGAGGGGCAAAGGAGAGTTTGATGCCTAGCACAACTCAAACATAGGCCCCGACGAGCAATGCTCAAATGCTACCTGGGGGCTCCTGATGCAAGACATCAGTGAGTTGAAAACTCTTGTAGTAAACACGGCTTGGAAGCTTGGTGTATACACCTAAAACCCCGGATTAACCTGCCTGCATCAAGTAAGTCATGCCGTCCAGGTAAACCTGGTATGACCTGTCGAACGTACACACAAGTCAATCCTTATGGATCCTAAACTTGGTAACGTTAAATTGACGATCATCAAGTGATTACACAAGTGAAATCTTTACGAGATTTTTTGAACTTGGTAGCATTTGACATTGATGATTTGGTTAAGGATTGCGGACCATCTTAAGTGGCTTTGCAAAAATGGTTAATGACAGTAGCCTGGCAGCTCATAAATAGCCTCGAATTTCGAGCCTGGTAGCTCGTAAAAAGCCTCGACTACATGGTCTTATTTGCGTAAAAACTTTATTTGTTATTTTTTATGTTTTCTCAAATCTTTATCTTCAAGATCATTGGTTTTTCAACCAAGTCCATTGATTCAATGAGTGGATGACTATAAAGTTGCCACTACGTCTGTGTTTACAGAGTTATAATCTGGGTTATAAACACCAGTAATAAACTACTGCTAAACCGGAGTTCATTGTAACCCGGTTCGGCGTTCATAGCGAGCCAACAAGTAATCAAGGGAGTCATCAGCACTTACACCTTGGATTGTTCCTGTCGGATTAAGGTTTATTAAGATACACTTAATCACAGGTATGATACATACTTATACTTTATACACAGTTCAAATTATAAACTTAGATCATGTGCTTGGGCATTATGACCCGTCCGGTGATAAACCGCCAGGACACTTTGAACATTGTTTTATGCAGAAACAGGTAGAATAAACCGTCAAAAGCATTGAAAGCAGGATATATTTCAGAAGTTGCCAATCAAAGCAATCTCACAAATAAAGTACGGGACAAACACAGAGTTTCTCAGCTATCCTATTACAAGGCACTGGAAGGTCCAAAAGAATATCAGTTTTACTCAAACTACTGGGACATAAAGTTAAACCGGCGCTGGTTTAAGACTCTGCATCAGCCCGCTGTGATGATTGAGGGTTAGCTTGCTCCGGGTCTTCGGCGGTTTCTTCCAGCTGCTAGAAGTCAGTTGTGGCCCAGTTAATCTTGGCAAGGGCTCGGAAATAAACTTCATCATTTATGAGTTCTGACGGATCAATGTCAGGACCAAAGGTGTGCTTACGGACGGGCGCAATAACATTCTCAATATCATAGGATGGACGCTCCACCCATACGTTCTCCATATCATAGCACGGATGATATCTTGATAGATCCGCCTCATCAGCAAGTTTACTGGCAAGATGCCGCATATCCTTGGTTATAGCACGAAGATCATCACTGGAAAAGGCTGATCCGTGTACTTTCATGCTTGGATAACTGTTCATTGCTTCTGCCGGATCAAAATCGGGAACTGTCACGACCGGTCCTTCAGTAAAATAATTACCGAAAGACCGACCTTTTTAATAAACCAGCGAGGAATATAATTCCTTAACCCGACAGACAATTCCTTGATATAGAATTCCAGTACACTGAATATTATACAAGGTGGACCATGGGGATTGCTCAACAATTTTATTACAAGCGCGCCAATATATTACATAGAGGCGGATATGACACAAGGCAGGGTGGCATACTACTGACTAATAATAAAAGGTGGTGGAATATGTCACAGTGAAGTGGGTGGTGTGACTCCAATATTTTACAGTTCATCGAGTGTTGGAGTGAGACCCGATGAATTTATTTGGTGGTAGGCGGAAGCGATTATAGAACAGTGATCAACTCCAGGATCGCAAGAGACTAACTGGGACTCCTCTAAGCGTCGCACTCCCTATGGAACTCTTCATCCATGAGATCGCCTTCGTCCACATCTGGCCAAATCAACAAGCCAGGTGAGTACTTTGAATGTACTCGCAAGACAGTTTGGACTTAAGATATAACAAATGCCAACATGATGCATATGAGTATTCCAGCAAAAATGCGACCGGAATAAAATATGAATGCGCTGTATGCAATGATGGAAGTCGGGCGGTAATCCTCCCGAAATCCAAAAGATGACAATAAAGAGACCAAACGAGGGTCTGGGTGACGCCTCGTAAGAAAATAATAAATGAAAACAGGCCACAGTTGGGCGTCTGAGCGACACCGCATAAAGGGATTATAGCAAAATAAATAACAAGAATGCCTCAGTCGGACGTCTGAGCGACATCACATAAAGGGCTTATAAATATAAGAATGCCACAGTCGGACATCTGAGCGACATCGCATAAAGGGCTTATAAAAGAAAACAATGCCACAGTCGGACGTCTGTGTGACGTCCCATAAAGGGCTTATAAAAGAAAAGAATGCCATAGTCGGACGTCTGAGCGACATCACATAAAGGGCTTTTAAAAGAAAAGAATGCCACAGTCGGACGTCTGAGCGACGTCACATAAAGGGCTTATAAAAGAAAAGAATGCCACAGTCGGACGTCTGAGCGACATCACATAAAGGGCTTATAAATAACAGCAGTACGATGATGAAATACTTCTGAAAGTAAATCAATACAGAGATAGTGGTGAGTTCATCTACTAAATGAACTTGACGAAAATACTATTTTGGTTGCCGACAAGAATATACTAGAGACGGTCACCGGGTTGACATGAAGATTGACCTTAGGCCATAAACATGGCTACTAAAGGAATTTAACTCTGCAGAGATTGTACTATTAACTCATAGCCAACGGGTTCTACTAGCCACGTGGGCTAGTCCCGTCTACGGTGTTTTAGTAGAAACCCAACTAACCAGTACACACCCATTTAACATCCTGTCGTCCGGAATCACCCGCGACGACATTCACGGAAAACATTAAGACGGGGAGGCTACAACCTCGAATAGCATGGGATCAAATTTATATCTGTGCGCTCTAAGGGGTGCCCCCCTCTGTGTCCCAACCGGAAACACCCATGCCCCCTGACCGGATGACGGGCTTTAATCCAGGGCCATGGAACCCTCATCCCGGCCCCTCTACTTGGTGTATACTCGGAAAGTGGTTTACAACTGACTAGACCGCAATCCCAAAGGACGGCCTATGATAGTACCAAAAAAGGAGACGAATGGAATCATGACATGATCTCCATTGATACTGAGTTAACCAACTACTGGCATGCTCCAACAATACCAGCATTCCACCCATCATATCACCATATGATCGAGGTGGTTCAACATTGTCCTTCAGAACTCACCCGAAGCTTACTTGCATGAAATATGCCATACACATATGCCCACATGATCATGCTTATGAAACGAGCTACTCGAGCAAACGTGCAACACACTCATCATATCAAGAGTTCAAACATGCTTGCCTAGTTCAGAGAAGTCGGAGCCTAACTCGGTGTGATTCGCGTCTCCGTCACGGCCTCCGGTATCTATGTATTCAATAAAATACATACTAACATAAATACCGCCGTCTAAATAAAGTTGCTACAAAAATTTCCACATAAATATGACAATAAACTAGGCAGAAAACTAAAGAGGACAGAAAAAGAATCAACTCAAAATCATTTTTAGTTTAAACGATATTAAGGTTTCTGTCCAAGGACCCATCTGTAATGAAATAGAAAAGATCCAGGGGCTAGAACAGAAAATAACAAAGCGAAACGGTATGTAGTGCGTCAACCGCAGAGGAAAACGCACTTTGCTCGAATACGCTAACATAAAACGGTTCGAGGGGGAGAGATGTGAGGCTGACAAGGGACCCCACTTGTCGGGTTTGAAAATGGAAACAGAGCCGCGCCGGCGCCGGTGCTGCGGCGATCGCCGGCGTCGATCCATGGCGAGTTAGGGGAGGGGAGTGGTACCTACGGCTTCACGGTGGTCTCCCGCGTCTAACGGTGGTGGAGTTGGGTGTCGGGGAGCCCCACGTCGACGGCGACCATATCTCCGGTGGACTGCGGCTCGGGTGGTCGTGGACCTCGTCGGAGACGGTTCCTGGGGTGAAATTGAGGTGGGGGTTAGGTCTAGGTGGTTGCCAGGATGCTATGCCCGAGTCCACGGCGGCGGAGAAGCCCTCACCGGAGTGAACGGAGCTGGAGCCCGAGGCGGAGGTAGCTGGCCGGAGCTGGGGGTGAAGGGCCTCTCGGGGCTCTTCCAGAGGCTGGGCGTGGTCTAGGGAGGTAGTGAGGATGTGTGGGCTAGAGAACGAGCTCTGGGTTGCCCTTTTATAGGCGGCTCGAGGTGGCTGCCGCGAACGGATAAGTCCGGCGAGCCGATTACGGCGCTGTAGTGGTCGGACGGTGGGGTTAGGGGCTTGAGCATCATCTAGTAGTTGTAGAGGTTCCATTCCCGCGCCTAACTCAGCAGGAGAGGTAGAGTTACGAGCTGTCACCGATGGAATGGCCGCGCTGCACGTCGGTGGCAGAAACGATGCTCTGCGCGTGCCATGCCACGGCGAGGCCGTGCCAGGCGTGCGCTGGCTGTGGAGAAGGACACGCGGAGCACTGGGGTGGTTTTGGCGGCGCTAAACGGCGTTGAGCTGCGGTGGTAGCTTCTGTCAGCCGCCACGGGCGGCGCTGTGGCCGTGGCAGTCGCCGGCGCGGTCGGGCCCGAGCGCCACCGACGCCCAGAAGCTGCCAAGCGACCGTGCGGCGCATGGATAAGAAGAAGCTGCAGTGCGGCGTCGAGCCAAGGAAGTACAGACGAGTTTTTTCGGTGCGCCTGACGACTGTCGAAACAGCCGAAGCTGACGGACTGATGAACTGTCGAATGTTTCAGTTAACAGCTGACAGTTCAGTGTATGCAATGTGTTCGATGAAATGATTCTGGCATGTATGCAATGCCTCTAGGGCTGATCTTTGGTGGAGTGGCCTCTCGATGTATCTAGAGGCTGCATGATTTTTAACAGAATTTTTGGAAGAAGATAAATATGAATTTCACCAAATTTTGCAAATCTAGTCCAAACTTGCAGCAGGTGAAATTTGAAAATTTAGAACTGTGGACCAGTGAAACAAGATGGATCTAGGTTGTGGGTACTAAAGACCATCTAGGAGAGTTGGTTGGGAGTCAAACAAGTAGATGGAAATGGTGGTTCCTTTGTAAATCAGCAAGGTCCACCATAAAAGGCAGAATTATTTTTGGAGTGAAATAAATAGGAGAAAAATCCCAATAAGGTCAAAACTTACTGGAATTGATGAAAGACTTGTCCTAAGGTGAGAAGAGAGTTTTGGAGATAAATAATTCTGTTGGGGTCATGGCAAGATGAAGGATGGAGAGGGAGATAAGTCCAAGGTTAAACTTGGGAGGTTTAAATCAAGAAGGGATAATTCAACCAACACTTTTGAAACTCAACTTGTGCTTGAACCAAACACAAGAGAAAACTTCAAGGCCAAAAACCAAGCTTGGGAAGACACACAAACTTTGGTCAAAAGGGATTGTAGAAGGGCAAAAGAAGAGATCAAACAATCCCCTTCCAAAAGGCCAAAAGTTTGAAGGAAAAACCAACTCAAAAATTTGGGGTGTTACAACACCTACCCCCTTAGGAAAAATCTCGTCGCCGAGATTTCAGCTGATCCTCAAACAGGTGTGGATGTTCTGTCCGAAGGAAATCTTCCCTTTCCCATGTTGCCTCATCCTCGGTGTGATTACTCCACTGAACGTTGAAAAATTTAATAGTTTTCTGACGGGTCCTCCTTTCAGACTCCTCCAAAATCTTTACTGGGTGTTCTTGGTAGGTGAGATCTGGTTGCACATCAAGGTTTTCATCTGCTTACACACTTCCGTAGTTGCGAGACGTGGAACACGTCGTGGACGTCGGACAGTTCCTTGGGAAGGTCCAGCTGATAAGCTACTGTGCCTCTCCGTGCAACTATACGGAAGGGTCCGATGAATCGAGGTGCCAGTTTCCCTTTGACTTTGAATCGTTGCAGCCCTCTCATAGGTGACACACGTAAGTATACGTCGTCACCAGTCTCAAAACTTATTTTCCGATGCTTTTGATCGTAATAGCTCTTTTGTCGGCTTTGGGCGGTCTTGAGTCGATCCCGTATCATCTTTACTCTCTCATCGGCTTCCTTTAACATATCTGGGCCGAATATGCGACTGTCCCCTGTTTCCGACCAATTCAATGGAGTACGGCATCTTCGTCCGTACAAGGCTTCGAAAGGTGCCATCTGCAGGCTAGCTTGGTAACTATTGTTATATGCAAACTCGGCATATGGTAAGCTTTCCTCCCAACTGGCCCCATAGGTGAGGACACATGCCCTTAGCATGTCTTCGGGTATTTGATTTACTCGTTCCGTTTGTCCTCCAGTCTGGGGGTGGTAAGCCGTGCTGAACGTTAGTTGTGTCCCAAGGGCTTGCTGTAACTGGTCACAAAATTTTGAGACGAACTGAGTGCCCCTGTCAGATATTATAGTCTTGGGAACACCATGTAGGCATACTATACGGGCGAGGTAAAGCTTGGCGAGCTTTTGAGTGGTGTGCGTTGTCTTGATGGGTATGAAATGTGCCACCTTGGTCAGTCTATCTGTGATGACCCATATGGCATCGTTACCGTGTTGTGACCGTGGTATTCCAACAATAAAATCCATTCGAATATCGTCTCATTTCCATTCTGGTATCTTGTTTGGCTGTAATAGCCCTGCGGGTTTTTGGTGCTCGGCTTTAATGCGTTGACATGAATAGCAGCATGCAATAAAAGTGGCTATATCCCTCTTCATGTCGTGCCACCAAAATCTTTCCTGAATATCCTTGTACATTTTCGTACCTCCAGGGTGGATTGAGTATGGAGCGGTGTGACTTTCCGCTAGGATTTGCTGTTTAAGGTCGTTGCTATTGGGTACGCAAAGTCTGTCTCCGAACCATAATATTCCTTCACTGTCTATGGTGAATTCTGAGGCCTTGCCCTGACATACTTTTCTTTTTATCCCTTCGATGCTGGGGTGTCCAAGTTGAGCCTTCTTTATTTGCTCTACTAGCGTAGGCTGTATTTCTAGCTTGGATACTTCGCCTTCCATGACCATCATTAGGTTGAGTCTGGCGAATTCTTGCTGAAATTCGGGTCTCAGGTTCTGTATGCTGCCGTTGTTCGGGCTGGGGTTACGACTGAGGGCATCTGCTACCACGTTTGCTTTTCCTGGGTGATAGTGGATACCAACGTCGTAATCTCTTACCAATTCCAGCCAGCGTCGTTGTCGTAAATTGATATCTGGCTGTGTGAAAATATAGCTGAGGCTCTTATGGTCCGTATATATTTCGCAGCGATTTCCAAGCAAAAAGTGCCTCCACTCCTTGAGTGCATGAATGGCTGCTGCCAACTCCAAATCATGGGTAGGATAATTTTCTTCATCTTTCCGCAGTTGCCGGGAAGCGTAGGCGACTACTTTGCCTTCTTGCATTAGTACGCATCCGATGCCTTTCCGGGATGCGTCGCAATATACTTCAAATCTCTTGTGTATGTCTGGTACAATTAATACTGGGGCTGTTGTTAACCTCTTTTTGAGCTCTTGGAAGCTTTCCTCACATGCTTCGGTCCACACGAATTTCTTATCCTTCTTGAGTAGCTGCGTCATAGGTTTGGCTATGGTGGAGAATCTTTCAATAAACCTTATGTAATATCCGGCCATACTGAGGAAACTGCGTATATCCGTTACACTGGCTGGCGACTTGCAGCGAAGTACAGCCTTGACTTTATCTGGGTCCACAGCAACTCCTTCTTGTGTTAATACGTGTCCTAGGAAACCGACTTGTCTCAACCAAAATTCACATTTGCTGAATTTGGCGTAAAGTTGGTGTTTCCTTAATTCTCCCAGTACAATGCGGAGGTGTTCAGCGTGTTCTTCCGGTGTCTTGGAATATACCAAGATATCATCTATAAATACCACCATAAATTTTTCCATGAATTTCATAAATACCTTGTTCATGAGGTGGACGAAATATGCGGGGGCGTTGGTCAGTCCAAACGGCATTACTGTAAATTCATAAAGTCCGTATCTTGAGGTGAATGCTGTTTTCGGGATATCTTCTGCGCGTACTTTTAGTTGATGATAACCTGACCTTAAGTCAACCTTTGAGAAAACCTTGGCTTGCGCGAGCTGGTCAAATAAATCGTTTATCCGTGGCATCGGATATTTATTCTTGATTGTGACCATGTTAAGTCTTGGTAGTCTATACACAACCTCATGGTCCCATCCTTCATTTTGGCAAACAATACTGGCAAACCCCAAGGTGAGGAGATGGCCCGTATAAATCCCTTGTCTAGCAATTCCTTTATTTGCTTCTTTAATTCAACCAACTCGAATGGTGCCATTCTGTATGGTTTATTATATATGGGGGTGGTTCCCGGTGCTAGTTCAATAATGAATTCTATTTCTCTGTCTAGCGGCATGCCTGGTAATTCCGCGGGAAATACGTCCGGAAATTCACATACAACTGGAACCTTTCTTAACTCGGATGTATCAACTTTGTTCAATTTTGGTTGTCGCGACACCGGTCTTTCCTGAGCTGCTACTCCTATTGTTTTTCCATGATGATGAGTAAGAATCACTGTCGTGTTGAAGCAGTCAATAAATCCTTTATTGATGGTTAGCCAATCCATACCCAGGATAACATCCAGTCCTTTGTTTTCCAACACGATGAGGTTTGCGTGAAATTTTAATCCCTCAATTTCAATGGTCAAACCTTGGCAGTAATTCTGAGTGATCTGCTTACTTCCGGGGGACTTGATGGTCATTGATTTTCCCAAGGGAAGCATTGAAAAACCATGTTGCAAAGCAAAACTCTTCGAAATGAACGAATGAGAAGCTCCAGAATCAAACAAAACCGTGGCAGGTATTGTGTTGACAGGGAACGTACCGAGTACGATATCCGGTGCATCCTGTGCCTGCTCCTTGGTCACATGGTTTAGGTGGCCTTTCCTGTTATTGTTATTGGGGTTGAAATTGTTACGCTTGGGCGCGGAATTGTTCCCGTTGCTGTTCGGCTTCGGTGCTGAGTTTCTTGGCTTAGGGCACTGTTTAGCACAGTGTCACTCTTCTCCACATGCGTAGCAGGTAACACCCGGGCGATAGGTGAAATCCTTGTCTCTTGCATGAAAATTCTTATTTGGACGTGTGTCATTTGTCGTGGGTCTGTTCGCCCCATTTCTCTGAAAATTCACCTTATTCTTGTTGTTGCGAGGTTGGTTGGTCTGATCTCTTTTTCTCTTGCGAATGTCTTCCAGACTGCGACGTTCATTTTCCAATGTAATGGATTTGTCTACCAGTGTCTTGAAATCTGGAAAAGTGTGTACGACCAACTGGCATCTTAGTGCTAGTGCCAGTCCGTCCAGGAATTTTTTCATCTTCTTATTTTCCGTCATTCGCTCCTCGTTGGCATAACGTGATAACTGCGCAAACTGACTGTTGTACTCATGTACTGTCATGCCTCTTTGCTTGAGATCATCAAATTTTATTTTCTTGATTTTCATAATACTCTTAGGGATGTGTGCCCCACGAAAGCCTTCTTTGAAATCTTCCGAGGTGATATTATTTATGTTGGGATGCATAAGCAGAAAATTTTCCCACCATGATGCGGATGCTCCAGTAAGATAATGCGGTGCGTACAGAACTTTCTCATGGTCTGAGCATTGTGCCACAATTTATTTCCTTTCAATATCTCGAAGCCAATCATCGGCCTCAAGAGGCTTGTCTGTGTGCGAGAATGTTGTTGGACGTGTCTTCTGAAATTCAGACAATTTTGAGTGCTGTTGGTATGGCTCGCGGTGATTTCCCATGTTAATGACATGGTTCATAATTTCTTGGTGCTGCTGCTGACTTTGCTCATAAAGATGGCATACTTGAGAAAATGATGTCTCGCTGCCTTGCTGACTTGACTGCCCCTGTGAGAAATTGTTGTTTGTCTGTGTGCCATAATTTTCTTCCGGCGGACTTGGCATGGAACGTGTCTAGGGATGAGTCATTTCTTACTCTGGGGTAATAAAGAAGAAATCCTGAGAAGAGCCGAGCAGCAAAAATAAACCAACATTTTGCAAAAGCGATTAAACAGGAGCTCGAAAAAGATTTTTGAAATAAACTGGTTGATTGCGCACGGAGAAGGCTGCTAGTACATATATTACACGCCGGTTCTAACTATACATACGTCACTCAGGGTGTGCGTACACATCCTGACATGTTATTATAAAGCTAGCGCCCTCCTCCATGATCCTACATGAATGCGCAAACAGACTACTCCCATCAACCTATTTTACATAACACACAAATATTACAAGCGAGCGCGATGCGTCGCGGAGTGACGCGCTAGTCGGAGATGTTGAAGATTTCCCTCGGCCTGCCGAGGGTAAGTCCCAGTGGTGCTGGAGACTCAACTTCCTCCTCACTGATGGGTTCCAGGCGCGGAGTATGGGTACGAGGTATCGAAGCAGGTGCAGCAGGCGGTGCAGATCTGACTGGTGTAGGAGCAATGACTTGGTCAAACTCCTCAGTGGTAGGCAGACGGCGAGCGATGGCTAAGATGGAAGGTGTATAGGATGCGGCGGACGAGATAAATGTCATTGGTGGGGTAGTATGGAGTAGCTCCCTCCTGTTGGCGGAGCCACTCTGGACCATCTCCATACGGGTGGCCACCAGGTCGTCCACCAAATTTATCAAAGGCTGTCACAAGAGCCTTGAGGTATTCAACCATTGATTCAATGGCTTCGTCACGCTCCCCATTTGCGCATGCAAATGCATAGTGGCACGTATATGGCACGTGGCATGGGAGGTAACGCAAACGACGAGTCTTCATCGAAGGAAGGATATCCCGGAGACGAGCTATCGCCTCTCGGGCAGCCATTTGCATGGCATGCCTCTCCGTAGGCATGGCTCTGCCCACAAATCGAAGGCGACGCGCTTCAGAACGCCCACCTTTGAAGTGTACCACAGCCTGATGCATAGACACGCTATCGTTAAGCTTGTGACGGTAGAGTGTAAACTCGGGACGAGTGGATGGATCAACCGCGACTTTGGTGATGGCGAAGAGGAGCTTGACAAACCCCTCAGGAATGTTGGCGAACACCTGTGCATCACAGTCGTTGCTGGCCATCTACAAAAGTAGACAAAAATTCCGAATAGTCAGGCCATAAATTTATGCTGACCAACAGAAAATTGCTACAGATGTAAAAATGTTGAAAAGCAAATCTTCGCTAATAACCGATTAGTGAGCGCACCTAGTGGCTTCCTACAGTCCGCCTGGCTCTGATACCAAGGTTGTCACGACCGGTCCTTCAGTAAAATAATTACCGGAAGACCGACCTTTTTAATAAACCAGCGAGGAATATAATTCCTTGCCGACAGACAATTCCTTGATATAGAATTCCGGTACACTGAATATTATACAAGGTGGAGCATGGGGATTGCTCAACAATTTTATTACAAGCGCGCCAACATATTACATAGAGGCGGATATGACACAAGGCAGGGTGGCATACTACTGACTCGTAATAAAAGGTGGTGGAATATGTCACAGTGAAGTGGGTGGTGTGACTCCAATATTTTACAGTTCATCGAGTGTCGGAGTGAGACCCGATGAATTTATTTGGTGGTAGGCGGAAGCGATTATAGAACAGTGATCAACTCCAGGATTGCAAGAGACTGACTGGGACTCCTCTAAGCGTCGGACTCGCTATCGAACTCTTCATCCATGAGATCGCCTTCGTCCACATCTGGCCAAATCAACAAGCCAGGTGAGTACTTTGAATGTACTCGCAAGACAGTTCGGACTTAAGATATAACAAATGCCAACATGATGCATATGAGTATTCCAGCAAAAATGCGACCGGAATAAAATATGAATGCGTTGTATGCAATGATGGAAGTCGGGCGGTAATCCTCCCGAAATCCAAAAGATGACAATAAAGAGACCAAACGAGGGTCTGGGTGACGCCTCGTAGGAAAATAATAAATGAAAACAGGCCACAGTCGGGCGTCTGAGCGACACCGCATAAAGGGCTTATAGCAAAATAAATAACAAGAATGCCTCAGTCGGACGTCTGAGCGACATCACATAAAGGGCTTATAAATATAAGAATGCCATAGTCGGACGTCTGAGCGACATCGCATAAAGGGCTTATAAAAGAAAAGAATGCCACAGTCGGACGTCTGAGCGACGTCACATAAAGGGCTTATAAAGGAAAAGAATGCCATAGTCGGACGTCTGAGCGACATCACATAAAGGGCTTATAAAAGAAAAGAATGCCACAGTCGGACGTCTGAGCGACGTCACATAAAGGGCTTATAAAAGAAAAGAATGCCACAGTCGGACGTCTGAGCGACATCACATAAAGGGCTTATAAATAACAGCAGTACGATGATGAAATACTTCTGAAAGTAAATCAATACAGAGATAGTGGTGAGTTCATCTACCAAATGAACTTGACGAAAATACTATTTTGGTTGCCGACAAGAATATACTAGAGACGGTCACCGGGTTGACATGAAGATTGACCTTAGGCCATAAACATGGCTACTGAAGGAATTTAACTCTGCAGAGATTGTACTATTAACTCGTAGCCAAGAGGTTGTACTAGCCACGTGGGCAAGTCCCGTCTACGGTGTTTTAGTTGAAACCCAACTAACCAGTGCACACCCATTTAACATCCTGTCATCCGGAATCACCCGCGACGACATTCACGGAAAACATTAAGACGGGGAGGCTACAACCTCGAATAGCATGGGATATTAAGGTTTCTGTCCAAGGACCCATCTGTAATGAAACAGAAAAGATCCAGGGGCTAGAACAGAAAATAACAAAGCGAAACGGTATGCAGTGCGTCAACCGCAAAGGAAAACGCACTTTGCCCGAATACGCTAACAGAAAACGGTTCGAGGGGGAGAGATGTGAGGCTGACAAGGGACCCCACTTGTCCGGTTTGAAAATGGAAACAGAGCCGCGCCGGCGCCGGTGCTGCGGCGATCGCCGGCGTCGATCCACGGCGAGTTAGGGGAGGGATGTGGTACCTACGGCTTCACGGTGGTCTCCCGCGTCGAACGGTGGTGGAGTTGGGTGTTGGCGAGCCCCACGTCGACGGCGACCTTATCTCCGGCGGACGGCGGCTCGGGTGGTCGTGGACCTCGTCGGAGAGGGTACCTGGGGTGAAATTGAGGTGGGGGTTAGGTCTAGGTGGTTGCCAGGATGTTACGCCTGAGTCCACGGCGGCGGAGAAGCCCTCACCGGAGTGAACGGAGCTGGAGCCCGAGGCGGAGGTAGCTGGCTGGAGCTGGGGGAGAAGGGCCTCTCTGGGCTCTTCTAGAGGCTGGGCGTGGTCTAGGGAGGTAGTGAGGATGTGTGGGCTCGAGAACGAGCTCTGGGGTGCCCTTTAATAGGCGGCTCGAGGTGGCTGCCGCGAACGGATAAGTCCGGTGAGCCGATTACGGCGCTGAAGTGGTCGGACGGCGGGGTTAGGGGCTTAAGCATCATCTAGTAGCTGTACAGGTTCCATTCCCGCGACTAACTCAGCAAGAGAGGTGGAGTTACGGGCTGTCACCGATGGAACGGCCGCGCGGCACGTCGGCGGCAGAAACGGTGCTCTGCGCATGCCAGGCGTGCGCTGGCTGTGGAGAAGGACACGCGGAGCACTGGGGTGTTTTGGGCAGCGCTAAGCGGCGTTGAGCTGCGGTGGTAGCTTCTGTCAGCCGCCACGGGCAGCGCTGTGGTCGTGGCAGTCGCCGGCGCGGTCGGGCCCGAGCGCCACCGATGCCCAAAAGCTGCCAAGCGACCGTGCGGCGCATGGATAAGAAGAAGATGCAGTGCGGCGTTGAGCCAAGGAAGTACAGATGAGTTTTGTCGCTGCGCCTAACGACTGTCGAAACTGACGAAGCTGACGGACTGATGAACTGTCGACAGTTTCGGTTAACAGCTGACAGTTCAGTGTATGCAATGTGTTCGATGAAATGATTCTAGCATGTGCGCAATGCCTCTAGGGCTGATCTTTGGTGGAGTGGCCTCTCAATGTATCTAGAGGCTGCATGATTTTTCACAGAATTTTTGGAAGAAGATAAATATGAATTTCACCAAATTTTGCAAATCTGGTCCAAACATGCAGCAGGTGAAATTTGAAAATTTAGAACTGTGGACCAGTGAAACAAGATGGATCTAGGTTGTGGGTACTAAAGACCATCTAGGAGAGTTGGTTTGGAGTCAAACAAGTAGATGGAAATGGTGGTTCCTTTGTAAATCACCATGGTCCACTATAAAAGGCAGAATTATTTTTGGAGTGAAATAAATAGGAGAAAAATCCCAATAAGGTCAAAATTTACTGGAATTGATGAAAGACTTGTCCTAAGGTGAGAAGAGAGTTTTGGAGAGAAATAATTCTGTTGGGGTCATGGCAAGATGAAGGATGGAGAGGGAGATAAGTCCAAGGTTAAACTTGGGAGGTTTAAATCATGAATGGATAATTCAACCAACACTTTTGAAACTCAACTTGTGCTTGAACCAAACACAAGAGAAAACTTCAAGGCCAAAAACTATGCTTGGGAAGACACACAAACTTTGGTCAAAAGGGATTTTAGAAGGGCAAAAGAAAAGATCAAACAATCCCCTTCCAAAAGGCCAAAAGTTTGAAGGAAAAACCAACTCAAAAATTTGGGGTGTTACAGGAACCCAAGACTTCACTCGTGTTAAGACCATCAGGGCGCCGACTCTTGCAGATGACTTCTTCACTTCGACAAGGTGAGCAGGCAAAATTGATAGTATTTCCAACGTACCTTGGATGGTAGTTGGAGTCAGTTTATTATGGGAGATAGCGCTAATGGCCCTTTGAGCACCGGAGTATAGCTGCTCCACCAGAGTGTATGCAGCCTTCAGTTTCTTCCGCACATCATCGCCAAGATGAGTGATGCGCCTCCCCACGTAAGAATTATGAGTTAAACCGGAACACTACAGGATGGCAAAAATAAACATATGTCACGAGAACCTACCAAAGATGGCAGATGTCATCTCACTTATTTGCTGCCTTAACCCGGACAACTCCTCTGTCACTGGATTAAGAGCAGCCTCCGCATCAGTGGCTCTCTTCTCCAGAACAGTCTTTTCAGCTTCCCAAGTGGACCACTCCGCTTCAAAATCCTTCTTTAGCTTCTCCATATTAGCTAATGCAAGGGTAAGCTCATCCTTGACTTTAACAGCAGTAGTCTCTTGGAATTTTTAGCTACCCCGGAGTTCAGTTATTATAGAGGCCCTCCGGTTCAAGTCAGTCTGCCAAAAATAAAGTATATCAGATATTCATGGAGCAATTCAATCAAAGTCCCAAGCACATAACAAGTTATGCACTTCGCACTTGGGGGCTAATGTACATTTGCGGTAAAAACAGGAAAAAAATCAGACAAGTCCCAAGCACATAACAAGTTATATACTTGGCACTTGGGGGCTAATGTGACATTGTTCTAAACATAGGAAAAGTCCCGGTTCACCCTCAACGAAGTAAACCTGCCCTTCGGGACTACACGTGCAAGTCAAAGCTCTATACTTGATCTACTAAAGTCCCGGTTCAGCCTAAAAGTCTAAATCGGCACTTGGGGGCTACAATGGAGTAAAGGTACAATTACAAGGCACAAGCAGAAATAGAGGATAAAGAAAAAGGAGAAGAAGTTACCTCATAGTGTTCCTTCATTAAGTTCACCAAACCAGCTTCATAATCACGGCTGGTATGAAGCCGGTTTAGGTAGCCGGAATGAAGCTCTTGAGCACTGAGCTG
This sequence comes from Secale cereale, assembly GCA_902687465.1. Lineage (NCBI taxonomy): Eukaryota > Viridiplantae > Streptophyta > Magnoliopsida > Poales > Poaceae > Secale > Secale cereale. Next base: position 681,427,571 of record LR738709.1, on the reverse strand, counting down.
AGAATAGTTGGACAAGTCAGTACTCCATTTGCCCTTGTCCTTGGTGACAACTTCTTCTTTTGCAGTATGTTTAGCCAAAACAACAAGCTCTCATGGGGTGGTAAAACCGGTCCTAGTGATCTCAACATCATCAGTTGAATCAGCAGTTGGCTTAGAAGGATCAGCAGCAGCAGGATTAACATGAGCAGGACTAGCAGGAGCAGGGCTAGCCCGGGCAGGGCTGGCCGGCTCAGCATTATGCTCCATGGAATTGTTCCCCTGAGCAGCAAGATCTTCTTGATCCATAGGAGGAGGATCATCATGCGGAATCTCAACATTATCTTCTAAAGGGTTAGCAAGCTCAGGATCTTCTGCCGGTCCAGAAGTGGTGTTATCGACTGCCGGTTTACTCAATTTGGCATTTTTGCTAGGCTTGGGCATACTGAGAAAAGTTGAAGAGATAATGAAAATCAGAAGAGTTAAAAAGGAAAAATTGAACCAGACAGAGTGAAAGACAGCTTACCCGTGAACAGTCTTGAGGGCAGGAACTTGTGTGGCTGTTGATGCGCCAGAGGATGAGAGAGGAGTTTCCTGATAATTCGAGTCAGACGGATTAAGGGGTTGACGAATAAGACATGCTTTGGGGGAAAGAGCAGTTGGAGTAAGTAAAACTTCAGAACGACGCCTTCGAGCCGGAGTATGCGTTAATCCGGTGGATTCAATTGCATGGCCACTATGGCGAGTGGTGCGGCGAGCTTCGTGTTGCTGCTTTTTCAAAAGAAAGTTTGGATCCAGATGAGCATAAGGATGAGAAAATTGAAATTTCTGGACTGTCCGACGAATTATTTGTGGTGGCAGCGGTTCTGAGTTAGAGGAAAGAGAGATTACCTCAACATCGTCCGCTTTACTACCTTCAGCCAGACCCTGGGAACAGTCATTGTTACTAAAAATGCAGGCAAAGGAAAGACTAAAGAATCATAAGAATTAGGTGGTACCTTAGAGGGCGGATCATCTTCCTCCGCATTGGATCCTGATGCGGCAGTAGGCTTCTTCTTGTGTCTTTTAACAGCCAAGGTCTTTTTGCGAGCTGTCTTCGCCGGCTTTTCCTGGGTTTTCCTTTCCCAGAAAGGGTCATTCTCCTGTTTAGAGGAATAGAGGCATGTTAAGCCAAGCACCATGGACTGATTAAAACTAAGAAAAGGGACGGAAGAATTTCTTACCGACGGCGGTTTATTGGTCACACAGAAGGGTGCCAAGCCGGTTTGACTGCACTCTTCTAGTGGTATATTTAGCAGCCTCTTGACATATTCGTTAACTTCATTTTCTGGTAGCACCATCTCTGTGTGGCGCAAAGCGTCCTTGGGGTTCCCAGTATACTCACACATTAAACCATAACGCCGGCTTAGCGGGAGAGTACTCCAAGAAAGCCAGCAGCGGATGAAGTCAACTCCTGTCAGTCCATTGGCTACAAAGGCCATGAGCTTGGAAAGCTGAGGGGCATATTGAGATCGCTCCTGGGCACTTAAGCACTGTTGAAAAGGATGAATCTCTAGAAGACGGTGGGGGCGATAACCCAGCAATGGATTTTCCCCTTCCGGTGAAGTGTCTACGCAGTAGAACCAAGTTTGATTCCAGTCCTTTGGATGGTTGTGGAGGGTAGCATGAGGAAAGCTAACATCCTTCCTCTTTTAAATAGACATTCCGCCAAGTTCGGTGTTCGGGCCATCATGAAATTCAGTACGACGGTTTAAGTGGAAAAAGTCCCGGAATAGTTCCACTATTGGCTCCTCTTGCAGATATGCTTCACAGAAGACTTGGAAGTTGCAAATGTTTGACACAGAATTGGGGCCTATGTCTTGTGGATGAAGCTGAAAGTTTGCTAATACGTCACGGAAAAACTTTGACCCAGGAGGGTTGAATCCCCGGGCCAGGTGATCAAAGAAGACAATGATTTCTCCTTCCTTGGGCTTTGAAGGGCATTCTGATCCAGGAGCCTTCCAGTGAAGGACATCCTTTGGGCCTAAAGCGCCAATTGAGGCCATATTCTCTAAATCGTCCTCAGTGATCCGGGATGGAACCCAGTTGCAGGAGACAAAACTGTTTGGCTGTGGTAGTCATCTTTTTGAAAGGGAAGGCTGAAAATTCAATGAAGATCTGGTTTGGTAATCGAAGAAGATTTAAACCGGTATGTTTTTACGAAAGTATCAGTCTAAATGGCGGTTTAAGCTGGGGCCTAATGGTATCTACAGGATTATAAAGTTTGGAAAAAGTTAAACCGCCAACACAGGCAGGTAAGACGCATATCTAAGGTTAAACCGCCAACACAGGCAGGTAAGATGCAAAATCTAAAGTGTGGGGAAACAACTTTCACACAGGCAGCAGTAAAATATGGATCTACAGCATATGAAAAACTCAGAAATAACTCAAGTTATATTCAGCAAACAAGGAATGTTTTTAGCAGATTCAGTCTAAACTAATCATACTTGAGAGAGGATAGATCTACATCGATGGAGTCGGGTTGTTCTTACAGTGGTTAACCAAAAACTTGAGATCTACGGCGAACTACTGGCTATGGCAAGGAACTATGAAGAACAGGAGCTTATCTACGAGCTCGCACGAGGAAACCCTAGAACCGAGATCTACGAGAAGGAAAGAAGGAGACGTACCTGAGGCAATGGAAGCGGAGAGGCGCTGGCGAGTCCCTGGAAGCGTTCCGGTTGATGCAGCGGCTGGGCCTGACGAAGACAAAGAACTTGACGGACGGCGGCGGAGCTCGAGCGCTGGAGGACAGAGGAAGAAGAAGCAAGGGGGGGGGGGGAAGAGATGCCCCTCGGCCCTATTTATAAGCCGAAGGGATAAAACGGCAGGTGCGGGAATCGAGGAGCCCAAAAAACGGATATGGACGATACTGTCGCCTCGATCTTCGGAGCTTTAAATGAATAAAGGTAAAAAAACAGGTACAAGTACTAAATGCGCAAATGGCATCACGACGGTTTAAAGTGATCTGAGCAAATGACGTCACGCCGGTTTACAAAGCATATTGAAGCTGCGGAGAAGAAGATTTATACAAGACTTTGAAGATTGACATGAACAGGTTCAAATCAATCTGGGGCCTAATGTCAGGGATATTACTACCAGGTATAAACCGCCCAGGTGGGGCCGGTTTATGTTATCAAGATTATATATCAAAGGTCCAGTGGAGTATGAGGTAGAAGATTTCAGCCCGTGAGGTTTAGAGCCCAAGTGTTAGGGCCCATGATTTGTAAACCGCCATGCTATGTAATGTGAGATGTAAGATAGAAAGAGTAGAGACCGAGGCGGACACGTTTAGGAGCCGGCCTCGGGACTCTATAAACCGGACCGGGCGTCACCTCTTATATAAAGGGACGAACCGGCGACGGTTCAAAACAGACAACTACAGCTCGAGACACCGGCAAAGCGGATTCGCTCCCTGGTCATCAAAACCCTAGCAATACACACCAAACTAGACGTAAGCTTTTAACTTCACCGAAGTGGCCGAACTAGTATAAAATCCATGTGTCCTTGTCCGCTTTAACCCCTTTAAGCTAACCCGTAGCGATGGCCTCACGACTAAGTCCTTTTGCTAGGACATCTGCCGTGAAAAAATCATGACAAGTCTCGAAATGGTCGAGACATAAAGATTGATATATTGGACGAAGGTATTCAGACACTGGAATGGTTTCGGGAAGTTTCAAATATTTATCGGGAAATCGAGGGCTTACTGGAACCCCTCGCGGAAGTTATGGGCCTTGATGGGCCATAAGGGAGTAGGAGAGGATAGCCCGTAGGGTGGCGCGCCCCCCAAGGGAGTCCAAATAGGACAACGGGGAGGGGGTGTGGCCCCCTCTTTCCTTTCTCTCTCCCTTTCCTTCCCTCTTTCCCCACTCTTGGAATTAAGAAATAGTATAACAGAGCGAGATATGCCCTCCCACAGCGATCGGAGCTCCTATGCCATCGGAACTCGCTCAGGAATGGATCAGATGTCACGGTCGTCCTGTGCTACGGAGTTGGGCCCCCCACCTTGGGTGATTCTTGGCTAACCGGCCAGTCCAACGTAGTCGGGCTGCTGCTCCGCAAGTCTATCGGCGCGTCTTCTCGTTTGTCCGTCTCGCTTAACGCCCGATCTTACACGGACGATCAGGATGGACGCGGATGGTGGCGGCGTCTTCATTCGCTCGAAGTGACCCTTGTCCGGTGCTCCTGATCTATAGATAATTGCGGCGTCTTCTGCTCAGGTAGTCAATAGTCCATTCAGAGCTACCCCTTGATGCCACTCAACAGATGTGTTTGGGCACCACGGCGTGGAGTTCGTAGCAGTTCTGGGGTTTAGATCAAGAGGAACATCTTCGTGGAGGTCCATCTAACACTCCTTGCCGATACCTGTACATCTGTGTCTATGTACATCTCCATTCCACGTCGACTCGCCCGCCAGCAGCAACGTCTAGATATGTAGACAAAATCTACACAAAAGGCATGTCTTGAGTTGCCTGCTGAATGGAACGTGGAACTTTCTCAACTGGTTAGTGAAGCCTCTGTAGTTATCTGAATCCAATATCTCGTGTATGTATGTACATGCTTATGTGACTCCTTTTATCAGTAGTTTCTGCATAAAACAAGGTGTTTGAGCATATCATATACGGAGACCAAGTTGTATTGTTCCTATATTTCATTCTCGGTTGTGTAGCTCGTTGAGTAGTTATGTAGATCAAGACCGTCGAGACAAGATTTTTTTTGTCGGTGCCCTGGTGAGAAGATAATGTTATAGGTTTAGTGATACATTGCCAAACCCCAGCTGAGATCTACTTGCCATAAAAGGAGAATCGATGATGCTAACATAGATATTGAGTGAAGAAGCGGAGAGCAAATGATGGTTGGGCGCGGCAACGCGCGCCTTTATGGTCTAGTAGGAAAGGGAATGCAACTAAGCTTGGGAATCCTAGTTGGACTCCCCTCTTGGCGCGCCCCCTAGGGCCGGCCGGCCTCCTCCTCCTCCTCCTTTATATACGTGGGCAGGGGGAACCCCAAGTAGACACAAGTTTCTCTTAGCCGTGTGCGGTGCCCCCCCCCCCACAGTTTGCTCCTTAGGTCATAGCGTCGTAGTGCTTAGGTGAAGCACTCCGCGGATCACATCGCCAACACTGTTGCCACGCCGTCGTGCTAACGGAACTCTCCCTCGACCCTCTACTCGATCAAGAGCTCGAGCTGAACGTGTGCTGAACACGGAGGTGCCGTACGTTCAGTACTTGGATTGGTTGGACCATGAAGACATTCGACTACATCAACCACGTTAACATAACGCTTCTGCTTACGGTCTACGAGGGTACGTGGACATACTCTCCCTGTATCGTAGTTATGTATCTCCTAGACAGATCTTGCGTGAGAGTAGGAAGTTTTTTAAATCGCATGCTACGTTTCCAAACATATAATGCATTATCCCTTCCTCTTTGGGGAAATACTGTCGTAGTTCTAGTAGACAGCAAGAGGAATTTGTGGCGCCGTTGCCGGGGAGGATCTTCAACATATATCAGATTCCTAATCACAAATCTCATCTCCTCGCAATTTACATTATTTTCCATTTGTCTCTCATTTTCATCTCCCCCACTTCACAAAAAGTTACCGTTTTATTAGCCCACTTTTTCGTTCACCATTTTCTCGTCAGATCTATTTTCGTTCGCCCTTATGTATTACTAGGTTACTTTGCTTGGTTGTTTGGTATAATTGGGTGTTTTATTGAAATCAGAAGGAAAGCGTTTATGGATCCTCATCCACTTGCTAATCTTTTTAAAAGATCCAATTATGATGAACCAATTTCTAGTGAGTTGAGTGCACTAGATCATCTTTATGAAGTTTTCACTAGTAGAAAATGGGCCATTTGTCCCGGTTCATAAGGGCCTTTAGTCCCGGTTGGGTTAACCGGGACTAAAGGGTCGATACAAATGCTCCACCCTTTAGTCCTGGTTCTTATACGAATCAGGACTAAAGGCCCTCCACGTGGCTGCTGCCTGGAGGTCCACCTTTAGTCCCGGTTGGTAACACCAACCGGTACTAAAGGATTTTAAAAAAAAATGAATTTTTTTTAAAAATATTTTCCCGATTTTCAAATTTCTGAATTATTTTTACAAACGTTCGGTACTTGGATTGGTTGGATCATGAAGACATACGACTACATCAACCACATTAACATAACGCTTCCGCTTACGGTCTACGAGGGTACGTGGACATACTCTCCCCGTCTCGTAGTTATGTATCTCCTAGACAGATCTTGCGTGAACGTAGGAAGTTTTTTAAATCGCATGCTACATTTCCCAATATATATTGCATTATCCCTTCCTCTTTGGGGAAATACCGTCGTAGTTCTAGCAGACATCAAAAGGAATTTATGGCGCCGTTGTCGGGGAGGATCTTCAACATATACCAGATTCCTAATCACAAATCTCATCTCCTCGCAATTTACATTATTTTCCATTTGCCTCTCATTTTCATCTCCCCCACTTCACAAAAAGTTGCCATTTTATTAGCCCACTTTTTCGTTCGCCATTTTCTCGTCAGATCTATTTTCGTTCGCCCTTATGTCTTACTTGGTTACTTTGCTTGGTTGTTTGGTATAATTGGGTGTTTTATTGAAATCAGAAGGAAAGCATTTATGGATCCTCATCTACTTGCTAATGTTTTTAAAAGATCCAATTATGATGAACCAATTGCTAGTGATTTGAGTGCACTAGATCATCTTTATGAAGTTTTCACTAGTAGAAAATGGGCCATTTGTCCCGGTTCGTAAGGGCCTTTAGTCCCGGTTGGGTTAACCGGGACTAAAGGGTTGATACAAATGCTCCACCCTTTAGTCCCGGTTCTTATACGAACCGGGACTAAAGGCCCTCCACGTGGCTGCTGCCTGGAGGTCCACCTTTAGTCCCGGTTGGTAACACCAACCAAAACTAAAGGATTTTTTTTTAATTTCTGAATTATTTTAACCTCTAATCTCTAATCACCCCTCATCACTGCTCAATTTAATCTCTAATCACCCTCATCATTCCAAATCATCTAACTTCCCGAACGGTCACCCATCCTCCCACTCTCCCAGCCTGACCACGCTTAACTTCCGGATTCTATTCTCCCTCGTTTCCAAGTCTGCACTTGTTGTTTTCCTGACAATAGTAAGATGTCAATCCTATTAACCCTCAGGAGTTTAGCTTGAGCATGAAGTCACACATTTCACTATTTGAGTTTGAAACTATCTTTCTAAAAAACAATAATTATTTAGTAACACTAATATTTCTTGAATAAGTAGTTTGACCATTGTTTGACCATAGTTTGACCACAATTTAACCAGATTTGACCAAAATTCAAAAAAAATTAAATAATTATTTAGTAACACTAATATTCTTGAATAATTATTTAGTAACACTAATACTTCTTGAATAAGTAGTTTGACCATAGTTTGACCAGATTTAACAAAAAAAATAAAAAAACTGAAATTTGAGCATAACTTATTTTCCTTTTGGAATATGAGGATTCTAAAAATTTCCAAACAAGCCATAGGCAGTCTTCATCGGATGCGGATTTTTGTGCTGAACATTTTGATATATTATACGTTTTTTCTGACATCGTATGCAAAAGTTATAGCCGTTTTACATTTTCCCTACACTTTTTGCAAAACATGTCCAAATTTAAGTTTTTAAATTTTCCTAACTAGTAGATGTGGTAACATAACTACGTCTCGAAGGATTTTAACTTTTGTAGTTTTTATCATTTTTCTTTTGCTTTTTACAAAACCTAAAAGGCGATACACCGGGGGGGGCTAGGATTTGAAAATTGCACCATTAGTACCGGTTCGTGGCACGAACCGGTACTAAAGGTCTCAACCCAATTAGTACCGGTTCGTGCCACGAACCGGTACTAATGGGCATCGCACCCTTTAGTACCGGTTCGTGGCACCAACCGGGACTAAAGGTCCCATTTTGCCGGGGGAAACTGTCCGCCACGAGCACCTATGGGACCGGAGCCCCTTGTACGTTGCGGTAAGGGAGTGGAGGGAGCACGGAGAGCGGATCGAGGAACGCACGCGGGCAGTTTTACCCAGGTTCGGGCCGCGCGGACGCGTAAAACCCTACTCCTGCTTGGATTGTATTGAGTTCTTGAGCCCGGGAGCTTGAAGAGCTAGCTACACCGAGCAAGAGAGCTATCTAGGTTCCGAACCCTTTCTACGTTGTGCATGGGCCTCCTTTTATAGCTCAAGGGGTCACCGACAGGTGTCAACGTAGAGGAGGGTAAAAATGTAACTTTGGTGGTAGTTGTAACAGTGCGGGAACAGTGCATGAACAGTGAATGAACAGTGGTCTTCACCTAACTTTGACAGTGGGGGACAAGGGCATTAAATGCCAGTCACCGTCGACCCCAAAAGCGCCCGTCCATGCCTCTCCGTTCGCCACGGCGGTAGCCTCGTCACCGTGGAGTGCCACCGTGTCCCCCAGGCTGCACAGCCATCCGCCACGCGTCCCTGGAAGGGCCCCAGGGCGACGCGTGGGCCGATGAGCTGGAGCGCGGGCACACAGCGCAGGCTTCCCCCAGCAAGCACCTTGCCGGGGTTTTGATCTTGCCGGGCCCGGAAGCTTGTCGCTCCCCGGGTCCTGCCGGGGCGCAGGGTGCGCCGAGGCACGTCTTCTGGTCTTCCTGGCAAGCTCCTCTTGCCAGGGCCTTGTGTTAATGTGATAATCTTGAGCCTGGTGGGGCCTTCCCGGCAAGCTCCACTTGCCGGGGTCTTGATCTTCTGTCTCGTATACTTTGTTTTTGAATGGCTTTGTAAGGACCGAAAAGGTTTCCGGCGACCACGTGGTAAACCCTGCCGCGGGAAGCTGCTGCTGCACGTGCACAAGTTGGGGTACTAAGGTACCCCTATCTTAGTACACCGACAGGAGCCCCGGGCCTGGGCCACACACGGTGCCGAGCGCTGTTGGGCCAGGCCCAAAACAGTGCACGGGCACACGCGGCCCACGGCACGCCGAATCTCCTTCCGTATCCGCCGCATCTCCCCCCAACGGCACGCGTTGATTGCGGCGTCGTGGGGGAGATCGTGGCCTCGTTCTTTAATGGGAAATGCGGAGCGTCCCCCACTTCCCCCGTAAAAGCAGAGGAAGCAGGGGCAGTTTCCCTACTTCGTCTTCATCGCATCTTGACTCTCCAGAAAACCTCCGCTGCTCTTTGCCTCCACCTCTCCTCCGCCGTCTTCCGCATCCGCGGCGCCGTCGAGCTCCTCGCCTCTTCCCTCGCCGCCTCCGCCATGGCTCCATAGAGCGAGAAGGCGAAAGCGGACAAGGCCAAGAAGGAGAAATCCGAGCAGGCGGCGAAGCTTGCCGCCCTGCGGAAGAGGAACGTGGTCTTCGCGCCGAGGCTCAGCGCGAGGGAACTGCGGAACAAGTACTACCTCTTCTGGTCTGGGGAGACCAAAGCTCATCCCCGCACCAGAGCCTTCCCCGCCGTCGCCAAAGATCTATTTCCCGGCGGGTACTTCTTCTTCGCTGCTTTCTTTCATTGCGGATTGTGCCCTCCGTACTCGGAGTTTTTCTGTGATATCATGAATACATACAACCTCCATCTCTTAGACTTCACTCCCAACGCCATCCTTACGATGGCCGTTTTCGCACATCTGTGCGAAAACTTCATAGGGATTCATCCAAATGTCGCCCTCTTTCGCCATTTCTTTATGCCTAGAGTAGAGGCTGGCGCTCCCCTCTCCGGCTGCATCTCCTGGATCTTCCGGTTAAATAAGAAGGACTCATACCTGAAGGGGGAACTCGGTGGCAAGTGGGAGGAGTGGCGTGCGGATTGGTGCTGGATAGTGGAGGACAAGCCGGAGCCCTTTACCGCGCCGCGCACAACAGCCATAGTGCGCGGCAGGAACTGGAGCAAATTGGCCCCAGAGGACAACAAACTTAGCATTGCCCTTGTCAGAATTATTCGTCTCCGGGCAGCCAATCTGACCATCGGAGAGGTTGGGGCAGATTTCCTCCGCCGCCGCATCGCCCCTCTACAAGAGAGGAAGAGGGTCGCATGGGAATTTGGCAATGCGGCGGATATCATGAGGCTGCGCCCTGGATTAAACTTCAATTTCACCGCTTTGGAGCTGAAAGGAATGCTTCGAGAGCTCTTCAAGCACGACCCGGCTCATCCGGAGTGGTTCAGACCCGCCAAGGGAGTGGTGCCATTGTGCAACAGCATCGCTTGTGATTCCTTGCGCGCAATGATGCCGGAGTGCGACTCCCATGGCATCGTCCCCACATGGATCGAGCCGCCGCCGGATACAGTGCTGAGCTTCTTCGACAATCTGGTCGAGGTGCCCAAGAACCCCGAGGAGAACAGGGGCCTTACCCGGGCCACTACGGCCCGGGATATAGCTTATATTGCTTCCCGGATGGAAGAGGCCGCCGCAGCTGCAGCGGCGGGAGATTTTGGATGTACTGTGGACGATGCAGAGGCCGCGAACGTGTTGAGCCAAGCAGAGGAGGCTGAAATCCTCAGGTTGCTCAAGCTTCCGCCCGAGGAGTTTGCCGGGGTTCCTTCCCTGAGGCTTTCCGGGATACCCGGGGTGGTGAGCGAGGCCGCCGCAGGGGGCGAGGTTGCCGGAGGGAGCGGAGTTGCCGGAGGGAGCGGGACCGCCGGAGGGAGCGAAGCCGCCGGGCGTGGCGCTGGGCCCAGCGAGCCTGCCGGGGAGGAGGAGGAGGACGTCGAGGCCGATGAAGACACCGGCGGATCTCTGGGGCTTGACGACGACGCCTCCTCGTCCTCAGAGAACTCCCCGCCTCCGGCAAGTCCTAAGCAAACACCGAGGAAGCGCCTCCGCAAGGCGGCTACAGCGACGAGGCCGCAGGCGCCCCGACAGCAGCCGACGCGCCGCGCAACGCGCGCCACCAGGACGAGCAAAGTCGTCCAGGAGGCGCCCCGCGCACCAGCGCCTAGCGGAGGGGGATCCTCCCGGAGCGGAATGGCCGCCCCTCCTGCTCCTCGGGCCTCGGCGACGACGGAGGCTGGGTCTTCGCAGCCCCCAGCCCCGGAGACCGCCAAGCGCCCGAGGGAGCCTTCTCCTCCTGCTCCTCGCGCGGGAGCACCTGAGGTGGAGTTTGACTTCTCCGCCCTCAGCTCTGACGACGAGGAAGAGGAGTAAGTTCTTGTAACTTGTAATTTCTTTGATTTTGCCTTGATTTCCTTTGTTGATTCTGATCTTGTTCTTGCTATGCTTGCAGGACCCTGACCCAGCGGATGGCGAAGAGGGCCAAGATCCCCGTGGTTGAGGTCGAAGACGACTCGCCCGCCGCGGCGACCGGAGACGTGCCAGCGGCAGGCTTGCCGGACCAACCTGCTGCTCCGAGGAGCAGCCCCCAGCGCAGCCCCCAGCGTAAGTCTGGGTTTTGAATTTTTTGTTCGTCGGGCGCGCTCGAGGTTTTAGCTTGCACTAACATCTTGTTGTCTTGTTTGTCTTGTGCAGAAGTGGAGCCGCAGCCGCAGGAGCAACCGGAGGTCACCCCCGAGGAGCTGTCTGTTCCACCCTCCCCGCCAAGGACGAATTCCCCGGCGAGGGAGAACGCTTCGCCAAGGACGGGCACCCCGCCAAGGGCGGGCACCCCGCCAAGGGTGAGCAGCCCGACAAGGGTGAGCACCCCGCCAAGGGAGGGTGCGGGCGGCCCTCCGCCAGCAGGGGCCACCACTCCGCCGCCAAGGGTGGACTCCCCGGCGAGGGAGCCTGTCGTCGAAGAAGTCCTCGAAGGTAAGTCTTGTAGCTTCTTCTTCTTGGACTTGTCTTTTTGGATATTTGCTTGATCTTTTCTTTTCTTTTTCTTCTGCTAGATCCTCCCGCCCCAGAGCGGATGGAGATGGAGGCCACCGTCGAGGAGGAGGTGCACGGCGGCGGCAGCAACGCCACTGCCACTGAGGGCATGGCTGGAGCCGACGAGCCTGCCGCAGAGGAGACCGCCCCGACCGCAGACGCCGCGGCTGGGGAGGGGGGCGGCGACCACACTGCTGGCCCGGAGGCAGCAGGAGCGTCAAGCGCTGCACCGGCCGCCGACCCCTCCGCCTCCACGGAGCGGTCGGGCGTCTATCTTGAGGCCCCCAACGGGGTCTTCATACAGGTCCCGTGGGGGTCTTCGTCGCGAGCCCCCGTGGAGGGAGAAACCTACGATGGAGAGGTCCTCGCCTCCGCGGGGTTGAAGGTCGTTGAGGCGCTTGGCGGGAGTGACGAGCCCGAAGAGGAGAAGCTCCTTCGCCAGCTCCTGGCTCTGTACCGGGCCAGGCAGGCGAAACTGGAGTCCCGGGAAGCTCTCACCGCCAAGGCTGGAGCAGACTTGGAGAAGCGCGCCGCGGAGCTCCGCGCCGCCAACCAGGCGGCCCTCCGCAATTTGGCCGAGGAGCGCGAAAGGCTTGCCGAGGAGCAGCAAGAGTTCCTCCTTGAGAAGGCTGAGGCCTAGGAGCAGCAACGATTGGCGGGCGAAGAGCTGTCCCGGCGAGAAGGAGCGCTCAACCAACGGAAGGTCGACCTCGACGCCCACGAGGATGACCTCACCGCCCGGGAGCAGGCCATTGGCGGAGCCCTGAAGGAGGCGAAGGCCACCGCAGCCACCGCAGAGACCGCCAAGAAGGGTCTTGAGGCCAAGGTGGAGCAGCTGGAGCAGTACCTGAAGGCGAGTGCGGACAGAATCACCGCGCTCAATGTGGAGCGGGAAAAGGATGCCCACACCAACTCTGACCTGCAGGTACGCCTCTCCAAGAAAGGCGACGAGCTCACTGCCGCCAAGGATTCAATTGCTGACATGGAATTGAAGGTTTCTACTCTGACCGATTCGCTCGACGCTGCCCGGGATCGCGAGACGAAGCTAAAGGACGAGCTCCGCAAGGAACGAGGCTTGGTGGAGAGCGCCGCCGTCTCGGCGAACCAGTTCACCCGGGCGGTGGAGCAGTGGACTGACGATCTAGTCACCTCCGCTGCCAACATTGACAAGGAGATGATGGCGCTGAGGGCGGAGCACCTCGTGTACTCTCCGGACGAGAACCTCCCCCACATCGCCAAGCTGAGTCTCTTCTTCAGGGGAATCGCGCCGGGGCTTGCACGGCTGCGCGAGAAGCTCCCCGCGCAGTTGGCCGACGAGTCGCGTCGGCTCTGCGCGGGCACCTTGGAGCGCGTCTTGACAAAGATCGTCTACCGCAACCCCGGCATCAACCTTGTCAACGTCCTCCGCTCCTTGCCGGAAGACGCTGACCAGGAGGCGTTGAAGGCGCAGGTCGCCCACATCGTCTCCAAGGTGAACAAGGTCACAAGGCGTGAAGGCGACCGCGTAGACTAGATTTCTTCCTTTCGGTTTCCCTTGCCGCTGCAAAGTATGTTATGGACATGGATCAATTAGTTATTGCGGCAAGTTATCCTTGTAATATACAATCTTATTTTGATCAATCAATGCGTTGTTATCTCCCTTGCTTTGGTCCTTTACTTTGTATGCTTTTTACCCCACGCTTTTAGGGAACTTGCCGGCAAGGGGCCCTCGCCGCGAGCGCTGAGTGCTGGACTCTGAGCAGCCTGCTGGCAAAGGCCTTGTCGGCAAGCAACTTCGCCGCAGCTAGTCACAACACAATTAGCTTGCTGAGCGAACTCGAAAACGAAGTAAGGGCGCGACACTTGTCGCAGCTCTCTTAAGTCGTTGAGCGTGCTCGAAAACAAAGTAAGGGTGCGACTAGCCACGGGTAGGTTCCTCCGCGCACAGGTTTTCCATACAAAGTGTGGTTGTTCAAGGAAGACAACTAAAATTTAAAAATTTGAATTATCCAAACTTCGGTAACTTAGCTTAGCTTTCCTGGATTGTTTGTTCCCGGCTCTTTCTTGAACAGCACTTGGTTCATCCTCCACCTCCTTCCCCCCCGGCAAACTTGTGCGCGAGGAACATTCCTTCTGCTTAAGAGGGAAAGAAAAAGAGGAGGGAAAACAAGTATAGGGCCTCTTGGCCTGCTAATGCTTACCGGGTGTGCGTGTTGCACAAGATGCCAAACAATGCATGCAAATAATCAAAGAAAAGCATGAAAATGGCAAATAGTGCAAAACACAAAAGCTTTACTGATGCACGGGATCTGCGCCCGGCTTTGTACAAAGGTTTACATGCAACAGCGGCAAGACTCGTACAAAAGGTGGTTGCCGGAGCGGATCACGGCAACCGCGCCTTATGGGTGAAACTTGCGAAGATGCTCTCTGTTCCAGGAATTGCTCACCGGTAAGCCTTCTTCGGTCTCAAGGCGGACAGCTCCGGGCCTTGTGACTTGTCTCACCCGATAAGGGCCTTCCCACTTCGGCGTCAACTTGTTGGAATTCTTGGCGGACTGAACACGCCGAAGAACAAGGTCGCCTTCCTCGAGACTCCTGGCCTTGACCTTGCGGCTGTGATAGCGGCGCAAGGCTTGCTGGTATCGAGCAGCTCGTACAGCAGCCTGGAGACGTTCCTCCTCGAAGAGCAGTGCATCATCTTGTCGTAGTTGCTCTTGCTCGAGTTCATCATAAGCGAGCACTCGAGGAGATCCGTATACGAGTTCCGTGGGGAGAACTGCCTCTGCTTCATAGACAAGAGCAAAGGGTGTCTGTCCGGTGGCTCGACTTGGTGTCGTCCTGATTGACCAAAGAGCCGCCGGTAACTCCTCTATCCAGTTTCATCCGCACTTGCGCAGCCTGTCGAAGGTTCTTGTCTTGAGTCCGCGCAGCACTTCAGCATTGGCCCTCTCCGCTTGACCATTGCTCCTCGGGTGAGCAACAGAAGCGAAATAGACCTTGGTGCCAAGGTCTTGGACGTACTGCATGAAGGTGCGACTTGTAAACTGTGTGCCGTTGTCGGTGATGATCCTGTTAGGGATTCCGAAACGGCAAACAATTGACCTGAAGAACCTGACTGCTGACTGTGCTGTCACCTTTCTCACTGGTTCCACTTCTGGCCACTTTGTAAACTTGTCGATCGCAACGTACAAGTATTCAAAGCCCCCGGCGGCGCGGGGAAAGGGGCCGAGGATATCGAGCCCCCAGACCGAGAAGGGCCAGGATAAAGGAATCGTCTGGAGAGCTTGAGCTGGCTGGTGAATTTGTTTGGCATGGAACTGGCACGCTTCACACTTGGTTACTTGTGCAGTTGCATCTTGGAGGGCTTCTTGCCAAAAGAACCCTTGCCGGAACGCCTTCCCGGCAAGTGCCCTTGCGCCAATGTGGTGGCCACATATGCCTCCATGTATTTCTGCCAACAGCTTCTGTCCATCTTCTCTGGAAATGCACTTCAACCTTACACCATTGAGCCTTCTTCTGTACAGTTCATTGTCCACGAACTGGTACATACTTGACTGCCTAGTTATTTTCTCTATCTCTGCTGGGTCGTCGGGAAGTTCTCCAGTTTGCAGAAAATGAACGATCTGCTGTGCCCATGCTGGAGCCCGGGGCTCAACGGCAAGGACTAAAGGCATGAGGGCCGCTGCGGGAACCCCAGCTTCTACGGCAAGAACCTCTGGTTCTGCCGGAGCTGATGGTCCCCCGACAAGCCTGCCGGGGCAAGGCTTGTCGGGAACGCTTGCTTCAACTGTACAGACCCTTAGATCTGCAGGAGCAAACTGTTCCTCAGCGTTCTGATTGTTGATCTTGGGGACCTTGGCGGCGGCCTCGGGGAGATCCGCCGGCAAGTAGTCGCCGGAGACCAACTTTCTCTTCTTGTGCTGCCCGATTGACGGTGTCACGGATGGCTGAGTCAGCTTGAGCAGGAAGGTCCCTGGTTCCACAGGTAACTTCATTGCAGCACACTTTGAGAGGCCATCTGCAATATCATTCTGAGCTCTTGGGACGTGCTCCATTTGCAGACCTTCAAAGTGCTCTTCAAGCTTCCTCACCTCATCAACATAAGCTTCCATCAAAGGGCTCTGATAACTCTTGTTCACTTGTCGGACCACCAACTGAGAATCTCCCCGCACAATCAATTTCCTGATCCCAAGTTCGGCTGCAATTCTGAGGCCGGCAAGCAACCCTTCATACTCAGCAGTATTGTTTGTCGCTTGTTCCCTGGGAAAATGCATCTGGATAACATACTTGAGGTGCTCTCCGGTGGGCGCTATGAGTACCACGCCGGTACTGGCGCCTTGCAGCGAGAAAGCACCATCTAAGTACATTACCCATTCGCTGGCCGCTTCTTGTACGGGGACACTTGTCTCTTTGATTTCTTCATCTGGCGTCGGGGTCCATTCCGCTATAAATTCTGCCAAAGCTCTGCTCTGTATAGTTGAAGTACTCTCAAACTTGAGACCAAAGCTTGACAGTTCCAGTGCCCACTCGACGATCCTGCCTGTTGCTTCGGGATTTTGCAATATCCTTTTCAACGGCTTGACAACCAGCAAGTCTTCTTACATCCTTGACGCGCTTCGGGGCTTCAATCTGCTCGATGGCTTTTATCTTGTCGGGATTGGCTTCAATCCCCCTCTGGGACACAAAGAACCCGAGAAGCTTGCCGGAGGGAACTCCAAAGACGCACTTCTCGGGGTTCAACTTGAGCTGGATCTTGCGCAGATTTGCAAATGTTTCTTCCAAATCTTGGATCAGGGTATCTTTGCTCTTGCTCTTGACCACTATGTCATCCATGTAAGATTCTACATTTCTGTGGATCTGTGGCTCAAAAGCAGTGTGCACCACCCTTGCAAATGTTGAGCCCGCATTCTTCAATCCATAAGGCATGCGTATGAAGCAATATGTGCCACATGGAGTAATGAATGCAGTCTTCTCTTCATCTTCCTTGGCCATGAATATCTGGTGGTAACCTGAGTATGCATCAAGGAAGGAAAGCAGCTCACATCCAGCGGTGGAGTCAACAATCTGGTCGATACGCGGCAAGGGAAATGGATCCTTGGGACATGCTTTATTCACGTCAGTGAAGTCTATACAAAGTCTCCACTTCCCGTTGGCCTTGCGTACGACAACTGGATTGGCCAACCACGTAGGATGCATCACGCCTCTAACCAGGCCTGTTGCTTCTAGCTTCTTTATCTCTTCGGCGATGAATTCTTGGCGCTCCACGGCTTGCTTCCTGACCTTCTGCTTGACGGGCCGCGCATGAGGACAAACAGCAAGCTTGTGCTCAATTACCTTCCTGGGAACGCCGGGGATGTCAGATGGTTGCCAAGCAAACACATCGACATTCGCCCGCAGGAAGGCAACGAGCGCGCTTTCCTATTTGTTGTCAAGTGTAGCACTGATGGTGAAGGTACCACCAGTGCCGTCCTCCTTGGCGGACACCTTCTTGGTTGCCGGTGGAGCGGCCATCCCCTTCTTACACTTGCCGGTGGAGCTCGATGGAACGTCCTCGATGGCAGCGCAGCACTCCGAAGAGGTGCGTTTGCCGGAGTGGGCCCCAGAGCTCTTCCCCCCGGGAGCTTCAGCGGCAAGTGTGTTGCTTTCTGCTGCGGCTGCTGCATCCCGGTATATCTTGTCGGCGCAGATAAGTGCGTCCTTCTTGTCGCTAGGGACAGAGATGACGCTTATCGGCCCCGGCATCTTGAGTACGTTGTAGGCATAGTGGGAAGCTGCCATGAACTTGGCGAGGGCAGGACGTCCAAGTATCCCATTGTATGGCAATGGGATATCGGCCACGTCGAAGGTTATCCTCTCCGTCCTGAAGTTGAGTTCCCCGCCAAAGGTCACTGGTAGAGTAATCTTCCCCTTCGGCTTGCTCCTCCCCGGGTTTATTCCTTGGAATGACCCGGTTTCTTCGAGCTCGCCGTCTGGGATCTGGAGTTTCTTGATCACAGCCGAGGAGATCAAGTTCAGGCCGGCCCCGCCGTCAACCAACATTTTGGTGACCTTGAGGTTGCGGATGGTTGGTGAGACCAACATCGGCAAGCACCCGACCGCCGTTGTGCGGTCAGGGTGATCCTCAAGATCAAAAATGATGGGCGTGCTGGACCACTTCAGCAGCCTGCGTGACTCGACGGGCGGCTCAGCTGCGTTTACTTCCCGCACCCACTGCTTGAGTTGGCGGTGGGAAGTATGCAGAGAGGCGCCTCCGTCGACACACAGAACTTCTGTGGCCTTCTGGAACTCCTGCTCGCTGTTATCTCCTTCCTCCATGTCGTCGTCGTCGTCTTCTTCCTCATCCTTGTCGCGGCCCCGGGGAGGTCGATCACCTTGCCGCTGCTTGGCCTTGCCGCGGCGTCCTCCCCGGCCATTGAATGGCCGCTTCTTGCTTGGTTCTCCACCGCCACCTTGGGCCTTCTCCTTGTCGCGACGCTCGTATTCAGCCTTCTGCTGTTCTACGAGGTACTCGACACGCTTGCAGTTCGAAAGGTCATGGCCGTTGGTGCGGTGAATTTTGCAGTATTGCTTGTCTGAGCCGTCCTGCTTGCCGGCTGCCGCTACAGGGGCAGGTTCCTTGCCGGAACCGCCAGCCTGTGCTGTCTTGGCGGGAGCATCCTTGCTGGACTGCTCGACGACTAGCACTTCCTTGCTCTTCTTTCTTCTGTTGTTTCGCCGCCGGCTCCTCTTTGCCGGGGCGGCGTCCTCGCTGCCGCTTCCTCCTGCGCCAGCATCCTTTCCGAGGAGTTTCCTCCCCTCTTCGGCGCGCGCGCACTTGTCAGCCAGAGCGTAGAGCTCGCTGACATCCCGGATCTTGGTCATGGCCATCTCTTCCCTCATGCGGCGGTTACGCACGTTCTGGTGGAACGCGCTGATAACCGCGGCGGGGTGGACGTCGGGAATGTTGTGCTGCACGCGGCTGAACCTCTGGATATACTTGCGCAGGGATTCTCCTTCCTTCTGGGCCAAGATGTGGAGATCACTCTCCTGGCCGTGGGGTTTGTGGCCGCCCGTGAAGGCGCCAACAAATTGGTGGCACAGGTCTGCCCACGAAGAAATGGAGCCTTCCGGCAAGTGCATAAGCCAAGAGCGGACGTTTGGCTTAAGCACCAGCAGGAAGTAGTTAGCCAGTATCTTCTCGTCGCGTCCCCCGGCAGCCTGCACCGCGATGGTGTAGATGCTGAAGAACTCCGAGGGGTGCGTCTTGCCGTCGTACTTCTCGGGTACGTCGGGCTTGAAGTTTTTCATGCTGGGCCACTGGACGCGCCGCAGCTCACGGGTGAACGCAGGGCAAGCTGCCGCGTACGGCAGGTCGCCTGGTTCACCGGGCGCGTACGTGTCGACAGCTGTCCCAGCGCGCTGATCCGATTGTCGCCGGGTCTCTCGTCGGCGCTCGATGCGCGTTCGAGCGTCTTCTTGCCGCCGATCGTCGAGGACTTGGCGCTGGTCCCGACGAGCCCGCGGATCCGACGACGCCGTGGAGTCGTCGTCGACGTTAATCCGGCAGGGTGGCGTCTTCTGCTTCCGCGGCGGGGAGTGCACGTTGGTTGCACCCCCGGCGGTCTTGTCGCCATCGGCCTTCGCCTGGTCGACTTGCCATGGCCGCGATGTCACCGGCTGCTGCGGCGTGTCGTTGTTGGCGAAGGCGATGAGGCTTTGGTTCGTCGCCCTCCAGTCTTCGGCCTTATCGGCCGCTGGAGGGAAATCGAGGAGCAGTTGCGCTTTTGCTAGAGCTTCTGCTGGAGAGGAGGGGAGCGGCGGCGAGCGGTGCGAGGAGCGAGATATGCTCGGACCTCTAACGGGGTTAGAAGGAGCAGTATCTCGCCCTAGCGACCGCGCCTTGCTCGTGCCAGGACGATGGCCTTGAGCATCCCGCGAGCCTCCGGCTTGTCCTTGCCCCAGCAAGCGGATGGTACCTCCTGTACCACGGCGCTGCTGGCCTGGCGTCTGCTGAGAGAGACGTGGTGCATCTACGGACACCGAGGCCTTGGAATTGGCCCGGTCGTCCGTCTTGTCCTTGGATTTTGTGGCGCCGTGAGTTTCCTCGCCGGCGACCACCCTTCCGCCGGCGTCTCCTCCACCCACCGTTGGTTCTGGTGGCGGTGGAATCGACGCAGACGGGCCCGCGACCTCCAAAGCCTTCTTCTTCGGGGCCATAATGTTGTTGCTGACGAAGTTGATGAAGCTGGAGAGGTTGATGAAGAATGCGCCCGCGTGAGCGCCGGATCAGGTTCGCACAACCTCGACGCCCCCTACCTGGCGCGCCAAAGATGTCGGGGGAAACTGTCCGCCACGAGCACCTATGGGACCGGAGCCCCTTGTACGTTGCGGTAAGGGAGCGGAGGGAGCACGGAGAGCGGATCGAGGAACGCACGCGGGCAGTTTTACCCAGGTTCGGGCCGCGCGGACGCGTAAAACCCTACTCCTGCTTGGATTGTATTGAGTTCTTGAGCCCGGGAGCTGGAAGAGCTAGCTACACCGAGCAAGAGAGCTATCTAGGTTCCGAACCCTTTCTACGTTGTGCATGGGCCTCCTTTTATAGCTCAAGGGGTCACCGACAGGTGTCAACGTAGAGGAGGGTAAAAATGTAACTTTGGTGGTAGTTGTAACAGTGCGGGAACAGTTCATGAACAGTGAATGAACAGTGGTCTTCACCTAACATTGGCAGTGGGGGACAAGGGCATTAAATGCCCGTCACCGTCGACCCCAAAAGCGCCCGTCCATGCCTCTCCGTTCGCCACGGCGGTAGCCTCGTCACTGTGGAGTGCCACCGTGTCCCCCAGGCTGCACAGCCATCCGCCACGCGTCCCTAGAAGGGCCCCAGGGCGACGCGTGGGCCGATGAGCTGGAGCGTGGGCACACAGCGCAGGCTTCCCCCGGCAAGCACCTTGCCGGGGTCTTGATCTTGCCGGGCCCGGAAGCTTGTCGCTCCCCGGGTCCTGCCGGGCAGCAGGGTGCGCCGAGGCACGTCTTCTGAGATGCTGTCTTCTGGTCTTCCTGGCAAGCTCCTCTTGCCAGGGCCTTGTGTTAATGTGATAATCTTGAGCCTGGTGCGGCCTTCCCGGCAAGCTCCACTTGCCGGGGTCTTGATCTTCTGTCTCGTATACTTTGTTTTTGAATGGCTTTGTAAGGACCGAAAAGGTTTCCGGCGAGCACGTGGTAAACCCTGCCGCGGGAAGCTGCTACTGCCCGTGCACAAGTTGGGGTACTAAGGTACCCCTATCTTAGTACACCGACACATTTGAACCGGAAGTAATGCTCGAACCGGGACTAATGATCACATTAGTCCCGGTTCGTAATGCAACCGGGATTAATGCTCTTTTCTGGCCGACCCAAAGCCCTGTTTTCTACTAATGTTTCCTTGAGATTCATGAATCTGAAAATTGTGATGAAGTGATAAAAGAAAAAATTTATGAAGTGATTCATGATAGCTCCTTGAATGAAAAGCATGATTGCAATGGTGTTATGATAAATTATCTTAATGCCAATTATGCTAATAATATGCAAAACCCGAAGCTTGGGGAAGCTAATTTTGATATGTACTCTATTTATTGGAATGATCATGATTGGGGGATTCTTCTTACGATCTTGAAAATCTATTTAAGCCTCATGATGAATATGTTTGCGATAATATTGAAAGTCTGTTTGGAGAGGTCATGACATTATTTGATGACAAGCCCATTATTTTGGAAGAGTGTCAACTTTCTATGCATGTGGATCATGAAGAGAAAACTTTATGTGATAGCTATATTGTTGAATTTGAGTATGATCTTAAATGTAATTATTATGAGAGGGGAAAATATGGTTTTAGAAAATTTCATGTTACTAAATTACCTCTCGTTATGTTGAGATTGTTATTGTTTCTTTGTTCTTCCTTGCATATGCTAGATGTTTCTTGTCTTCATAATTTGGTTGCCTACAAAATGCCTATGCATAGGAAGTATGTTAGACTTAAATGTGTTTGTCACGTGCTTCATCATGCTCTTTTTGTGCTTCAACTCTTGTATTTCATATGAGCATCACTAAAATCTCAAGCCTATCTTAATGGCTATAAAGAAAGAGCTTGTTGTGAGGCAACACAATGAATAAAATATATTTTTGCTTTTTATTTTATGTTCTTGTGTGTTCACCCATTAATACCTCTGTTTATATGTGTTTTTGTGGTTTGAATAAATGTTTGTGCCAAGCAAAGCCTTTAGGATCATGTTGGGTGTTGATATATTTGATCTTGCTAAAAAAACATAAACTTTTGCGCTCAGGAGAAAAATTCTCATTTTTAATAGAAGAGTGTTTTTGAGTTGATTCTTTTCGCAGAAGATTAATATAAAAGTTGTTCACGTGGTCCTAATTTTTCAAAAAAAAAAAGAGTTACAGAAGTATTCAAAATTTCCAGATTGCTACAGACTGTTCTGTTTTTGACAGATTGTGTTTTCTTTGCATTGTGTGCTTGTTTTGATTACTCTATGGTTTTATTTAATGAGTTCTTGCCGTAGAAAAGTTGGAATACTGTAGATATAATGCAAAAAATAAAATATGAATTGGTTTGCTACAGTAGTTATAGTAGTGATTTGCTTTCTTATACTAACGGATCTCACGAAAGATTTGTTGAGTTTTGTGTGATTGAAGTTTTCAAGTTTTGGGTTATATTACGATGGATGAAGGAATAAGGAGTAAGAAGAGCCTAGGATTGGGGATGCCCATGGCATCCGAAGTTATTATCCAAAGAGAATCAAGCAACTAAGCTTGGGGATGCCCCCGAGTGGTATCCCCTCTTTCTTCTAACGACCATCGGTATTTTACTCGAAGCTATATTTTTATTCGTCACATACTATGTGTTTTGCTTGGAGCGTATTGTATGATATGATTCTTTGATTGTTTTGTTTTTCTTTTAAAGTTTTTAATCCTTGCTGTACACACCCATTAGAAAGATCCAAAATTATGCCATGACTTGTTAGAATAGCTCTCTATGCTTCACTTAAATTTTTATGGGCTATGGATTTGTTCTAGTGCTTCACTTATATCTTATTGAGCACGGTGTGCTTTCACATTTTTTTGAAGAAATACTCTCTTGCTTCACTTAGATTTATTTGAGAGTTAGTAAATTTTTGAGAAATTATTTCTTGCTTCACTTAAATTATTTTGAAAGAAAGAAAAGAATTATGCTCATGATCTTCACTTATATTTGTTTGAGCTTATCAAGAGCAAAAAATGAAAACTAGTCCCAAAGTGATAGATATCCAAGTATGATATAATAATAACTTTCTTGTAATAGTTTTGAGATATGATGATGTGATATATGAGTCATGATAATGAGTAATTATGCTTTAGTAAGAATATTTATGTTAAGGTTTGTGATTCCTTATGCAAGCACGAAAGTCAATAGTCATGCAATGAAATTACATCCTACTTGTCGTGCATTATTCAGTGTTAATTATGCTTAACGCTCGCTTATGAGATTAGTTGCTTCTTTGTTGGTCGCTTCCCAATCTTTTGCTAGCCTTCAATTTGCACTAAGTATGATCACTACTTGTGCGTCCAAAATCCTTTAACCCAGTTTTACCACGTGTGTCCACCATACCTACCTATATGTGGTATTCCCTTGCTGTTCTAAGCAAATTTGTATGTGTCATCTCTATTTTTCAAAATAAATTTCCATTTTTTGTGCTCGTACCGCTCAAAAGGCGGTGAGGGGTGGATAATATTTTTCGTGCTAGATGTGTTATTCTCACGATGAGTGTTTATTCACTTGTCAGTGCACGAGAATAAGGCAAAGGTGTTAGGGATGCCCAGTCCTGAAATGAAAAATAAATTTACTTTATATTGTTAAATAATAAATTCCTTGGAAAGTGTTGGTATGGAAGGCAACTGTGGATTCGGCTAGCCATGGTTTGTGAAAGTTTGGGAAACTTAAGTCGTTTCCGTTGGTAGGAAAAGTGTGCCTCCCAAAATAATTTTATCTCTCAATTTAAGCTTTGAGCTTTGGCACCTCTACAAATCCATACGTCCCTCTGCAAAGGGCCTTTCTTTTACTTTATGAAATTTTTATTTTGAATTTGAGTCTCCATCTTCTCTTACAAAGCACCAACTAAGAAGCACTATGATCGTACTTGAGCATTGGGTGTACCTAATATGCGATTGTGTTTCATGAATGGATCAATGGTTGAGCATGATGGGCTAGGGATAACTTATTTTAGCATTCATATTTTGAAAGACATGATTGTTTGTTGATATGCTTGAGTATTTAAATATCATGTCCAAACTAGACTATTGCTTTGAACCCTATAAAGTACAAATGTCCATGCTATAAAGAAAAGACTATGATATGACAAGATAGGCAGCATTCCACATCAAAAATTCTGTTTTTATCATTTACCTACTCGAGGACGAGCAGGAATTAAGATTGGGGATGTTGATATGTCTCCAACGTATCTATAATTTTTTATTGTTGCATTCTGTTATATTATCATTCTTGGATGTTTTACAATCATTTTATAGTCATTTTATATTATTTTTTGGCACTAAACTATTGACATAGTGCCAAGTACCAATTGTTTTTTCTGCATGTTTTTTACATCGTAGGAAATCAATACCAAACGGAGTCCAAATGAAGCGAAACTTTTTGTGGATTTTTTTGGACCAGAAGACATCCAGTGGGCCGGAGAAGCACCTGGGGGTGCTCCGAGGGCAGCACAACCGACTAGGGCGCGCCAGGAGGCCCAGGCGTGCCCTAGTGGGTTCTGCCCACCCCGGGTGCCCCCCGAAACACCTCTTTGCTCTATAAATACCCCAATATTCCAGAAACCCTAGAGGAGTCGACGAAAATCAATTCGAGCCGTCGCAGAGTCCAGAACCACCAGCTCCAGTCTTGACACCATCACGGAGGGGTTCACCAGTTCCATTGGTGCCTCTCTGTTGATGCGTGAGTAGTTCCTTGTAGACCTACGGGTCCGTAGTTAGTAGCTAGATGGCTTCCTCTCTCTCTCTCTCTCTTTTTGATTATCAATACAATTGTCTATTGGAGATCCATATGATGTAACTCCTTTTGCGGTGTGTTTGTTGGGATCCGATGAACTTTGAGTTTATGATCAGATCTATCTTATTGTCCATGGAAGTTATTTGAGTCTTCTTTGATCTCTTATATGCATGATTTCTTATAGAATCATAGTTCTTCTCCGATATTTGTTTTTTGGCCAACTTGATCTATTTATCTTGCAATGGGAAGAGGAGCTTTGTAGTGGGTTCGATCTTACGGTGCTTGATCCCAGTGACGGAAGGGGAACCGACATGTATGTATCGTTGCTACTAAGGATAAAACGATGGGGTCTATTTCTACATAAATAGATCTTGTCTACATCATATCATCGTTTTATTGCATTACTCCGTTTTTCCATGAACTTAGTACACTAGATGCATGCTGGATAGCGGACGATGTGTGGAGTAATAGTAGTAGCTACAGGGTGGAGTCGGTCTACTAATCTTGGACGTGATGCCTATATGAAGATCATTTTCTGGATATCATCATGATTATTTGAAGTTCTATCAATTTCCCAACAATAATTGTTCAACCACCATTTGCTATTTTTCTCGATAGAAGCCACTAGTGAAATCTACGGCCCCGAGGTCTCTTGTTTATATTATTTTCCTTTGCGATCTATTTTCCTTTGCTTTTATTTTCAGATCTATTAAACCAAAAACCCCAAAATACCTTTCTGCAATTTATCTTATTTGGCGTTCGATCTATCAATATTTACAACTCTATCAAGTTTGTTACCCGAAAGGGATTGACAACCCTTTTACACGTCGGGTTGCGAGTGTTTCTTATTTGTGTGCAGGTACCGTTTACATTGTGTTGCTTGGTTCTCCTACTTTTTCGATAACCTTGGTCTCATTACTGAGGGAAATACCTACAGCTGCTATACTGCATCATCCCTTCCTCTTTGGGGAAATACCGACATAGTTCTAGCAGACATCATGGACCTACCGCGAGCTGCCGGCACACACGCCCGCTCCCACCCCAGCGCCTGAGCCCGAGCTGACCCCCTCTAAGGTGCATCGCCGGCTACGCCGTCGGGCGTTTCTTGATGTTTAGGATTGTCTGCGCCTGAGCTCGAGCTGACCCCCACCCAGGCGCGTTGCAGGGCCATCCTAAGGATCAAGCAACGCCCGACAGTGCAAGGCCAAGCCCAGCCGAACGCGGAGGCGGAGAAGCTGATGTGCCGCCGAGCACCCGTGGCCCCGTCATCCTTGACACCTCTCCACAAACTCCTCGTGCTGCCACCTCATGGCATTGCCCTCTCGCAGCACAGGTACACGCATCACGCCCCATTCTCTATTGAAGCCAGGTAAGATAGCCACCATGGGACCTGCCCATCGTCCACGGCGGCAGCGTCCCCACGCTGTCCATTTTGAATTGCATTGCACCAATGGTTGGGTCGGTCTAGCCCGACCTGCTGCCAATGTGCTCGGGCCAGGGCTGAGCCCGGTCTCATTTGCGTGGCATTGTGGGTCCCCCTCCATTTTTAGAAATAGTGGTGCATTTCTTTACTCAATTACACCTTTGGTATTCTTGCCCTTTATACACAAGTAGTACAAGTAAGTAACGCCACACGCATTAATTGGCACCTCATTATCTTTGGGATAGATACTGATAATTTGGGCGATCTCGAGCATCGTCTATGTTATGTTGTGATTCCTCTACACGTCGTCTGTGTTATGTTGTGATCCCTCTACACGCAAACAACAGTGTCTTTTTTTCTTTTCCTTTTTTGCAGGGTGCAAACATCAGTGTCTATCCTGGCAGTAAGGCCATTAATAGTTTCCTTCTATTGTTTGTATATGCGCGGTGCAGGCTAGAGGAACTGCTGATATCCCGCAAAAAAAGAATTAGTATTAGTAGTAGAGATTTGATGCATTAGTGACATTAGTGTGCTTGCTTGTAAATATGGAGCCATGAATCTATCCATCTGTAGAGTAGAGTTCTCCTTTTAAATGCGGTGTACTTATATTGGCTGCGCATGCTAGATCCCATAGACATTGTTCATTTTCAGTCATGTCTGTCGTCTTTGCTAACTAATGATGCCAAACATGATGGTGACCCGATCATCCACAAAGGACCCTCATGCCGTTGCCGGCGAGCAGCAGCAGCCGCAGCGGCAGGCGGCGGACAAGGCGCCTTGCACCATCGAGGAGGAGTCAACGGATTTTACCACTCTTTCATGGTTTGGTTGCCTGTCTTGTCTCACTGCTAGATTTTACCAATCCATCTCATCTCACTGCCTCAAATTCTTTTCTTTCCCCACTCGGCATCTGTTATGACTGGTTGCAGAGTTTTCGCATTGATTTTTTTTCTGTATTTGGATTTCTGTTTGGTCCATCGTGGCGGAAGATTCACGCTTTCGGTCGATTGTTTCCATGACGTCGATGCAGGCAGTTCTGTGTGTGCTTTTTTTGCCGTGCCGTGTTTCGTTCCGTCGGCTGTTCGTACCTTCCTACCGAGAGATCGAGTCAGGATTTTTTTTTGTGGTCGTTCTTTCTTTCAGTGTGCGTCTGCTTTTCATTTTGCGAATTGGAGCAGAGTTTATCTAATCGGTTATCTAGGTCGCCGATGATCCGTCTTGTTCCTGATCAAGTTATGTTGCTTGCCTGTCTCGTCTCACTGCTGGATTTTGCAAATCTTTCCAGGTTGGTTGTCGGCCTCAAATTCTTTCCGTTTTCCCCACTCGACAGTTGTTGTGACTTGTGACTGGTTGTAGAGTTTCTCGTCGATTTTGTTCTGTTTTAGTAGGATTTATGTTTGGTCTGTCTTCGGGATCATGGCGGAAGATTCATGCTTTGGCCCGTTTGTTTCTGTGCAGATTTCTATCCAATAGATCTTTGAATGTTCAGGGTTCGCCTTGCAATCGCAGTCGCAGACGGACGTAGTTGCTTTTTGGAACTGATTTTGGTTTAGGTAGATTTTCTGGCAATGAGGGGGGGGGGATAATTTTTTCCTGTTTGTTTCAATCTGTATCCAAGTGTTCGACTTGGTAGTTAGTTCCCGTGCACTCTAGATTGTCTGGTTTCGTTTTCCATGCAGGTACTAGAGGATCAACCCGGAATCTGTCCCAGTCTCCAATGGCGGCGGCAGCGGCAGCGACACCACCAGGAAGCCAACTGAACCCGCGCCGGCATCGAAACCAAGCATGGACATGCCCGGTCGGGCTGTGGACGCCGACAGCTCGATCCTCGCATCCTACCATGATCGTGCCTCTCTTGAGCAACGTCGGCCAGGAGGGCGTCCGGCGTCCTCATCCGCTCCCATCGTCAGCTACAAGCAGCTGTAGTATGCTGCCGTGCACTCCTTCCAGGGACTCAACCTCGACGGCGGGCTACACAACTTGGTCGCCCAAGTTGTAGAGCCCGCCGTCGATGTTGAGTCCCTAGGAGGAGTGCGCGGCAACGTTGTACAGCTAGTTGACACTGACGATGGTAGCGGATGAGGACACCGGATGCCCTCCTGGCCGACAGTGCTCGAGCGAGGCGTGGGCAAGGTAGGACGCGAGGCTCGAGCAATTGGCATCCACGGCCGGGCCGGGCTCGTCCATGCTTGGTGTCGGTGCCGGCGCGTGTTCAGCTGGCCTCCAGGTGGCGTCGCTGCCGCTGCCATTGCCATTGGGGACTGGGATAGATTCCGGGTTGATCCGCTGGTACCTGCATGGAAAACGAAAATAGACAATCCAGAGATGGCGTTAGCAAGCACGGGAACAAACTACCAAGTCGAACACTTTCATACAGATTGAAACAAAGAGCAAAAAATATTCCCCCCCTCATCGCCAGAATTTCTATCTAAACCAGAATCAGTTCTAAAAAGCAACCACGTCCGTCTACGAACTGTGATTGGACGGCGAACCCTGGACATTCAAATATCTGTTGGACAGAAATCTGCATAGAAACAATCAGGCCAATGCATGAATCTTCTGCAATAATCCCGAAGACAGACCAAACATAAATCCTACTAAAACAGAACAAAATCGACGGGAAACTCTGTTACCAGTCACAAGTCACAACAGCTATCGAGTGGGGAAAAACGGAAGAATTTGAGGACGGCAACCAAACGGGGGAAGATTAGCAAAATCCAACAGTGAGACGAGAGAGGCAAGCAACTGAACCAGATCAGGAACCAGATGGAGCACTGGTGACCTAGATATCCGATTAGATAAACTCTTCTCCAATCGGCAAAATGAAAAGCTCACGCGGACCGAAATAAAGAACCACCGCAAACAAAACGAAATAGACATCCTGACTCGATATCTCGCTGGAAGGTACGAACAACCCACAGAACGAAACACGGGATGGCAAAAAAAGCACACACGGAACTGTCTGCACCGACGACATGGAAACAATCGGTCGAAAGCATGAATCTTCCGCCATGACAAACCAAATAGAAATCCTAATACAGAAAAAAAATTGATGGGAAAACTCTGCAACCAGTCACAACAGCTGTTGAGTGGGGAAAGAAAATAATTTGAGTCAGTGAGACGAGAAAGATTGGTAAAATCTAGCATTGAGACGAGACAGGCAACCAAACTGTGAAAGATTGGCAAAACGGCTGGCTCCTCCTAAGTGGTGCGTTGTGCCTTGTCCGCCTCTTGCTGCTGCGGCTGTTGCTGCTCGCCGACAGTGGCACGAGAGTCCTCCGCGGATGATCCGTTCACCGTCATGTTTGGCATCATCAGTAAGCAAGGACGACAGACACGACCGAAACTGAACAATATTTTTGGGATCTAACTTGCGCAGCTAGTACAAGTACACCACATATAAAAGGAGACCTCTACTCTACAGATGGATAGAAGGATGGATGTATATGCACAAACAAGCACACTAATGCCACAAATGCGTCAACTCTCTACTACTAATACATATTCTTTTTTTGCGGCATATCAGCAGTTCCTCTGGCCTACACCGCGTATATACAAACAATAGAAGGAAACTATTAATGGAATTAGTGCCAGGATAGACACAGATGTTTGCACCCTGCAAAAAAGAAAAAAGAAAAACACTGCTATTTGCGTGTAGAGGGATCACAACACAACACAGACGATGCTCGAGATCACCCAGATTATCAGTATCTATCCCGGAGATAATGAGGTAGTGAATATCTAGATGATGGTGGGCGTGCCGACGATCGAGAGCATGAGAAGGGAGATCCACACCCTCACCTGGTCGTTGAACCGCATCAACGTCAGTGCATGGAAGGATCAACCAGACAGGCTTCCCGTCGACCCGTCACAGTGGCATGAGGCTTGATATGGGAAGAGGGAAGGGTTTGGAGAAGAGAGGGTTGGCGGCGGCTAGGGGAGGAAAGAGGGATATTGTGCATTTTGATTTAGGGTTCTGATGTGAGAAGGATGGATGTGGTATTTTTATATGGGAGAAACCATAGTGCCCACATGCTGGGCCTAATTGACGGGCCCACTAGAACCGGGTACGAGGATTGTTGGAACGTACCAAACCCCACAACACCATGTGAGGACTACTTTTGGGCCAACACATACCTGTGGATGGTAAATTTAGCTGAAATAAGGTAATTGGGTGATGTTGTGCCTTCTGAGATGGGCATGCTCGATGCCAAGGAGGCTATGCTTGTTGGGCATGTCGATAACCGAATACACCAGTGATGAGGTCGTCGATTGATGGAACGAGAAATGCAGGAGAAGGAAAGGGATCTAAGTGTGGCTGAGAGAGAGAGAGAAAGACAAAGATAAAGAGAGAGAGAGTGAGTGAGAGAGAGAGAGAGAGTACCTAAGGTAGTGAAGATCTAGTTGATGGGGACCACACCGGCGATTTAGAGCATGAGGAGGGAGATCCAGACCTACACCTGGTTGGTGAACCCCATCGACGTTGATGTATAGAAGGCTCCACCAGAGATTCTTCCCACTGGCCCGTGGCGGTGGCGCGACACTTGATCTGGGGACGCTAGATGGAAAGGCTGGGAGTAGAGAGGGTTGGCGGCGGGTGGGGAAGGAAAGAGGATTATAATGAGGTTTTATTTAGGGTTATGATGTAAGAAGGATGGATGTGGTATTTTTATATAGGAGAAATGATACGGCCCTCATGTCGGGCCTAATTAACAGGCCCACGGGAATCAGGTATGGGGAGTGGTGGAACGTACCCATCCCCACAACACCCTGTGAGGACTATTTTTGGGCCTTACACATACATGTGGGTAGTAAATTTAGCCCAAGTAAGGTAATTAGGTTATGTTGTGCCTTCTGAGATGTGTGTGTGTGTGGTGCCATGGAGGCTATGCTTGTTGGGCATGTCCATGATCGGACGCACGAGCGAGGAGTTCGTCGATTGATGGAACGAGAAATGGGGGAGAAGGAAAGGGATCTAAGGGCGGCCAGGAGATAGAGAGAGAGAGAGAGAGAGAGAG
>LR738709.1:681304155-681393379 GCA_902687465.1 Secale cereale | reverse complement strand
ATGAGGACAAAAACAAGTATGCATGATGTTCAAGGAAAAATGTTAATTGTTAGGATGATACTAAATTCCCATGTCTACCAACAAGGCATTCCAATGTGGAAGTATCCAAGAGCAAAAGTGAAACGCCATTCTTGATTAAACCATGATTCACTATAACAAAGTAATCTTTATGATGAAAATCTTCTTTGAAATTATGTCCATATATGTACTAGTGTTATTATCTTATATACTAGTGACATTTTTACATGTAAAAGGAAACTGTTTCTCATTTCACTAAAAGCATGATGTATATTTAGCGTAACTAGTGTTAGTTTTAAGTCTTTCCATTTCGAGGTAGGGTTTTTTTTTGGAAGATCCGGGGTGTACCGACTTCATTGATTTAGAAGATAGCAGGCGGAAAACATTGTGATCAAGTGATCAGTGTGGCGAGTCATAGAAAAAACATACAGAGAAAGTAGAGCAAAAACCCTCTCCTAGGCAGCTATCTCATGATTGAATCCCCGAACGGGGCCTCTCGACAAACGGCTCCTGCCAGCCTCCATTGTTGTTGGTCGCTACATTGTCGCTTGAAGGTAACTTTGCTCGGAAGACATAGTTGTTTCTTTCCTCGCTTGTAAACATCAGGTGTCAGATTAATCATTTTCTGACAGTGGGCAATGGATGTCTGATTTGGTGCCATTCGGAGGCTGAGAGCAGCGCAGCCATGCCAAGAGGTGGTTCTTTGCCAAATTAGGTTGGAGAAAGGGCATTCCCACATCAGATGTTTGGATGTATCTAGGCTTCTCATGCACAGGGAACAAAAGTATCCATTATGCCACCCTATGCACTGAAGCCAATCATTGGCCCATACTCTGTTGCCATGCAGCAACCAAGCAAAAAACAATACATTGCCAGGAGCCCAAGCTTTTTAGATGATTGATTTGAACCCGGCCGGAGGCGAGACTTGGATGAATTGGTAGCGGTATGCCAAGCGGGCCATATAGGAGCTGCCGCCTCCGGCCGTCCATCTCATTTGATCCAGAGTTTGAGCTAAAATAGCAATATCCGAACTCTGAATTTTTGGCCAAAGCTGCAGAAAGTCATGGGCGATCTCGAAGGTGTTGCCGTGCTATAAATCTCTGATCCATTGGTCATTAACAAGGGCCGATGCCACCGTTCTGTTCTTTCTTCTGGTGTGATTGTATAGGGATGGGAAGACGGAGCACAGGAGGGCCGGTCCAAAAACTCGTTGACTGAGGTAGAGTTTTCATAAGTGTTTTTTTCTACCAGGCATGGGATGTAGCGTGTACGTCCACACTCCGCTGTTGCTTTCATATTCGTTCCATGTATTCACCGTCCATACATTCACGTGATGTTTTTCTCCGTGTTTCAGATTGTATTGTAATGTTTTATTGTGTACCAGCAAATAAGAGTGCAATTGTTTTAGATGGAATTAGTTGGTACACAACTACTCAAGGAAATAAAATGGTATGCTTTTTGAGAAAAAAAAGAAAGAAAAAAATGATAAACTTTGAAATGGAAAAAAAGATGGATGAAACACTTTGTAGCATCATAATGTTTTTTGGGAGTACCAAAGGGAGTACCTAGAACTCATCTAGATGAGTTATAATTTGGTCTCATTCACGTGGAAAACAAGAACAGATACAATCCACGTAAGCACACACACATCTTATAGCATCACATCCAATGGCTATAAAAGGTGAATGAGACCAAATTATATGTAATCTAGATGAGTTTTAGCAAAACTGACTTTTTTGTGACGGACTGAAAAAAACATGGCACGGGTATTGAAGCAATGATGGAGGGTGAATCCATGCATGCTGAGATTGGTTTTTCTACACCCCACCTCGATGCACCCCGTGCACCCACATAAAAAACATACCCATTTTTTTGAAAAAATTTGAAACTTTGTGGGAATGATCATACACGCTTGCTGAAATATGTGTGCATAGTAGAATATCATATATTTATCCAGAGTCTTGACTCCCTCTTCATCCTAACTACAAATGTGTTCGTCGCGATGGCTTTTAAGGCGCCATATAGACTGTAGAGTAATATCTGCAATGAAGGCATTGAAGTTTCAGTTAAAGCCAATGCTCGCCATCCCTTCCTGCGTGGCGCCAGCCGCTCCTCGCCTTCGATTACTAGTTACCGCCATTTCCTGAGGTCGCGGGGAGCATTTGCAGATGAGCGGCAACCTCCGGAGGAAGCATCCGAAACACTGGTGACTGGGCCGTCCTCCGCTGAATTCACCCTCGTGCCCGTGTACCTCCATCCCCAGGCTGTGCCTAGGATCAGCAAGCATTTTCGCGAGGGAAGAGTTGGAGGCGGTGCAGCCGCGGTGATGCACGCCACAGCAGTTTCGGTCAGACCAGCGCGCAGCGCATGATCTCGCTGGCCCTTCCTCGGTCTGGCTCGCGCGCCTTCCGTTACTACTAGTTGCTTCCGTTTCCTCACATCGTGCAAAGGAGCGGCCACCGGAGGAGGCGGGGCTCCGTCGATCTGCGAGCATATCGTTGTTCTTTTCCGCGGTGAAGTTGCATCACTTTACACTTTACAGCACAGCAACGAGTAAAAGAAACTAAGTGACTGGAGCGTTCTCGGCTGCACCTAGGCGCCCGTTCGTTCTTGTGAGTGTCGGCCTCTAGCTGGCCATAAGCGTCAGGAACTCGTGTCTATGGATGATGATGATGTCGCCACTGGCGCCGATCTAACTGAAGTTGTCATGAAACATGTTTGACAAAATGCATTTGCATCCGAGTACAAGCGGCGGGCGGTGTGCCAGTGCACTCCTCACGTCGCATGCATGCAATAGCTGCAGTGCTTGAAGCTTCCAGTGGGTCTTTTTTTTTGCGGGATTTCTGTATGTACAGTAGGACGCGCACATACTGGCATGCACACTGTGTCACTGAACCATGTACTCATCTGCAGATGTGGTCAGACGTAGTTCGTCGCAACTTCAGTGACTCATCATTTGATCATCATCTATATACTCGAGCAAACGCTTAAATCCAGCCTGAGGATATCAAGTGCGTCACTCGCATGGACGTGCATGCACCGCGCGCTCATCTGTCAACGCTCCAGGCACGCAAGCAACCAAAGGCGAGCAAGGGACGGGTGCTGCTTGGGCAACACACGCACGAACGCACGCACACTTTTGACGATTTTGATGATCGAAATCTGCTAGCAAAGCGGCATACTATTTTTCGCAAAACAAGAGGCATGCTATTCTTTCGCAAAACGAGTTAAAACGTAGAATTTTTTCCCTTTGCTTACAAATGAAGAATTGGTAACCCATTGGATGGATTCGGTTGGTTGAGAGGATGTTGTGCTTTGGATTTAATTATCCACCGAATCACGAAATTAATCCTTACTTGTAATAGCATACCATACTTGTTTGACATATTCATAACAGAGAGGACAACCCTTTTCTTGTACTAGCTGATAAAGCAAGCTTGCATGCAGGCCAGTACCCAAAAAAGCTTTTCAGTCACCCTGAATATACATCATCATGCTTAGTGAAGTGAAAGGCGTAGTTTCCTTTATATGTAAAAGATGTCACTAGTATATGAGATCATAACATTAGTACATATATGGATATGCTTTAAAAGAAGGATTTAATTCACAAATACTACTTGGTTATAGTGAAGCATGTGCTAATCAAGAATGATGTTTCACTTTTTCTCTTGGATACTTCCACATTGAAACACCTTGTTGGTAGAGATGGCAATGTAGCATCCTTCCAAATGTGTGCATGATGGCAAGGTTTGGCCGATCTCGCATAATGGTGCTATATCAATTTCTCTTCACTAGTAGAAAACATGCCCGGTTCACTCACGAACCGGGACCAAAGGGGACATCGGTCCTGGTTCGTGAGGCCTGGGCGCCGGCCAGGCCTCGGGGGCCATTGTTCCCGGTTCGTGTGTCTCCTTTAGTCACGGTTCTAGACTCGAACCGGGACCAACGGGCCTTACTCATGTCCACTCCTGGCCCAACACCTTTGGTCCCGGTTGGTGGCTGGAACCGGAACCAAAGGTTGTCCTTTATATATACCCCGCCCCTGCCCGCGAGCAGAGCCATCGCTCTGTTTTTTGGCTTCGAGAGGAGAGGTGTGTGTTGCTCAAGCTCACCTCCTATGCACATCAGGTGTTCGATGAAATGCCCGAGCCACACTTAAGCTTTCTCCTCTGCAAGCTCCTTGTCCAAGCTCCATTTTCCTCAAGGTTTGTCCAGGTTTGCCTGTTCGTCCTGTCCCGTCGCCGTCCTCACCGCCGTCAGTCGCCCGCCACCGCCGTGGTGAGCCTATTGTTCTTATATTCTTTCTACAAGAAAAAAATATTCTTACTTGTAAGATTTAGATAGATACTTTTATAATTTTCTTATTTTTATTATTGTTTGTTATTATATAGTGCCATGATTTTGGTATCCGCCCCCGTTGGCCCTCGTCCTGTCTATGATTCGGATGTGGTATATTAGCTTTTATAACTATTTGTTTCATTTAGTGTTTATGACAATTATGCCGACAACGTGACATAGATGTTTTTATGTAGGAGGTATGTGAACCGGAAATTCCAAATGACTCTATCGTCGAGAGGTTAAATTTGGTTGAAAAGAAAACAATTACTTGAAAGAAAAATTGAAAATAGTTGAAGATGAGAAGATAAAATTGGAGTGGCATGTTGCCGACGTCGTCGATGATCACAAGATAAAGATGGATGCAATGCGCTGAAGAATAGTAAGATTTGAAAATATGTCATTCGTACTGAGGCTTGGTATTAATATGTCATTGGATCAATTGTTACCTTAGTTGCGATTATGATCGCATTTTGGTTGTTGGATTCAAATGTTTTACATAGTTTCAATGTATGGTTTAATTAGATGCTTTAGAGAGCTATATCTTTTTCAATGTGAGAACTATGTATGAACTTTAGTTATGATGATGAACTTCTATTGATTTGGTCACTTCTCTATTTATGATGTTTTGTACACGAAGTGCATCCAGTTTTTGCCGTAACCCTCTCATCTTTTTAGCACATTCTATGTGGGTGAAATGATGGCACAATGCCAACTTTCAACCTTTTTAGAGTTCATTTGCAATGATTTTCAATTTCGAGGTCATTGAGCTCAAAAAACCAGTAAATGGATGAAAAATACCAAATGAAGTCGCAAAGGGTTGATAATTGATAATGTGGCTTTGAATGGTGTATTTTGAACATACGAAAAGTCTGGAGTTCAAATAAGTTCAAAAAATGAACCTTTGTAACAGAAGAGTTTTCGTCCGAAACCCTGATACTTCAAAAGAGATTGTCCATTTTGTACATGAAGTGCATCAAGTTTTGCCATAACCCTTTTAACTTTTTAGCACATGCTATGTGGGTGAAATTATGATACCATGCCAACTTTCAACCTTTTCAGAGTTCATTTGTAGTGCTTTTCAATTTTAGGGTCATTTAGTTCAAAAAAAATCAGTAAATGCATGAAACATACCAAATGAAGTCACAAAGGGTTGAAAATTGATGATATACCTTTGAATGGTGCATTTTGAACACACAAAAAGTTTGGAGTTCAAAAAAATGAAATGCCTTTGTAATAGATGAGTTTTCGTCCGAAACCCTGATACTTAGAAAGAGATTGTCCATTTTGTACATGAAGTGCATCCAATTTTTGCCGTAACCCTCTCAAATGTTTAGCATATGCTATGTGGGTAAAACGATGATACCATGCCAACTTTCAACCTTCATATTTCATTTGTAGTGCTTTCCAATTTCAGGGTCATTTAGCTAAAAAAATCAGTAAATGCATGAAAAATACCAAATGAACTCGGAAAGGGTTGGAAATTTATGATGTGGCTTTGAATGGTGCATTTTGAGCACAGAAAAAGTCTGGTGTTCAAATAAGTTCAAAAAAATAAAATGCCTTTGTAACATAAAAGTTTTCATCCGAACACTGATACTTCGAAAGGGATTGGCTATTTTGTACACGTAGTGCATCCAGTTTTTGTCGTAACGCTCTCAACTTTTTAGCACATGCTATGTGGGTGAAATAATGATACCATGCCAACTTTCAACCTTTTCAGAGTTCATATGTTGTGCTTTCCAATTTCAGTGTCATTTAGCTCAGAAAATCCGTAAATGCATGAAAAATACCAAATAAGTCACAAAGGGTTGAAAATTGATGATGTGGTTTTGAATGGTGCATTTTCAACACACAAAAAGTCTGGAGTTCATACAACTTAAAAAAAATGAAATTCCTTTCTAACAGATGAGTTTTCATCCGAAACCCTAATACTTCGAAAGAGATTGTCCATTTTATGCACGAAGTGCATCCAGTTTTTGCAGTAACCCTCTCAACTTTTTAGCACCTCAAGATAGAAATGACTCAATAAAAAATATCTAAATTTGACATGAACAAAAAAAATAAGGAATGTCGCATGTACGTTTGGGGGCATTTGAATTCAATAGTTTTGGTAGGCACCCCACATGGTACCTTAATTTGGTGTGTTCAAAACAATAAGTTATACGAATCATTACATAAAAAGATGGAACATGGAGGTATATTAGTGTACATTACCACTATATCTTGTTGCAGTACAAAATCAAGTGAAAATGATGAACAAACTGTGATGTGGACTATAGACTTCCTACACCCTTTCAAATTCTAAATCACTTATAGGGACATGTTTGAATTATAAATCAATGTATGCTTACACCGTTACTAAAATGTATGGAATTTTAACACAATATCATTAGGTAATATGATGAACCCATACAAAATTTCATCGTATTTAAACCACATTTAGATTTTATAGAAAAATAAAAGAAATAGGATGCTGGTAACTATATGGAATTTTCAAAAGAAATGTTTAAAATTCTCATTTTTTAAAGGAGGCTATGAGTTAGATAAGTGCTTGAACATGATTTCTTTTTCATTTAGAGACCATTTTAAGGTACATGTAGTTGAAATTTCAAATATATCCAGTAAATAATAGAAATGCATTTAATGCCTACAAAATTGCATATGGTTTTAGAAAGATGCCTAAATTTGACATTTAGTCTAGTCCCTAACCCAAACATTAAGCCTTATTCCCATACACATACCACACTATAATTGTTTTTAGCAAAGAAAATTAACCTAAACCCATTTTACCAATGACATAGTCTCTTGGCCTGCTTATCGCCGGTCCACGGGGTTAATAGTGTCTTGGCCCAGAATGGCCCATCGTCGCCCCGTACCCTATAAATTTGACCCTTAACCCTAAGTCTCAACCTTAAATCCACCCCTCTCCCAATCTCCACAGCCGATGACACCCCCCCACCTCTACCTCTCCCTTCCACCACACCCACTCCACCGCAACCTCCCTACACATCTGGCAATGCCTCCGCTAGGCGGGATGGCCACGACATCCAAGTGCTCGACATCCATGATGGTCGCACACTGTACGACCCAATTGGCTGTGCGCCGGAAGCCACTTCGGATCTTGCCCTAATGGACGATGACGACCAGATCTCCCTGCACGGAGGATCATCAGTTACCTCCTCACCGGCCGTGGAGGCACTCGAGCTGGTCGGCCACGACCATATCATTTGGGAGGTTGGTTCATAAGGAATACTGATAATGTCCGATTACCTTTTGTGCAATAAATAATGCTCACTACCACCTAGTATTTGTTCTCGCATTAGGATCTCGTTTGTGAGGAATTTTGAGGTTAGAAGTTTATTTTGTCACATATGTTGGGGTTGTTAAATGGTCCATCAATTAGCTCTTGTGAAATTTCTTAAGAATGTTCACATATTCCATATATGTCTTGCCTACCTATAATTTTAGTTTCACGCTATTGTTCTTGTTCTACTTAAGAATAGAACACTGATTCCATGTAATAGACCTGATTTACTTTGGGAGTGTGTGCATCTCACGCGTTGCAAAAAATGTTACTCATATTTTACGTTTTTCTTTTTCTTTTTAGTTGTTAAAAATAACTAGACAAGGGGAAAAAGCAATCAATTTTGTTCTGTTTTAGTAGGATTTATGTTTGGTCTGTCTTCGGGATCATGGCGGAAGATTCATGCTTTGGCCCGATTGTTTCTATGCACATTTCCATCCAACAGATCTTTGAATGTTCGGGGTTCGTCATGCAATAGAAGTTCCTAGACGGACGTGGTTGCTTTTTGGAACTGATTTTGGTTTAGATAGAAATTCTGGTGATGGGGGGGGGGGGATAATTTTTTGCTGTTTGTTTCATTCTGTATTCAAGTGTTCGACTGGGTAGTTGGTTCCAGTGCTCGCTATCACCATCTCTGGATTGTCTGATTTCATTTTCCGTGCAGGTACTAGAGGATCAACCCAGAATCTGTCCAAGTCACCAATGGCGGCGGCAGCAGCAGAGGCGCCACCAGGAAGCCAGTTGAACCCGCGTCGGCACCGACACCAAGCATGGATGAGCTCGGCCCGGCCGTGGACACCGACAGCTCGATCCTCACATCCTACCTTGCATGCGCGTCTCTCGAGCAGCGTCGGCCAGGAGGGCATCCGGCGTCCTCATCCGCAGCCATCGTCAGCGACAAGCAGCCGTACAACACCGCTGCGCACTCCTCCCAGGGACTCAACCTCGACTGCGGTCTCTACAACTTGGTCGCCCAAGTTGTAGAGCCCGCCGTCGAGGTTGAGTCCCTGGGAGGAGTGCGCAGCAACGTTGTGCAGCTGGTTGTCGCTGACGATGGCAGCGGATGAGGATGTCGGACGCCCTCCTGGCCGACGGTGCTCGAGCGAGGCGCGGGCAAGCTAGGATGCGAGGCTAGAGCTATTGGCGTCCATGGGCGGGCCGGGCTCGTCCATGCTTGGTGTCGATGCCGGCGCGGGTTCAACTGGCCTCCTGATGACGTCGATGCCGCTGCCATCGCCATTGGGGACTAGGACGGATTCCGGGTTGATCCTCGGGTACCTGCACGGAAAACAAAATCCGACAATCCAGAGACGGCATTAGCGAGCACGGGAACCAACTACCAAGTCGAACGCTTGGATACAGATGGAAACAAAGAGCAAAAAATTATCGCCCCTCATCGCCAGAATTTCTATCTAAACCAAAATCAGTTCGAAAAAGCAACCACGTCCGTCTACGAACTGCGATTGGACGGTGAACCCCGAACATTCAAAGATCTGTTGCACAGAAAGCCTCACAGAAACAATCGGGCCAAAGCATGAATCTTCTGCCATAATCCCAAAGACAGACCAAACATAAATCGAACTAAAATAGAACAAATTCGAAGGGAAACTCTGCAACTAGTCACAAGTCACAACAGCAGTCGAGTGGGGAAAAAGGAAAGAATTTGAGGATGGCAACCAAACCGGGAAAGATTTACAAAATCTAGCAGTGAGACGAGAGAGGCAAGCAAGAAAACCAGATCAGAAACCAGACAGAGCACCGGCGACCTAGATATCCGATTAGATAAACTCTGCTCAAATCGGCAAAATGAAAA
This sequence comes from Secale cereale, assembly GCA_902687465.1. Lineage (NCBI taxonomy): Eukaryota > Viridiplantae > Streptophyta > Magnoliopsida > Poales > Poaceae > Secale > Secale cereale. The sequence continues at coordinate 681,383,906 of LR738709.1, read as the reverse complement.
GCTCACGCGCACCGAAAGAAAGAACCACCGCAAACAAAACGAAATAGACATCCTGACTCGATATCTCGCAGGAAGGTACGAACATCCCACAGAACGAAACACGAGATGGCAAAAAAAGCACACACGGAACTGTCTGCACCGACGACATGGAAACAATCGGTCGAAAGCATGAATCTTCCGCCATGACAGACCAAACAGCAATCCTAATACAAAAAAAAAATCGATGGAAAAACTCTGCAACCAGTCACAACAGCTGTTGAGTGGGGAAAGAAAATAATTTGAGTCAGTGAGACGAGAAAGATTGGTAAAATCTAGCATTGAGACGAGACAGGCAACCAAACTGTGAAAGATTGGCAAAACGGCTGGCTCCTCCTAAGTGGTGCGTTGCGCCTTGTCCGCCTCTTGCTGCTGCGGCTGTTGCTGCTCGCCGACAGTGGCACGAGAGTCCTCCGCGGATGATCCGTTCACTGTCATGTTTGGCATCATCAGTAAGCAAGGACGACAGACACGACCGAAACTGAACAATATTTTTGGGATCTAACCTGCGCAGCTAGTACAAGTACACCACATATAAAAGGAGACCTCTACTCTACAGATGGATAGAAGGATGGATGTATATGCACAAACAAGCACACTAATGCCACAAATGCGTCAACTCTCTACTACTAATACATATTCTTTTTTTGCGGCATATCCGCAGTTCCTCTGGCCTGCACCGGGTATATACAAACAATAGAAGGAAACTATTAATGGAATTAGTGCCAGGATAGACACTGATGTTTGCACCCTGCAAAAAAAAGACACTGCTATTTGCGTGTAGAGGGATCACAACACAACACAGACGATGCTCGAGATCACCCAGATTATCAGTATCTACCTCGGAGATAATGAGGTAGTGAATATCTGGATGATGGTGGCCGTGCCGACGATCGAGAGCACGAGAAGGGAGATCCACACCCTCACCTGGTCGTTGAACCACATCAACGTCAGTGCATGGAAGGATCAACCAGACAGGCTTCCCGTCGACCCGTCACAGTGGCATGAGGCTTGATATGGGAAGAGGGAAGGGTTTGGAGAAGAGAGGGTTGGCGACGGCTAGGGGAGGAAAGAGGGATATTGTGCATTTTGATTTAGGGTTCTGATGTGAGAAGGATGGATGTGGTATTTTTTTATGGGAGAAACCATAGTGCCCACATGCTGGGCCTAATTGACGGGCCCACTAGAACCGGGTACGAGGATTGTTGGAACGTACCAAACCCCACAACACCATGTGAGGACTACTTTTGGGCCAACACATACCCGTGGATGGTAAATTTAGCTGAAATAAGGTAATTGGGTGATGTTGTGCCTTCTGAGATGGGCATGTTCGGTGCCAAGGAGGCTATGCTTGTTGGGCATGTCGACACCTGAATACACCAGTGATGAGGTCGTCGATTGATGGAACGAGAAATGCAGGAGAAGGAAAGGGATCTAAGTGTGGCCGAGAGAGAGAGAAAGACAAAGATAAAGAGAGAGAGAGTGAGTGAGAGAGAGAGAGAGAGTACCTAAGGTAGTGAAGATCTAGTTGATGGTGACCACACCGGCGATTGAAAGCATGAGGAGGGAGATCCAGACCTACACCTGGTTGGGGAACCCCATCGACGTTGATGTATAGAAGGCTCCACCAGAGATTCTTCCCACTGGCCCGTCGCGGTAGCGCGACACTTGATCTGGGGACGCTAGATGGAAAGGCTGGGAGTAGAGAGGGTTGGCGGCGGGTGGGGAAGGAAAGAGGATTATAATGAGGTTTTATTTAGGGTTATGACGTAAGAAGGATGGATGTGGTATTTTTATATAGGAGAAATGATAGGGCCCACATGTCGGGCCTAATTAATAGGCCCACGGGAATCAGGTATGGGGAGTGGTGGAACGTACCCATCCTCACAACACCCTGTGAGGACTATTTTTGGGCCTTACACATACATGTGTGTAGTAAATTTAGCCCAAGTAAGGTAATTAGGTTATGTTGTGCCTTCTGAGATGTGTGTGTGGTGCCATGGAGGCTATGCTTGTTGGGCATGTCCATGATCGGAGGCACGAGCGAGGAGTTCCGATTTTTTTATTAATAATAAATGATAATTCCGTAATTACCAAACTGGTAATTAACGAGCGGAAATCTATAATACCTAAATAGCTCATCCCCACTACCATATTTCTCTTGACATGCAACATGTCCACATCAGCATTGTGCCATGTCAGCAGCTCAAAATTGGCACATGCATGCGTTACCAGGGTTCCGAACCGATGGAAAACCAGCAGACTGTTCGCTTTCGCCCGCCTCTCCGTTTCCACGGACCCCCGCTGCCTTCCAAAATAAAACAAATCGTTCGACCCCTCCTCAGGAAAAAGGAACACCGAATTTCTCCTCTGGCTACACTAGGCCGCGGCGGCTGGGAGACGATCTGCGCACCTCTGAAACGACTGCCGCTCCGGCTTTCCTCCTCGGCTCTCCCGATTCTCTCGGGCACGGTCCCCTCGCTGGTGTGGTGTCATGGGTCTTCGGGATGGAGGCCGTGACACCGTGGTCCTCGCCTCCCATGCTGCGGGGTCCGATGGTTACAATCGATTCCACCGGAATAAGACCAACCGCCGGTGAGTTTGAACTCTAAAGCTAGCTTCTTTTTCACCTCGCTGATCCGCCTAACAGAGGAGCATCACATGAGTCAGGACTCAGGACTACTCACGCGTCCCCGCCGGCCTCGCCGCCTACGTGCCTGCGGATCTGCCCACCTGCACCATAGAGGAACACGGCCTGTCGCTAATCACGTATGGCTGGTGGCAGACACCGACCGACTACTTTCTGTGGCCAAACTACCTGACTTCCCTTCTTCTGCAATAACTCGTGAGGTACTTTATATTATCCTCCTTGATACGCACATGGACATCAAGTTCCTTTTGTAGCACCTGCGTGATTTCTCTTGGCACATCCGGTGTCCTCAGTTGTGTGCCATCAAGCCAAGCACCATGGCAACTGCAATCTCATATCTGGGCATCTTCTTTTGCTCATTATTTAGTATTTTTATTGCTGAGTATTCATCCTCTTTTACAGGTTGAAGATCCCAATCATCCCATACTGAAACTTGAAAGTTATATTGGACACATATTTTTTTTTCTTTGTCCAGTTTTTCTTTGGTGCCGTACTTCTATCCAATAGTTTGCATCTCAGATTGCACCTTTCCATACAATTTTCAGTAAATTTTCTTTACATAATTTCCTGTATCGTGCCTTAGTCCTCCATCGATGAAACACTACAGGATGGGCGCATCAATGCCGTGGTGGTTGCTACACCAGTCGAGTACCACCACAAAGAGGAGGAGCTCATTTGAGGTGACAACAAAGGTTTGGTAGTTCCCATGTTGACTGATTGGATCATACATTCAATCAAAGTAGAATCCTAATGTCTTTTTTATAGGTTTCATTTTAGAGCTAATTATTTGTTCTTGACATCTGTGGGCACTGATTACTCAGGTCAGTTGACCATTTATTTATTTGTCATCTTGATTTGTCACTGTTGTAGTTATTCTCCTGCTGAACTATCTAGCGTTCTTCGTTTATCTTTCTCCAATGTACATGCCCCACGAAATGATTTTCTAAATGCATAAGCAACACCAAGCTCTATTTGTGGCCGCTGTCTTTTCTGCCTCAAGCACGGCATCAATGTTATGCCTACCTGATCCGACAATAGGTCTTTCTCCTCCAGTGAGTTTCTAATATGCCATCGCAAAAAAAAAAGAGTTTCTAATATGAAAATTTGTTTTTGTTCCTTCTCATGATACACAAGGTGTGCTTGGACAGAGGCACCTGCCTGACAGGAATGGTCTTCCATTTTATGTTCTTATAAATTTAGTAATCGATGGCTTTATGCTCTGCATTCTTATTTGAAACGGTTGGTTCAAGCTTGCCAGATTGCCGGATGATCTGTGGCACAATGTCTACTATCTACCATATTTGGAATTCTAGACAACGTAAAGATGTTCTCTCTTTTGTAGTAGTAGTTAGAATACTTCAGTTAGTTGTCACTGTCTTTACTCACTTTATGCAATTACATTTCTGCAATGATTGGCCAAGTTAGTCCCCCCTCTCTCAGTTCGTCATCTAGATCACCCAAATTTACAGAAAATAATTATTCCTTTTTATTGACAGTAATTCAAGTAATAGCACCTGTGTTGCAATGTTATATTATAGCTGATATAAGGAGCAACAATAAACAAAAGTAAGACGAAAACGTAGTCTAAAGGAAGTTTTATTTTCAAGCGAAATTCCATTTCCCCAAATAGTTACTGATGGCATTTTTGTTTGTTTTATATGTCATCCATCTTGGCAGCATTGAGATTGAATAAAAGAATTGGAGGCGGAGAACACCAACGACACACCAGTTTATTTTTTGTTATTTGAGAACTTCAGGTCACATGTCCATTGTTCATTTATGGTGGTTTCTTATTATACTTCAGAAAGAAACATTTAGTGAATGTCAAATTATATGTATGCATGTACAGAATATCGACAGATGTAACATACTCATTTTGTTGTTATTAAATGAAGAAAATATGGAAATGTGTTGTATATAAATGCGGTCTAAACTGTGTGAATATCTAAATGGTCATGTCAATACCGAATTGGAACCTCTCAGCCTAATATCAGGCAGCGGCGCATAAAAGTTAATTGTTTATATTCATACAATCAAATATCACTAAACTATATTGCAACCGATTCCGCAGCAACGCGCGGGGTATCATCTAGTTGTCAAAATAGTAAGGACGTCGTCCTTAGTGACGTCTAAGTCAGGCCGCTGTTACTAACCACGTCCATATGTGGTCGCTACTGTTAGCAGCGTCCATCGTTTCGTTACGGCCCAGCCCAAATCCCCCTGAAGTGGCTGCCCCAAATCTCTGCAGCAGATTGGCGGCGCCACCGCTATCCCTCAGCCGGTAATGGTGCTCCTGCAGCCTCCCTCGCCGCCCTCCGTTCGCCGCTAGTCCTACTCCCCAATCCCTCACGCCTCTCCCACAATGAAAACCAGTCGCCGCCGCAGCTGCTCCCGTCCGAATCCAGCCTCCTCCACTGCATCCTCCCCATCAAGGACGGCATGCCCAGTCTCCCCCTCCATGCTCGCTGCTGCGTCCGGCGACACTGACTGCGACCGCTGTGTCCGGCGACGCTGACTGCAGCCGCCATCGTGAGTCCTCTGTCTCCACCCATCTCCCTGTCCTATAGTGTCTGTCATGCGAATTTGGAACAAGTGAGAAATCCTCAGCTAAATTGATTCACAATTGGTTTCGTAGCTGATGAATTTACAATTAGACTAATGTTTCACTGTATTTGATAATCCTGGAGTTGTGGTGGTCTGTTATGAATACTCAAATTTGATTTAGGTGGTTTATCATCCAATTTGACAGAAACAAACATTGTGTTATGAATACATAATTTGATTTAAGTTGGTTTCTCATCTAATTTGACAGAAGGAAACATTGTTGGCAATGGATTTTAGTGAATTGTTATGGATGCCTCCCAACCAGCACAAAATATCAAAAGCTTGGGAAAATGTGAGCACCCTATAATTTGCATCTAGTCTGTTAGATTAGTGGTTGACTTGAGACTGATTATTTTATATATTGATGATGCAGCCTGAAAATTGCTTGAATGTGTGGTGTCATCGTGTTGGCATCTCATTTGATCCTTTGTGTAGCTCAGCTTTGGAGAACCTAGGTTTTTACCAGACTGCAATGATGAAGAAAATCAATGTTGACAAATATTTGATATCGGCATTAGTCGAGCGTTGGCGGCCTGAGACAACTAGTTTTCACTTACCTGTAGGTGAAATGACAGTTACGCTGTAAGACGTGAGTTGTTTGTGGGGGTTGCCTATTCGTGGTAAACCGCTTATTGGCAAAGCTGATGCATCATGGTCTGAGTTAATTGAGAGGTCACTTGGGATTCTTGTAGATGAACAACACATGAAGCAAAAGAAAAGGAGAAAAGGCGATGGCAACATTACTGTGAAGAATTCACAATACTCTTTAAATCTGGGTAAACTCCGTGAACGCTTTCATGTGCTGCCAGATAATCCATTGGACCGAGAGATTAGTTGGCATGCTCGAGCAATTGTTCTAGAACTACTTGGTTGCATGGTGTTCACCGATACATCTGGAGCTGTAGTCCCAGCTATTTATCTCCAGTTTATGCAGAACATAGGGCGGCGAACAAAGTATAATTGGGGAGCAACTGCTCTTGCTATGTTATATAGACAGTTGATCATGGGTGCTGAGAAGGATAGATTAGAATTAATAGAAAATATTGTGGTCCAGGAGCTCCAATATCAAAGCGAGCATGGATATTAATGTATTTTTGATCACTGTTGTTTCCATGTCCAAGTCCTTGACATATCTCTCACTTGATGTCTTCAAAAGTTGTTTTCTCAGATGCTGGAAATGTGACCTTGGGAGGAACACTATACTCTACACCCACGGATCCATGTCGCACTTCACCATCCACGTATGCCAGTACAATTAACATGTTCTTAAATTCACCTGCAGACATTACCATGTATGAAATAAACATCAAAATTTTGAACTGATTAACTATTGACTAAAGGTTGAATTTTTGGCGACCTATCAATTCTCATAAAGTAGCAATTACCAATTATATTACAATGAATAACAACTCAATCATCTGTACAATGTACGTGATAGACATTAAATAGATAAGGTACAAGACTCAACAAAGGAGATGCAATACGACCGTGCGAGAACTTACATGTGCAAACTGCAGGTCAAGTAGATGATCGTAATGACGAGCGGCCGGTGAGACGACGCAACTCCTATGATCGATTGCTAATGTCGGTGACGACTGCATGAGAGTACTAGGGTTTGCAGATCACGAATCACTTATATATATCAGAGAAAAGAAAAAAGTGGCCCCGTTGAGCCTAGGAAACCGAATCACATGGCTGGACGTCGTCCATAACAGCGTCCAGGTAGGGACGCACTTAACAATGGAGTCCAGATTTGGACGCTGCCCTTCGTGGCGTCCTTCCTATTTCCACAATTTTTATCGGTCCTTTACCAGTTTGGTAATCACATAATTATCAATTACTGCCAATAAAAAAATCGGCGAGGAGTTCGTCGATCGATGGAACGAGAAATGGGGGAGAAGGAAAGGGATCTAAGGGCGGCCAAGAGAGAGAGAGAGAGAGAGAGAGAGAGAGTACTTGAGGTAGTGAAGATCTGGTTGACTGTGTCCCTGTCGATGATTGAGAGCATGAGGACGGAGATCCACGCCCTCACCTATTCGGCGAACCCCATCGAACTCAATGCACAGAAGGCTCGACTAGAGAGGCTTCCCTTCAACCCATCGGGGCGGTGTGAGGCTCGATCTAGGAAGAGGGAAGGGTTTGGAGAAGAGAGGGTTGGCGGCGTCTAGGGGCGGAAAGAGGGATATTGTGCATTTTGATTTAGGGTTCTGATGTGAGAAGGTTGGGTGTGGTATTTTTATACTGGAGAAATGATTGGGCCCACATATCGGCCCTAATTTACAGGCCCATGGGAATCAGGTACGTGGAGCGGTGGAATGTACGCATTCCCACAACACCCTCCGAGGACTACTTTTGGCCCATACACATACCCGTGGGTAGTAAATTTAGCCCAATAACGTAATTAGGTGATGGTGTGCCTTCTTAGATGTGCATGTGCAGTGCCATGGAGGCTCTGCTTGTTGGGAATTTCCATGATCGGACGCACCTGCGAGGAGGTCGTCGGTCGACGGAACGAGAAACGGGGAGAAGGAGAGAGATCTAAGGGTGGCCAGGAAAGAGCGTACCCGAGGCAATGAAGATTAGGCATATGGTGGCAACTCTGGCGAGTGAGAGAAGGAAGAGGGAGATTTGCATCCTCACCTAGCCGGCGAACCCCACCGATGATGGTGCATAGAGGGGCCCACCAGAGATGCTTACGGCCGTCTGTCGTGGTGGTGTGGTGCCCCAGATCTGGTTCCCGATCGCCTTGGACGAGTCGAGGGATCAAGGAGGAGGCCTCGAGCACGAGGCGACATCAAGGGTGTGGTGCAACCGTGACTAAGGGAATACCTCCGAATATAATTGGAATATGTTTGGCAGAATAGGCGTGCACCATTATCCATGTGCGGTCTTAGGCGTGACCACCCCTACGTTCACATGACCCATCAGCATGACATGGCAATGGGAGGATAAGCACTCGCATCTCACCTTCTCCATCTCATTCATTGGTTCACTCATGGTCAATGATCGATTCACTAATCTATGACTCACTGCGAAGAGAAAGAAACACACGTTCCTCTACAAAAAGAAATAAGCACGCATTTCTTTCCAACAAAAAAACTAAACATTGAACATCTTTTAATGTTCATAACTGGTAACACTTTTATGCTATTATCGTTTCCACATATCAAAATGGGAACGCCTTCCAAAGTTGCACTTCTATATAAGTTTGAATGGATATAGGTATAATGCATAAATTATAATATGAATTATTTTTAATTATGGCATGCAATCGTAACTTGGTATATATTAGTCTTAGCTTGATATGTATTATTATGGGGTAAATGTGACACTGTCAATTACTTGGTATCCAGAACACACTACTAGGATAAGGCATTGTAGATGAGGATGCACACCTAACCACTACCCGATGATGCCTCAAGGGTTAAGGGTTAATTCAACCGCACATAGAAAATAATGAAGATAACTGAAATCCCCTTCTAATTTCTAGTTAATCATATGTTTTGCCATGGGCCGGTTCATAATCACATGGCATGCCATGGATCAACGGCATTGTCTCTCTTGCTAGCCTCGCAAGTGCACACGTAGGGTGGTAGAGGTTCGGAGATGGAGTGGGAATGTAAGGTGTCTTCACAAGAGTGGAAATAATAAAGCCTCGAGTCAAGGTTCACTCTCCGCTACTCTCATTTCTTTGTTGTGTGATTTCTTCAAAGAAAGCCCCTTTTATCCCATGGATCCCCATCCAATCTATTCTTGCAAAGTATAAAAATATTTGATCTGTAGGACGAGTGAAGAGTAGTGTGAGTCAAACAGATATGTGTGTGTCTCTCTCTGTGTGTGTGTGTGTGTGTGTGTGTGTGTGTGTGTGTGTGTGTGTGTGTGTGTGATTAGACGAGTGACAGGGAAAATGAGGACAAAAACAAGTATGCATGATGTTCAAGGAAAAATGTTAATTGTTAGGATGATACTAAATTCCCATGTCTACCAACAAGGCATTCCAATGTGGAAGTATCCAAGAGCAAAAGTGAAACGCCATTCTTGATTAAACCATGATTCACTATAACAAAGTAATCTTTATGATGAAAATCTTCTTTGAAAGTATGTCCATATATGTACTAATGTTATGATCTTATATACTAGTGACATTTTTACATGTAGAAGGAAACTGTTTCTCATTTCACTAAAAGCATGATGTATATTTAGCGTAACTAGTGTTAGTTTTAAGTCTTTCCATTTCGAGGTAGGTTTTTTTTTTGGAAGATCCGGGGTGTACCGACTTCATTGATTTAGAAGATAGCAGGCGGAAAACATTGTGATCAAGTGATCAGTGTGGCGAGTCATAGAAAAAACATACAGAGAAAGTAGAGCAAAAACCCTCTCCTAGGCAGCTATCTCATGATTGAATCCCCGAACGGGGCCTCTCGACAAACGGCTCCTACCAGCCTCCATTGTTGTTGGTCGCTACATTGTCGCTTGAAGGTAACTTTGCTCGGAAGACATAGTTGTTTCTTTCCTCGCTGGTAAACAATAGGTGTCAGATTAATCATCTTCTGACAGTGGGCAATGGATGTCTGATTTGGTGCCATTCGGAGGCTGAGAGCAGCGCAGCCATGCCAAGAGGTGGTTCTTTGCCAAATTAGGTTGGAGAAAGGGCATTCCCACATCAGATGTTTGGATGTATCTAGGCTTCTCATGCACAGGGAACAAAAGTATCCATTAGGCCACCCTATGCACTGAAGCCAATCATTGGCCCATACTCTGTTGCCATGCAGCAACCAAGCAACAAAAATAACATAACCATAACCCTAACCATAACCCTAACAACAAAATAACAAAACCATAACCCTAACCATAACCCTAACCATAACCCTAACAACAAAATAACATAACCATAACCCTAACCATAACCCTAACCATAACCCTAACCCTAACAACAAAATAACATCACCCATAAGAACACACATAGAACACCCCAAATCACTAAATCTCACTTCTCCATTCAAATCACTAGATCCAAGCAAAACTAGCAACATTTGAGCAATTTGATAACATTTCTTGGATCAAAACAAGGGGATCGGAGGTTATTACCTTTAGGGAGGGCTTGACTCCGAAATCCACGGACAAATTCTTCAAATAAGCAAGATTTGAGAGAGGATTTGAGAGGGGAATAGAGTGGGAGTGGGGCCTAAGCTCGGGTGGGGGAGTGGGAGAGAGTGTGGGTGGGGGAGTGGGGGTCCAGCACGGCTGCTGGATAAGTGGTTGTGCAGCGCCTGGCTCGGGGGCGCTGCACATTACAATGTGTGGCGCCTGAGTGGGAGGCGTTGCACGGCCGGGTGCGGGCCAGGGAGCTGCCACGGTGGACAGGCGTGCAACGCCTCCAGGGCAGGCGCTGCACAGAAGGGTGCAGCGCCGTCGTGGCGGGCGCTACACAAAAGGGTTACCGGAGTGAAATAGTTTCGCTGGCAGTTCATTTTGTGAATTTGTTGCCACAACAGGTCAAAATAGTCAAATTTGCCGCAAAAAACAATACATTGCCAGGAGCTCAAGCTTTCTAGATGATTGATTTGAACCCGGCCGGAGGCGAGACTTGGATGAATTGGTAGCGGTATGCCAAGCGGGCCATATAGGAGCTGCCGCCTCCGGCCGTCCATCTCATTTGATCCAGAGTTTGAGCTAAAATAGCAATATCCGAACTCTGAATTTTTGGCCAAAGCTGCAGAAAGTCATGGGCGATCTCGAAGGTGTTGCCGTGCTATAAGTCTCTGATCCATTGGTCATTAACAAGGGCCGAGGCCACCGTTCTTTTCTTTCTTCTGGTGTGATTGTATAGGGATGGGAAGACGGAGCACAGGAGGGCCGGTCCAAAAACTCGTTGACTGAGGTAGAGTTTTCATAAGTGTTTTTTTCTACCAGGCATGGGATGTAGCGTGTACGTCCACACTCCGTTGTTGCTTTCATATTCGTTCCATGTATTCACCGTCCATACATTCACGTGATGTTTTTCTCCGTGTTTCAGATTGTATTGTAATGTTTTATTGTGTACCAACAAATAAGAGTGCAATTGTTTTAGATGGAATTAGTTGGTACACAACTACTCAAGGAAATAAAATGGTATGCTTTTTGAGAAAAAAAAGAAAGAAAAAAATGATAAACTTTGAAATGGAAAAAAAGATGGATGAAACACTTTGTAGCATCATAATGTTTTTTGGGAGTACCAAAGGAAGTACCTAGAACTCATCTAGATGAGTTATAATTTGGTCTCATTCACGTGGAAAACAAGAACAGATACAATCCACGTCAGCACACACACATCTTATAGCATCACATCCAATGGCTATAAAAGGTGAATGAGACCAAATTATATCTAATCTAGATGAGTTCTAGCAAAACTGACTTTTTTGTGACGGACTGAAAAAAACATGGCACGGGTATTGAAGCAATGATGGAGGGTGAATCCATGCATGCTGAGATTGGTTTTTCTGCACCCCACCTCGATGCACCCCCGTGCACCCACATAAAAAACATACCAATTTTTTTTGAAAAAAATTTAAAACTTTGTGGGAATGATCATACACGCTTGCTGAAATATGTGTGCATAGTAGAATATCATATATTTATCCAGAGTCTTGACTCCCTCTTCGTCCTAACTACAAATGTGTTCGTCGCGATGGCTTTTAAGGCGCAATATAGATTGTAGAGTAATATCTGCAATGACGGCATTGAAGTTTCAGTTAAAGCCAATGCTCGCCATCCCTTCCTGCGTGGCGCCAGCCGCTCCTCGCCTTCGATTACTAGTTACCGCCATTTCCAGAGGTCGCGGGGTGCATTTGCAGATGAGCGGCAACCTCCGGAGGAAGCATCCGATACACTGGTGACTGGGCCGTCCTCCGCTGAATTCACCCTCGTGCCCGTGTACCTCCATCCCCAGGCTGTGCCTAGCATCAGCAAGCATTTTCGCGAGGGAAGAGTTGGAGGCGGTGCAGCCGCGGTGATGCATGCCACAGCAGTTTCGGTCAGACCAGCGCGCAGCGCACGATCTCGCTGGCCCTTCCTCGGTCTGGCTCGCGCGCCTTCCGTTACTACTAGTTGCTTCCGTTTCCTCACATCGCGCAAAGGAGCGGCCACCGGAGGAGACGGGGCTCCGTCGATCTGCGAGCATATCGTTGTTCTTTTCCGCGGTGAAGTTGCATCACTTTACACTTTACAGCACAACAACGAGTAACAGAAACTAAGTGACTGGAGCGTTCTCGGCTGCACCTAGGCGCCCGTTCGTTCATGTGAGTGTCGGCCTCTAGCTGGCCGTAAGCGTTAGGAACTCGTGTCTATGGATGATGATGAAGTCGTCACTGGCGCCGATCTAACTGAAGTTGTCATGAAACATGTTTGACAAAATGCATTTGTATCCGAGTACAAGCGGCGGGCGGTGTGCCAGTGCACTCCTCACGTCGCATGCATGCAACAGCTGCAGTGCTTGAAGCTTCCAGTGGGACTTTTTTTTTTGCGGGATTTCTGTATGTACAGTAGGACGCGCACATACTGGCATGCACACTGCGTCAGTGAACCATGTACTCATCTGCAGATGTGGTCAGACGTAGTTCGTCGCAACTTCAGTGACTCATCATTTGATCATCATCTATAGACTCGAGCAAACGCTTAAATCGAGCCTGAGGATATCAAGTGCGTCACTCGCATGGACGTGCATGCACCGCGCGCTCATCTGTCAACGCTCCAGGCACGCAAGCAACCAAAGGCGAGCAAGGGACGGGTGCTGCTTGGGCAACACACGCACGAACGCACGCACACTTTTGACGATTTTGATGATGGAAATCTGCTAGCAAAGCGGCATACTATTTTTCGCAAAACAAGAGGCATGCTATTCTTTCGCAAAACGAGTTAAAACGTAGAATTTTTTCCCTTTGCTTACAAATGAAGAATTGGTAACCCTTTGGATGTATTCGGTTGGTTGAGAGGATGTTGTGCTTTGGATTTAATTATCCACCGAATCACGAAATTAATCCTTACTTGTAATAGCATACCATACTTGTTTGACATATTCATAACAGAGAGGACGACCCTTTTCTTGTACTAGCTGATAAAGCAAGCTTGCATGCAGGCCAGTACCCAAAAAAGCTTTTCAGTCACCCTGAATATGCATCATCATGCTTAGTGAAGTGAAAGGCGTAGTTTACTTTATATGTAAAAGATGTCACTAGTATATGAGATCATAACATTAGTACATATATGGATATACTTTAAAAGAAGGATTTAATTCACAAATACTACTTGGTTATAGTGAAGCATGTGCTAATCAAGAATGATGATTCACTTTTTCTCTTGGATACTTCCACATTGAAACACCTTGTTGGTAGAGATGGCAATGTAGCATCCTTCCAAATGTGTGCATGATGGCAAGGTTTGGCCGATCTCGCATAATGGTGCTATATCAATTTCTCTTCACTAGTAGAAAACATGCCCGGTTCACTCACGAACCGGGACCAAAGGGGACATCGGTCCTGGTTCGTGAGGCCTGGGCGCCGGCCAGGCCTCGGGGGCCATTGTTCCCGGTTCGTGTGTCCCCTTTACTCACGGTTCTAGACTCGAACCGGGACCAGCGGGCCTTACTCATATCCACTCCTGGCCCAACACCTTTGGTCCCGGTTGGTGGCTGGAACCGGAACCAAAGGTTGTCCTTTATATATACCCCGCCCCTGCCCGCGAGCAGAGCCATCGCTCTGTTTTTTGGCTTCAAGAGGAGAGGTGTGTGTTGCTCAAGCTCACCTCCTATGCACATGAGGTGTTCGATGAAATGCCCGAGCCACACTTAAGCTTTCTCCTCTGCAAGCTCCTTGTCCAAGCTCCATTTTCCTCAAGGTTTGTCCAGGTTTGCCTGTTCGTCCTGTCCCGTCGCCGTCCTCACCGCCGTCAGTCACCCGCGCCGAGCTCGTCACCGGCACCGCCGTGGTGAGCCTATTGTTCTTATATTCATTCTACAAGAAAAATATATTCTTACTTGTAAGATTTAGATAGATACTTTTATAATTTTCTTATTTTTATTATTGTTTGTTATTATATAGTGCCATGATTTTGGTATCCGCCCCCGTTGGCCCTCGTCCTGTCTATGATTCGGATGTGGAATATTAGCTTTTATAACTATTTGTTTCATTTAGTGTTTATGACAATTATGCCGACAACATGACATAGATGTTTTTATGTAGGAGGTATGTGAACCGGAAATTCCAAACGACTCTATCGTCGAGAGGTTAAATTTGGTTGAAAAGAAAACAATTACTTGAAAGAAAAATTGAAAATAGTTGAAGATGAGAAGATAAAATTGCAGTGGCATGTTGCCGACGTCGTCGATGATCACAAGATAAAGATGGATGCAATGCGCTGAAGAATAGAAAGATTTGAAAATATGTCATTCGTACTGAGGCTTGGTATTAATATGTCATCGGATCAATTGTTACCTTAGTTGCAATTATGATCGCATTTTGGTTGTTGGATTCAAATGTTTTACATAGTTTCAATGTATGGTTTAATTAGATGCTTTAGAGAGCTATATGTTGTTCAATGTGAGAACTATGTATGAACTTTAGTTATGATGATGAACTTCTATTGATTTGGTCACTTCTCTATTTATGATGTTTTGTACACGAAGTGCATCCAGTTTTTACCGTAACCCTCTCATCTTTTTAGCACATTCTATGTGGGTGAAATGATGGCACAATGCCAACTTTCAACCTTTTTAGAGTTCATTTGCAATGCTTTTCAATTTCGAGGTCATTGAGCTCAAAAAACCAGTAAATGGATGAAAAATACCAAATGAAGTCGCAAAGGGTTGAAAATTGATAATGTGGCTTTGAGTGGTGTATTTTGAACATACGAAAAGTCTGGAGTTCAAATAAGTTCAAAAAATGAACCTTTGTAACAGAAGAGTTTTCGTCCGAAACCCTGATACTTCAAAAGAGATTGTCCATTTTGTACATGAAGTGCATCCAGTTTTGCCATAACCCTCTTAACTTTTTAGCACATGCTATGTGGGTGAAATTATGATACCATGCCAACTTTCAACCTTTTCAGAGTTCATTTGTAGTGCTTTTTAATTTTAGGGTCATTTAGTTCAAAAAAATCAGTAAATGCATGAAACATACCAAATGAAGTCACAAAGGGTTGAAAATTGATGATATACCTTTGAATGGTGCATTTTGAACACACAAAAAGTTTGGAGTTCAAATAAGTTCAAAAAAATGAAATGCCTTTGTAATAGATGAGTTTTCGTCCGAAACCCTGATACTTAGAAAGAGATTGTCCATTTTGTACATGAAGTGCATCCAATTTTTGCCGTAACCCTCTCAAATTTTTAGCATATGCTATGTGGGTAAAACGATGATACCATGCCAACTTTCAACCTTCATATTTCATTTGTAGTGCTTTCCAATTTCAGGGTTATTTAGCTAAAAAAAAAATAGTAAATGCATGAAAATACCAAATGAACTCGGAAAGGGTTGAAAATTTATGATGTGGCTTTGAATGGTGCATTTGGAGCACAGAAAAAGTCTGGTGTTCAAATAAGTTCAAAAAAATAAAATGCCTTTGTAACATAAAAGTTTTCATCTGAACACTGATACTTCGAAAGGGATTGGCTATTTTGTACACGTAGTGCATCCAGTTTTTGTCGTAACGCTCTCAACTTTTTAGCACAAGCTATGTGGGTGAAATAATGATACCATGCCAACTTTCAACCTTTTCAGAGTTCATATGTAGTGCTTTCCAATTTCAGTGTCATTTAGCTCAGAAAATTAGTAAATGCATGAAAAATACCAAATAAGTCACAAAGGGTTGAAAATTGATGATGTGGTTTTGAATGGTGCATTTTGAACACACAAAAAGTCTGGAGTTCATGTAACTTCAAAAAAAATGAAATTCCTTTCTAACAGATGAGTTTTCATCCGAAACCCTAATACATCGAAAGAGATTGTCCATTTTATACACGAAGTGCATCCAGTTTTTGCTGTAACCCTCTCAACTTTTTAGCACCTCAAGATAGAAATGACTCAAGAAAAAATATCTAAATTTGACATGAAGAAAGAAAATAAGGAATGTCGCATGTACGTTTGGGGGCATTTGAATTCAATAGTTTTGGTAGGCACCCCACATGGCACCTTAATTTGGTGTGTTCAAAACAATAAGTTATACGAATCATTACGTAAAAAGATGGAACATGGAGGTATATTATTGTACATTACCACTATATCTTGTTCCAGTACAAAAACAAGTGAAAATGATGAACAAACTGTGATGTGGACTATAGACTTCCTACACCCCTTCAAATTCTAAATCACTTATAGGGACATGTTTGAATTATAAATCAATGTATGCTTACACCGTTACTAAAATGTATGGAATTTTAACACAATATCATTAGGTAATATGATGAACCCATACAAAATTTCGTCATATTTAAACCACATTTAGATTTTATAGAAAAATAAAAGAAATAGGATGCTGGTAACTATATGGAATTTTCAAAAGAAATATTTAAAATTCTCATTTTTTAAAGGAGGCTATGAGTTAGATAAGTGCTTGAACATGATTTCTTTTTCATTTAGAGACCATTTTAAGGTACATGTAGTTGAAATTTCAAATATATCCAGTAAATAATAGAAATGCATTTAATGCCTACAAAATTGCATATGGTTTTAGAAAGATGCCTAAATTTGACATTTAGTCTAGTCCCTAACCCAAACATTAAGCCTTATTCCCATACACATACCACACTATAATTGTTTTTAGCAAAGATAATTAACCTAAACCCATTTTACCAATGACATAGTCTCTTGGCCTGCTTATCGCCGGTCCACGGGGCTAATAGTGTCTTGGCCCAGAATGGCCCATCGTCGCCCCGTACCCTATAAATTTGACCCTTAACCCTAAGTCTCAACCTTAAATCCACCCCTCTCCCAATCTCCACAGCCGATGACAACCCCCCACCTCTACCTCTCCCTTCCACCACACCCACTCCACCGCAACCTCCCTACACATCTGGCAATGCCTCCGCTAGGCGGGATGGCCACGACATCCAAGTGCTCGACATCCATGATGGTCGCACACTGTACGACCCAATTGGCTGTGCGCCGGAAGCCACTTCGGATCTTGCCCTAATGGACGATGACGACCAGATCTCCCTGCACGGAGGATCATCAGTTACCTCCTCACCGGCCGTGGAGGCACTCGAGCTGGTCGGCCACGACCATATCATTTGGGAGGTTGGTTCATAAGGAATACTGATAATGTCCGATTACCTTTTGTGCAATAAATAATGCTCACTACCACCTAGTATTTGTTCTCGCATTAGGATCTCGTTTGTGAGGAATTTTGAGGTTAGAAGTTTATTTTGTCACATATGTCGGGGTTGTTAAATGGTCCATCAATTAGCTCTTGTGAAATTTCTTAAGAATGTTCACATTTTCCATATATGTCTTGCCTACCTATAATTTTAGTTTCACGCTATTGTTCTTGTTCTACTTAAGAATAGAACACTGATTCCATGTAATAGACCTGATTTACTTTGGGAGTGTGTGCATCTCACGCTTTGCAAAAAATGTTACTCATATTTTACGTTTTTCTTTTTCTTTTTAGTTGTTAAAAATAACTAGACAAGGGGAAAAAACAATAAATTTTGTTCTGTTTTAGTAGGATTTATGTTTGGTCTGTCTTCGGGATCATGGCGGAAGATTCATGCTTTGGCCCGATTGTTTCTGTGCACATTTCCGTCCAACAGATCTTTGAATGTTCGGGGTTCGTCATGCAATAGAAGTTCCTAGACGGACGTGGTTGCTTTTTGGAACTGATTTTGGTTTAGATAGAAATTCTGGCGATGGGGGGGGGGATAATTTTTTGCTGTTTGTTTCATTCTGTATTCAAGTGTTCGACTTGGTAGTTGGTTCCAGTGCTCGCTATCACCATCTCTGGATTGTCTGATTTCATTTTCCGTGCAGGTACTAGAGGATCAACCCAGAATCCGTCCAAGTCAGCAATGGCGGCGGCAGCAGCAGAGGCGCCACCAGGAAGCCAGTTGAACCCGCGTCGGCACCGACACCAAGCATGGATGAGCTCGGCCCGGCCGTGGACACCGACAGCTCGATCCTCACATCCTACCTTGCATGCGCGTCTCTCGAGCAGCATCGGCCAGGAGGGCATCAGGCGTCCTCATCTGCAGCCATTGTCAGCGACAAGCAGCTGTACAACACCGCTGCACACTCCTCCCAGGGACTCAACCTCGACTGCGGTCTCTACAACTTGGTCGCCAAGTTGTAGAGCCCGCCGTCGAGGTTGAGTCCCTGGGAGGAGTGCGCAGCAACATTGTGCAGCTGGTTGTCGCTGACGATGGCAGCGGATGAGGATGCCGGACGCCCTTCTGGCTGACGGTGCTCGAGCGAGGCACGGGCAAGCTAGGATGCGAGGCTAGAGCTATTGGCGTCCATGGGCGGGTCGGGCTCATCCATGCTTGGTGTCGGTGCCGGCGCGGGTTCAACTGGCCTCCTGATGGCGTCGATGCCCCTGCCATCGCCATTGGGGACTGGGACGGATTCCGGGTTGATCCTCGGGTACCTGCACGGAAAACAAAATCCGACAATCCAGAGACGGCATTAGCGAGCACGGGAACCAACTACCAAGTCGAACACTTGGATACAGATGGAAACAAAGAGCAAAAAATTATCGCCCCTCATCGCCAGAATTTCTATCTAAACCAAAATCAGTTCGAAAAAGCAACCACGTCCGTCTACGAACTGCGATTGGACGGTGAACCCCGAACATTCAAAGATCTGTTGCACAGAAAGCCGCACAGAAACAATCGGGCCAAAGCATGAATCTTCTGCCATAATCCCAAAGACAGACCAAACATAAATCGAACTAAAACAGAACAAATTCGAAGGGAAACTCTGCAACTAGTCACAAGTCACAACAGCAGTCGAGTGGGGAAAAAGGAAAGAATTTGAGGATGGCAACCAAACCGGGAAAGATTTACAAAATCTAGCAGTGAGACGAGAGAAGCAAGCAAGAAAACCAGATCAGGAACCAGACAGAGCACCGGCGACCTAGATATCCGATTAGATAAACTCTGCTCCAATCGGCAAAACATAAAGCAGACACGCACCGAAAGAAAGAACCACTGCAAACAAAACGAAATAAAAATCCTGACTTGATATCTCGGCAGGAAGGTACGAACCTCCCATAGAAAGAAACACGGCAGAGCGAAAAAAGCACACACGAAAGTGTTTACACTGATGACATGGAAACAATCGACCGAAAGCATGAATCTTCCGCCATGACAGACCAAACAGCAATCCTAATACAGAAAAAAATCGATGGAAAAACTCTGCAACCAGTCACAACAGCTGTCGAATGGGGAAAGAAAATAATTTGAGTCAGTGAGACTAGAAAGATTTGTAAAATCTAGCATTGAGATGAGACAGGCAACCAAACTGTGAAAGATTGGTAAAATGTGCTGGCTCCTCCTCGGTGGTGCGTGGCGCCTTGTCCACCGCTTGCTGCTGCGGCTGCTGCTGCTCGCCGATAGCAACACGAGGGTCCTCCGGTCACCATCATGTTCGGCATCATCAGTAAGCAAGGACGACAGAACGACCAAAACTGAACAATGTCTATGGGATCTAGCTTGCGCAGCCAATACAAGTACACCACATATAAAAGGAGAGCTCTACTCTACAGATGTATAGAAGGAAGGCTGGATATGCACAAACAAGCACACTAATTCCACAAATGCGACAAATCTCTACTACAAATACATATTCTTTTTTTGCGGCCTATCAGCAGTTCCTCTAGCCTGCAACGCGTATATACAAACAATAGAAGGAAACTATTAATGTCATTAGTGCCAGGATAGACACTGATGTTTGCACCCTACAAAAAAGAAAAAGAAAAAAAGACACTGCTATTTGCGTGTAGAGGGATCACAACACAACACAGACGATGCTCGAGATCGCCCAGATTATCAATATCTTTCCCGGAGATAATAGGTAGTGAAGATCTGGTTGATGGTGGCCATGCCGACGATTGAGAGCATGAGAAGGGAGATCCACGCCCTCACCTGGTCGGCGAACCACATCAACGTCACTGCATGGAAGGATCGACCAGAGAGGCTTCCCATCGACCCGTCGCGGTGCCGTGAGGTTCGATCTGCGAAGAGGGAAGGGTTTCGAGAAGAGAGGGTTGGCGGCGGCTCGGGGAGGAAAGAGGGATATTGTGCATTATGATTTAGGGTTCCGACGTGAGAAGGATGGATGTGGTATTTTTATACGGGGGAGACCATAGGGCCCACATGCCAGGCCTAATTGACGGGCCCACTAGAACCGGGTACGAGGAGTGTTGGAACGTACCCAACCCCACAACACCATGTGAGGACTACTTTTGGCCCATACACATATCTATGGATGCTAAATTTAGCCGAAATAAGGTAATTGGGTGATGCCGTGCCTTCTAAGATGTGCATGTTCGGTGCCAAGGAGTCTATGCTTGTTGGGCATGTCCACAACCGAACGCACCAGTGATGAGGTCGCCGATTGATGGAACGAGAAACACGGGAGAAGGAAAGGGATCTAAGTGCGGCCGAGAGGGGGCGAGAGACAGAGAGACAGAGAGAGAGAGATAGAGAGAGAGAGAGAGAGAGAGAGAGAGAGAGAAAGAGAGAGAGAGAGAGAGTACCTAAGGTAGTGAAGATCTAGTTGATGATGACCACGCCGATGATTGAGAGCATGAGGAGGGAGATCCACACCTCCACCTGGTTCGCGAACCCCATCTACGTTGATGCATAGAAGGCTCCACCAGAGAGTCTTCCCATTGGACCATCGCGGTGGCGCGAGGCTTGATCTGGGGCGCTAGATATAAGGGCTGGGAGAAGAGAGGGTTGGCTGTGGGTGGGGAAGGAAAGAGGATTAGAGTAAGGTTTGATTTAGGGTTATGATGTTAGAAGGATGGATGTCATATTTTTATATAGGAGAAATGATAGGGCCCACATGTCGGGCCTAATTAACTGGCCCACGGGAATGAGGTATGGGGAGTGGTAGAACGTACCCATCCCCACAACACCCTGTGAGGACTATTTTTGGGCTGTACACATACCAGTGGGTAGTAAATTTAGCCCAAATAAGGTAACTGAGTTATGTTGTGCCATAGGAGATGTTGTGTGTGTGGTGCCATTGAGGCTATGCTTGTTGGGCATGTCCATGATCGGACGGACCAGCGAAGAGTTGGTCGACCAATGGAACGAGAAACGGGGGAGAAGGAAAGGGATCTAAGGGCGGCTAGGAGATAGAGAAAGAGAGAGAGAGAGAGAGAGAGAGTACTTGATGTAGTGAAGATCTGGGATCTGGTTGATGGTGTCCCTGCCGATGATTGAGAGCATGAGGAGGGAGATCCGCGCCCTCACCTGATCGGCGAAACCCATCGACGTTAATGCACAGAAGGCTCGACTAGAGAGGCTTCCCGTGACCCATCACGTCGGTGTGAGGCTCGATCTGGGAAGAGGGAAGGGTTTGGAGAAGAGAGGGTTGGCGGCGGCTAAGGGAGGAAAGAGGGATATTGTGCGTTTTGATTTAGGGTTCTGATGTGAGAAGGCTGGGTGTGGTATTTTTATACGAGAGAAATGATTGGGCCCACATATCGGCCCTAATTTACAGGCCCATGGGAATCGGGTACGTGGAGCGGTGGAATGTACGCATTCCTACAACACACTCCGAGGACTAATTTTGGCCCATACACATACCCGTGGGTAGTAAATTTAGCCCAATAAGGTAATTAGGTGATGGTGTGCCTTCTGAGATGTGCATGTGCAGTACCATGGAGGCTCTGCTTGGTGGGAATTTCCATGATTGAACGCACATATGAGGAGGTCGTCAGTCGATGGAACGAGAAACGGGGAGAAGGGGAGAGATCTAACGGTGGCCGCGAAAGAGCGTACCTGAGGCAATGAAGATCGGGCCTATGGTGGCAACACCGGCGAGTGAGAGAAGGAACAGGGAGATTTGCATCCTCACCTGGCCGGCGAACCACACCGATGATGGTGCATCGAGGGGCGCACCAGAGATGCTTCTTGCCGTCTGTCGTGGTGGTGTGGTGCCCGAGATCTTGCTCCCCGTCGCCTTGGACGAGTCGAGGGATGAAGGAGGAGGCCTCTAGCGCGAGACGATGATGACCCAGAAGTAAGAGTGTCGAACCCAACGAGGAGCAGAAGGAAATGATAGGCAGTTTTCAGTAAGGTATTTTCTGCAAGCACTCAAATTATAGGTAACAAATAGTTTTGTGATAAGGTAATTGGTAGCAAGTGACAAAAGGTAAAAGTAAATAAGGTGCAGCAAGGTGGCCCAATCCTTTTTGTTGAAAAGGACAAGCCTGGACAAACTCATATATAAAGGAAAGCGCTCCCTAGGACACATGGGAATTATCGTCAAGCTAGTTTTCATCACGATCATCTGATTCACGTTCGGTACTTTGATAATTTGGTATGTGGGTGGACCGGTGCTTGGGTGCTGTCCTTACTTGGACAAGCCTCCCACTTATGATTAACCTCTAATGCAAGCATCCGCAACTACAAAAGAAATATTAAGGTAAACCTAACCATAGCCTGAAACATATGGATCTAAATCAGCACCTTATGAAGCAACGCATAAACTAGGGTTTAAGCTTCTATCCCTCTAGCAACCCATCATCTACTTATTACTTCCCAATGCCTTACTCTAGGCCCAAATAATGGTGAAGTGTCATGTAGTCGACGTTCACATGACACCACTAGAGGAAAGACAACATACATCTCATCAAAATATCGAACGAAGACCAAATTCACATGACTCCTAATAGCAAGACTTCTCCCATGTCCTCAGGAACAAAAGTAATTACACACAAGACATAATATTGTTCATGATCAGAGGGGTATTAATATGCATAATGGATCTGAACATATGATCTTCCACCAAATAAACCAACTAGCATCAACTACAAGGAGTAATCAACATTACTAGCAACCCAGAGGTACCAATCTGATGTTTGGGTACATAGATCGGATATAAGAGATGAACTAGGGTTTGAGAGGACATGGTGCTGGTGAAGATTTTGATGAAGATAGCCCTCCCCAAGATGGAAGAGTTGTTGGTGATGACGTCGGTGATGATTTCCCTCTCCCGGAGGGAAGTATCCTCGGCAGAACAACCCTACCGCAGCCCTAGATTGGCCTCGAGACGGCGGAGAATGGTCCCGAAAGCCTCCTTCTGAATTTTTTCAGGTCAAAACACCTCATATAGGAGAAGATGGGCATCGGGGGCCTTCCGGCGGGCCCACGAGGCAGGGGGCGCGCCCTGGGAAGGGGGGCGCGCCCCCCACCCTCGTGGACAGCCGGTGGCCCCCCTTGTGGACTTCTTTCGCCAGATATTTTTTATATATTTTGAAACGAAGTTCTGTTAAGTTTCGGAGCTTTTGGAGTTGTGCAGAATAGGTTTCCAGGGTTTGCTCCCTTTTCAGCCCAGAATTCCAGTTGCCGGCATTCTCCCTCTTCATGTAAACCTCGTAAAATAAGAGAGAAAAGGCATAAGTATTGTGACAAAACATGTAATAACAACCCATAGTGCAATAAATATCAACATATAAGCATGATGCAAAATGGACGTATCAACTCCCCCAAGCTTAGACCTCGCTTGTCCTCAAGCGAAAGCCGATATCGAAAAATATGTCAACATGTTTAGACACTACTAGGAAAAGGCCTATTAATGGCGCACCTAGTTTGGCCATTAATGGCGCATTGGTGGTGCGCCATTACTAGCACGCCATTAGTATACTTTACTAATGGCGCACCCATTAGTATCCGGTATACTAATGGGCACCACTGATGCGCCATCAGTATGCACAGTGGTGCGCCATTAGTATGCCTCCCAGGGGCCAGGTGCTTTGGCATAGTAATGGCGCACTCTGCTGTGATGCGCCATTAGTATGAATATTTTGTTTTTTTTCTGTTTTTTGCACAGGTTATGCATATATATAAATATAATTTCTCGTGGAGCCAACATATATGGTACGCACATCGAAACTATTAGAATCTACTCCCTCCGTTCCGATTTACTCGTCGTGGTTTTAGTTCAAATTTGAACTAAAACCACGACGAGTAAATCGGAACGGAGGGAGTATATAATAGCTCATAGAACAACTTAGCATCATGCATCATCGATCATAATAATAATAAAAACTCAACATAGGTATTAAATAATAAGTCTTACACATCATTATCGACCATACAACTTCTACTACGTAGCAATTTTCTAAGATAAAATGGCATAAAACAAGATGGCGTTTGTCTCTAAATCAATTAGATTTAAAGGGCCATTATGAAGAATGCAGATTATCTTGTCTCCATTTCTTGCCCTTCTCACTCTATTGCTTCCAAGTACCTCCTTACGAGTTTTCATTATTTTTCGCCATTCTTTGATTCTCATTCCTTCATTTTCAGAAGAAATCCGATATGGACACATGTGATTTGTAGGTTCACCTGGCAGAATGTTTAAAACTTGTAGTTGACCAGATTGAAACATGACAGGAGGCACACAGTCACTAGGGAGAATCTGTTGCAAAACATATAGTAAGACTTCGTAGTTAGCATTGTAGTTCAGTTCGAGAAGAACTAATGCAAAACATGCACGAATGTCGTAATAGTACAAAAATCTTACCATGGTATCTCCATTGATATTAACGTAGTTCAAGACGTGCACTAGTGGGACGTATTGACTATATTGTGGATCAATATTGCGATGTTGAATGTAATCCAGAAGAAAGGAATAAAAGAAGATGATCTGCTCTTTGTCCTTATAAGTACATTCTGAGCCAGGGGTGTAGTAGGTTCTGTCTAGCATCATCCTCACATTATTTGAATAATCAAAATAACCTATCAATGGAAATAAGTTGTCAACTATTTTGAAATAAACAATATAAATTACGAAATAACTATGTTTGATAAACTCACTTCTCGGTAGAATTGGAATCATATCGTCAACAAGGACCCAAATGTCCAAATCATCTTCGGCGATGGAATCCGGATTACCAAGATCCATGGTGAGAAGCATACCCTCATAAAAACCATATATCATGCAAAATGATTCCCAATTCTTGCAACCAAAAGTGGTTACGTTATCTGAATTGTACAAATCCACTTCTAAATCAACATTATGCATGGTCCTTAGTTGAATTTGCTTTGTCTCCGAAAACTCAAGGGCCTCTCGGGGTACCTGCAAAACTATCAAGACACGATGGTCGGAGACAAAACCCAGCAGTGCAAAGTGAGGAAATCTGCCATGTCTAAACATGGATATTTCCAGTAGCTGATTGGACCAATTAAGCTATAAGATGTTACAGTACAAACAAATTAAAGCAGCAGCAATAAGACAAGCACATGTACAGCTTGCAAAAGCATATATTTCCAGTTTGCTTTCGCAGTTACATCATGAAACAATCCGATATCATTGGACAGAATATCATTAAGACAAAGGAGATGCTCTCACTCCATTCTAAATATCCATCATCCTCCCACTCCATTCTAAATAATGTTACTTCTAACTGGTTTTATTATTTTCTTCTTCTTTATTATTTTCAAAATTCAGATAACATGGCACTTTTATTTACTAGTGTTGTCTCTGCTGGTTTTATTATTTTCTTCTTCTTTCATGCGTTCTACAAATTGAAATGTGTATCTAGTCTAGATAATAAGAAGTAGAAAACATGTTTATTATTTTTAAAGATTTAGTCAGTAATATGCGGTGGTCACTACTTGATCAAGTAGCAATCTAAATAAACAGAGGCTGGCGGAAGACCTTTAGTTGCCAATGCAAAATTACGGATGTAAGTTTGAACATGTTTATTATTCATTTTGTTAATTTGCTTAATTTTTTCTTCTGATACAGGGACTACAATACAATACCTCCTACATGGCTAGATCATATTTCCTAAAACATGGAGTCAAACTAGGGAATTAAGGAACCCTCTGTCACATAGCTAGATTTGATACACATTTTTCCTAAGAAATAATAAAACCAGCAGAGACAGCACTAGTAAACTAGGGATGCACAAGTTTGGGCGCGCCAAGACGATCAAGGACTCGGCCACCAAGATTCGTCGTAGACAGCAGTAGTACAAAGAAAATTCCTACGACTCACTGCTCGTACAAAAAAAAAATAAAAAATAGGCAGCAGATCGTATGCTAAAACTAACCGAGAAGAGGCAGAGGGAGATGGCGAGCTTGGGGAGGTGGGGATAGACGGCGGCTCCAAGTCTCCGGCGGTGGCTCCGAGGACGTGGGGCGGCTCCGAGGCTCCGAGGCTCCAAGTCTCCGACGGCGGGGGCGCGTGGGGCGGCGTCGAGCGCTAGGGCTAGGGCTCGGGGGCGCGGGGGGCAGCGGCGTCGTTGAGCGCTAGGGCTAGGGCTCGGGGGCGCGTGGGTCGGCGTCGGCGCTGGCGTCGGCGAGCGCTAGGGCTCGGGCCGGGGCGCGGGGGGCGGCGACGTCGGGGGCACGGGGGCGGCGGCGGAGGAGAGGGGAAGAGGATCGAGGGCGAGGCGAGGGAGAGAGAGGGGGGAGGTGTAGTGGGCCGGGGGGCATCAATATGTATGGGGCACAATACTAATGGCGCACTGCGCCCTGGTGCGCCATAAGTACGTCCATACTAATGGCGCACCTCCCCCTGGCGCGCCATTAGTATTTTTTTTTATTTCTGCGCGAGCCAACAGTTTATCTCCCACCATACCTCATACACATCAAATCCCCCTAGCTAGCTCGACTGGTCAGCCCCTAGTTCTCCCACCAGGTGGTCCTGGGTTCGATTCCCAGGCTCCACAATTTTTTTATAAGACAGAAATAATTTTTTAAAAAATATCATCAAATTTGCTATTTGAATATATTTATGAATCATGTGAGTTCATGGGTCGGCGGCGGCGGCCGGTGGAGCGGGGAGGGTGCGGGGGGCCGGTCGGCGGCGGCGGTTGAGTAGGGGAGGGGTACGGGGGGTCGGCGGCGGCGGTTGAGTAGGGGAGGGTGCGGGGGTCGCCTCCTCCAAACTGGTGGGGCACTTGTTCCCCTTGGGAAGACGTTCGTGCCAGAATGACATGTTCTCGTCGAAGCATGCGTCGGTCATTTTGTGTTTTACCTTCATCTCTAGAGCCATGAGCGTTACTTTCAGGCGGGTATCCTCGGGCCTGCATCCTTCATACAATGGAGTAACCGCGTCTAACTCAAGTTGATCCATCTTGGCTTTCTCTCGGGCGGCAGCTCTTGCTGCCCTTCCTCATTTCTTGCCCGGCCCCCATGGACGACTTCGTAGTCATCTTCATCACCTTGCCACCGATAGCCATCCATGAAACCACGCAAGAGCAGGTGGTCCCGCACCTGCCTGGAATCCGGGTCCGCAATAAGGCTCTTCAGCTTGCATCTTCGACACGGACATCTTATCTCCGTCTCGTTCTTTTGAAGCATCTCGGCCTTCGCGGACCTCAAAAACCTATTCACGATGCCTTCGGTCATCGTGCGCACCATGGTCGCCCTGCGGGGTAGAGCAAAACGATATTTTAGAACCAAGAAAAAATTTGCCATGACTTTCCCTAAAAATAGGACAAAAATGAATGCTTAATGCCAAAATTCTCACCGAAACGGAAATGAATCAACATTCCGGGAAAATATTGGCAACTATCGCATTTCAAATACCGGTACACCTCCAAACACAAACACATATGCAACACAACAAACCTATGCAACACCACAAACATACATAGATCTAGCTAAAGGCCATAAAAGTGCATGTGCACATTGTTTGTATGGAGAAAAACATAAATATAGCTTCCCCCCATACTTACCTACCAAAACAAGTTTTGCAAAAAAAAAAACATACTAATGGCGCACTGACACACAGTGCGCCATTACTAGTTCAAACTAGTAATGGCGGACTGTGGGAAAGTGCGCCATTAGTAGTTTTGTAAAAAACAGAATAAAAAATATCATACAAAAAAAGAGCATTAATGGCGCACATGACTGCAGGTGCGCCATTACTATTTACAACTAGTAATGGCGCACTATTCATGGATGCGCCATTAGTATGTTTGGACAGGCGCGCTAGTTAAAAAAAAACTTCTTGATACTAATGGCGCACTCCGGGCATGGTGCGCCATTAGTACTTCGAACTCTAATGGCGTATCTGTTGCTGGTGCGCCATTACTATATACTAATGGCGCACCTCCTGTCTGGTGCGCCATTAGTATCAATTTCATCTATAGCCCTTTTCCTAGTAGTGAGAGATAGAGATGTCGACAAAAATGGAATACGGACATGTGGGCATCATGATCATTCTCATAACAGCAACTTATATAAATATAGTCATATGATTCTTATGCTAAAGTAACAATTCATCCACAATATCAGGTATGAATCATAAACTTCATTGGAAACTAACAAACTTTGATCTCGGTCGTTGAAGCAATTGCAATTTATCGTAACATCGGAAAGTGTCAATGTAAGAGCTTTTCAGCAAGCCTACAAACTCAACTATCATATAGTCTTTCACAATTGCTCACACTCACGCAATACTTATGTTTATGGAGTGTTAATCGGACACAGAGAAAGATAGGGGCTTGTGGTGTTGCCTCCCAACCTCTTACATCAACGGTAATGTCAACAGTAATAGGTCATGAAAACTTACATCCAAGTGGCTATATATGTCAGGATCTTTCCAACACAATGTGCTTGCCAAAGGATAAAAGGTAAAAAGGAAAGGTGGATTTCACCTTGACTCTTATAAGGCAAGAATAATAGATAGGACCTTCGCAGAGGGAGGCAGAGGTTGTCATGTGTTTTTGTGGTTGGATGCACAAAGTCTTAGCATAGAATAACTTCACGTTATATTGCCACTTGTGGACCTTTATTATGCAGTCCGTTGCTTTTGTTACTTCCATATCACAAGATCGTATAAAGCTAATTTCTCCCACACTAATAAATCATACATATTTTAGTGAGTTTACAACATGACAACTTACTTGGAAGGATCTTTCTCAATCCGTAGGTAGGTATGGTGGACTCTCATGGCAAAACTGGGTTTAAGGATATATGGAAGCACAAGTAGTATCTCTACTTGGTGCGAGGAGTTTTGGCTAGCATGAGGTGGAAAGGCAAGCTCAACATGTTGGATGATCCATGACAATATACTTTATTTCAGATATAAGAAGACATAACCCATTATGTTGTCTTCCTTGTCCAACATCAATTCTTTAGCATGTCATACTTTAATGAGTGCTCACAATCATATAAGATGTCCAAGATAGTATACTTGTATGTGAAGCCTCTCTTCTTTTATTACTTCCTATTAATTGCAACGATGACCAAAACTATGTTTGTCAACTCCCGACAACTTTTATTTGTCATACTCTTGTATGTGAAGTCATTACTTCCATAAGATCGATATGATCTCTTTGATACTCTTTATGTTTTCTTTCTTTTTATCATGACCCAAGTGAGGAAATCAAGCCCTTGACTCAACACTATTCTTTACTATATAGCTCATGGACTCGATTACAAAGGGTAAAGATCATAAAGCAAAAGCTCACAACTAGATCATGCTAACTTTATTCTACTAGATCAAGATACTACCAAAATGATCGAACTAAGTAAAACGGTAAAGATAGGAGTAATGGTGATACGATAGCGGGGTCACTCCCCCAAGCTTGGAAGTTGCCAAGGGGAGTGTCCATACCCATATGATTACATCTCCTTCTTCGGGGGTGGTGATGATGGAGTTGAAAGTAGTGACGGCGGATCATCATATATCGAGCATAGGAGATCCGCCAGCTTGCTGATAATACCTTTGAGTGCAGCTATGTAATCCTTCAACAAAATATTTTCACTTGTGAGATGCTTGTTTCGAATCTGAGCTAACTCAATCATCCTGAAAGCTTCAACCTCAGTTAAGGTAAAGATATTAGGAAGGGATTTAGAGGTGTCTTCTTCTCCCGATGCCGGAGCTGGATCTTCCACGTCCATCTTGATCTTCTTCTCCTTGTGGATCTCCTCGGGTCCTTCCCTCTTTAGATCTATCTTCATTAGCCAAGCATCGTTGCCTTTGTTGTTGGAGGAGGGAGACGACATGATGCCTGGCTTCACAAACCCTAGCAGAAAACAACTCGAAACAAGAACAGAGGATTTTTGCATGATACAGAGGTCAAAACCTTCGGGAGTATATATAATGAATTTTTACCGACCAAAAGGAGTAACCCACCAGAAAACGGAGTCCGGGGGACACACGGGGTGACCACGAGGCAGGGGGCGCGCCCTCCACCCTTGTGGACGCCTCGTGTCTCCTCCGGTCTGCTTCTTATTTTTCTATTTATCTAAATATTCCAAAACGGAGAAAAATTGCCTTTAGAACTGTTTTGGAGTCGGTTTACTTACCGTATCACATACATCTTCCTTTTCGGAGGTTGAATCGTTCTGGAAAGTGTCCCTTATGTATTCTTCCGGGGTTACGGTTTCAATAATATTGGTTTCAACATTTATAGGATTACCTGAGATATAATGTTTAATTCTTTGACCATTCACCACCTTTGGATTTGTGCCTTCGAAGTTGTTGATTTTTATGGCACCGGAACGATAGACCTCCTCGATAACGTAAGGTCCTTCCCACTTTCAGAGAAGTTTTCCTGTAAAAAATCTTAAACAAGAGTTGAATAACAAGACATAATCACCTACGTTAAACTCACGCTTTTGTATCCTTTTGTCATGCCATCTTTTAACTTTTTCTTTAAACAGCTTGGCATTCTCAAAAGCCTGGGTTCTCCATTCATCAAGGCAGCTAATGTCAAATAGCCTCTTCTCACCGGCAAGCTTGAAATCATAATTGAGTTCTTTGATAGCCCAATATGCCTTGTGTTCTAGCTCAAGAGGTAAGTGACAAGCTTTTCCATAAACCATCTTGTACAGAGACATACCCATAGGATTTTTGTATGCAGTTCTATAGGCCCATAATGCATCGTCAATTTTCTTGGACCAATTCTTCCTAGACCTATTAACCGTCTTTTGCAAGATTAGTTTCAATTCCCTATTACTTAGTTCTACTTGACCACTAGTGTGTGGGTGATATGGGGATGCAATTCTATGGTTGACATCATATTTTGCAAGCATCTTACGGAAAGCACCATGAATAAAGTGTGAACCACCATCAGTCATTAGATATCTATGGACTCCAAACCTCGGAAAAATAACTTCTTTAAGCATCTTAATAGAGGTGGTATGATCAGCACTACTATTTTGAATAGCTTCTACCCACTTAGTAACGTAATCAACAGCAACTAAAATATGTGTGTAACCATTAGAGGCAGGAAACGGTCCCATATAATCAAAGCCCCAAACATCAAATGGTTCAATAACAAGTGAATAATTCATAGGCATTTCTTGATGTCTACTGATATTTCCAATTATTTGACATTCATCACAAGATAAGACAAATTTACGGGCATCCTTGAAGAGAGTAGGCCAATAAAAACCGGATTGCAATACCTTGTGTGCAGTTCTATCTCCCGCATGGTATCCTCCATAAGCTTCGGAGTGGCACTTGCATCGGATCTGTTCCTGTTCATGCTCAGGTACACAACGTCTAATAATACCATCTACTTCTTCTTTATAAAGATGCGGGTCATCCCAGAGGTAATGTCTCGAATCATAGAAGAACTTTTTCTTTTGCTGGTATGTGAAGCTAGGAGGTATAAACTTAGCAACAATATAATTAGCATAATCAGCATAGCATGGAGCAGTACGAGAAGTATTTATGGTAGCTAGTTGTTCATCAGGAAAGCTATCATCAATAGGTTGTGGGTCATCAAGTACATTTTCTAACCTAGACAAGTTGTCTGCAACGGGGTTCTCAGCTCCCTTTCTATCAATAATATGCAAGTCAAATTCTTGCAGGAAGAGAACCCATCTAATAAGTCTAGGTTTAGCATCTTTATTTTCCATAAGGTAATTGATAGAAGCATGATCAGTGTGAATAGTTACTTTAGAATTAACGATATAGGGTCTAAACTTATCACAAGCAAATACAACTGCTAAAAATTCTTTCTCAGTAGTAGCATAGTTTCTTTGGGCACTATCTAGAGTTTTACTAGCATACTGGATAACATTCAATTTCTTATCAACTCTTTGACCTACAACAGCACCTCGTAGGTGCTGTAATCACACATAATCTCAAAGGGTAAATTCCTGTCAGGAGGCTGGACAATAGGTGCAGAGATCAATGCTTTCTTAAGTATTTCAAATGCTTCTAGACAATCATCATCAAAGACAAAAGGAATATCTTTTTGTAAGAGATTAGCCAGAGGCCTGGAGATTTTGGAGAAGTCCTTTATGAACCTCCTATAAAACCCGACATGGCCAAGGAAACTTTGTATACCTTTGATGTCCTTGGGGCATGGCATCTTTTCAATAGCATCAACTTTAGCTTGGTCAACTTCAATACATCTTTCAGAAATTTTATGTCCCAAGACAATGCCCTCATTAACCATAAAGTGGCACTTCTCCCAATTCAAGATGAAGTTAGTGTCGTCACATCTCTGCAAAACTCGATCAAGGTTGCTTAAGCAGTCATCAAAAGAAGTTATCATCAATGAAAACCTCAACAATCTTTTCACAAAAATCAGAGAATATAGCCATCATGCATCTTTGAAAGGTAGCAGGTTCATTGCATAAACCAAAAGGCATACGTCTATAAGCAAAGGTACCGAAAGGACAAGTAAAAGTGGTCTTTTCTTGATCCCATTTTGACACAGGTATTTGAGAGAAACCAGAGTAACCATCTAGAAAGCAGAAATGAGTATGTTTGGATAACCTTTCTAGCATTTGATCAATAAATGGCAAGGGGTAATGATCTTTCTTAGTAGCTGGCTATAACCTGTAACTATCCTTTGCGGGATGAATTCATCTTTGTCATTAGGAAGAATAGTCATACCTCCTTTCTTATTGACACAATGGACAAGACTTACCCACTGGCTATCAGCAACTGGATAGATAATACCTACCTCTAGAAGCTTTAGTATTTCCTTCCTTACCACTTCTTTCATCTTAGGATTTAATCATCGTTGATGATCAATAACTGGATTAGCATTTTCTTCCAATTTTATCTTGTGTTGGCATATAGTGGGACTAATGCCCTTAAGATCATCTAGAGTATATCCAATAGCAGCTCTGTGCTTCTTCAGAGTTTTCAATAGTTTTTCTTCTTCCTGCTCTGAAAGGTTAGCACTAATAATAACAGGATATATCTTCTTTTCATCAAGATAAACATACTTAAGATTATCAGGTAAAGGTTTAAGTTCAAACACGAGATCACCCTTGGGTGGAGGAGGGTCCCCTAGGATTTCAACAGGCAAGTTGTTTTTCAATACGGGTCCCTGCTTAAAGAATATCTCATCTATTTCCCTTCTCTCATTCATATGCATATCGTTTTCATGGTCTAGCAAGTATTGTTCTAAAGGATCATTAGGTGGCACAGCAATAGAAGCAAGACCAATAATTTCATCCTTACTGGGTGGTTTCTTTTCAAGAGGTTGTCTACGAAATTTAGCAAAGTTAAAATCATGAGAAATATCCCCCAATGGAACAGTGACAATATCTTTCACGCAGTCTATCTTGGCATTAACAGTATTCAAGAAGGGTCTACCAAATATAATGGGACAAAATTCATCTTGTGGGGAACTAAAAACAAGAAAATCAGCAGGGTATTTAACCTTCCCACACAGGACTTCAATATC
Organism: Secale cereale; assembly: GCA_902687465.1. Classification (NCBI taxonomy): domain Eukaryota; kingdom Viridiplantae; phylum Streptophyta; class Magnoliopsida; order Poales; family Poaceae; genus Secale; species Secale cereale. Next base: position 681,349,792 of record LR738709.1, on the reverse strand, counting down.
TCTAACAATCCCAACTGGTTAAATAGTGTCTCTATTAGCAAGCTGAATAGTAACATCAATCCCTTCTAACTCAATACGTGCAATATCATGCATAATTTCTTGGTATAAATCATGAGGGATAATACTCGCAATAGCACCTACATCACATAAACCATGGTATTGTTAATTTAGCCCAAATAAGGTAATTGGGTTATGTTGTGCCTTCTGAGATGTGTGTGTGTGTGTGTGTGTGTGTGTGTGTGTGTGGTGCCATGGAGGCTATGGTTGTTTGGCATGTCCATGATCGGACGCACCAGCGAGGAGTTCGTCGATCAATGGAATGAGAAACGGGGGAGAAGGAAAGCGATCTAAGGGCGGCTAGGGGAGAGAGAGAGAGAGAGAGAGAGAGAGAGAGAGAGAGAGAGAGAGAGAGAGAGAGAGAGAGAGATTACTTGAGGTTGTGAAGATCTGGTTGATGGTGTCCCTGCCGATGATTAAGAGCATGAGGAGGGAGATCCACGCCCTCACTTGGTCGGCGAACCCCATCGATGTCAATGCACAGAAGGCTCGACTAGACAGGCTTCCCTTCGACCCGTCGCGTTGGTGTGAGGCTCGATCTAGGAAGAGGGAAGGGTTTGGAGAAGAGAGGGTTGGCGGCGGCTAAGGGAGGAAAGAGGGATATTGTGCATTTTGATTTAGGGTTCTGATGTGAGAAGGTTGGGTGTGGTATTTTTATACGGGAGAAATGATTGGGCCCACATATCGGCCCTAATTTACAGGCCCATGGGAATCGGGTACGTGAAGCGGTGGAATGTACACGTTCCCACAACACACTCCGAGGACTACTTTTGGCCCATACACATACCCGGGGGTAGTAAATTTAGCCCAATAAGGTAATTAGGTGATGGTGTGCCTTTTGAGATGTGCATGTGCAGTGCCATGGAGGCTCTGCTTGTTGGGAATTTCCATGATCGAACGCACCTATGAGGAGGTCGTCGGTCGATGGAACGAGAAACAGGGAGAAGAAGAGAGATCTAAGGGTGGCCAGGAAAGAGTGTACCTGAGGCAATGAAGATCAGGCCTATGGTGGCAACACTGGCGAGTGAGAGAAGGAAGAGGGAGATTTGCATCCTCACCTAGCTAGCGAACCCCACCGATGATGGTGCATAGAGGGGCCCACCAGAGATGCTTCCTGCTATTTGTCGTGGTAGTGTGGTGCCTTGGACGAGTCGAGGGATGAATAAGGAGGCCTCCAGCACGAGGCGACATCAAGAGTGTGGTGCAACCATGACTAAGGGAATACCTCCGAATATAATAGGGATTTTTTTGGCAGAACAGGCATGCACCATTAGCCCTGTGTGGTCTTAGGCGCGACCACCCCTACATTCACATGACCCATCGGCATGACATGGCAATGGGAGGATAAGCACTTGCATCTTACCTTCTCCATCTCATTCACTAGTTCAAGATTTCATGGTAAATGATCTATTCACTACTCTATGACTCGGCGCGAAGAGAAAGAAACACACCTTCCTCTAAAAAAGAAATAAGCACACATTTCTGTCCAACCAAAAAACTAAACATTGAACATATTTTAAGGTTCATAACCGGTAAGACTTTTATGCTACTATCATTTCCACATATCAAAATGGGAATGCCTTTCAAAGTTTCACTTCTATATAAGTTTGAATGGATATGGGTATAATGCATAAATTATAATATGAATTATTTTTAATTATGTCATGCAATCGTAACTTGGTATATATTAGTCTTAGCTTGATATGTATTATTATGGGGTAAATGTGACACTGTCAATTACTTGGTATCCAGAACACACTACTAGGATAAGGCATTGTAGATGAGGATGCACACCTAACCACTACCCGGTGATGCCTCAAGGGTTAAGTGTTAATGCAACCGCACATATAGAAAATAAAGAAGATGCCTGAAATCCCCTTCTAATTTCTAGTTAATCATACGTCATGCCATGGGCCGGTTTATGTATTAGACTGGATGAACATTTTCTTAATCACATAGCATGCCATGGATCAACGGCATTGTCTATCTTGCTTGCCTCGCAGGTGCACACGTATGGTAGAGGTTCGGATATGGAGTGGGAATATAAGGTGTCTTCACAAGATTGGAAATAAGTAAGCCTCGAGTCAAGGTTCACTCTCCGCTACTCTCCTTTCTTTGTTATGTGATTTCTTCAAAGAAAGCCCCTCTTATCCTGTGGATCCCCATCAAATCTATTCGTGCAAAGTATAAAAATGTTTGATCAGTAGGACGAGTGAAGAGTAGTGTAAGTCAAATAGATATGGGTGTGTCTCTCTCTCTATGTGTGTGTGTGTTGTGTGATTAGACGAGTAACGGGGAAGATGAGGACAAAAACAAGTATGCATGTTCAAGGAAAAATGTTAATTATTAGGATGATACTAAATTTCAATGTCTACCAACAAGGCATCCCAATGTGGAAGTTTCCAAGAGCAAAAGTGAAATGCCATTCTTGATTAAACCATGATTCACTATAACAAAGTAATCTTTATGATTAAAAATCTTCTTTGAAAGTATGTCCATATATGTACTAATGTTATGATCTTACATACTAGTGACATTTTTACATGTAAAATTGAACTGTTTTTCATTTCACTAAAAGCATGATGTATATTTAGCGTAACTAGTGTTAGTTGTAAGTCTTTCCATTTTGAGGTAGAGTTTTTTTTTTGAAACATCCGGGGTGCACCGACTTCATTGATTTAGAAGATAGCAAGCGGAAAACATTGTGATCAAGTGATCAGTGTGGCGAGTCAAAGAAAAAACATAAAGAGAAAGTAGAGCAAAAACCCTCTCCTAGGAAGCAATCTCATGATTGAATCCCCGAATGGGGCCTCTAGACAAACGACTCCTGCCAGCCTCCATTGTTGTTGGTCGCCACATCGTCGCTTGACGGTAACTTTGCTCGGAAGACACAGTTGTTTCTTTCCTTCCAGATCTCCCAGGATATCATCATCAGCATTGATTTGACTCCTCGCTTGTAAACATCAGGGGTCAGATTGATCATCTTCTGACAGTGAGCAATGGATGTCTGATTTGGTGCCATTCGGAGGCTGAGAGCAGCGCAGCCATGCCAAGAGGTTTCTCTTTGATAGATCAGGGTGGAGAAAGGGCATTCCCACATGAGATGTTTGGATGTCTCTAGGCTTCTCATGCACAGGGAACAAAAGTATCCATTCGGCCACCCTCTGCACTGAAGCCGAACGTGGGCCCATAGTCTGTTGCCATGCAGCAACCAAGCAAAAAACATTACATTGCCAGGAGCCCAAGCTTTCCAGATGATTGATTTGAATCCAACCGCAGGTGGTACTTGGATGAATTGGTAGCGGTATGCCAAGCGGGCCGTATAGGAGCTGCCGCCTCCGGCCGTCCATCTGATTTGATCCGGAGTTTCAGCTAAAATAACAATATCCGAACTCTGATTTTTTTGCCAAAGCTGCAACAAGTCATGGGCGATCTCGAAGGTGTTGCCGTGCTATAAGTCTCTGATCCATTGGTCATTAACAAGGGCCGATGCCACCGTTCTGTTCTTTCTTCTGGTGTGGTTGTATAGGGCTGGGAAGACGGAGCACAGGATGGCTGGTCCAAGCCAGGAGCATTTCCAAAAAGTCGTTGACTGAGGTAGAGTTTTCAAAAGTGTTTTTTCTACCACGCATGGGATACAGCGTGTACGTCCACACTCCGTCGTTGATTTCATATTCATTCCATGTATTCACCGTCCATACATCCACGTGATGTTTTTCTCCGTGTTTCAGATTTTATTGTAATGTTTTATTTTGTACCAGCAAATAAGAGTGCACTTGTTTTAGATGGAATTATTTGGTACACAACTACTGAGGGAAATAAAATGGTATACTTTTTGAGAAAAAAAAAAGAAAATATAATTTGGTCTAGAACTTTGAAATGGAAAAAAAGATGGATCAAACACTTTGTAGCATCATAATTCTTTTTGGAAGTACCTAGAACTCATCTAGATGATATATAATTTTGTCTCATTCACCTGGAAAACAAGAACAGATACAATCCATATCAGCACACATGCATCTTATAGCATCACATCCAATGGCTATAAAAGGTGAATGAGACAAAATTATATCTTATCTAGATGAGTTTTAGCAAAACTGATTTTTTTTTGTGACGCACCGAAAAAAACATGGCACGGGTACTGAAGCAATGATGGAGGGTGAATCCCTGCATGCTGAGAGTGGTTTTTCTGCACCCCACCTCGATGCACCCCGGTGCACCCATGTAAAAAGAACATACCAAAACATTTTGAAAAAATATAAAACTTTGTGGGAATTATCATACACGCTTGCTGAAATATGTGTGCATCGTAGAATATCATATATTTATCCAGAGTCTTGACTCCCTCTTCATCCTAACTACAGATGTGTTCATCGTGATGGCTTTTAAGGCGCAGTGTAGAATGTAGAGTAATATCTGCATTCACGGCATTGAAGTTTCAGTTAAAGCCAATGTGCGCCGTCCCTTCCTGCGCGGCACCGGCCGCTCCTCGCCTTCAGTTAATAGTTACCGCCATTTCAAGACGTCGCGGGGAGAGTTTGCAGATGAGCGGCAACCTCCAGAGGAAGCATCCGAAACACTGGTGACTGGGCCGTCCTCTGCTGAACTCACCCTGGTGCCAGTGTACCTCCATCCCCGGGCTGTGCCCAGCATCAGCAAGCGTTGTCGCGAGGGAAGATTTGGAGGCGGTGCAGCCGCGGTGACGCGCGCCACGACAGTTTCGATCAGACCAGCGCGCAGCGCACGATCTCGCCGGCCCCTCCTCGCTCTCTCTCGCGGGCCTTTTTACTACTAGTTGCTTCCGTTTCCTCACGTCGCGCAGAGGAGCGGCCACTGGAGGAGGCGGGGCTCCGTCAATCCGCGAGCATAGCGTTGTTCTTTTCCGCGGTGAAGTTGCACCACTTTAAACTTTGCAGCACAACAACGAGTAATTGTCAGGAACTCGTGTCTATGGATGATGATGAACTCGTCATTGGCGCCTATCTAATTGAAGTTGCCACGAAACATGTTTGACAAAATACATTTGCAGCCGAGTACAAGCGGCGGGCGGTGTCCCAGTGCACTCCTCACGTCGCATGCATGCAACAGTTGCAGCCGTACATGTGCTTCAAGCTTCCGGTGGGACTTTTTTAGGGATTTTTTTTGCGGGATTTCTGTATGTACAGTAAGACGCGCACATACTGGCATGCACACTTCGTCACTCAACCGTGTACTCATCTGCAGATGTGGTCAGACGTAGTTCATCGCAACTTCATTGACTCATCGTTTGATCATCATCTGTAGACTCGAGCAGACGCTTAAACCCAGCCTGAGGATATCAAGTGCGTCACTCGCATGGACGTGCATGCACCGCGCGCTCATCTATCAACGCTCAAGGGACGGGTGCTGCTTGGGCGACACATGCACGCATGCACACATACTTTTGATGATTTTGATGATCGAAATCTGCTAGCAAAGCGGCATACCATTTTTCGCAAAACAAGAGGCATGCTATTCTTTCGCAAAACGAGTTAAAACGTAGAATTTTTTCCCTTTGCATACAAACGAAGAATTGGCAACCCTATGGATGGATTCGGCCGGTTGAGAGGCTGTTGTGCTTTGGATTTTATTATCCACCGAATCACGAAATTAATTCTTACTTGTAATAGCATACCATACTTGTTTGACATATTCATAACAGAAAGGATGATCCTTTTCTTGTACTAGCTGATAAAGCAAGCTTGCATGCACGCCAATACCCAAGAAAGTTTTTCATCCATGCATATGAAATACCCCAAATATGCATCATCATGCTTAGTGAAGTGAAAGGCGCAGTTTCCTTTATATGTAAAAGATGTCACTAGTATATGATATCATAACATTAGTACATACTAGCAAAAGAGCCCGTGCGTTGCAACGGGAGAGAAAACATAACACACGCTCTTAACCCAACAACCATCACTCAAGATCATAATATGTCAATTTCCTTTATTTTTACGAGGCAACATATTTGTGTTGTCGTTTATCCTACTTCTCACACTCGCCGGCGAAGGCCTCGGTGTTCACACAAAACAAAATAAAACGTGTTTGAATATTATTAATTCTAAGACGTCTCTCTCTCCCTCCATCTCCTCCCTCTCCCTCTCTCTCTCTCTCTCTCTCTCTCTCTCTTTCTCTCACTCTCGCGATGAGAAATCTGTTGTTTTACCCTGCGACATTTTTCAGAGGTATGCATGTGTAGTTATTGATATTTTATATTCCCTCTATTATAATGGGGTGTTTATTTGCAATCTGGATAGCCGCCGGTACGAAAGAAAAAACGGAGGTTGAGCTATAAATTATAAGTTTGCTTTCAAAATAATATTTTAAAAATATTTAACAGGTAAAATTAACATCATATTTAGATTCCACACATTTTTCTAAAAATATTTCATATATAATATGTTAAAATCGAAGTTACAGTTTAAAAGATACGTATAATTTAGAAAATCATTAATTTGACTTAAATATATTCCAAAATAAAGTTTAAAACACTTAACAGGTAAAAATAATCCCATATTCATATTCTACATATTTTTCTAATCAAATTTCATATATAACATGTTCAAATCGGAGTTACGGTATAAGGATGATTTTTAAAAGAATTTATTCATTTGACTTAAATATGATCCGCGGATGAATTACCTAAAACATCAGTGGGGTTTTCGAAAAATATAAAATAACGGCTCGGGAGTGGCTGAAACCCGAACTGCGGGTCGATTTCAAGAAAACACAGGGAATTTTGTGTAAAATACGAAAAACGATTCGATTTTACTTAAAACAGGACTGTGGGTTGAATTCTCTGAAATAGAGGGACTTTTAAGACAAATGCCATGACGGACGAGAAAAACCCAATTTTCTTTATTATTAGGTAAAGATATGGATATACTTCAAAAGAAGGATTTCAATCACAAATACAAATTGGTTATAGTGAATCATGTGCTAATCAAGAATGATGATTCACTTTTTCTCTTGGATACTTCCACATTGAAACACCTTGTTGGTAGAGATAGCAATGTAGCATCCATCCAAATGTGTGCATGATGGCAAGGTTTGGCCGATCTCGCATAATGGTGATATATCAATTTCTCTTCACTCATAGAAAACAGGCCCGATTAAGTCACGAACCGGGACCAAAGGGGACATCGGTCTTGGTTCGTGAGGCCTGGGCGTCGGCCAGGCCTCGGGGGCCATCGTTCCCGGTTCCTGTGACCCCTTTAGTCCCGGTTCTAGACTCGAACCGGGACCAACGGGCCTCGCTCCTGTCCGCTCCTGGCCCAGCACCTTTGGTCCCGGTTGGTGGCTGGAACGGAAACCAAAGGTTGTCCTTTATATATACCCCCACCCCTGCCCGCGAGTAGAGCCATTGCTCTGTTTTTTTGGCTTCGTGAGGAGAGGTGTGTGTGTGTTGCTCTAGCTCACCTCCTATGCACATGAGGTGTTCAATGAAATGCACGAGCCACACTTAAGCTTTCTCCTCTCCAAGCTCCTTGTCCAAGCTCCACTTTCCTCAATATTTGTCCATGTTTGCTTGTCTGTCCTATCATGTCGCCGTCCTCACTGATGTCGGTCGCCCGCGCCGATCTCGTCACCAGCACCGCCGTGGTGAGCCTCTTGTTCTTATCTTCTTTCTGAAAGAAAAAAAAATCTTACTTGTAAGATTTAGATAGATACTTGTATAATTTTCTTACTTTTATTATTGTTTGTTATTATATAGTGCCATGATTTTGGTATTCGCCCCCGTCGGCCCTCGTCCTGTCTATGATTTGGATGTGGTGTATTATCTTTTATAACTATTTGTTTCATTTAGTGTGTATGACAATTATGCCGACCAACGTGACATAGATGTTTTTTATGTAGGAGGTATGTGAACCGGAAATTCCAACTGACTCTATCGTCGAAAGGTAAAATTTGGTTGAAAAAGAAAACAATTACTTGAAAGAAAAATTCTAAATAGTTGAAGAGTAGAAGATGAAATTGGAGTTGCATGTTGCCGATGTCGTCGATGATCACAAGATAAAAATGGATGCAGTGCGCTCGAAGATTAGAAAGAATCAAAAATATGGCATTCATACCGAGGCTTGGTATCAATATGTCGTTGGATCAATTGTTACCTTAGTTGCGATAATGATCGTATTTTTGTTGTTAGATTGAAATGTTTTACATAGTTTTAGTGTATGGTTTAATTAGATGCTTTAGAGAGTTATATGTTTTTCAATGTGAGAACTATGTATGAACTTTAGTTGTGATGATGAACTTCTATTGATTTGGTCACTTCTCTATTTATGATGTTTTGTATGCGAAGTGCATCCAGTTTTTGCCGTAACCCTCTCAACTTTTTAGCACATGCTATGTGGGTGAAATGATGATACAATGCCAACTTTCAATCTATTCAGAGTTCATATGCAATGCTTTTCAATTTCGAGGTCATTTAGCTAAAAAATTAGTAAATGCATGAAAAATACCAAATGAAGTCACAAAGGGATGAAAATTGATAATGTGGCTTTGAATGGTGCATTTTTAACATACAAAAAGTCTGGAGTTCAAATAAGTTCAAAATTTGAAATGCCTTTGTAACAGACGAATTTTCGTCCGAAACCCTGATACTTCAAAAGAGATTGTCCATTTTGCACACGAAGTGCATCCAATTTTTGCCGTAACCCTCTCAACTTTTTAGCACATGCTATGTGGGTGAAATGATGATACCATGCCAACTTTAAACCTTTTTCAGAGTTCATTTGTAGTGCTTTTCAATTTCAGGGTCATTTAGCTCCAAAAAATCAGTAAATGCATGAAAAATACCAAATGAAGTCACAAAGGGTTGGAAATTGATGATATAGCTTTGAATGGTGCATTTTGAACACACACAAAAGTTTGGAGTTCAAATAAGTTCAAAAAAATAAAATGCCTTCGTAACAGATGAGTTTTCGTTTGAAACCCTGATACTTCGAAAGAGATTGTACATTTTATACTTGAAGTGCATCCAGTTTTTGCTGTAACCCTCTCAACTTTTTAGCACATGCTATGTGGATGAAACGATGATACCATGCCAACTTTCAACCTTCATAGTTCAATTGTAGTGCTTTCCAATTTTAGGGTCATTTAGCTAAAAAAAAATCAGTAAATGCATCAAAAATAGCAAATGAAGTCACAAAGGGTTTAAAATTTATGATGTGGCTTTGAATGGTGCATTTTGAGCACACAAAAATTCTGGTGTTCAAATAAGTTAAAAAGAATAAATGCATTTGTAACATATGAGTTTTCATCCGAAACACAGATACTTCGAAAGACAGTGTCCATTTTGTACACGAAGTGCATCCAGTTTTTGCCGTAACCCTCTCAACTTTTTAGCACATGCTTTTGGGTGAAATTTTGATACCATGCAAACTTTCAACATTTTCCGAGTTCATTTGTAGTGCTTTTCAATTTCAGTGTCATTTAGGTCAAAAAAATCAGTAAATGCATGAAAAATACCAAATGAAGTCACAAAGGGATAAAAATTGATAATGTGGCTTTGAATGGTGCATTTTGAACATATAAAAAGTCTGGAGTTCAAATAAGTTCAAAAATTGAAATGCCTTTGTAACAGACGAGTTTTCGTCCGAAACCCTGATACTTCGAAAGAGATTGTGCATTTTGCACACGAAGTGCATCCAATTTTTGCCGTAAGCCTCTCAACTTTTTAGCACATGCTATGTGGGTGAAATGATGATACCATGCCAACTTTAAACCTTTTTCAGAGTTCTTTTGTAGTGCTTTTCAATTTCAGGGTCATTTAGCTCCAAAAAAATCAGTAAATGCATGAAAAATGCGAAATGAAGTCACAAAGGGTTGGAAATTGATGATATAGCTTTGAATGGTGCATTTTGAACACACACATAAGTTTGGAGTTCAAACAAGTTCAAAAAAATAAAATGCCTTCGTAACAGATGAGTTTTCGTTAGAAACCCTGATACTTCGAAAGAGATTGTACATTTTATACATGAAGTGCATCCAGTTTTGGCTGTAACCCTCTCAACTTTTTAGCACATGCTATGTGGGTGAAACGATGATGCCATGCCAACTTTCAACCTTCATAGTTCAATTGTAGTGCTTTCCAATTTCAGGGTCATTTAGCTCAAAAAAATCAGTAAATGCATGAAAAATACCAAATGAAGTCACAAAGGGTTGAAAATTTATGATGTGGCTTTGAATGGTGCATTTTGAGCACACGAAAATTCTGGTGTTCAAATAAGTTAAAAAAATGAAATGCATTTGTAACATATGAGTTTTCATCTGAAACACATATACTTCGAAAGACAGTGTCCATTTTGTACACGAAGTGCATCCAGTTTTTGCCGTAACCCTCTCAACTTTTTAGCACATGCTTTTGGGTGAAATTATGATACCATGCTAACTTTCAACATTTTCAGAGTTCATTTGTAGTGCTTTTCAATTTCAGTGTCATTTAGGTCAAAAAATTAGTAAATGCATGAAAAATACCAAATGAAGTCACAAAGGGATGAAAATTGATAATGTGGCTTTGAATGGTGCATTTTGAACATACAAAAAGTCTGGAGTTCAAATAAGTTCAAAAATTGTAATGCCTTTGTAACAGACGAGTTTTCGTCCAAAACCTTTATACTTCGAAAGAGATTGTCCATTTTGCACACGAAGTGCATCCAATTTTTGTCGTAACCCTATCAACTTTTTAGCACATGCTATGTGGGTGAAATGATGATACCATACCAACTTTAAACCTTTTTCAGAGTTCGTTTGTAGTGCTTTTCAATTTCAGGGTCATTTAGCTACAAAAAATCAGTACATGCATGAAAAATACCAAATGAAGTCACAAAGGGTTGGAAATTGATTATATAGCTTTGAATGGTGCATTTTGAACACACACAAAAGTTTGGAGTTCAAGTAAGTTCAAAAAAAAAATGCCTTCGTAACAGATGAGTTTTCGTTTGAAACCCTGATACTTCTAAAGAGATTGTACATTTTATACACAAAATGCATCCAGTTTTTGCTGTAACCCTCTCAACCTCCTCCCAAATGCTATGTGGGTGAAACGATGATACCATGCCAACTTTCAACCTTCATAGTTCATTTGTAGTGCTTTCCAATTTCAGTGTCATTTAGCTAAAAAAAATAGTAAATGCATGAAAAATACCAAATGAAGTCACAAAGAGTTGAAAATTTATGATGTGGCTTTGAATGGTGCATTTTGAGCACACAAAAATTCTGGTGTTCAAATAAGTTAAAAAATGAAATGCATTTGTAACATATGAGTTTTCATACAAAACACTGATACTTCGAAAGACAGTGTCCATTTTGTACACGAAGTGCATCCAGTTTTTGCCGTAACCCTCTCAACTCTTTAGCACATGCTTTTAGGTGAAATTATGATACCATGCTAACTTTCAACTTTTTCTGAGTTCATTTGTAGTGCTTTTCAATTTCAGTGTCCTCTAGGTCAAAAAATAAGTAAATGCATGAAAAATACCAAATGAAGTCACAAAGGGATGAAAATTGATAATGTGGCTTTGAATGGTGCATTTTGAACATACAAAAGGTCTGTAGTTCAAATAAGTTCAAAAATTGAAATGCCTTTGTAACAGACGAGTTTTCGTCCGAAACCCTGATACTTCGAAAGAGATTGTCCATTTTGCACACGAAGTGCATCCAATTTTTGTCGTAACCCTCTCAACTTTTTAGCACATGCTATGTGGGTGAAATGATGATACCATGCCAACTTTAAACGTTTTTCAGAGTTCATTTGTAGTGCTTTTCAATTTCAGGGTCATTTAGCTCCAAAAAATCAGTAAATGCATGAAAAATACCAAATGAAGTCACAAAGGGTTGGAAATTGATGATATAGCTTTGAATGGTGCATTTTGAACACACACAAAAGTTTGGAGTTCAAATAAGTTCAAAAAAATAAAATGCCTTCATAACAGATGAGTTTTCGTTTGAAACCCTGATACTTCGAAAGAGATTGTACATTTTATACACGAAGTGCATCCAGTTTTTGCTGTAACCCTCTCAACTTTTTAGCACATGCTATGTGGGTGAAACGATGATACCATGCCAACTTTCAACCTTCATAGTTCCTTTGTAGTGCTTTCCAATTTCAGTGTCATTTAGCTCAAAGAAAATCAGTAAATGCATGAAAAATACCAAATGAAGTCACAAAGGGTTGAAAATTTATGATGTGGCTTTGAATGGTGCATTTTGAGCACACAAAAATTCTGGTGTTCAAATAAGTTAAGAAAATGAAATGCATTTGTAACATATGAGTTTTCATCCGAAACACAGATACTTCGAAAGACAGTGTCCATTTTGTACACGAAGTGCATCCAGTTTTTGCCGGTACCCTCTCTACTCTTTAGCACATGCTTTTGGGTGAAATTATGATACCATGCTAACTTTCAACATTTTCAGAGTTCATTTGTAGCGCTTTTCCATTTCAGTGTCATTTAGGTCAAAAAATCAGTAAATGCATAAAAAATACCAAATGAAGTCACAAAGGGTTGAAAATTGATGATGTGAATGGTGCATTTTGAACACACAAAAAGTCTGGAGTTCAAATAAGTTCAAGAAAATGAAATGCCTTTGTAACATATGAGTTTTCGCCTGAAACCCTGATACTTCGAAAGAGATTGTCCATTTTGTACACGAAGTGCATCCAGTTTTTGTTGTAACCCTCTCAACTTTTTAGCACCTCAAGATAGAAATGACTTAAGAAAAAAAAATCTAAATTTGACATGAAGAAAGAAATAAGGAATGTCACATGTAGAAAGTTTGGGGGCATTTGAAGTCAATGGTTTTTGTAGGCACCGCACATGGTACCTTAATTTGGTGTGTTTAAAACAATAAGAGATACAAATCATTACATAAAAAGATGGAACATGGAGGTATATTAGTGTACATTACCACAATATCTTGTTGCAGTACAAAATCAAGTGAAAATGATTAACAAACCGTGATGTGGACTATAGACTTCCTACTTACCCTTCATATTCTAAATCACTTATAGGGACATATTTGAATTATAAATCAATGTATGCTTACATCATTACTAAAATGTATGGAATTTAAACGCAATATCATTAGGTAATATGATGAACCCATACAAAATTTCATCGTATTTAAACCACATTTTATTTTATAGAAAAATAAAAGAAATAAGATGCTCGTAACTGTATGGAATTTTCAAAAGAAATATTTAAAATTCTCATATTTTTAAAGGAGGCTATGAGTTACATATGTGCTTGAACATGATTTTTTTTTCATTTAGATACCATTTTAAGGTACATGTAGTTCAAATTTCAAATATATCTGGTAAATAATAGAAATGCATTTAATGCCTAAAAATTAGCATTTGGTTTTAGAAAGATGCCTAAATTTGACATTTAGTATAGTCCCTAACCCAAACATTAACCTTATTCCCACACCCATACCATACCATAATTGTTTTTAGCAAAGATAATTAACCAAAACCCATTTTACCAGTGACATGCTCTCTTGGCCTGCTTATCGCCGGTCCGTGAGGCTAATAGTGTCTTGGACCAGAATGGTCCATCGTCGCCCCGTACCCGATAAATTTTACCCTTAACCCTAACTCTCAACCTGAAATCGACCCCTCTCCCAATCTCCATAGCCGACGGCGCTCCCCCACCTCTACCTCTCCCTTCCCCCACACCCACTGCACCGCAACCTCCCTACACATCTAGCAATGCCTCCGCTAGGCGGGATGGCCATGGCATCCATGTGCTTGACATCAATGATTGCCGCACACCGTACGACCCAATTGGCCGCGCGCGGGAAGGCTACTTCGAATCTTGACCTAATGGACGACGATGAGCAGATCTCCCTGCACGGAGGATCATCAGTTACCTCCTCACCGACCATGGAGGCACTCGAGCTAGTCGGCCATGGCCATATCATTTGGGAGGTTGGTTCATAAGGAATAAGGATAATGTCCAATTACCTTTTGTGCAATAAATAATGCTCCCTACCGCCTAGTATTTGTTCTCGCATTCGGATTTCTTTTCTGAGGAATTTTGAGGTTAGAAGTTCATTTTGTCACATATGTTGGGTTTGTTAAATGGTCCATCAATTAGCTCTTGTGAAAGTTTGTAAGAATGTTCACATTTTCCATATATGTCTTGCCTACCTATAATTTTAGTTTCACGCTACTGTTCTTGTTCAACTAAAGAATACCACACTGATTCCGTGTAATAGACCTGATTTACTTTGGGAGTATGTGCATCTCACGCTTTGCAAAAAATGTTACTCGTATTTTACTGTTTTTGTTTTGTTTTTAGGAGTTAAAAATATCTAGACGAGGGGAAAAGGCAATCAATGTTGTTCTGTTTTTGTAGGATTTATGTTTGGTCTATCTTCGGGATCATGGCGGTAGATTCATGCTTTGGCCCGATTGTTTCTGTGCAGATATCCGTCCAATAGATCTTTTAATGTTCGGGGTTCGCCATGCAATAGCAGTTCCTAGACGGACGTGGTTGCTTTTTGGAATTGATTTTGGTTTAGATAGAGATTCTGGCGATGAGGGGTGGATAATTTTTTGCTGTTTGTTTCAATTTGTATTCAAGTGTTCGACTTGGTAGTTGGTTCCAGTGCTCGCTATCGCCATCTCTGGACTATCTGATTTCGTTTTCCGTGCATGTACTAGAGAAACAACCTGGAATCCGTCCCAGTCGCTAATGGCGGCGGCAGCAGCAACGAAGCCACCAGGAAGCCAGTTGAACCCGCACCGGCACCGACACCAAGCACGGACGAGCCCGGCCCGACCGTGGACGCCGATAGCTCGATCCCCGCATCCTACCTTGCCTGCACGCCTCTCGAGCAGCGTCGGCCAGGAGAGCGTCCGACATCCTCATCCGCACCCATCGTCAGCGACAAGCAGCTGTACAACACCGTCGCGCACTCCTCCCAGGGTCTCAACCTCGATGGCGGGCTCTACAACTTGGGCTGCCAAGTTGTAGAACCCGCCGTCGAGGTTGAGTCCCTGGGAGGAGTGCGCGGCAACGTTGTATAGCTGGTTGTCGCTGACGATGGCAGCGGATGAGGACGCCGGATGCCCTCCTGGCCGACAGTGCTCGAGCAAGGCGCATGCAAGGAAGGATGCGAGGCTCGAGCTATTGGCATCCACGGCTGGGCCGGGCTCGTCCATGCTTGGTGTCGGTGACGGCGCGGGTTCAGATGGCCTCCTGGTGGTGTCGCTGCCGCTGCCATCGCCATTGGGGACTGGGACGGATTCTAGGTTGATCCTCTGGTACCTACACGGAAAATGAAATCAGACAATCCAGAGAGGGCGTTAGCGAGCACGGGAAACAACTACCAAGTCAAACACTTGGATACAGATGGAAACAAAGAGCAAAAAATTATCCCGCCTCATTGCTAGAATTTCTATCTAAACCAAAATCAGTTCTAAAAAGCAACCAGTCCGTCTACGAACTGCGATTGGACCGCGAACCCCGAACATTGAAAGGTCTGTTGGACCGAAATCTGCACAGAAACAATCGGGCTAAAGCATGAATCTTCCGCCATAATTCCGAAGACAGACCAAACATAAATCCAACTAAAACAGAACAAATCGACGGGAAACTGTGCAACCAGTCACAAGTCACAATAGCCGTCGAGTGGGGAAAAATGAAAGAATTTGAGGACGGCAAGCAAACCGGGAAAGATTTGTAAAATGCAGCAGTGAGACGAGAGAGGCAAGCAACAGAACGATATCAAGAACCAGACGGAGCACCGGCGACCTAGATATCCGATTAGATAAACTCAAATGAAATAGAAATTCTAACTCGATATCTCGGTAGGCAGGTACAAACAGCCCACATAACGAAACACGGCACGGCAAAAAAAGCACACACGGAACTGTCTGTATCGATGACATGGAAACAATCGGCCGAAAGCATGAATCTTCCGCCATGACAGACCAAACAGAAATCCTAATACAAAAAGAAATCGATGGGAAAACTCTGCAACCAGCCACAAGAGCTGTCGTGTGGTGAATGAAAATAATTTGAGTTACTGAGACGGGAAAGATTTGTAAAATCTAGCATTGAGACGAGACATGCAACCAAACCATGAAAGATTGGTAAAATCCGCTGGCTCCTCCTTGGTGGTGCATGGCTCCTTGTCCACCGCTTGCTGTTGCGGCTGCTGCTGCTCGCCGACAGCGGTACGAGGGTCCTCCACGGATGATCCTGTCACCGTCATGTTCGGCGTCATCAGTAAGCAAGGACGACAGACACGACCGAAACTGAACAATGTCTATGGGATTTAGCTTACGCAGCCAATACAAGTACACCACATATAAAAGGAGACCTCTACTCTATAGATGGATAGAAGGATGGCTGGATATGCACAAGCAAGCACACTAATGCCACAAATGCGTCAAATCTCTACTACCGGATTCTTTTTTTGCGGCATATCAGCAGATCCTCTAGCCTGCACGACTATATACAAACAATAGAAAGAAACTATTAATGTCATTAGTGCCAGGATAGAGACTGATGTTTGCACCCTGCAAAAAAGAAAAAGAAAAAAAGACATTGCTATTTGCGTGTGGAGGGATCACAACACAACACAGACGATGCTCGAGATCACCCAAATTTTTAGTATCTATCCTGCAGATAATGAGGTAGTGAAGATCTTGTGTATGGTGGACATGCCAACGATTGCGAGCATGAAAAGGGAGATCCACGCCATCACCTGGTCGGCAAACCACATCAACGTCACTGCATGGAAGGATCGACCAGAGAGGCTTCCCGTCGAACCGTCGCGGTGGCGTGTGTCTCGATCTGGGAAGACGGAATGGTTTGGAGAAGAGAGGGATGGCGGCGGCTAGGGGAGGAAAGAGGGATATTGTGCATTTTGATTTAGGGTTCTGATGTGAGAAGGATGGATGGGGTATTTTTATACGGGAGAAACCATCGGGCCCACATGCTTTGCCTAATTAACGGGCCCACTAGAACCTGGTACGAGGATTGTTGGAACGTACCCAACCCCACGACACCATGTGAGGACTACTTTTGGCCCATACATATACCCGTGGATGGTAAATTTAGCCGAAATAACGTAATTGGGTGATGTCGTGCCTTCTGAGATGTGCATGTTCGGTGCCATGGAGGCTATGCTTGTTGGGCATGTCCACAACCGAATGCACCAGCGATGAGGTCGCCGATTGATGGAACGAGAAACGCTGGAGAAGAAATGGGATCTAAGTGCGGCCGAGAGAGGGGGGGAGAGAGAGCGAGAGAGAGAGAGAGAGAGAGAGAGAGAGAGAGAGAGAGAGAGAGTGAGTGAGAGAGAGAGAGAGAGAGAGTACCTAAGGTAGTGAAGATCCAGTTGATGGTGACCATGCCGACGATTGAGAGCATGAGGAGGGAGATCCACACCTTCACCTCGTTGGCGAACCCCATCGATGTTGATGCATAGAAGGCTCCACCAGAGAGTCTTCCCATTGGCCCATCGTGGTGGCGTGAGGCTTGGTCTGGGGACGCTAGATGTAAGGGCTGGGAGAAGAGAGGGTTGGCGGCGGCTGGGGAAGGAAAGAGGATTATAGTAAGGTTTGATTTAGGGTTATGATGTAAGAAGGATGGATGTGGTATTTTTATATAGGAGAAATTATAGGGCCCACATGTCGGGCCTAATTAACTGGCCCACGAGAATCAGGTATGGGGAGTAATGGAACGTACCCATCCCAACAACACCCTGTGAGGACTATTTTTGGGCCGTACACATACCCGTGGGTTGTAAATTTAGCTCAAATAAGGTAATTGGCTTATGTTGTGCCTTATGAGATGTGTGTGTGTGTGGTGCCATGGAGGCTATGGTTGTTTGGCATGTCCATGATCGGACGCACCAGCGAGGAGTTCATTGATCAATGGAATGAGAAACGGGGGAGAAGGAAAGGGATCTAAGGGCGGCTAGGAGACAGAGAGTGAGAGAGAGAGAGAGAGATTACTTGAGGTTGTGAAGATCTGGTAGATGGTGTCCCTGCCGATGATTGAGAGCATGAGGAGGGAGATCCACGCCCTCACCTGGTCGGCGAACCCCATCGACGTCAATGCACAGAAGGATCGACTAGACATGCTTCCCTTCGATCCATCGCGCTGGTGTGAGGCTCGATCTGGGAAGAGGGAAGGGTTTGGAGAAGAGAGGGTTGGCGGCGGCTAAGGGAGGAAAGAGGGATATTGTGCATTTTGATTTAGGGTTCTGATGTGAGAAGGCTGGGTGTGGTATTTTTATAGGGAGAAATGATTGGGCCCACATATCGGCCCTAATTTACAGGCCCATGGGAATCGGGTACGTGGAGCGATGGAATGTACGCGTTCCCACAACACACTCCGAGGACTACTTTTGGCCCATACACATACCCGTGGGTAGTAAATTTAGCCCAATAAGGTAATTAGGTGATGGTGTGCCTTTTGAGATGTGCATGTGTAGTGCCATGGAGGCTCTGCTTGTTGGGAATTTCCATAATCGAACGCACCTACGAGGGGGTCGTCGGTCGATGGAACGAGAAACGGGGAGAAGGAGAGAGATCTAAGGGTGGCCAGGAAAGAGCGTACCTGAGGCAATGAAGATCAGGCCTATGGTGGCAACGCTGGCGAGTGAGAGAAGGAAGAGGGAAATTTGCATCCTCACCTGGCCGGTGAACCCCACCGATGATGGTGCATAGAGGGGCCCACCAGAGATGCTTCCTGCCGTTTGTCGTGGTGGTGTGGTGCCTCAGATCTTGCTCCTCGTCGCCTTGGACGAGTCGAGGGATGAAGGAGGAGGCCTCTAGCACGAGGCGACATCAAGGGTGTGGTGTAACCATGACTAAGGTAATACCTCCGAATATAATTGGGATTTTTTTTGGCAGAATAGGCATGCACCATTATCCCTATGCGGTCTTAGGCGCGACCACCCCTACATTCACATGACCCATTGGCATGACATGGCAATGGGAGGATAAGCACTTGCATCTCACCTTCTCCATCTCAGTCACTGGTTCAAGATCTCATGGTAAATGATCTATTCACTACTCTATGACTTGCCGAGAAGAGAAAGAAACACACCTTCCTCTAAAAAAGAAATAAGAACACATTTCTTTCCAACCAAAAAACTAAACATTGAACATCTTTTGAGGTTCATAACCGGCAAGACTTTTATGCTACTATCGTTTCCACATATCAAAATGGGAATGCCTTTCAAAGCTTCACTTCTATATAAGTTTGAATGGATATGGGTATAATGCATAAATTATAATATGAATTATTTTTATTTATGGCATGCAATCGTAACTTGGTATATATTAGTCTTACCTTGATATGTATTATTATGGGGTAAATGTGACACTGTCAATTACTTGGTATCAAGAACACACTACTAGGATAAGGCACTGTAGATGAGGATGCACACTTAACCACTACCCGGTGATGCCTCAAGGGTTAAGTGTTAATGCAACCGCACATAGAAAATAAAGAAGATGCCTGAAATCCCCTTCTAATTTCTAGTTAATCATATGTTCTGCCATGGGCCGGTTTATGTATTAGACTGGATGAACATTTTCTTAATCACATGGCATGCCATGGATCAACGACATTGTCTCTCTTGCTAGCCTCGCAGGTGCACACGTATGTTGGTAGAGGTTCGGAGATGGAATGGGAATATAAGGTGTCTTCACAAGATTGGAAATAAGTAAGCCTCGAGTCAAGGTTCACTCTCCGCTACTATCCTTTCTTTGTTGTGTGATTTCTTCAAAGAAAGCCCCTCTTATCCTGTGGATCCCCATCAAATCTATTCATGCAAAGTATAAATATGTTTGATCTGTAGGACGAGTGAAAAGTAGTGTAAGTCAAACAGATATGTGTGTGTCTCTCTCTATGTGTGTGTGTGTGTTGTGTGATTAGACGAGTGACATGGAAAATGAGGACAAAAACAAGTACGCATGTTCAAGGAAAAATGTTAATTATTAGGATGATAATAAATTCCAATGTCTACCAACAAGGCATTCCAATGTGGAAGTATCCAAGAGAAAAAGTGAAACGCCATTCTTGATTAAACCAGGATTCACCATAACAAACTAATCTTTATGATTAAAATCTTCTTTGAAAGTATGTCCATATATGTACTAATGTTATTATCTTACATACTAGTGACATTTTTACATGTAAAAGGAAACTGTTTTTCATTTCACTAAAAGCATGATGTACATTTAGCATAACTAGTGTTAGTTTTAAGTCTTTCCATTTTGAGGTAGAGTTTTTTTTTTGAAAGATCCGAGATGCACCAACTTCATTGATTTAGAAGATAGCAGGTGGAAAACATTGTGTTCAAGTGATCAGTGTGGCGAGTCAGAGAAAAAACATAAAGAGAAAGTAGAGCAAAAACCCTCTCCTAGGCAGCTATCTCATGATTGAATCCCCGAACGAGGCCTCTAGACAAACGGCTCCTGCCAGCCTCCATTGTTGTTGGTCGCCACATCGTCGCTTGAAGGTAACTTTGCTCGGAAGACATAGTTGTTTCTTTCCTTCCAGATCTCCCAGGATATCATCATCAGCATTGATTTGACTCCTCGCTTGTAAACATCAGGTGTCAGATTGATCATCTTCTGATAGTGAGCAATGGATGTCTGATTTGGTGCCATTCGGAGGCTGAGATCAGCGCAGCCATGCTAAGAGGTGGCTCTTTGCCAGATCAGGGTGGAGAAAGGGCATTCCCACATGAGATGTTTGGATGTCTCTAGGCTTCTCATGCACAGGGAACAAAAGTATCCATTCGGCCACCCTCTACACTGAAGCCGAACGGGGGCCCATAGTCTGTTGCCATGCAGCAACCAAGCAAAAAACATTACATTGCTAGGAGCCCAAGCTTTCCATATGATTGATTTGAATCTAGCCGCAGGCGGGACTTGGATGAATTCGTAGCGGTATGCCAAGCGGGCCGTATAGGAGCTGCCGCCTCCGGGCATCCATCTGATTTGATCCGGAGTTTGAGCTAAAATTGCAATATCCGAACTCTGAATTTTTCGCCAAAGCTGCAGAAAGTCATCGGCGATCTCGGAGGTGTAACCGTGCTATAAGTCTCTGATCCATTGGTCATTAACAAGGGCCGATGCCAGCGTTCTGTTCTTTCTTCTGGTGTGGTTGTATAGGGCTGGGAAGACGGAGCACGGGAGGTCCGGTCCAAGCCTGGAGCATTTCCAAAAAGTCGTTGACTGAGGTAGAGTTTTCAAAAGTGTTTTTTCTACCAGGCATGAGATACAGCGTGTACGTCCACACTCCGTCGTGGATTTCATATTCATTCCATGTATTTACCATCCATACATCCACGTGATGTTTTTCTCCGTGTTTCAGATTGTATTGTAATGTTTTATTTTGTACCAGCAAATAAGAGTGCACTTGTTTTAGATGTAATTAGTTGGTACACAACTACTGAAGGAAATAAAATGGTATACTTTTTGAGAGAAAAAAGAAAGAAAAAAATGATAAACTTTGAAATGGAAAAAAAGATGGATTAAACACTTTGTAGCATCATAATTTTTTGGAAGTATTGTCGGGGCCGGATTTCGGGAACACAATATTCCAGAAATTAACCCCTAGTGTCATCACCAGCCCAGGATTACTGTTACTGGTGGACACATCCTTGTTACAGTTTACCAAGCATTTACAAGAAATTTTGATACAAGACCCTAAAGGTCTAATGATACAACAATGGCTCCGGTGGTGGATGAAGGAATTGGCTTGTGGATCTCCAACATCGATGGGGCTCCATTCCCACGGGAACAGCTGACCCGGATAACTCCTATCCCGCGTGGCTGTACTCCTAGGCTTCGCACGGATGTCGCTGTGGTTTTCCCCGTAGAACTCCTAACCTGGCCAAGTAAATAGCCAGGGACAAGCCTGTGAGTACGTTTGAATGTACTCGCAAACATCATGGACAAATGATATAACAAATGCAGCAAACAATTATATGGTCATGATGAATTAAACTATATGCATATGCTCATGATAGACTTATATTAAATGCATGCTGACAGGAATTAAAACATGGCATGGTGAATAATAGTTAGTGCAGAAAATAAATATTAGCATCAATAAAATATAAAAGAAATGCCGGTCGGATGTCAAGTGACACCACGGTCGGTCTTGAAAAGAAATGCCAGTCGGGTGTCCACAAGAGTAGTGGCGTGATAGAACCGCCTGAAACTCGAGGGACGCCACAAAAGGACTTGAAAATAAAGGCAAGTGTCCGGGGTAGTCCAGCCAGCCCCTGAGACACTCTGGAAAGTAAAATAAGAGCAGGGGGTTAGTTCACAATAATAATCATATCATCAAATATACTCATGGTGACACCAGTAGCAACGATAATTATCCTGCAAAATAACCATGCTCAATTTTTAAATATTTCCTTCGGAGACCGACTCTAAGACCGACACTTGACCAACCCAGACTGTAGTCCTTAACCGCGGACACGGCTATTCGAATAGGTTTTTAAACTCGGCAGAGGGTGTACTCTTTACCCACAAGTATAGGATTTCTTTAGTCAGTATCGTGACACTGACTAATTCCCATTATGGTCTTTGGGTTGAAAGCACGCCTGACCAGCACACACCAGCTTAACTTTTCTGCTGCCAGGAATCACCCAAAACAACAATTAAGTAAAACTCTAAGTGGGAAGGCTACAACCTCCAATAGCATGGGATCACTATTCAAACGCACGGATTACAAGGGTACACTCCCTCTCGGCATCACGACAGCCGGAAACACCCATGCCCCCTTGACCCGATGACCGGATTTAGTCCAGGGCCCTGGAAACCCTCATCGTAGCCCTCTGTACGGTGTGTGCACGGAAAGGGGTTAACAACTTACTAAACCATACCTTACCCGAGGCAGGGACAAGTGGTAGCACGAAACAAGTATGGGGGTTACCGGAACAAGACTCGATCTACGGTCGACTCAGGAGGCTTATGATTCTTGCAGTGGTTAGCACAACAAAATTATTCTTTCAACCACATCCTCAGGACAGGGCCACAACCCTTGCCTGCTTCCACATATACCTCGTGACACCACCGTGTCAAATATGGCCCGTGCCCACCGGCACGTCCAAAGCAGGAGCACACTCCTGGGTACTCACAATTCATGCATATCAATACCATAGTGGAATACATGCAAGAGAAAATATGCACATGACCATGCAAGCTCCACTAGCAATATGCAAAATTAATTTGAATTCAACATAGTCATGTTTGAATTATTCTAGCAAATAATCCACTATGCAATCATCATATCAAGTGTTCAAGATGCTTGCCTTGAGCATGCAGAAATATTGGGTGCACTCCAAAAGTTTGAAAATATTCATCTCCCCTCCAATTCCTAATTTCAAAAATATCTAAATCACCACATAATTCAAAAGCAGCACTAAAAGTATTTCAAAACTTTTTGAAATAAATACTGAAATAAACTAGAGGATATTTAAGGAATAACAGAAAAAGAATTAATTCATTTAGAGTTCATATGAATTAGTTATGGAATTACTAAGCTAGATTAAGTGATTAAAAGCAATATTTAATTGGTTCAACAGAAACTAACACAGAAAAAAAATGTTCACCCTAGCCATATTAATAGATCATGATTTTAGAAGCATGCAAGAATTTGAATCATTAAATTTGGCTTTGAAATGAATTCGGTAGAATTATTTGGGTACAGCTGAAAAAGAAAAGGAGGAGAGCTGAGGAGTGCCCTGAGCGCGTTTTAATCGAATGGCGCTACTGGGACAAGCCCAGAGACCTAGCCACGCGGGGCAAAGCCATGACTCGCCGACAGGTGGGACCCACCTGTCGGGTTTGTCTTCTCCCTCGCGCGCGTGGACAGAAGCAGGGGCGGGCTTCGGCGGCGATCCCCGGCGTACGGCGGCTCCTCCTGGAAAGCTGAGGCCACCAGAGCATCCAGGAGAGCCTGGTGATCCTGACGAGGTACGGCATGGCCGAAAGAAGGCACCAGGTTGCCGGCGACGAGCTCGCCCGAAGAACTCCGGCTGGCGTGAATTAGGCGTTTCGTCCACGGGCAGTCTCCGGCCAAATCGAGAGGGGGAAAGGGTTCGTGGGTATGAGTGGAGGCTAGAGGTGAAGATACTGGAGGAGGAGAAGCTGTGGTTAGCTCGGAACCGACCGGAGAGTGACGGCGGCCGAAGCTTTTAGAATTGGAGAACACGACCGTTTCTGGTCACGTGGCTGCCCGAGGTGGCTCTTAGGAGGAAGGGGAGATGTGTGGTGTGCTGCGGTGAGCTCGAGGGGGCCTTTTATAGCGCGAGGAGGTCGGTTCCGCGATGTCCAGAGAACGGCCACGGCGGACCTCGCCATTGATGGCGCTTGGGGTAGCTGGCATGGTCGGTGGGGGGGTCGGTAGGGGACGGTGGCCGGCCGCAGTAATGCTGGGGCATGCTGGTTGGCTCGGAGGGGCTCTAGGTGTCCCGGGCGGCGCCGTCCACAGCGGACTGCGGCGGCGGCCATTGATGGCAGACGCGGGCGGCGGCGGTGGTCAGCGGAGTAGGAGAGGCCGGTGGCTGTGGTCGGCGGGGTCGGTGGCGGCCTGAGTTAATAGGGGAGCGTGCTGGCGGCTTTGGAATGGGCCAGGTGTCCCGGGCGGCGCGTGACAGCGACGGGCGGCGGCGGTTTGCGGCTCGGGACGGTGGAGGGCGGCGCCAGGGGAAAAGCTCCGGTGCGGGGGAGGTTGCGGCTGGTGCGGGTGGCCGGTGTAGCGTACGGGGCAAGCCCGGGGAGGGCAGCAGAGGGCAGTGGCAGGGCTCGGGTGCAGGCGTGGTCATAGGCGCGCTCTGGACGCGCTCCGTGCACGCGCACAGTGCGTTCGAAGAAATGCCAGTGGCATCTTCATTGATCCAAACGAGCTACCACTTAACCGAGTGATGGTTGCAAGGTTGGCAAGGCTATTAGACATGGTGGTTAGGCCAGACGATCAAGAGTGCTGTGTAGTTTGGAGATAGGCAAAAATGTTGTCATGCACACAAGGTGCTCGACAGAATGATAGAGCTATCTAGTTAACTTTGTTGGAAGTGAAACTTGGCAGAGTTGTGTCTCCTTACAGATAATAGATGATGGTGGAGTTGGTTTGTGGAAGGAGCAAACTTGCTAGTGCAAGTTTTGCAAAAATTCACTTCTGGACAGTAACTACAGAGAGGTGTTTGGTGGACTTAGAAAATTCAAATGGGGATGATCTTCTGGACTTAAGGGTTTAGTTGGAAGGACTAAAATATGGACAAGTTTCAGAATTTTTGGAGAAAGAAAAAATGAGGTTGTAGTAGAAACCTTGAGAATGGACAGAAATGAAAAGGAGGATGGTTCACTCAAATTTTGCAAAACACCAAGTTGGGTTTTTGCACCAAAGTGACATATAGGCATCATAAGACCTCTCAGAATTATGGTGGAATTTTTATAGAATTATTTATAATGGTTGTAGTGCAACAGAAGCATTTAAAATACTGAAAATGCTATTAAAAGAGTTATTTAGAGACAAATTTTATTATGAAAATAATTTCTATTGTTATTAAACAAATAATGAAATGACTCAAGATACAACCAGAGCCCACAAAAATTATTTCCAAAAATTTACTATATGAAGAGAAGATTTTTTAAGGACAGGTATAGAAAAGGCTTAAAAATTATTAAAGAACCTAATATAATTCAAAATTTTATTTCTAGCCAAATTTTTAATTAATAAAAATATGATTAAATTTTTGGGGTGTTACAAACTCTACCCCCCTTAAAAAAAAATCTCGTCCTCGAGATTCGTTAAGGGCAGAAGAATAAAAAAAACATATCACACAGACAAAGCACTCATATACAAAATGCAATCAGGGCAATAGATTCATGACATACACCCTAAGAAACAATACAAAGGATCACATCATGCGAACAAGCACTACACGCTATGCCAACGCACTCACGACCGTCTACGGTCCGAAAACGAGATCTTCGGGGTCAAGCGGAAGGCTTCCCGGTGTCGGAACACATTCTTTTTCTTCCGCAGGGAGTGGAGGAAGTCGAGGGAGCAAACGAAGAACGTGTCCCTCCTGAGTTGGCAGAGGGGGTCCTCCAATGGCAATCCGGGGATTCAGAACAGCAAGGTAGTGGAGATACTCCAGTATTTGCTGGGTGAAACGCTCCTGGGCTATCACGTACTGAGTGAGATAGACCAGGGCTGGATCGCTTTCTGCACATTCACAGCGGAACATAGCTTCTGCTCCAAAAGCAGCGCGGCTTGGAAAATAGCAGTATTCCCTTGCGTTGGCACAGGGTACCGCAAATCAAAGACGGGTGACTGCTTCATATGCAACAGAATCGATGGCCATGCCTGGGGTTGGCATGGATCTCCCGATGAAGATAACATAGGGAGGGCCTTGGTTTATACTTGCTGGTGAAATGTGCACAGCTGCCCAGTATTTCGAGAGATCAGAAGTGATCCTTGATTTGAACAGCTCATACAGGGGTGGATGGGTAGAGCCAAGAGTATTGCGGGTAAAATCCCACAATATCTTAACAAAACTACCAGGGCTTGCATCGGGGGTCCTCAGGTAAGCTCCGGGGTGAGACATGGATGGGTGAATGAGGAAGGGCAGTGCTTGATGCTGATGGTTGCTGGTGTTGGATGTGAAGGTGGCTTCTTATAGAGTGCCTGGGTTGGGGAACATGAAGTGATGCCAGTACAACGGGTGTACCGACTCCGGTGCGGGGCTGTCTGAGTCAAAGTCTTAGGCCTCAATCCCCAAAAGAAAGGTGACATATTACTGTGCATGTCGATTAGGGGTCACGTCTAGAATTTTACTCTGCAACCACTCGTCAAACAATTCATGCCAGATCACACATACTATTAGCTGAAGACACGCAGGTGGTTTACAAACTCACTACGCCACACAACAGCTACTACGGAACTAAAGGAAAAAAACCGGGCCACTAGGGCTTGACACAATTCTGGTGGACTCAGTCCACCTGGTTGATATCTAGCCGGGCGCGTCTTGTGGATGCCGAGTCGTCTCCGTGCGCTTCCGCGTCGGAGCTGGCCGGGGTAGGATGGGGAGCTATGGGGCTGGAGTAGCGGTGGTGTCCCTCGTGGGGTGTCGAGGTCACCGTCCCATTGGAGTAGGCCTCCAAGAGACGACGGAGTTCCCCGGGTGAGGCGATGGCATTGCCCGGGTAGATGACATGGGCAGAACTTGGGGGCCCAACCGGCCTTCCAAGCAGCACTATCGGGGTGTCGGGGGCGGGTGCGGCTTCGCTCCTTGCCGGGGTTAGGAGAGCGAGCGTCCTGCGGGTCTCAATCAGGTCAAGAGTGACCTGATCAAATAGTGCCTCTTGCGCTCTCAGGTAGCGCACCAGATGCACCAGGGTAGGATCCGACTCATGGTCTCCGTTGGCGACCTGGGTCGGGCTACCATAGCCTTCACGACTAGGGTAGTAGTAGAATGAGCGGCAGTTAACCCTCGGCGACAGGTGCCGAAGATGAACTATAGCCTCTCGGGCTGCAAGTTGGATGGCTTGGGGCTCGTCGGAGGTCGTCCTCCCGGTGAACCGGTAGGGGCGCTCCGATGTGATGCCTCTCCCGTAGAGGTGCACCGTGGCCCAGAAGTGATGGATGAAATTACTCGTGTGCTCTTGGTACACGACATATTCCGGCGGCTCGTCGATGCCGAAGGCACGACGGGTGAGATTGGCGAGGATGGCTACGAAGCCTTCGAGCTCGACTGCGGTGGTCTCGTTGCGAACGAGGGGGCCTGGCATCTTGGTGGTTGGATATCGAACTGGGAATGAGGCTGTGATGTGCTGAGTTTGGGGTAAGGCTTCCTTTATAAGTCAGCCGAGTCTTCCATCGCACGCTTGTGGATGGGAAAGCTTAGGTGTTGGCACAGGCACACGGCCTATGGATAGACTGATAGGTTGGGCACCGGCTATCAAAAGATGTCGGTTGCCACTGTGGATGGGATAGACTTGACTGTGGACAGGAAAAGTTGTGGATGGCATGGAAACCTATGGATGGTGACCAGGCTAAGATAGGATTAGCCAATGGTCAGCCTGGCTCTGATACCAAGGCTGTCGGGGCCGGATTTCGGGAACACAATATTCCAGAAATTAACCCCTAGTGTCATCACCAGCCCAGGATTACTGTTACTGGTGGACACATCCTTGTTACAGTTTACCAAGCATTTACAAGAAATTTTGATACAAGACCCTAAAGGTCTAATGATACAACAATGGCTCCGGTGGTGGATGAAGGAATTGGCTTGTGGATCTCCAACATCGATGGGGCTCCATTCCCACGGGAACAGCTGACCCGGATAACTCCTATCCCGCGTGGCTGTACTCCTAGGCTTCGCACGGATGTCGCTGTGGTTTTCCCCGTAGAACTCCTAACCTGGCCAAGTAAATAACCAGGGACAAGCCTGTGAGTATGTTTGAATGTACTCGCAAACATCATGGACAAATGATATAACAAATGCAGCAAACAATTATATGGTCATGATGAATTAAACTATATGCATATGCTCATGATAGACTTATATTAAATGCATGCTGACAGGAATTAAAACATGGCATGGTGAATAATAGTTAGTGCAGAAAATAAATATTAGCATCAATAAAATATAAAAGAAATGCCGGTCGGATGTCAAGTGACACCACGGTCGGTCTTGAAAAGAAATGCCAGTCGGGTGTCCACAAGAGTAGTGGCGTGATAGAACCGCCTGAAACTCGAGGGACGCCACAAAAGGACTTGAAAATAAAGGCGAGTGTCCGGGGTAGTCCAGCCAGCCCCTGAGACACTCTGGAAAGTAAAATAAGAGCAGGGGGTTAGTTCACAATAATAATCATATCATCAAATATACTCATGGTGACACCAGTAGCAACGATAATTATCCTGCAAAATAACCATGCTCAATTTTTAAATATTTCCTCCGGAGACCGACTCTAAGACCGACACTTGACCAACCCAGACTGTAGTCCTTAACCACGGACACGGCTATTCGAATAGGTTTTTAAACTCTGCAGAGGGTGTACTCTTTACCCACAAGTATAGGATTTCTTTAGTCAGTATCGTGACACTGACTAATTCCCATTATGGTCTTTGGGTTGAAAACACGCCTGACCAGCACACACCAGCTTAACTTTTCTGCTGCCAGGAATCACCCAAAACAACAGTTAAGTAAAACTCTATGTGGGAAGGCTACAACCTCCAATAGCATGGGATCACTATTCAAACGCGCGGATTACAAGGGTACACTCCCTCTCGGCATCACGACAGCCGGAAACACCCATGCCCCCTTGACCCGATGACCGGATTTAGTCCAGGGCCCTGGAAACCCTCATCGTAGCCCTCTGTACGGTGTGTGCACGGAAAGGGGTTAACAACTTACTAAACCATACCTTACCCGAGGCAGGGACAAGTGGTAGCACGAAACAAGTATGGGGGTTACCGGAACAAGACTCGATCTACGGTCGACTCAGGAGGCTTATGATTCTTGAAGTGGTTAGCACAACAAAATTATTCTTTCAACCACATCCTCAGGACAGGGCCACAACCCTTGCCTGCTTCCACATATACCTCGTGACACCACCGTGTCAAATATGGCCCGTGCCCACCGGCACGTCCAAAGCAGGAGCACACTCCTGGGTACTCACAATTCATGCATATCAATACCATAGTGGAATACATGCAAGAGAAAATATGCACATGACCATGCAAGCTCCACTAGCAATATGCAAAATTAATTTGAATTCAACATAGTCATGTTTGAATTATTCTAGCAAATAATACACTATGCAATCATCATATCAAGTGTTCAAGATGCTTGCCTTGAGCATGCAGAAATATTGGGTGCACTCCAAAAGTTTGAAAATATTCATCTCCCCTCCAATTCCTAATTTCAAAAATATCTAAATCACCACATAATTCAAAAGCAGCACTAAAAGTATTTCAAAACTTTTTGAAATAAATACTGAAATAAACTAGAGGATATTTAAGGAATAACAGAAAAAGAATTAATTCATTTAGAGTTCATATGAATTAGTTATGGAATTACTAAGCTAGATTAAGTGATTAAAAGCAATATTTAATTGGTTCAACAGAAACTAACACAGAAAAAAAATGTTCACCCTAGCCATATTAATAGATCATGATTTTAGAAGCATGCAAGAATTTGAATCATTAAATTTGGCTTTGAAATGAATTCGGTAGAATTATTTGGGTACAGCTGAAAAAGAAAAGGAGGAGAGCTGAGGAGTGCCCTGAGCGCGTTTTAATCGAATGGCGCTACTGGGCCAAGCCCAGAGACCTAGCCGCGCGGGGCAAAGCCATGACTCGCCGACAGGTGGGACCCACCTGTCGGGTTTGTCTTCTCCCTCGCGCGCGTGGACAGAAGCAGGGGCGGGCTTCGGCGGCGATCCCCGGCGTACGGCGGCTCCTCCTGGAAAGCTGAGGCCACCAGAGCATCCAGGAGAGCCTGGTGATCCTGACGAGGTACGGCATGGCCGAAAGGAGGCACCAGGTTGCCGGCGACAAGCTCGCCCGAAGAACTCCGGCTGGCGTGAATTAGGCGTTTCGTCCACGGGCAGTCTCCGGCCAAATCGAGAGGGGGAAAGGGTTCGTGGGTATGAGTGGAGGCTAGAGGTGAAGATACTGGAGGAGGAGAAGCTGTGGTTAGCTCGGAACCGACCGGAGAGTGACGGCGGCCGAAGCTTTTAGAATTGGAGAACACGACCGTTTCTGGTCACGTGGCTGCCCGAGGTGGCTCTTAGGAGGAAGGGGAGATGTGTGGTGTGCTGCGGTGAGCTCGAGGGGGCCTTTTATAGCGCGAGGAGGTCGGTTCCGCGATGTCCAGAGAACGGCCACGGCGGACCTCGCCATTGATGGCGCTTGGGGTAGCTGGCATGGTCGGTGGGGGGGTCGGTAGGGGACGGTGGCCGGCCGCAGTAATGCTGGGGCATGCTGGTTGGCTCGGAGGGGCTCCAGGTGTCCCGGGCGGCGCCGTCCACAGCGGACTGCGGCGGCGGCCATTGATGGCAGACGCGGGCGGCGGCGGTGGTCAGCGGAGTAGGAGAGGCCGGTGGCTGTGGTCGGCGGGGTCGGTGGCGGCCTGAGTTAATAGGGGAGCGTGCTGGCGGCTTTGGAATGGGCCAGGTGTCCCGGGCGGCGCGTGACAGCGACGGGCGGCGGCGGTTTGCGGCTCGGGACGGTGGAGGGCGGCGCCAGGGGAAAAGCTCCGGTGCGGGGGAGGTTGCGGCTGGTGCGGGTGGCCGGTGTAGCGTACGGGGCAAGCCCGGGGAGGGCAGCAGAGGGCAGTGGCAGGGCTCGGGTGCAGGCGTGGTCATAGGCGCGCTCTGGGCGCGCTCCGTGCACGCGCACAGTGCGTTCGAAGAAATGCCAGTGGCATCTTCATTGATCCAAACGAGCTACCACTTAACCGAGTGATGGTTGCAAGGTTGGCAAGGCTATTAGACATGGTGGTTAGGCCAGACGATCAAGAGTGCTGTGTAGTTTGGAGATAGGCAAAAATGTTGTCATGCACACAAGGTGCTCGACAGAATGATAGAGCTATCTAGTTAACTTTGTTGGAAGTGAAACTTGGCAGAGTTGTGTCTCCTTACAGATAATAGATGATGGTGGAGTTGGTTTGTGGAAGGAGCAAACTTGCTAGTGCAAGTTTTGCAAAAATTCACTTCTGGACAGTAACTACAGAGAGGTGTTTGGTGGACTTAGAAAATTCAAATGGGGATGATCTTCTGGACTTAAGGGTTTAGTTGGAAGGACTAAAATATGGACAAGTTTCAGAATTTTTGGAGAAAGAAAAAATGAGGTTGTAGTAGAAACCTTGAGAATGGACAGAAATGAAAAGGAGGATGGTTCACTCAAATTTTGCAAAACACCAAGTTGGGTTTTTGCACCAAAGTGACATATAGGCATCATAAGACCTCTCAGAATTATGGTGGAATTTTTAGAGAATTATTTATAATGGTTGTAGTGCAACAGAAGCATTTAAAATACTGAAAATGCTATTAAAAGAGTTATTTAGAGACAAACTTTATTATGAAAATAATTTCTACTGTTATTAAACAAATAATGAAATGACTCAAGATACAACCAGAGCCCACAAAAATTATTTCCAAAAATTTACTATATGAAGAGAAGATTTTTGAAGGACAGGTATAGAAAAGGCTTAAAAATTATTAAAGAACCTAATATAATTCAAAATTTATTTCTAGCCAAATTTTTAATTAATAAAAATATGATTAAATTTTTGGGGTGTTACAAGTATCTAGAACTCATCTAGATGAGATATAATTTGGTCTCACTCACCTGGAAAACAAGAACAAATACAATCCACGTTAGCACACACGCATCTTATAGCATCACATCCAATGGCTATAAAAGGTGAATGAAACCAAATTATATCTTATCTAGATGAGTTTTAGCAAAACTGATTTTTTTGTGACGGACTGAAAAAAACATGGCACGGGTATTGAAGCAATGATGGTGGGTGAATCCATGCATGCTGAGAGTGGTTTTTCTGCACCCCCACCTCGATGCACCGCCGTGCACCCACGTAAAAAAACATACCAAAACATTTTGAAAAATATAAAACTTTGTGGGCATGATCATACACGCTTGCTGAAATATGTGTGCATCGTTGAATATCATATATTTATCCAGAGTCTTGACTCCCTCTTCGTCCTAACTACAAATGTGTTCATCGCGATGGCTTTTAAGGCGCAGTGTAGATAGTAGAGTAATATCCGCATTCACTGCATTGAAGTTTCAGTTAAAGCCAATGTGCGCCGTCCCTTCCTGCGCGGCACCGGCCGCTCCTTGTCTTCGGTTACTAGTTACCGCCGTTTCCAGACGTCGCGGGGAGAGTTTGCAGATGAGCGGCAACCTCCAGAGGAAGCATCTGAAACACTGGTGACTGGGCCGTCCTCCTCTGAACTCACCCTGGTGCTAGTGTACCTCCATCCCCAGGCTGTGCCTAGCATCAGTATGCACTGTGGCGAGGGAAGAGTTGGAGGCGGTGCAGCCGCGGTGACGCGCGCCACGGCAGTTTCGGTCAGACCAGCCCGCAGCGCACGATCTCGCCGGCCCCTCCTCGCTCTCGCTCGAGCACCTTCCTTTTACTACTAGTTCCTTCCGTTTCCTCACTTCACGCAGAGGAGCGGCCACTGGAGGAGGCGGGGCTCCGTCAATCCGTGAGCATATCGTTGTTCTTTTCCGCGGTGAAGTTGCACCACTTTACACTTTACAGCACAGCAACGAGTAACTGATACTAAGTGACCAGAGCGTTCTCGCCTGCACCTAGGCGCCCGTTCTTTCATGTGAGTGTCGGCCTCTAGCTGGCCGTAAGCGTCAGGAACTCGTGTCTATGGATGATGATGAACTCGTCACTGGCGCCTATCTAACTGAAGTTGCCACGAAACATATTTGACAAAATACATTTGCATCCGAGTACAAGCGGCGGGCGGTGTGCCAATGCACTCCTCACGTCGCATGCATGCAACAGCTGCAAGCGTACGTGTGCTTCAAGCTTCCAGCGGGACTTTTTTCTTGAGGGATTTTTTTGCGGGATTTCTGTATGTACAGTAGGTCGTGCACATACTGGCATGCACACTGCATCACTGAACCGTTTTTGATGATCGAAATCTGCTTGGGCGACACACGCACGCACGCACGCACACTTTTGACGATTTTGATGATCGAAATCTAGCAAGGCGGCATACCATTTTTCGCAAAAACAAGAGGCATGCCATTCTTTCGCAAAAACGAGTTAAAACGTAGCTTTTTTCCTTTGCTTACAAACAAAGAATTGGTAACCTTTTGTGTCAAGGATATTACTACCAGGTATAAACCGCTCAGGAGGGGCCGGTTTATGTTATCAAGATTATTTTATCAAAGGCCCAGCGGAGCATGAAGTAGAAGATTTCAGCCTAAGAGGTTTAGAGCCCAAGTGTTAGGGCTCATGATTTGTAAACCGTCATACTATGTAACTTGGAATGTCAGATAGAAAGAACAGGGACCGAGGCGGACACGTTTATGAGCCGGCCTCGGGACTCTGGAAACCGGACAGGGAGTCACCTCTTATATAAAGGGATGACCCAGCGACGGTTCAGGACAGAGAACGGTAGCTCGAGACGCAGGCAAAGCGGATTCGCTCCATGGTCATTGAAACCCTAGCAATACACACCAAACTAGACGTAGGCTTTTACCTTCATCGAAGGGCCGTATTAGTATAAAATCCATGTGTCCTTGTCCGCTTTAACCCCTTTAAGCTAACCCGTAGCGATGGCCTCACGACTAAGTCCTTTTGCTAGGACATCTGTCGTGACAAAACCACGACAGTTGGCGCCTACAGTGGGGCTTTCGCATGATGGTTTCGAGTTCTTGAAGGCCAACTTTGAAGGACTCAAGGGCTACGCAGTGGGCCGGATGACTAAGAGTCGTCGCTGCAAGATCTACATCGACGATGCAAGCTGGGGCCATGAGGCTGATTCAATCGAATACGGGTACCGGGTCCCCTTCGGCGGCATCCACGTCTTCATCGGCAAGATCGGCGAACCGGGCCCTGAGCCGGACATCTTCCCCAACATCGTCGAGCCGGCTCAGCGTGCGAGACCTGCCCGGATTCAGCCAGTCGTGAAGCACGTCTTCGTTGGAGCAGTGAATGGAGTGCAAACCGAGGACGGATCAGACTCTGGCGGCGAGACTGTTGTCTATTCCGGCGATGAATCTTCTTCCGGGGAGACAGAATCTTTATATCTGGTGCTGGATGGTCGATCTGAGGGCTGTTCCGATGGTGACAGTATTCCGGACCCCCTCGATCCGCCAAACCGGGTTGCTGTCTTTATGGCCGGTTCACAACCTATGCAGCAATCCTCAACAACAGCGGCGTTGACATCAGACGCGATGGGAGCTAGAGCTGGAGATCCTGCCCCGTCGTCGTCTGACACTTTATCCGTCTTGGTCGATACTTTGACAGCGTTATTGACAGCAGAGGTAGCCCAGGCCAACAAGGAGCGGCATGATGCGGAGGTCGCTCAGGTGAAAGGCCGGATTGAACAAGCCAAGTTGGACCAGGCTGCTGAGAAAGCTAGGATGGCTACAAGGCAGGCGGAGCTTGATGCTCAGGCCTATCGACTCATGTTGGATCAGACCGCTTCACACGAGGTAATGATGAGAAGGCAATGATCTTGCTTGCCACCGGTTCACGTTGGACTGAAAAAACATGGCACGGGTATTGAAGCGATGATGGAGGATCAATCCCTGCATGCTGAGAGTGGTTTTTCTGCACCCCACCTCGATGCACCCCCGTGCACCCACGTAAAAAAACATACCAAAACATTTTGAAAAAATATAAAACTTTGTGGGAATTATCATACACGCTTGCTGAAATATGTGTGCATCGTAGAATATCATATATTTATCCAGAGTCTTGACTCCCTCTTCATCCTAACTACAGATGTGTTCATCGCGATGGCTTTTAAGGCGCAGTGTAGAATGTAGAGTAATATCTGCATTCACGGCATTGAAGTTTCAGTTAAAGCCAATGTACGCCGTCCCTTCCTGCGCGGCACCAGCCGCTCCTCGCCTTCAGTTACTAGTTACCGCCATTTCAAGACGTCGCGGGGAGAGTTTGCAGATGAGCGGCAACCTCCAGAGGAAGCATCCGAAACACTGGTGACTGGGCCGGCCTCCGCTGAACTCACCCTGGTGCCAGTGTACCTCCATCCCGAGGTTGTGCCTAGCATCAGCAAGCGTTGTCGAGAGGGAAGAGTTGGAGGCGGTGCAGCCGCGGTGACGCGCGCCACGACAGTTTCGATCAGACCAGCGCGCAGCGCACGATCTCGCCGGCCCCTCCTCGCTCTCTCTCGCGCCTTCCGTTACTACTAGTTGCTTCCATTTCCTCACGTCACGTAGAGGAGAGGCCACTGGAGGAGGCGGGGCTCCGTCAATCCGCGAGCATAGTGTTGTTCTTTTCCGCGGTGAAGTTGCACCACTTTACACTTTGCAGCACAACAACGAGTAATTGAAACTAAGTGACTGGAGCGTTCTCTGCTGCACCTAGGCGCCCGTTCGTTCATGTGAGTGTCGGCCTCTAGCTGGCTATAAGCGTCAGGAGCTCGTGTCTATGGATGATGATGAACTCGTCACTGGCGCCTATCTAACTGAAGTTGCCACGAAACATATTTGACAAAATACATTTGCAGCCGAGTACAAGCGGCGGGCACTGTGCCAGTGCACTCCTCACATCGCATGCATGCAACAGCTGCAGCCGTACGTGTGCTTCAAGCTTCCAGCGGGACTTTTTTCTTTAGGGATTTTTTTTGCGGGATTTCTGTATGTACAGTAGGACGTGCACATACTGGCATGCACACTGCATCACTGAACCGTTTTTGATGATCGAAATATGCTTGGGCGACACACGCACGCACGCACGCACACTTTTGACAATTTTGATGATCGAAATCTAGCAAGGCGGCATACCATTTTTCGCAAAACAAGAGGCATGCCATTCTTTCGCAAAACGAGTTAAAACGTAGATTTTTTTCCCTTTGCTTACAAACAAAGAATTGGTAACCCTTTGTGTCAGGGATATTACTACCAGGTATAAACCGCCCAGGAGGGGCCGGTTTATGATATCAAGATTATTTTATCAAAGGCCCAGCGGAGCACGAAGTAGAATATTTCAGCCTAAGAGGATTAGAGCTCAAGTGTTAGGGCCCATGATTTGTAAACTGTCATACTATGTAACTTGGAATGTAAGATAGAAAGAATAGGGACCGAGGCGGACACGTTTATGAGCCGGCTTCAGGACTCTATAAGCCGGACCGGGAGTCACCTCTTATATAAAGGGACGACCCAGTGACGGTTCAGGACAGAGAACGACAGCTCGAGACACAGGCAAAGCGGATTCGCTCCCTGGTCATCGAAACCCTAGCAATACACACCAAACTAGACGTAAGCTTTTACCTTCATCGAAGGGCCGGACTAGTATAAAATCCATGTGTCCTTGTCCGCTTGAACCCCTTTAAGCTAACCCGTAGCGATGGTCTCACGACTAAGTCCTTTTGCTAGGACATCTGCCGTGACAAAACCATGACAGTTGGCGCCTACAGTGGGGCTATCGCACGATGGTTTCGAGTTCTTGAAGGGCAGCTTTGAAGGACTCAAGGGCTACGAAGTGGGCCGGATGACTAAGAATCGTCGCGGCAAGATCTACATCGATGATGCAGGCTGGGGCCCTGAGGCTGATTCAATCGAATACGGGTACCGGGTCACCTTCGGCAGCATCCACGTCTTCATTGCCAAGATCGGCGAACCCCCAACATCGTCGAGCCGGCTCAGCGTGCGAGACCTGCCCGGATTCAGCCAGTCGTGAAGCACGTCTTCGTTGGAGCAGTGCATGAAGTGCAAACCGAGGACGGATCAGACTTTGGCGGCGAGACTGTTGTCTATTCCGGCGATGAATCTTCTTCCGGGGAGACAAAATCTTTATATCTGCTGCAGGATGGTCGATCTGAGGGCTGTTTGGATGGTGACAGTATTCCGGACCCCCTCGATCAGCCAAACTGGGTTGCCGTCTTTATGGCCGGTTCACAACCTATGCAGCAGTCCTCAACAACAGCGACAGTCCTATACAAGGTGGAGCATGTGGATTGCTCAACAATTTTATTACAAGCGCGCCAATATATTACATAGAGGCGGATATGACACAAGGCAGGGTGGCATACTACTGACTCGTAATAAAAGGTGGTGGAATATGTCACAGTGAAGTGGGTGGTGTGACTCCAATATTTTACAGTTCATCGAGTGTCGGAGTGAGACCCGATGAATTTATTTGGTGGTAGGCGGAAGCGATTATAGAACAGTGATCAACTCCAGGATTGCAAGAGACTGACTGGGACTCCTCAAAGCGTCGGACTCGCTATCGAACTCTTCATCCATGAGATCGCCTTCATCCACATCTGGCCAAATCAACAAGCCAGGTGAGTACTTTGAATGTACTCGCAAGACAGTTCGGACTTAAGATATAACAAATGCCAACATGATGCATATGAGTATTCCAGCAAAAATGCGACCGGAATAAAATATGAATGCGTTGTATGCAATGATGGAAGTCGGGCGGTAATCCTCCCGAAATCCAAAAGATGACAATAAAGAGACCAAACGAGGGTCTGGGTGACGCCTCGTAGGAAAATAATAAATGAAAACAGGCCACAGTCGGGCGTCTGAGCGACACCGCATAAAGGGCTTATAGCAAAATAAATAACAAGAATGCCTCAGTCGGACGTCTGAGCGACATCACATAAAGGGCTTATAAATATAAGAATGCCATAGTCGGACGTCTGAGTGACATCGCATAAAGGGATTATAAAAGAAAAGAATGCCACAGTCGGACGTCTGAGCGACGTCACATAAAGGGCTTATAAAGGAAAAGAATGCCATAGTCGGACGTCTGAGCGACATCACATAAAGGGCTTATAAAAGAAAAGAATGTCACAGTCGGACGTCTGAGCGACGTCAAATAAAGGGCTTATAAAAGAAAAGAATGCCACAGTCGGACGTCTGAGCGACATCACATAAAGGGCTTATAAATAACAGCAGTACGATGATGAAATACTTCTGAAAGTAAATCAATACAGAGATAGTGGTGAGTTCATCTACCAAATGAACTTGACGAAAATACTATTTTGGTTGCCGACAAGAATATACTAGAGACGGACACCGGGTTGACATGAATATTGACCTTAGGCCATAAACATGGCTACTGAAGGAATTTAACTCTGCAGAGATTGTACTATTAACTCATAGCCAAGAGGTTGTACTAGCCACGTGGGCTAGTCCCGTCTACGGTGTTTTAGTAGAAACCCAACTAACCAGTGCACACCCATTTAACATCCTGTCATCCGGAATCACCCGCGACGACATTCACGGAAAACATTAAGACGGGGAGGCTACAACCTCGAATAGCATGGGATATTAAGGTTTCTGTCCAAGGACCCATCTGTAATGAAACAGAAAAGATCCAGGGGCTAGAACAGAAAATAACAAAGCGAAACGGTATGCAGTGCGTCAACCGCAAAGGAAAACGCACTTTGCCCGAATACGCTAACAGAAAACGGTTCGAGGGGGAGAGATGTGAGGCTGACAAGGGACCCCACTTGTCCGGTTTGAAAATGGAAACAGAGCCGCGCCGGCGCCGGTGCTGCGGCGATCGCCGGCGTCGATCCACGGCGAGTTAGGGGAGGGGAGTGGTACCTACGGCTTCACGGTGGTCTCCCGCGTCGAACGGTGGTGGAGTTGGGTGTCGGCGAGCCCCACGTCGACGGCGACCTTATCTCCGGCGGACGGCGGCTCGGGTGGTCGTGGACCTCGTCGGAGAGGGTACCTGGGGTGAAATTGAGGTGGGGGTTAGGTCTAGGTGGTTGCCAGGATGTTACGCCTGAGTCCACGGCGGCGGAGAAGCCCTCACCGGAGTGAACGGAGCTGGAGCCCGAGGCGGAGGTAGCTGGCCGGAGCTGGGGGAGAAGGGCCTCTCGGGGCTCTTCCAGAGGCTGGGCGTGATCTAGGGAGGTAGTGAGGATGTGTGGGCTCGAGAACGAGCTCTGGGGTGCCCTTTAATAGGCGGCTCGAGGTGGCTGCCGCGAACGGATAAGTCCGGCGAGCCGATTACGGCGCTGCAGTGGTCGGACGGCGGGGTTAGGGGCTTAAGCATCATCTAGTAGCTGTACAGGTTCCATTCCCGCGACTAACTCAGCAAGAGAGGTGGAGTTACGGGATGTCACCGATGGAACGGCCGCGCGGCACGTCGGCGGCAGAAACGGTGCTCTGCGCATGCCAGGCCACGGCGAGGGCGTGCCAGGCGTGCGCTGGCTGTGGAGAAGGACACGCGGAGCACTGGGGTGTTTTGGGCAGCGCTAAGCGGCGATGAGCTGCGGTGGTAGCTTCTATCAGCCGCCACGGGCGGCGCTGTGGTCGTGGCAGTCGCCGGTGCGGTCGGGCCCGAGCGCCACCGATGCCCAAAAGCTGCCAAGCGACCGTGCGGCGCATGGATAAGAAGAAGATGCAGTGCGGCGTCGAGCCAAGGAAGTACAGATGAGTTTTGTCGCTGCGCCTGACGACTGTCGAAACTAACGAAGCTGACGGACTGATGAACTGTCGACAGTTTCGGTTAACAGCTGACAGTTCAGTGTATGCAATGTGTTCGATGAAATGATTCTAGCATGTGCGCAATGCCTCTAGGGCTGATCTTTGGTGGAGTGGCCTCTCGATGTATCTAGAGGCTGCATGATTTTTCACAGAATTTTTCGAAGAAGATAAATATGAATTTCACCAAATTTTGCAAATCTGGTCCAAACTTGCAGCAGGTGAAATTTGAAAATTTAGAACTGTGGACCAGTGAAACAAGATGGATCTAGGGTGTGGGTACTAAAGACCATCTAGGAGAGTTGGTTTGGAGTCAAACAAGTAGATGGAAATGGTGGTTCCTTTGTAAATCACCATGGTCCACTATAAAAGGCAGAATTATTTTTGGAGTGAAATAAATAGGAGAAAAATCCCAATAAGGTCAAAATTTACTGGAATTGATGAAATACTTGTCCTAAGGTGAGAAGATAGTTTTGGAGAGAAATAATTCTGTTGGGGTCATGGCAAGATGAAGGATGGAGAGGGAGATAAGTCCAAGGTTAAACTTGGGAGGTTTAAATCATGAAGGGATAATTCAACCAACACTTTTGAAACTCAACTTGTGCTTGAACCAAACACAAGAGAAAACTTCAAGGCCAAAAACTATGCTTGGGAAGACACACAAACTTTGGTCAAAAGGGATTTTAGAAGGGCAAAAGAAAAGATCAAACAATCCCCTTCCAAAAGGCCAAAAGTTTGAAGGAAAAACCAACTCAAAAATTTGGGGTGTTACAGGAACCCAAGACTTCACTCGTGTTAAGACCATCAGGGCGCCAACTCTTGCAGATGACTTCTTCACTTCGACAAGGTGAGCAGGCAAAATTGATAGTATTTCCAAAGTACCTTGGATGGTAGTTGGAGTCGGTTTATTGTGGGAGATAGCGGTAATGGCCCTTTGAGCACCTGAGTATAGCTGCTCCACCAGAGTGTATGCAGCCTTCAGTTTCTTCCGCACATCATCGCCAAGATGAGTGATGCGCCTCCCCACGTAAGAATTATGAGTTAAACCGGAACACTACAGGATGGCAAGAATAAACATATGTCACGAGAACCTACCAAAGATGGCAGATGTCATCTCACTTATTTGCTGCCTTAACCCGGACAACTCCTCTGTCATCGGATTAAGAGCAGCCTCCGCATCAGTGGCTCTCTTCTCCAGAATAGTCTTTTCAGCTTCCCAAGTGGACCGCTCCGCTTCAAAATCCTTCTTTAGCTTCTCCATATTAGCTAATGCAAGGGTAAGCTCATCCTTGACTTTAACAGCAGTAGTCTCTTGGAATTTTTAGCTATCCCGGAGTTCAGTTATTATAGAGGCCCTCCGGTTCAAGTCAGTCTGCCAAAAATAAAGTATATCAGATATTCATGGAGCAATTCAATCAAAGTCCCAAGCACATAACAAGTTATGCACTTCGCACTTGGGGGCTAATGTACATTTGCGGTAAAAACAGGAAAAAAATCAGACAAGTCCCAAGCACATAACAAGTTATATACTTGGCACTTGGGGGCTAATGTGACATTGTTCTAAACATAGGAAAAGTCCCGGTTCACCCTCAACGAAGTAAACCTGCCCTTCGGGACTACACGTGCAAGTCAAAGCTCTATACTTGATCTACTAAAGTCCCGGTTCAGCCTAAAAGTCTAAATCGGCACTTGGGGGCTACAATGGAGTAAAGGTACAATTACAAGGCACAAGCAGAAATAGAGGATAAAGAAAAAGGAGAAGAAGTTACCTCATAGTGTTCCTTCATTAAGTTCACCAAACCAGCTTCGTAATCACGCCTGGTATGAAGCCGGTTTAGGTAGCCGGAATGAAGCTCTTGAGCACTGAGCTGAGAATAGTTGGACAAGTCAGTACTCCATTTGCCCTTGTCCTTGGTGACAACTTCTTCTTTTGCAGTATGTTTAGCCAAAACAACAAGCTCTCCTGGGGTGGTAAAACCGGTCCTAGTGATCTCAACATCATCAGTTGAATCATCAGTTGGCTTAGAAGGATCAGCAGCAGCAGGATTAACATGAGCAGGACTAGCAGGAGCAGGGCTAGCCCGGGCAGGGCTGGCCGGCTCAGCATTATGCTCCATGGAATTGTTCCCCTGAGCAGCAAGATCTTCTTGATCCATAGGAGGAGGATCATCATCCGGAATTGTAACACCCCAAAATTTTGGTTTGGTTTTTACCAAATTCTTTATTTGATTTAAAGGAGGTTATTTGAATTTTTTTTTTAAAAAAGGGACTCTCCTTCCCAAATTTTGTTTATGACAAATCTTTTTGAGTCCTTCTCAATCTTAATTCTGTCTTGAGGGTCTTTCTACTTATGTGGGTTCAACACAAATACTCTTGGATTGTTTTGCTAATTCTTTTGTTAAAAAGTATTCCTATCATTTTTGGATTTATCCCTCCCTATTCAAAAATACACTCTTGCCATGACCTATGTTGAAAACTTCCTCCCAAAACCTTCCCCCCTACCTTGGGTCAAGTCAAGCATCAAGTCCAGCAAGTTTCAACCTTCCCTAGTTTTTGTTTCTATTTATTTAAACCACAAAATCTTTTTCTGTCATTTATTTGGACCCTAGTGGTTTACAAAGGAACTACTAGATCTCTTTTGAATCTTGACTCCAAATAAATTCCTAGGGCTAGTCCTTAGTACCCTCAACTCATATCAATCAAGACCTACTGGTCATCAGTTCAAAATTTTCAAAATATGCTTGCTGCAAGTTTGGAGCAGATTTGCTATTTCTGGTGAATTTCATTCTTTCTTCTTTCCAAAAATTCTGAGGTAATTCATGCAGCCTCCAGATGCATCAAGAGACCCCCTCACCAAGTCCCAGCTCAAGAAAAGTTTTCCACGTGCGTCAAACATTTCATCAAATAGCTTACATGCACTGTTCCTGTTAAGTTTCAGGGTTCAGTATTACAGTTCGGTCGTCGGTGTCGTTTTCTTCAGTCGCCCGTCGCCAATCTCGCCAGTTCCTCGCTTGGCCTCTTGCTCACTGCTCCTCCTCCTTATCCTTGCGCCGCACGGTCGGTTGGCTGGACGTGGGCGTCGGTGCTGAGCCGTCCCGTCGCCTCCGGCGAGTGCAACGATGACAGTACCGCCCGTGGCGGTCGTCAGGGGTAAGCCCTGCAGTACGGCGCCGCTCCGCACCGCCCAAGCCACCGGTGGCCTCCGCGTGTTCGTTTTCCCCCCTGAGCACGCTGCAGAACCGTCGCCGTGGCCTGAGAAGCGCAGAGTGCGCTCTCTGCCGCCGACGAGCCCGTGAGCTCCGTTCCGTCGAAACCGCGGAGCAGGCCAAATGCGATCGAGCTTAGACGATGAATGGAGCCAGTGGACCAATCCGAAGATGCCCGGTCACCTAAACCACCAGTCCGACCACTGCCTCGCCGTAATCCCTCGCCGGAGATTTTTCGCTCACGGCACCTCCCTCGCCCGCCTATAAATAGGACCCCAGAAGCGTTGTGAAGCCACCGCATCCACCACACCTCACCACAGACTCGCCAAAACCCCTCAGAGGGCCGCGGAAGGGCCTTCTTCCCCGACTCCGGCCGCCCCGATCCGCTTCGGGCTCCGGCAAGATCCGCTCTGGTGAGAGCACCCCCGCTTCCCAAACTTGGTCAGCAATCTTCTGGTCCACCACCTCGTCTAACCCAAGCGTCAATTTGTAGTCAGGAGCCCCGTCCGGTGAGACCCATCATCGCCCGACG
The DNA here is from genome assembly GCA_902687465.1 of Secale cereale. Classification (NCBI taxonomy): domain Eukaryota; kingdom Viridiplantae; phylum Streptophyta; class Magnoliopsida; order Poales; family Poaceae; genus Secale; species Secale cereale. The sequence continues at coordinate 681,305,780 of LR738709.1, read as the reverse complement.
CCGCCGTCCGCCGTAGAGGAAGTCGCCGTCACTGTGGTGCCTCCCGTCGGTCTCTTCCACCACCCACCGACGCGGAAGAACCTCCTGATCACGCCGGTACTTCCCTCCCTCTCTGCCTCGCAGTGGTTCGTCGCCGGCGATCATCGCAGGTCTCTGGCGCCGGCGAGCTCTGTTTCCCCCTTTCAAACCTGACATGCGGGACCCCCTTGTCAGCCTTTTCTTTTTATTCGAATCGTTTTCTGAAAGCGCCTTCGGGCAAAGTACGCTTTCCTTTAGGCTTGGCGTATTTCATCCGAAGCGTTTTCTGTCTATTCAAACTACCCCCTGGATAGTTTCTGTTTCATTACAGACTAGTCCCTGGGTTTGTTTTCTTTATAACTTTTAAACTAAAAAGGATTTTTAGTTGATTCCTTTTCTGTCATCTTCATAACTCTGCCTAGTTTTTTATCATATTTATTTGAAAAATATTTGGAACACTTTTTACGCGCGCACGGTATTTACGTTAGTATCCGATTCTTTTTATACCGTAGATACCGAAGGAGGTGACGGAGCCGCAAACTTCGCCGAGCTAGACTCCGACTACTCCGAACCAGGCAAGCATGTTTGAACCTTTGATATGATAAGTGTTTCTCATGTTTGCTAGAGTGGTTTTCTTATGGCATGAGTATGTAAGCATTTGTTGAATGTTATATTCCATGCAAAGTGAGTTGCAAGTGAGCTACAAAACTTGATGTGATCATGATATGGGGAAACAACCTGATCACGTGGTGGCATGATAGTTTGTAGACTGGTATTGTTGGAGCATGCCAGCTCTATAACAACTGTTTAACTCCGGTGTCGACGTGGATCAAGTCTCGATCCCGTCCATTTCTCTTTTTGTGCTGCCACATGTTTTCTGCAAAGAATACGGTTTAGTAAGTTGCAAACCTCTTTCTTGGTACACACCAAATAGAGAGGCCGTGATGAAGGTTCCATGGCCCAGGATTAAAGCCGTCATCCGGTCAGGGGGCATGGGTGTTTCCGGTTGGGACCGAGAGGGGGGCACCCCTTAGAGCGCGTGATATAAATTTGATCCCATGCTATTCGAGGAGTGACCTCCCCGCCTCAGGAGTTTTTCTTGAACGTTGCCTAGGGTGATTCCTGGCAACGGAATGTGGAATGGGTGTGTACTGGTTAGATGTGTTTTCTTCTAAAATACCGTGAACGGAACTAGTCCTTAGTGACTACTGAAATCCATGGGCTGTGGTAAAGTACAAACTCTGCAGAGTCAAAACCTTTCGCATAATCAAGTCCTTGGTCAAGGACGTTGGTTAGCAGATCAGTGTCAGTCTCAGCGTCAGTCTCTATAGAACTAATACTTCTGACAGAGGTAAAACCGGTTGAATGTTACTTCAGTGAATGGACTAACCTGTTTACTTTTATGTGTCGAGTATTCCTTAGGATGGTGCTACCTCCAGGAACTACTCAATATTTTTTTTTCTTTGTATGATATAAGCCCTTTATGTGATGTCGCTCAGACGTCCGACTGTGGCATTTTCGTTATTTACTTTCGATATAAGCCCTTTATGTGATGTCGCTCAGACGTCCGACTGTGGCATTCTTGTCATTTACATTTGATATAAGCC
>LR738709.1:681288205-681304145 GCA_902687465.1 Secale cereale | reverse complement strand
ACTTTTATGTGTCGAGTATTCCTTAGGATGGTGCTACCTCCAGGAACTACTCAATATTTTTTTTTTCTTTGTATGATATAAGCCCTTTATGTGATGTCGCTCAGACGTCCGACTGTGGCATTTTGGTTATTTACTTTCGATATAAGCCCTTTATGTGATGTCGCTCAGACGTCCGACTGTGGCATTCTTGTCATTTACATTTGATATAAGCCCTTTATGTGATGTCGCTCAGACGTCCGACTGTGGCATTCTTGTCATTTACTTTCGATATAAGCCCTTTATGTGATGTCGCTCAGACGTCCGACTGTGGCATTTTGGTTATTTACTTTCGATATAAGCCCTTTATGTGATGTCGCTCAGACGTCCGACTATGGCATTCTTGTTATTTACCTTTGATATAAGCCCTTTCTGTGGTGTCGCCCTGACGCCAGACTGCGGCATGTTTATTCTACTTTATCTTTCGAGGCGTCGCTTCAGACACCCGATCGGTCTTCAGCTATTTTATTCATGTTGCAGTACCCATTGAACTACTTGTGTGTGTATTACCAATCTGCTTGTATGCATCATGTTTGCATTTGTTATATCTTATGTCCAAACTGTCTTGCGAGTACATTCAAAGTACTCATCTGGCTTGTTGATTTGGCCAGATGTTGACGAAGGCGATCTTATGGATGAAGAGTTTGATAGCGAGTTCGACGCCTAGAGGAGTCCCAGTCAGTCCCATGCGATCCTGGAGTTGGTCACTTGTATTATATACGCTTCCGCAACCCGAATAAAATCATCGAGCCTCACTCCGGCGCTTGATGAGTTGTAAGATTTTGGAGTCATATCAACCACATCGTTGTGACATATCCACCACCACTATTATTACGAGCTAGTAGTTATGCCACCATACCCTTTGTGTCATATCCGCCTTTATGTGTAATATTGGCGTGCTTGTAATAAATTGTTGAGCAGCCTCAGCACAACCCTGTATAATATTTAGTACTTCTGGATTTTCTGTATCAAGGATTTGTCTGCCAGTATGGAGGATTTCTCTATACTAGTTTGACGAAAGGGGCGATTTTTCAATAAATGTTTTATTGGAAAACCGGTCCTGACAACCTTGGTACCAGAGCCAGGCTGACTGTAGGAAGCCACTAGGTGCGCTCGCTAATCGGTTATTAGCGTAATAGGTGCTATTTTAGTAGTTTGCAATTGTAGCAATTTTTCTGTTAGTCATCATAAATTTATGATTTGACTATCTAGAATTTTTGTCTACTTTTGTAGATGGCTGGCCGCGACTGTGAATCACAGGTGTTCGCCAATGTGCCTGAGGGGTTTATCAAGCTCCTCGCCTTCATCGCCAAGATCGCGATCGGGCCATCGACTCGTCCGGAGTACACGCTCTACGAGCACAAGCTCAGCGACAGCGTGTCTATGCACCAGGCTGCGGTGCAATTCAAGGGAGGACGTTCTGTATCACGCCACTTCCGATTTGTTGGGAGGGCCATGCCTACGGAGAGGCATGCCATGCAGATGGCTGCCCGTGAGGCAATAGCTCGTCTCCGGGATGCTCTTCCTTCGATGAAGGCTCGTCGCTACCGCTACCTCCCATGCCACGTGCCATACACTTGTCACTATGCATTGGCTTGCACTAGGGGAGAACGAGATGATGCTATTGAGATGCTTGTTGAGTATCTCAAGGCTCTTGAGGCAGCTTTTGATAACCTCGTGGACGACTTTGTGGCTGCCCGTATGGACTCAGTTCAGGGCTGTATTGCCAACAGGAGGGAACTGCTCCATACAGCACCACCACTGTCATACATCTCGTCCTCAGCATCCTATGCACCTGCCATCCGAGCCACCGCTCGCCGCCTTCCTACCACTGAGGAGTTTGACCAAGTCATTGCTCCTACCCCAGTTAGTGTTGCACCGCCTACCACTCCCGCTTCAGCCGCACAACCCAGTACTCTGCGCCTAGAGCCCATTAGTGAGGAAGAAGTTGAGTCCCCAGCAGTACTGGGACTTACCCTCGGCAGGCCAAGGGAAATTTTCACCATCTCCGACTGAGTGCGCCGAGCGGCCGTGTGATGTACCTGCTTGTATGATATGTTTATATGTATATAGGCTTGGTGAGAAGTAGTTTGTGTGCGCATCATGTAGGAACTCGGAGAAGTGCACTAGCTTAAATAACATGTCAGGAGTGTGTACGCGCATCCTGAGTGAGATATTGTATAATTATAGCTTGCTTGTAAGATACTGAGCGGTCCTTCTCCATGCGCAATCAAGTATTTTCTTGAAAAGTCTTGGAATTTTAATTCCTGCCTTTGCAAAATTATTTATTTTTGTTGCTCGGTTTTTCTCATGAGTTCTGCAAAATACCCCAGAGTGGAAAATGCATCGTCCCTGGACTCGTTCCATGCAAAGCCCGCCGGAAGAAAATTTTGGTACCCGGACAAGTAACAATTTCACACAGGGGTAGTCAAGTCAGCAAGACAGTGAAGCAGCTTTTTCTCAAGTATGCCGCCTTTATGAGCAAAGCCAGCAGCATCATCAAGAAAGGATGAACCATATTATCAACATGAGAAATCACCGCGAACCATACCAGCAGCATTCCAAATTGGCTGAACTACAAAAGACACGTCCCCCAACTTTCTCTCACACTGATAAACCTCTTGAGGCTGATGATTGGCTTCGAGACATTGAGAGGAAATTAATTATTGCACAATGTTCAGACCATGAGAAAGTACTGTATGCACCTCACTACCTTACAGGAGCAGCTACATCGTGGTGGGAAAATTTCCTACACATGCATCCCAATGAAAACAACATCACCTGGGAGGAGTTTAAGGAAAATTTTCGTGGGGCGCACATTCCCAGAAGTGTTATGAAGATTAAGAAGAGAGAGTTTGATGACCTCAAGCAAAGAAGCATGTCAGTGACTGAGTACAATTGTTAGTTTACTCAACTATCTCGTTATGCCAACGAAGAACATATGACTGAAAATAAAAAGATGGAAAAATTTCTGGACGGACTAGCACCAGCACTTAAATGCCAGCTGGTCGTGCACACCTTTCCAGATTTCAAAACACTTGTGGACAAAGCTATTACCTTGGAAAATGAACGCCGCAGCTTGGAGGATTTTCGCAAGCGCAAGCGGGACAAGACTTCTCAATCTCGCAACAACCGGAACAAGATTGATTTTCGGAAAAATGGGGCGAACAAATCCGCAACCAGTGTTCCACGCTCAAACAAGAATTTTCATGCAAGGGATAAAGATTTTACGTATCACCCAGGCGTTACTTGCTTCGCTTGTGGAGAGGAAGGACACTATGCCAAGCAATGCCCAAAGCCAAGAAACTCGGCCCCCAAGACTAACAATGGTGGAAATAATTCAGCCTCCAAGCATAACAACTTCAATCCCAGCAACAATCACAAGAAGGGTCACGTGAACCATGTGACCAAGGAAGAAGCGCAGAATGCTCCGGATATCGTACTCGGTACGTTTCCTCTCAACACAATACCTGCCACGGTTTTGTTTGATTCTGGAGCTTCTCATTCGTTCATTTCAAAGAAATTTGCTTTGCAACATGATTTTCCGATTCTCCCCTTGGCAAATTCTATGACCATCAAGTCCCCCAGGATTAAGCAAATCACCCAGAGTTATTGCCAAGGTGTGGTTATTGAGCTTGAGGGATTAAAGTTTCGAGCAAACCTCATTGTGTTGGAAAATAAGGAACTGGATGTTGTCCTAGGAATGGACTGGTTAACCACCAACAAGGGATTTATCGACTGTTTCAATCGGACTGTGATCCTCACTCATCACCATGGGAAGACGATAAAAATTGCAGCTCAAGTAAGACAAATATCACTTCGACCAAGATTGAACAAGATGGATATTTCAGATTTAAATAAAGTTCCAGTGGTGTGTGAGTTTCTTGATGTATTTCCTGAAGAGCTGCCAGGCATGCCACCAGACCGAGAAATAGAATTCATTATTGAACTAGCACCTGGAACCACTCCCATTTACAAGAAACCTTATAGAATGGCACCGTCCGAGTTGGTAGAATTGAAGAAGCAAATAAAAGAATTACTGGACAAAGGATTTATCCGGGCCAGCTCCTCACCTTGGGGTTCGCCAGTATTATTTGCCAAGAACAAGGATGGGACACTGAGATTATGTATAGACTATCGAGCACTCAACATGGTTACCATCAAAAACAAATATCCGATGCCACGGATAAATGATTTATTTGACCAGCTTGCACAAGCCAAGGTTTTCTCAAAGATTGATTTAAGGTCGGGATATCATCAATTAAAAGTACGGACAGAAGATATCCCTAAAACAGCATTCACTTCTAGATACGGATTATATGAGTTTACAGTAATGCCGTTTGGACTGACAAACGCCCCCGCATATTTTGTTCACCTCATGAACAAAGTGTTCATGAAATTTATGGACAAATTTGTTGTGGTGTTTATTGATGATATTTTGGTATATTCTAAAACACCAGAAGAACATGCTGAACATCTCAGAATTGTGCTGGGAGAATTAAGGAAGCATCAATTATACGCCAAATTCAGTAAATGTGAATTTTGGCTAAAACAGGTTGGTTTTTTGGGCCACGTATTAACCCAAGAAGGCGTTGCCGTGGACCCAGAAAAAGTCAAGGCCGTACTCGACTGGAGACCACCAGCCAACGTAACCGATGTACGAAATTTTCTGGGAATGGCTGGATATTACAGAAGATTTATTGAGGGATTCTCCACCATAGCAAAACCTATGACACAGCTACTCAAGAAGGATAAGAAATTTGTGTGGACTGAAGATTGCGAGAAAAGTTTCCAAGAACTCAAAAAGAGATTAACAACAGCACCAGTATTGGTCATACCAGACATACACAAAATTTTTGAAGTGTATTGCGACGCGTCCCGGAAGGGCCTCGGATGCGTATTAATGCAAGAAGGCCAAGTAGTCGCTTATGCTTCCAGGCAACTGCGAAGGCATGAAGAAAACTATCCCACTCATGACTTGGAATTAGCAGCAGTTATTCATGCACTCAAAGAATGGAGGCACTTTTTGCTTGGAAATCGTTGTGAAATATATACAGACCATAAAAGCCTCAAATATATTTTCACACAACCAGAACTCAATTTGCGACAACGACGCTGGTTGAAATTAGTAAAAGACTATGATGTCGGCATCCACTACCATCCAGGAAAGGCAAATGTAGTGGCAGATGCTCTCAGCCGCAATCCAAGCTCGAGCAACGACAGTTCACAAAACTTGAGACCTGAGTTTCAGAGGGAGTTTGCCAAACTCAACATGGTGTTGGTCACTGAAGGCACTATGTCAAAATTGGAAATACAACCCACCCTAATGGAACAAATTAAGAAAGCTCAGCATGGACACCCTAGCATCGAAGGCATAAAAAGAAAAGTGGATCTGGGCAAAGCCTCCGAATTCGTCGTAGACAGTGAGGGAATACTATGGTACAGAGACAGGCTTTGCGTGCCAAATGTAGAAGACCTCAAACAACAAATTTTGACCGAAGGCCATACCGCTCCATATTCCATCCACCCTGGAGGAACTAAAATGTACAAGGACATTCAGGAAAGATATTGGTGGCACGGTATGAAGAGGGATATAGCCACATTCATTGCCTGTTGTGATTCATGTCAGCGCATTAAAGCCGAGCACCAAAAACCAGCAGGACTATTACAGCCAAACAGGATACCTGAATGGAAATGGGACGAAATTGGAATGGATTTTATTGTCGGACTACCTCGGTCACGACACGGAAATGACGCCATATGGGTCATCACAGATAAGTTGACCAAGGCGGCACATTTTATTCCAGTAAAGACAACCCACACCACTCAGAAGCTTGCTAAGCTTTATCTCTCCCGTATTGTTTGCCTACATGGAGTTCCAAAGACCATAATATCCGACAGAGGCACTCAATTCATCTCTAAATTTTGGGATCATTTACAACAAGCTCTGGGAACTCAACTAGTATTTAGCACAGCATATCAACCCCAGACTGGAGGACAAACAGAACGTGTAAACCAAATTCTAGAAGACATGCTGAGAGCATGTGTCCTCACTTATGGAACCAGTTGGGAGGAAAGCTTACCGTATGCCGAGTTCGCGTACAACAACAGTTACCAATCCAGTCTACAAATGGCACCTTTTGAAGCTTTGTATGGGCGAAGATGCCGTACCCCATTAAATTGGTCAGAAACAGGAGACAGCCGTATCTTCGGCCCAGACATGCTCAAGGAAGCTGAGGAGAAGGTTAAATTAATAAGGGATCGACTCAAGACAGCCCAGAGCCGACAAAAGAGTTATTATGACCAGAAACATCGTGAAGTCAGTTTTGAACCCGGTGAATATGTGTATCTAAGAGTATCCCCTATGCGGGGCCTGCAACGATTCAAAATTAAAGGAAAGCTAGCACCACGTTTTATTGGACCTTTCCGTGTGACTGCACGAAGAGGCACAGTAGCCTACCAACTAGACCTACCCGAAGAACTGTCAGACGTCCATGACGTGTTCCACATATCACAATTGAGGAAGTGTGTAAGCAACCCAGAGAAGCGTGTATCTCATGAGAGCATTGACGTGCAACCAGACCTCACCTACAGGGAACGTCCAGTAAAAATATTGGAGGAGTCTGAAAGAAGAACCCGTCAGAAGACAATTAAGTTCTTCAAAGTTCAGTGGAGCAATCACACCGAAGATGAAGCAACTTGGGAGAGAGAGGATTTTCTTCGAGCAGGGTACCCACACCTATTTGAGGATCAGCTGGAATCTCGGGGACGAGATTTTTCCTAAGGGGGTGAGTGTTGTAACACCCCAAAATTTTGGTTTGGTTTTTACCAAATTCTTTATTTGATTTAAAGGAGGTTATTTGAATTTTTTTTTAAAAAAAGGGACTCTCCTTCCCAAATTTTGTTTATGAAAAATCTTTTTGAGTCCTTCTCAATCTTAATTCTGTCTTGAGGGTCTTTCTACTTATGTGGGTTCAACACAAATACTCTTGGATTGTTTTGCTAATTCTTTTGTTAAAAAGAATTCCTATCATTTTTGGATTTATCCCTCCCTATTCAAAAATACCTTCTTGCCATGACCTATGTTGAAAACTTCCTCCCAAAACCTTCCCCCCTACCTTGGGTCAAGTCAAGCATCAAGTCCAGCAAGTTTCAACCTTCCCTAGTTTTTGTTTCTATTTATTTAAACCACAAAATATTTTTCTGTCATTTATTTGGACCCTAGTGGTTTACAAAGGAACTACTAGATCTCTTTTGAATCTTGACTCCAAATAAATTCCTAGGGCTAGTCCTTAGTACCCTCAACTCATATCCATCAAGACCTACTGGTCATCAGTTCAAAATTTTCAAAATATGCTTGCTGCAAGTTTGGAGCAGATTTGCTATTTCTGGTGAATTTCATTCTTTCTTCTTTCCAAAAATTCTGAGGTAATTCATGCAGCCTCCAGATGCATCAAGAGACCCCCTCACCAAGTCCCAGCTCAAGAAAAGTTTTCCACGTGCGTCAAACATTTCATCAAACAGCTTACATGCACTGTTCCTGTTAAGTTTCAGGGTTCAGTATTACAGTTCGGTCGTCGGTGTCGTTTTCTTCAGTCGCCCGTCGCCAATCTCGCCAGTTCCTCGCTTGGCCTCTTGCTCACTGCTCCTCCTCCTTATCCTTGCGCCGCACGGTCGGTTGGCTGGACGTGGGCGTCGGTGCTGAGCCGTCCCGTCGCCTCCGGCGAGTGCAGCGATGACAGTACCGCCCGTGGTGGCCGTCAGGGGTAAGCCCTGCAGTACGGCGCCGCTCCGCACTGCCCAAGCCACCGGTGGCCTCCGCGTGTTCGTTTTCCCCCCTGAGCACGCTGCAGAGCCGTCGCCGTGGCCTGAGAAGCGCAGAGTGCGCTCTCTGCCGCCGACGAGCCCGTGAGCTCCGTTCCGTCGAAACCGCGGAGCAGGCCAAATGCGATCGAGCTTAGACGATGAATGGAGCCAGTGGACCAATCCGAAGATGCCCGGTCACCTAAACCACCAGTCCGACCACTGCCTCGCCGTAATCCCTCGCCGGAGATTTTTCGCTCACGGCACCTCCCTCGCCCGCCTATAAATAGGACCCCAGAAGCGTTGTGAAGCCACCGCATCCACCACACCTCACCACAGCCTCGCCAAAACCCTTCAGAGGGCCGCGGAAGGGCCTTCTTCCCCGACTCCGGCCGCCCCGATCCGCTTCGGGCTCCGGCAAGATCCGCTCTGGTGAGAGCACCCCCGCTTCCCAAACTTGGTCAGCAACCTTCTGGTCCACCACCTCGTCTAACCCAAGCGTCAATTTGTAGTCAGGAGCCCCGTCCGGTGAGACCCATCATCGCCCGACGCCGCCGTCCGCCGTAGAGGAAGTCGCCGTCGCTGTGGTGCCTCCCGTCGGTCTCTTCCACCACCCACCGACGCGGAAGAACCTCCTGATCACGCCGGTACTTCCCTCCCTCTCTGCCTCGCAGTGGTTCGTCGCCGGCGATCATCGCAGGTCTCTGGCGCCGGCGAGCTCTGTTTCCCCCTTTCAAACCTGACATGCGGGACCCCCTTGTCAGCCTTTTCTTTTTATTCGAATCGTTTTCTGAAAGCGCCTTCGGGCAAAGTACGCTTTCCTTTAGGCTTGGCGTATTTCATCCGAAGCATTTTCTGTCTATTCAAACTACCCCCTGGATAGTTTCTGTTTCATTACAGACTAGTCCCTGGGTTTGTTTTCTTTATAACTTTTAAACTAAAAAGGATTTTTAGTTGATTCCTTTTCTGTCATCTTCATAACTCTGCCTAGTTTTTTATCATGTTTATTTGAAAAATATTTGGAACACTTTTTACGCGTGCACGGTATTTACGTTAGTATCCGATTCTTTTTATACCGTAGATACCGAAGGAGGTGACGGAGCCGCAAACTTCGCCGAGCTAGACTCCGACTACTCCGAACCAGGCAAGCATGTTTGAACCTTTGATATGATAAGTGTTTCTCATGTTTGCTAGAGTGGTTTTCTTATGGCATGAGTATGTAAGCATTTGTTGAATGTTATATTCCATGCAAAGTGAGTTGCAAGTGAGCTACAAAACTTGATGTGATCATGATATGGGGAAACAACCTGATCACGTGGTGGCATGATAGTTTGTAGACTGGTATTGTTGGAGCATGCCAGCTCTATAACAACTGTTTAACTCCGGTGTCGACGTGGATCAAGTCTCGATCCCGTCCATTTCTCTTTTTGTGCTGCCACATGTTTTCTGCAAAGAATACGGTTTAGTAAGTTGCAAACCTCTTTCTTGGTACACACCAAATAGAGAGGCCGTGATGAAGGTTCCATGGCCCTGGATTAAAGCCGTCATCCGGTCAGGGGGCATGGGTGTTTCCGGTTGGGACCGAGAGGGGGGCACCCCTTAGAGCGCGCGATATAAATTTGATCCCATGCTATTCGAGGAGTGACCTCCCCGCCTCAGGAGTTTTTCTTGAACGTTGCCTAGGGTGATTCCTGGCAACGGAATGTGGAATGGGTGTGTACTGGTTAGATGTGTTTTCTTCTAAAATATCGTGAACGGAACTAGTCCTTAGTGACTACTGAAATCCGTGGGCTGTGGTAAAGTACAAACTCTGCAGAGTCAAAACCTTTCGCATAATCAAGTCCTTGGTCAAGGACGTTGGTTAGCAGATCAGTGTCAGTCTCAGCGTCAGTCTCTATAGAACTAATACTTCTGACAGAGGTAAAACCGGTTGAATGTTACTTCAGTGAATGGACTAACCTGTTTACTTTTATGTGTCGAGTATTCCTTAGGATGGTGCTACCTCCAGGAACTACTCAATATTTTTTTTTTCTTTGTATGATATAAGCCCTTTATGTGATGTCGCTCAGACGTCCGACTGTGGCATTTTGGTTATTTACTTTCGATATAAGCCCTTTATGTGATGTCGCTCAGACGTCCGACTGTGGCATTCTTGTCATTTACATTTGATATAAGCCCTTTATGTGATGTCGCTCAGACGTCCGACTGTGGCATTCTTGTCATTTACTTTCGATATAAGCCCTTTATGTGATGTCGCTCAGACGTCCGACTGTGGCATTTTGGTTATTTACTTTCGATATAAGCCCTTTATGTGATGTCGCTCAGACGTCCGACTGTGGCATTCTTGTTATTTACCTTTGATATAAGCCCTTTCTGTGGTGTCGCCCTGACGCCCGACTGCGGCATGTTTATTCTACTTTATCTTTCGTGGCGTCGCTTCAGACACCCGATCGGTCTTCAGCTATTTTATTCATGTTGCAGTACCCATTGAACTACTTGTGTGTGTATTACCAATCTGCTTGTATGCATCATGTTTGCATTTGTTATATCTTATGTCCAAACTGTCTTGCGAGTACATTCAAAGTACTCATCTGGCTTGTTGATTTGGCCAGATGTTGACGAAGGCGATCTTATGGATGAAGAGTTTGATAGCGAGTCCGACACCTAGAGGAGTCCCAGTCAGTCCCATGCGATCCTGGAGTTGGTCACTTGTATTATATACGCTTCCGCAACCCGAATAAAATCATCGAGCCTCACTCCGGCGCTTGATGAGTTGTAAGATTTTGGAGTCATATCAACCACATCGTTGTGACATATCCACCACCACTATTATTACGAGCTAGTAGTTATGCCACCATACCCTTTGTGTCATATCCGCCTTTATGTGTAATATTGGCGTGCTTGTAATAAATTGTTGAGCAGCCTCAGCACAACCCTGTATAATATTTAGTACTTCTGGATTTTCTGTATCAAGGATTTGTCTGCCAGTATGGAGGATTTCTCTATACTAGTTTGACGAAAGGGGCGATTTTTCAATAAATGTTTTATTGGAAAACCGGTCCTGACAGGAATCTCAACATTATCTTCTAAAGGGTTAGCAAGCTCAGGATCTTCTGCCGGTCCAGAAGTGGTGTTATCGACTGCCGGTTTACTCAATTTGGCATTTTTGCTAGGCTTGGGCATACTGAGAAAAGTTGAAGAGATAATGAAAATCAGAAGAGTTAAAAAGGAAAAATTGAACCAGACAGAGTGAAAGACAGCTTACCCGTGAACAGTCTTGAGGGCAGGAACTTGTGTGGCTGTTGATGCGCCAGAGGATGAGAGAGGAGTTTCCTGATAATTCGAGTCAGACGGATTAAGGGGTTGACGAATAAGACATGCTTTGGGGGAAAGAGCAGTTGGAGTAAGTAAAACTTCAGAACGACGCCTTCGAGCCGGAGTATGCGTTAACCCGGTGGATTCAATTGCATGGCCACTATGGCGAGTGGTGCGGCGAGCTTCGTGTTGCTGCTTCTTCAAAAGAAAGTTTGGATCCAGATGAGCATAAGGATGAGAAAATTGAAATTTCTAGACTGTCCGACGAATTATTTGTGGTGGCAGCGGTTCTGAGTTAGAGGAAAGAGAGATTACCTCAACATCGTCCGCTTTACTACCTTCAGCCAGACCCTGGGAATAGTCATTGTTACTAAAAATGCAGGCAAAGGAAAGACTAAAGAATCATAAGAATTAGGTGGTACCTCAGAGGCCGGATCATCTTCCTCCTCATTGGATCCTGATGCGGCAGTAGGCTTCTTCTTGTGTCTTTTAACAGCCAAGGTCTTTTTGCGAGCTGTCTTCGCCGGCTTTTCCTGGGTTTTCCTTTCCCAGAAAGGGTCATTCTCCTGTTTAGAGGAATAGAGGCATGTTAAGCCAAGCACCATGGACTGATTAAAACTAAGAAAAGGGACGGAAGAATTTCTTACCGACGGCGGTTTATTGGTCACACAGAAGGGTGCCAAGCCGGTTTGACTGCACTCTTCTAGAGGTATATTTAGCAGCCTCTTGACATATTCGTTAACTTCATTTTTTGGTAGCACCATCTCTGTGTGGCGCAAAGCGTCCTTGGGGTTCCCAGTATACTCACACATTAAACCATAACGCCGGCTTAGCGGGAGAGTACTCCAAGAAAGCCAGCAGCGGATGAAGTCAACTCCTGTCAGTCCATTGGCTACAAAGGCCATGAGCTTGGAAAGCTGAGGGGCATATTGAGATCGCTCCTGGGCACTTAAGCACTGTTGAAAAGGATGACTCTCTAGAAGACGGTGGGGGCGATAACCCGGCAATGGATTTTCCCCTTCCGGTGAAGTGTCTACGCAGTAGAACCAAGTTTGATTCCAGTCCTTTGGATGGCTGTGGAGGGTAGCATGAGGAAAGCTAACATCCTTCCTCTTTTGAATAGACATTCCGCCAAGTTCGGTATTCGGGCCATCATGAAATTCAGTACGACGGTTTAATTGGAAAAAGTCCCGGAATAGTTCCACTATTGGCTCCTCTTGCAGATATGCTTCACAGAAGACTTGGAAGTTGCAAATGTTTGACACAGAATTGGGGCCTATGTCTTGTGGATGAAGCTGAAAGTTTGCTAATACGTCACGGAAAAACTTTGACCCAGGAGTGTTGAATCCCCGGGCCAGGTGATCAAAGAAGACAATGATTTCTCCTTCCTTGGGCTTTGAAGGGCATTCTGATCCAGGAGACTTCCAGTGAAGGACATCCTTTGGGCCTAAAGTGCCAATTGAGGCCATATTCTCTAAATCGTCCTCAGTGATCCGGGATGGAACCCAGTTGCAGGAGACAAAACTGTTTGGCTGTGGTAGTCATCTTTCTGAAAGGGAAGGCTGAAAATACAATGAAGATCTGGTTTGGTAATCGAAGAAGATTTAAACCGGTATGTTTTTACGAAAGTATCAGTCTAAATGGCGGTTTAAGCTGGGGCCTAATGGTATCTACAGGATTATAAAGTTTGGAAAAAGTTAAACTGCCAACACAGGCAGGTAAGACGCATATCTAAGGTTAAACTGCCAACACAGGCAGGTAAGATGCAGATCTAAAGTGTGGGGAAACAACTTTCACACAGGCAGCAGTAAAATATGGATCTACAGCATATGAAAAACTCAGAAATAACTCAAGTTATATTCAGCAAACAAGGAATGTTTTTAGCAGATTCAGTCTAAACTAATCATACTTGAGAGAGGATAGATCTACATCGATGGAGCCGGGTTGTTCTTACAGTGGTTAACCAAAAACTTGAGATCTACGGCGAACTACTTGCTATGGCAAGGAACTATGAAGAACAGGAGCTTATCTACGAGCTCGCACGAGTAAACCCTAGAACCGAGATCTACGAGAAGGAAAGAAGGAGACGTACCTGAGGCAATGGAAGCGGAGAGGCGCTGGCGAGTCTCTGGAAGCGTTCCGGTTGATGCAGCGGCTGGGCCTGACGAAGACAAAGAACTTTACGGACGGCGGCGGAGCTCGAGCGCTGAAGGACAGAGGAAGAAGAAGCAAGGGGGGGGAAGAGATGCCCCTCGGCCCTATTTATAAGCCGAAGGGATAAAACGGCAGGTGCGGGAATCAAGGAGCACAAAAAACGGATATGGACGATACTGTCGCCTCGATCTTCGGAGCTTTAAATGAATAAAGGTAAAAAAACAGGTACAAGTACTAAATGCGCAGATGGCATCACGACGGTTTAAAGTTATCTGAGCAAATGACGTCACGCCGGTTTACAAAGCATATTGAAGCTGCGGAGAAGAAGATTTATACAAGACTTTGAAGATTGACATGAACAGGTTCAAATCAATCTGGGGCCTAATGTCAGGGATATTACTACCAGGTATAAACCGCCCAGGTGGGGCCGGTTTATGTTATCAAGATTATATATCAAAGGTCCAGTGGAGTATGAGGTAGAAGATTTCAGCCCGTGAGGTTTAGAGCCCAAGTGTTAGGGCCCATGATTTGTAAACCGCCATGCTATGTAATGTGAGATGTAAGATAGAAAGAGTAGAGACCGAGGTGGACACGTTTAGGACCCGGTCTCGGGACTCTATAAACCGGACCGGGCGTCACCTCTTATATAAAGGGACGAACCGGCGACGGTTCAAAACAGACAACTACAGCTCGAGACACCGGCAAAGCGGATTCGCTCCCTGGTCATCAAAACCCTAGCAATACACACCAAACTAGACGTAAGCTTTTAACTTCACCGAAGTGGCCGAATTAGTATAAAATCCATGTGTCCTTGTCCGCTTTAACCCCTTTAAGCTAACCCGTCGCGATGGCCTCACGACTAAGTCCTTTTGCTAGGACATCTGCCGTGAAAAAACCATGACAAGTCTCGAAATGGTCGAGACATAAAGATTGATATATTGGACGAAGGTATTCAGACACTGGAATGGTTTCGGGAAGTTTCAAATATTTATCGGGAAATCGAGGGCTTACTGGAACCCCTCGGGGAAGTTATGGGCCTTGATGGGCCATAAGGGAGTAGGAGAGGATAGCCCGTAGGGTGGCGCGCCCCCCAAGGGAGTCCAAATAGGACAACGGGGAGGGGGTGTGGCCCCCTCTTTCCTTTCTCTCTCCCTTTCCTTCCCTCTTTCCCCACTCTTGGAATTAAGAAACAGTATAACAGAGCGAGATATGCCCTCCCACAGCGATCAGAGCTCCTATGCCATCGGAACTCGCTCAGGAATGGATCAGATGTCACGGTCGTCCTGTGCTACGGAGTTGGGCCCCCCACCTTGGGTGATTCTTGGCTAACCGGCCAGTCCAACGTAGCCGGGCTGCTGCTCCTCAAGTCTATCGGCGCGTCTTCTCGTTTGTCCGTTCCGCTTAACGCCCGATCTTACACGGACGATCAGGATGGACGCGGATGGTGGCGGCGTCTTCATTCGCTCGAAGCGACCCTTGTCCGGTGCTCCTGATCTATAGATAATTGCGGCGTCTTCTGCTCAGGTAGTCAATAGTCCATTCAGAGCTACCCCTTGATGCCACTCAACAGATGTGTTTGGGCACCACGGCGTGGAGTTCGTAGCAGTTCTAGGGTTTTGATCAAGAGGAACATCTTCGTGGAGGTCCATCTAACACTCCTTGCCGATACCTGTACATCTGTGTCTATGTACATCTCCATTCCACGTCGACTCGCCCGCCAGCAGCAACGTCTAGATATGTAGACAAAATCTACACAAAAGGCATGTCTTGAGTTGCCTGCTGAATGGAACCTGGAACTTTCTCAACTGGTTAGTGAAGCCTCTGTAGTTATCTGAATCCAATATCTCATGTATGTATGTACATGCTTATGTGACTCCTTTTATCAGTAGTTTCTGCATAAAACAAGGTGTTTGAGCATATCATATACGGAGACCAAGTTGTATTGTTCCTATATTTCATTCTCGGTTGTGTAGCTCGTTGAGTAGTTATGTAGATCAAGACCGTCGAGACAAGATTTTTTTTGTCGGTGCCCTGGTGAGAAGATAATGTTATAGGTTTAGTGATACATTGCCAAACCCCAGCTGAGATCTACTTGCCATAAAAGGAGAATCGATGATGCTAACATAGATATTGAGTGAAGAAGCGGAGAGCAAATGATGGTTGGGCGCGGCAACGCGCGCCTTTATGGTCTAGTAGGAAAGGGAATGCAACTAAGCTTGGGAATCCTAGTTGGACTCCCCTCTTGGCGCGCCCCCTAGGGCCGGCCGGCCTCCTCCTCCTCCTCCTTTATATACGTGGGCAGGGGGAACCCCAAGTAGACACAAGTTTCTCTTAGCCGTGTGCGGTGCCCCCCCCCCCACAGTTTGCTCCTTAGGTCATAGCGTCGTAGTGCTTAGGTGAAGCACTCCGCGGATCACATCGCCAACACTGTTGCCACGCCGTCGTGCTAACGGAACTCTCCCTCGACCCTCTACTCGATCAAGAGCTCGAGCTGAACGTGTGCTGAACACGGAGGTGCCGTACGTTCAGTACTTGGATTGGTTGGACCATGAAGACATTCGACTACATCAACCACGTTAACATAACGCTTCTGCTTACGGTCTACGAGGGTACGTGGACATACTCTCCCTGT
>LR738709.1:681251742-681285446 GCA_902687465.1 Secale cereale | reverse complement strand
ACCATTAGTACCGGTTCGTGGCACGAACCGGTACTAAAGGTCTCAACCCAATTAGTACCGGTTCGTGCCACGAACCGGTACTAATGGGCATCGCACCCTTTAGTACCGGTTCGTGGCACCAACCGGGACTAAAGGTCCCATTTGAACCGGAAGTAATGCTCGAACCGGGACTAATGATCACATTAGTCCCGGTTCGTAATGCAACCGGGATTAATGCTCTTTTCTGGCCGACCCAAAGCCCTGTTTTCTACTAATGTTTCCTTGAGATTCATGAATCTGAAAATTGTGATGAAGTGATAAAAGAAAAAAATTATGAAGTGATTCATGATAGCTCCTTGAATGAAAAGCATGATTGCAATGGTGTTATGATAAATTATCTTAATGCCAATTATACTAATAATATGCAAAACCCGAAGCTTGGGGAAGCTAATTTTGATATGTACTCTATTTATTGGAATGATCATGATTGGGGGATTCTTCTTACGATCTTGAAAATCTATTTAAGCCTCATGATGAATATGTTTGCGATAATATTGAAAGTCTGTTTGGAGAGGTCATGACTTTATTTGATGACAAGCCCACTATTTTGGAAGAGTGTCAACTTTCTATGCATGTGGATCATGAAGAGAAAACTTTATGTGATAGCTATATTGTTGAATTTGAGTATGATCTTAAATGTAATTATTATGAGAGAGGAAAATATGGTTTTAGAAAATTTCATGTTACTAAATTACCTCTCGTTATGTTGAGATTGTTATTGTTTCTTTGTTCTTCCTTGCATATGCTAGATGTTTCTTGTCTTCATAATTTGGTTGCCTACAAAATGCCTATGCATAGGAAGTATGTTAGACTTAAATGTGTTTGTCACGTGCTTCATGATGCTCTTTTTGTGCTTCAACTCTTGTATTTCATATGAGCATCACTAAAATCTCAAGCCTATCTTAATGGCTATAAAGAAAGAGCTTGTTGTGAGGCAACACAATGAATAAAATATATTTTTGCTTTTTATTTTATGTTCTTGTGTGTTCACCCATTAATACCTCTGTTTATATGTGTTTTTGTGGTTTGAATAAATGTTTGTGCCAAGCAAAGCCTTTAGGATCATGTTGGGTGTTGATATATTTGATCTTGCTAAAAAAAACATAAACTTTTGCGCTCAGGAGAAAAATTCTCATTTTTAATAGAAGAGTGTTTTTGAGTTGATTCTTTTCGCAGAAGATTAATATAAAAGTTGTTCACGTGGTCCTAATTTTTCAAAAAAAAAGAGTTACAGAAGTATTCAAAATTTCCAGATTGCTACAGACTGTTCTGTTTTTGACAGATTGTGTTTTCTTTGCATTGTGTGCTTGTTTTGATTACTCTATGGTTTTATTTAATGAGTTCTTGCCGTAGAAAAGTTGGAATACTGTAGATATAATGCAAAAAATAAAATATGAATTGGTTTGCTACAGTAGTTATAGTAGTGATTTGCTTTCTTATACTAACGGATCTCACGAAAGTTTTGTTGAGTTTTGTGTGATTGAAGTTTTCAAGTTTTGGGTTATATTACGATGGATGAAGGAATAAGGAGTAAGAAGAGCCTAGGATTGGGGATGCCCATGGCATCCGAAGTTATTATCCAAAGAGAATCAAGCAACTAAGCTTGGGGATGCCCCCGAGTGGTATCCCCTCTTTCTTCTAACGACCATCGGTATTTTACTCGAAGCTATATTTTTATTCGTCACATAATATGTGTTTTGCTTGGAGCGTATTGTATGATATGATTCTTTGATTGTTTTGTTTTGCTTTTTAAGTTTTTAATCCTTGCTGTACACACCCATTAGAAAGATCCAAAATTATGCCATGACTTGTTAGAATAGCTCTCTATGCTTCACTTAAATTTTTATGGGCTATGGATTTGTTCTAGTGCTTCACTTATATCTTATTGAGCACGGTGTGCTTTCACATTTTTTTGAAGAAATACTCTCTTGCTTCACTTAGATTTATTTGAGAGTTAGTAAATTTTTGAGAAATTATTTCTTGCTTCACTTAAATTATTTTGAAAGAAAGAAAAGAATTATGCTCATGATCTTCACTTATATTTGTTTGAGCTTATCAAGAGCAAAAAATGAAAACTAGTCCCAAAGTGATAGATATCCAAGTATGATATAATAATAACTTTCTTGTAATAGTTTTGAGATATGATGATGTGATATATGAGTCATGATAATGAGTAATTATGCTTTAGTAAGAATATTTATGTTAAGGTTTGTGATTCCTTATGCAAGCACGAAAGTCAATAGTCATGCAATGAAATTACATCCTACTTGTCGTGCATTATTCAGTGTTAATTATGCTTAACGCTCGCTTATGAGATTAGTTGCTTCTTTGTTGGTCGCTTCCCAATCTTTTGCTAGCCTTCAATTTGCACTAAGTATGATCACTACTTGTGCGTCCAAAATCCTTTAACCCAGTTTTACCACGTGTGTCCACCATACCTACCTATATGTGGTATTCCCTTGCTGTTCTAAGCAAATTTGTATGTGTCATCTCTATTTTTCAAAATAAATTTCCATTTTTTGTGCTCGTACCGCTCAAAAGGCGGTGAGGGGTGGATAATATTTTTCGTGCTAGATGTGTTATTCTCACGATGAGTGTTTATTCACTTGTCATTGCACGAGAATAAGGCAAAGGTGTTAGGGATGCCCAGTCCTGAAATGAAAAATAAATTTACTTTATATTGTCAAATAATAAATTCCTTGGAAAGTGTTGGTATGGAAGGCAACTGTGGATTCGGCTAGCCATGGTTTGTGAAAGTTTGGGAAACTTAAGTCGTTTCCGTTGGTAGGAAAAGTGTGCCTCCCAAAATAATTTTATCTCTCAATTTAAACTTTGAGCTCTGACACCTCTACAAATCCATACTTCCCTCTGTAAAGGGCCTTTCTTTTACTTTATGAAATTTTTATTTTGAATTTTAGTCTCCTTCTTCTCTTACAAAGCACCAACTAAGAAGCACTATGATCGTACTTGAGCATTGGGTGTACCTAATATGCGATTGTGTTTCATGAATGGATCAATGGTTGAGCATGATGGGCTAGGGATAACTTATTTTAGCATTGACATGATTGTTTGTTGATATGCTTGAGTATTTAAATATCATGTCCAAACTAGACTATTGCTTTGAACCCTATAAAGTACAAATGTCCATGCTATAAAGAAAAGACTATGATATGACAAGATAGGCAGCATTCCACATCAAAAATTCTGTTTTTATCATTTACCTACTCGAGGACGAGCAGGAATTAAGATTGGGGATGTTGATATGTCTCCAACGTATCTATAATTTTTTATTGTTGCATTCTGTTATATTATCATTCTTGGATGTTTTACAATCATTTTATACTCATTTTATATTATTTTTTGGCACTAAACTATTGACATAGTGCCAAGTGCCAGTTGTTTTTTATGCATGTTTTTTACATCGTAGGAAATCAATACCAAACGGAGTCCAAACGCAGCGAAACTTTTTGTGGATTTTTTTGGACCAGAAGACATCCAGTGGGCCGGAGAAGCACATGGGGGTGCTCCGAGGGCAGCACAACCGACTAGGGCGCGCCAGGAGGCCCAGGCGTGCCCTGGTGGGTTGTGCCCACCCCGGGTGCCCCCCGAAACACCTCTTTGCTCTATAAATACCCCAATATTCCAGAAACCCTAGAGGAGTCGACGAAAATCAATTCGAGCCGTCGCAGAGTCCAGAACCACCAGCTCCAGTCTTGACACCATCACGGAGGGGTTCACCAGTTCCATTGGTGCCTCTCTGTTGATGCGTGAGTAGTTCCTTGTAGACCTACGGGTCCGTAGTTAGTAGCTAGATGGCTTCCTCTCTCTCTCTCTCTCTCTCTCTCTCTCTCTCTCTCTCTCTCTTTTTGATTATCAATACAATGGTCTATTGGAGATCCATATGATGTAACTCCTTTTGCGGTGTGTTTGTTGGGATCCGATGAACTTTGAGTTTATGATCAGATCTATCTTTTTGTCCATGGAAGTTATTTGAGTCTTCTTTGATCTCTTATATGCATGATTTCTTATAGCATCATAGTTCTTCTCCGATATTTGTTTTTTGGCCAACTTGATCTATTTATCTTGCAATGGGAAGAGGAGCTTTGTAGTGGGTTCGATCTTACGGTGCTTGATCCCAGTGAAGGAAGGGGAACCGACATGTATGTATCGTTGCTACTAAGGATAAAACGATGGGGTCTATTTCTACATAAATAGATCTTGTCTACATCATATCATCGTTTTATTGCATTACAACGTTTTTCCATGAACTTAGTAAACTAGATGCATGCTGGATAGCGGACGATGTGTGGAGTAATAGTAGTAGCTACAGTGTGGAGTCGGTCTACTAATCTTGGACGTGATGCCTATATGAAGATCATTTTCTGGATATCATCATGATTATTTGAAGTTCTATCAATTTCCCAACAATAATTGTTCAACCACCATTTGCTATTTTTCTCGATAGAAGCCACTAGTGAAATCTACGGCCCCGAGGTCTCTTGTTTATATTATTTGCCTTTGCGATCTATTTTCCTTTGCTTTTATTTTCAGATCTATTAAACCAAAAACCCCAAAATACCTTTCTGCAATTTATCTTATCTGGCGTTCGATCTATCAATATTTACAACTCTATCAAGTCTGTTACCCGAAAGGGATTGACAACCCTTTTACACGTCGGGTTGCGAGTGTTTGTTATTTGTGTGCAGGTACCGTTTACATTGTGTTGCTTGGTTCTCCTACTTTTTCGATAACCTTGGTCTTATTACTGAGGGAAATACCTACAGCTGCTATACTGCATCATCCCTTCCTCTTTGGGGAAATACCGACATAGTTCTAGCAGACATCATGGACCCACCGCGAGCTGCCGGCACACACGCCCGCTCCCACCCCAGCGCCTGAGCCCGAGCTGACCCCCTCTAAGGTGCATCGCCGGCTACGCCGTCGGGCGTTTCTTGATGTTTAGGATTGTCTGCGCCTGAGCTCGAGCTGACCCCCACCCAGGCGCGTTGCAGGGCCATCCTAAGGATCAAGCAACGCCCGACAGTGCAAGGCCAAGCCCAGCCGAACGCGGAGGCGGAGAAGCTGATGTGCCGCCGAGCACCCGTGGCCCCGTCATCCTTGACACCTCTCCACAAACTCCTCGTGCTGCCACCTCATGGCATTGCCCTCTCGCAGCACAGGTACACGCATCACGCCCCATTCTCTATTGAAGCCAGGTAAAATAGCCACCATGGGACCTGCCCATCGTCCACGGCGGCAGCGTCCCCACGCTGTCCATTTTGAATTGCATTGCACCAATGGTTGGGTTGGTCTAGCCCGACCTGCTGCCAATGTGCTCGGGCCAGGGCTGAGCCCGGTCTCATTTGCGTGGCATTGTGGGTCCCCCTCCATTTTTAGAAATAGTGGTGCATTTCTTTACTCAATTACACCTTTGGTATTCTTGCCCTTTATACACAAGTAGTACAAGTAAGTAACGCCACACGCATTAATTGGCACCTCATTATCTTTGGGATAGATACTGATAATTTGGGCGATCTCGAGCATCGTCTGTGTTATGTTGTGATCCCTCTACACGTCGTCTGTGTTATGTTGTGATCCCTCTACACGCAAACAACAGTGTCTTTTTTTTCTTTTCCTTTTTTGCAGGGTGCAAACATCAGTGTCTATCCTGGCAGTAAGGCCATTAATAGTTTCCTTCTATTGTTTGTATATGCGCGGTGCAGGCTAGAGGAACTGCTGATATCCCGCAAAAAAAGAATTAGTATTAGTAGTAGAGATTTGATGCATTAGTGACATTAGTGTGCTTGCTTGTAAATATGGAGCCATGAATCTATCCATCCGTAGAGTAGAGTTCTCCTTTTAAATGCGGTGTACTTATATTGGCTGCGCACGCTAGATCCCATAGACATTGTTCATTTTCAGTCATGTCTGTCGTCTTTGCTAACTAATGATGCCGAACATGATGGTGACCCGATCATCCACAGAGGACCCTCATGCCGTTGCCGGCGAGCAGCAGCAGCCGCAGCAGCAGGCGGCAGACAAGGCGCCTTGCACCATCGAGGAGGAGTCAACGGATTTTACCACTCTTTCATGGTTTGGTTGCCTGTCTTGTCTCACTGCTAGATTTTACCAATCCTTCTCATCTCACTGCCTCAAATTCTTTTCTTTCCCCACTCGGCATCTGTTATGACTGGTTGCAGAGTTTTCGCATTGATTTTTTTTCTGTATTTGGATTTCTGTTTGGTCCATCGTGGCGGAAGATTCACGCTTTCGGTCTATTGTTTCCATGACGTCGATGCAGGCAGTTCTGTGTGTGCTTTTTTTGCCGTGCCGTGTTTCGTTCCGTCGGCTGTTCGTACCTTCCTACCGAGAGATCGAGTCAGGATTTTTTTTGTGGTCGTTCTTTTTTTCAGTGTGCGTCTGCTCTTCATTTTGCGAATTGGAGCAGAGTTTATCTAATCGGATATCTAGGTCGCCGATGATCCGTCTTGTTCATGATCAAGTTATGTTGCTTGCCTGTCTCGTCTCACTGCTGGATTTTGCAAATCTTTCCAGGTTGGTTGTCGGCCTCAAATTCTTTCCTTTTTCCCCACTCGACGGTTGTTGTGACTTGTGACTGGTTGTAGAGTTTCTCGTCGATTTTGTTCTGTTTTAGTAGGATTTATGTTTGGTCTGTCTTCGGGATCATGGCAGAAGATTCATGCTTTGGCCCGATTGTTTCTGTGCAGATTTCTATCCAATAGATCTTTGAATGTTCAGGGTTCGCCTTGCAATCGCAGTCGCAGACGGACGTAGTTGCTTTTTGGAACTGATTTTGGTTTAGGTAGATTTTCTGGCAATGAGGGGGGGGGTAATTTTTTCCTGTTTGTTTCAATCTGTATCCAAGTGTTCGACTTGGTAGTTAGTTCCCGTGCACTCTAGATTGTCTGGTTTCGTTTTCCATGCAGGTACTAGAGGATCAACCCGGAATCTGTCCCAGTCTCCAATGGCGGCGGCAGCGGCAGCGACACCACCAGGAAGCCAACTGAACCCGCGCCGGCACCGAAACCAAGCATGGACATGCCCGGTCGGGCTGTGGACGCCGACAGCTCGATCCTCGCATCCTACCATGATCGTGCCTCTCTTGAGCAGCGTCGGCCAGGAGGGCGTCCGGCGTCCTCATCCGCTCCCATCGTCAGCTACAAGCAGCTGTAGAATGCTGCCGTGCACTCCTTCCAGGGACTCAACCTCGACGGCGGGCTACACAACTTGGTCGCCCAAGTTGTAGAGCCCGCCGTCGAGGTTGAGTCCCTAGGAGGAGTGCACGGCAACGTTGTACAGCTAGTTGTCACTGACGATGGTAGCGGATGAGGACACCGGATGCCCTCCTGGCCGACAGTGCTCGAGCGAGGCATGGGCAAGGTAGGACGCGAGGCTCGAGCAATTGGCATCCACGGCTGGGCCGGGCTCGTCCATGCTTGGTGTCGGTGCCGGCGCGTGTTCAGCTGGCCTCCAGGTGGCGTAGCTGCCGCTGCCATTGCCATTGGGGACTGGGATAGATTCCGGGTTGATCCGCTGGTACCTGCATGGAAACAAACTACCAAGTCGAACACTTTCATACAGATTGAAACAAAGAGCAAAAAATATTCCCCCCTCATCGCCAGAATTTCTATCTAAACCAGAATCAGTTCTAAAAAGCAACCACGTCCGTCTACGAACTGCGATTGGACGGCGAACCCTGGACATTCAAATATCTGTTGGACAGAAATCTGCATAGAAACAATCAGGCCAATGCATGAATCTTCTGCCATAATCCCGAAGACAGACCAAACATAAATCCTACTAAAACAGAACAAAATCGACGGGAAACTCTGTTACCAGTCACAAGTCACTACAGCTATCGAGTGGGGAAAAATGGAAGAATTTGAGGACGGCAACCAAACGGGGGAAGATTAGCAAAATCCAACAGTGAGACGAGAGAGGCAAGCAACTGAACCAGATCAGGAACCAGATGGAGCACCGGTGACCTAGATATCCGATTAGATAAACTCTTCTCCAATCGGCAAAATGAAAAGCTCACGCGCACCGAAATAAAGAACCACCGCAAACAAGACGAAATAGACATCCTGACTCGATATCTCGCTGGAAGGTACGAACAACCCACAGAACGAAACACGGGATGGCAAAAAAAGCACACACGGAACTGTCTGCACCGACGACATGGAAACAATCGGTCGAAAGAATGAATCTTCCGCCATGACAAACCAAATAGAAATCCTAATACAGAAAAAAAATTGATGGGAAAGCTCTGCAACCAGTCACAACAGCTGTTGAGTGGGGAAAGAAAATAATTTGAGTCAGTGAGACGAGAAAGATTGGTAAAATCTAGCATTGAGACGAGACAGGCAACCAAACTGTGAAAGATTGGCAAAACGGCTGGCTCCTCCTAAGTGGTGCGTTGTGCCTTGTCCGCCTCTTGCTGCTGCGGCTGTTGCTGCTCGCCGACAGTGGCACGAGAGTCCTCCGCGGATGATCCGTTCACCGTCATGTTTGGCATCATATGTAAGCAAGGACGACAGACACGACCGAAACTGAACAATATTTTTGGGATCTAACTTGCGCAGCTAGTACAAGTACACCACATATAAAAGGAGACCTCTACTCTACAGATGGATAGAAGGATGGATGTATATGCACAAACAAGCACACTAATGCCACAAATGCGTCAACTCTCTACTACTAATACATATTCTTTTTTTGCGGCATATCAGCAGTTCCTCTGGCCTGCACCACGTATATACAAACAATAGAAGGAAACTATTAATGGAATTAGTGCCAGGATAGACACTGATGTTTGCACCCTGCAAAAAAGAAAAAAAAGACACTGCTATTTGCGTGTAGAGGGATCACAACACAACACAGACGATGCTCGAGATCACCCAGATTATCAGTATCTATCCCGGAGATAATGAGGTAGTGAATATCTAGATGATGGTGGTCGTAGCGACGATCGAGAGCATGAGAAGGGAGATCCACACCCTCACCTGGTCGTTGAACCGCATCAACGTCAGTGCATGGAAGGATCAACCAGACAGGCTTCCCGTCGACCCGTCACAGTGGCATGAGGCTTGATATGGGAAGAGGGAAGGGTTTGGAGAAGAGAGGGTTGGCGGCGGCTAGGGGAGGAAAGAGGGATATTGTGCATTTTGATTTAGGGTTCTGATGTGAGAAGGATTGATGTGGTATTTTTATATGGGAGAAACCATAGTGCCCACATGCTGGGCCTAATTGACGGGCCCACTAGAACCGGGTACGAGGATTGTTGGAACGTACCAAACCCCACAACACCATGTGAGGACTACTTTTGGGCCAACACATACCTGTGGATGGTAAATTTAGCTGAAATAAGGTAATTGGGTGATGTTGTGCCTTCTGAGATGGGCATGTTCGATGCCAAGGAGGCTATGCTTGTTGGGCATGTCGACAACCGAATACACCAGTGATGAGGTCGTCGATTGATGGAACGAGAAATGCAGGAGAAGGAAAGGGATCTAAGTGTGGCCGAGAGAGAGAGAGAGAAAGACAAAGATAAAGAGAGAGAGAGTGAGTGAGAGAGAGAGAGAGTACCTAAGGTAGTGAAGATCTAGTTGATGGGGACCACACCGGCGATTGAGAGCATGAGGAGGGAGATCCAGACCTACACCTGGTTGGTGAACCCCATCGACGTTGATGTATAGAAGACTCCACCAGAGATTCTTCCCATTGGCCCGTGGCGGTGGCGCGACACTTGATCTGGGGACGCTAGATGGAAAGGCTGGGAGTAGAGAGGGTTGGCGGCGGGTGGGGAAGGAAAGAGGATTATAATGAGGTTTTATTTAGGGTTATGATGTAAGAAGGATGGATGTGGTATTTTTATATAGGAGAAATGATAGGGCCCACATGTCGGGCCTAATTAACAGGCCCACGGGAATCAGGTATGGGAAGTGGTGGAACGTACCCATCCCCACAACACCCTGTGAGGACTATTTTTGGGCCTTACACATACATGTGGGTAGTAAATTTAGCCCAAGTAAGGTAATTAGGTTATGTTGTGCCTTCTGAGATGTGTGTGTGTGTGGTGCCATGGAGGCTATGCTTGTTGGGCATGTCCATGATCGGACGCACGAGCGAGGAGTTCGTCGATTGATGGAACGTGAAATGGGGGAGAAGGAAAGGGATCTAAGGGCGGCCAGGAGAGAGAGAGAGAGAGCGAGAGAGAGAGAGAGAGAGAGAGAGAGAGAGAGAGAGAGCGTACTTGAGGTAGTGAAGATCTGGTTGACTGTGTCCCTGTCGATGATTGAGAGCATGAGGACGGAGATCCACGCCCTCACCTATTCGGCGAACCCCATCGAACTCAATGCACAGAAGGCTCGACTAGAGAGGCTTCCCTTCAACCCATCGCGGCGGTGTGCGGCTCGATCTAGGAAGAGGGGAGGGTTTGGAGAAGAGAGGGTTGGCGGTGTCTAGGGGCGGAAAGAGGGATATTGTGCATTCTGATTTAAGGTTCTGATGTGAAAAGGTTGGGTGTGGTATTTTTATACTGGAGAAATGATTGGGCCCACATATCGGCCCTAATTTACTGGCCCATGGGAATCAGGTACGTGGAGCGGTGGAATGTACGCATTCCCACAACACCCTCCGAGGACTACTTTTGGCCCATACACATACCCGTGGGTAGTAAATTTAGCCCAATAACGTAATTAGGTGATGGTGTGCCTTCTTAGATGTGCATGTGCAGTGCCATGGAGGCTCTGCTTGTTGGGAATTTCCATGATCGGACGCACCTGTGAGGAGGTCGTAGGTCGACGGAACGAGAAACGGGGAGAAGGAGAGAGATCTAAGGGTGGCCAGGAAAGAGCGTACCTGAGGCAATGAAGATTAGGCATATGGTCGCAACTCTGGCGAGTGAGAGAAGGAAGAGGGAGATTTGCATCCTCACCTAGCCGGCGAACCCCACCGATGATGGTGCATAGAGGGGCCCACCAGAGATGCTTACAGCCGTCTGTCGTGGTGGTGTGGTGCCCCAGATCTGGTTCCCGATCGCCTTGGACGAGTAGAGGGATCAAGGAGGAGGCCTCGAGCACGAGGCGACATCAAGGGTGTGGTGCAACCGTGACTAAGGGAATACCTCCGAATATAATTGGGATATGTTTGGCAGAATAGGCGTGCACCATTATCCATGTGCGGTCTTAGGCGTGACCACCCCTACGTTCACATGACCCATCAGCATGACATGGCAATGGGAGGATAAGCACTCGCATCTCTCCTTCTCCATCTCATTCATTGGTTCACTCATGGTCAATGATCGATTCACTACTCTATGACTCGCTGCGAAGAGAAAGAAACACACGTTCCTCTACAAAAAGAAATAAGCACGCATTTCTTTCCAACAAAAAAACTAAACATTGAACATCTTTTAAGGTTCATAACTGGTAACACTTTTATGCTATTATTGTTTCCACATATCAAAATGGGAACGCCTTCCAAAGTTGCACTTCTATATAAGTTTGAATGGATATAGGTATAATGCATAAATTATAATGTGAATTATTTTTAATTATGGCATGCAATCGTAACTTGGTATATATTAGTCTTAGCTTGATATGTATTATTATGGGGTAAATGTGACACTGTCAATTACTTGGTATCCAGAACACACTACTAGGATAAGGCATTGTAGATGAGGATGCACACCTAACCACTCCCCGGTGATGCCTCAAGGGTTAAGGGTTAATGCAACCGCACATAGAAAATAATGAAGATAACTGAAATCCCCTTCTAATTTCTAGTTAATCATATGTTTTGCCATGGGCCGGTTCATAATCACATGGCATGCCATGGATCAACGGCATTGTCTCTCTTGCTAGCCTCGCAGGTGCACACGTAGGGTGGTAGAGGTTCGGAGATGGAGTGGGAATGTAAGGTGTCTTCACAAGAGTGGAAATAATAAAGCCTCGAGTCAAGGTTCACTCTCCGCTACTCTCATTTCTTTGTTGTGTGATTTCTTCAAAGAAAGCCCCTTTTATCGCATGGATCTCCATCCAATCTATTCTTGCAAAGTATAAAAATATTTGATCTGTAGGACGAGTGAAGAGTAGTGTGAGTCAAACAGATATGTGTGTGTCTCTCTCTCTATGTGTGTGTGTGTGTGTGTGTGTGTGTGTGTGTGTGTGTGTGATTAGACGAGTGACAGGGAAAATGAGGACAAAAACAAGTATGCATGATGTTCAAGGAAAAATGTTAATTGTTAGGATGATACTAAATTCCCATGTCTACCAACAAGGCATTCCAATGTGGAAGTATCCAAGAGCAAAAGTGAAACGCCATTCTTGATTAAACCATGATTCACTATAACAAAGTAATCTTTATGATGAAAATCTTCTTTGAAAGTATGTCCATATATGTACTAGTGTTATGATCTTATATACTAGTGACATTTTTACATGTAAAAGGAAACTGTTTCTCATTTCACTAAAAGCATGATGTATATTTAGCGTAACTAGTGTTAGTTTTAAGTCTTTCCATTTCGAGGTAGGGTTTTTTTTTGGAAGATCCGGGGTGTACCGACTTCATTGATTTAGAAGATAGCAGGCGGAAAACATTGTGATCAAGTGATCAGTGTGGCGAGTCATAGAAAAAACATACAGAGAAAGTAGAGCAAAAACCCTCTCCTAGGCAGCTATCTCAAGATTGAATCCCCGAACGGGGCCTCTCGACAAACGGCTCCTGCCAGCCTCCATTGTTGTTGGTCGCTACATTGTCGCTTGAAGGTAACTTTGCTCGGAAGACATAGTTGTTTCTTTCCTCGCTTGTAAACATCAGGTGTCAGATTAATCATTTTCTGACAGTGGGCAATGGATGTCTGATTTGGTGCCATTCGGAGGCTGAGAGCAGCGCAGCCATGCCAAGAGGTGGTTCTTTGCCAAATTAGGTTGGAGAAAGGGCATTCCCACATCAGATGTTTGGATGTATCTAGGCTTCTCATGCACAGGGAACAAAAGTATCCATTAGGCAACCCTATGCACTGAAGCCAATCATTGGCCCATACTCTGTTGCCATGCAGCAACCAAGCAAAAAACAACACATTGCCAGGAGCCCAAGCTTTCTAGATGATTGATTTGAACCCGGCCGGAGGCGAGACTTGGATGAATTGGTAGCGGTATGCCAAGCGGGCCATATAGGAGCTGCCGCCTCCGGCCGTCCATCTCATTTGATCCAGAGTTTGAGCTAAAATAGCCATATCCGAACTCTGAATTTTTGGCCAA
This sequence comes from Secale cereale, assembly GCA_902687465.1. NCBI lineage: Eukaryota > Viridiplantae > Streptophyta > Magnoliopsida > Poales > Poaceae > Secale > Secale cereale. The sequence goes on along the minus strand of LR738709.1, from coordinate 681,272,124 downwards.
AGCTGCGGAAAGTCATGGGCGATCTGGAATGTGTTGCCGTGCTATAAGTCTCTGATCCATTGGTCATTAACAAGGGCCGATGCCACCGTTCTGTTCTTTCTTCTGGTGTGATTGTATAGGGATGGGAAGACGGAGCACAGGAGGGCCGGTCCAAAAACTCGTTGACTGAGGTAGAGTTTTCATATGTATTTTTTTCTACCAGGCATGGGATGTAGCGTGTACGTCCACACTCCGTTGTTGCTTTCATATTCGTTCCATGTATTCACCGTCCATACATTCAAGTGATGTTTTTCTCCGTGTTTCAGATTGTATTGTAATGTTTTATTGTGTACCAGCAAATAAGAGTGCAATTGTTTTAGATGGAATTAGTTGGTACACAACTACTCAAGGAAATAAAATGGTATGCTTTTTGAGAAAAAAAAGAAAGAAAAAAATGATAAACTTTGAAATGGAAAAAAAGATGGATGAAACACTTTGTAGCATCATAATGTTTTTTGGGAGTACCAAAGGGAGTACCTAGAACTCATCTAGATGAGTTATAATTTGGTCTCATTCACGTGGAAAACAAGAACAGATACAATCCACGTCAGCACACACACATCTTATAGCATCACATCCAATGGCTATAAAAGGTGAATGAGACCAAATTATATCTAATCTAGATGAGTTCTAGCAAAACTGACTTTTTTGTGACGGACTGAAAAAAACGTGGCACGGGTATTGAAGCAATGATGGAGGGTGAATCCATGCATGCTGAGATTGGTTTTTCTGCACCCCACCTCGATGCACCCCGTGCACCCACATAAAAAACATACCCATTTTTTTGAAAAAATTTGAAACTTTGTGGGAATGATCATACACACTTGCTGAAATATGTGTGCATAGTAGAATATCATATATTTATCCAGAGTCTTGACTCCCTCTTCGTCCTAACTACAAATGTGTTCGTCGCGATGGCTTTTAAGGCGCCATATAGACTGTAGAGTAATATCTGCAATGAAGGCATTGAAGTTTCCGTTAAAGCCAATGCTCGCCATCCCTTCCTGTGTGGCGCCAGCCGCTCCTCGCCTTCGATTACTAGTTACCGCCATTTCCAGAGGTCGCGGGGAGCATTTGCAGATGAGCGGCAACCTCCGGAGGAAGCATCCGAAACACTGGTGACTGGGCCGTCCTCCGCTGAATTCACCCTCGTGCCCGTGTACCTCCATCCCCAGGCTGTGCCTAGGATCAGCAAGCATTTTCGCGAGGGAAGAGTTGGAGGCGGTGCAGCCGCGGTGATGCACGCCACAGCAGTTTCGGTCAGACCAGCGCGCAGCGCACGATCTCGCTGGCCCTTCCTCGGTCTGGCTCGCGCGCCTTCCGTTACTACTAGTTGCTTCCGTTTCCTCACATCACGCAAAGGAGCGGCCACCGGAGGAGGCGGGGCTCCGTCAATCTGCGAGCATATCGTTGTTCTTTTCCGCGGTGAAGTTGCATCACTTTACACTTTACAGCACAGCAACGAGTAACAGAAACTAAGTGACTGGAGCGTTCTCGGCTGCACCTAGGCGCCCGTTCGTTCTTGTGAGTGTCGGCCTCTAGCTGGCCATAAGCGTCAGGAACTCGTGTCTATGGATGATGATGATGTCGCCACTGGCGCCGATCTAACTGAAGTTGTCATGAAACATGTTTGACAAAATGCATTTGCATCCGAGTACAAGCGGCGGGCGGTGTGCCAGTGCACTCCTCACGTCGCATGCATGCAATAGCTGCAGTGCTTGAAGCTTCCAGTGGGACTTTTTTTTTGCGGGATTTCTGTATGTACAGTAGGACGCGCACATACTGGCATGCACACTGTGTCACTGAACCATGTACTCATCTGCAGATGTGGTCAGACGTAGTTCGTCGCAACTTCAGTGACTCATCATTTGATCATCATCTATATACTTGAGCAAACGCTTAAATCCAGCCTGAGGATATCAACTGCGTCACTCGCATGGACGTGCATGCACCGCGCGCTCATCTGTCAACGCTCCAGGCACGCAAGCAACCAAAGGCGAGCAAGGGACGGGTGCTGCTTGGGCAACACACGCACGAACGCACGCACACTTTTGACGATTTTGATGATCGAAATCTGCTAGCAAAGCGGCATACTATTTTTCGCAAAACAGGAGGCATGCTATTCTTTCGCAAAACGAGTTAAAACGTAGAATTTTTTCCCTTTGCTTACAAATGAAGAATTGGTAACCCTTTGGATGGATTCGGTTGGTTGAGAGGATGTTGTTCTTTGGATTTAATTATCCACCGAATCACGAAATTAATCCTTACTTGTAATAGCATACCATACTTGTTTGACATATTCATAACAGAGAGGACGACCCTTTTCTTGTACTAGCTGATAAAGCAAGCTTGCATGCAGGCCAGTACCCAAAAAAGCTTTTCAGTCACCCTGAATATGCATCATCATGCTTAGTGAAGTGAAAGGCGTAGTTTCCTTTATATGTAAAAGATGTCACTAGTATATGAGATCATAACATTAGTACATATATGGATATACTTTAAAAGGAGGACTTAATTCACAAATACTACTTGGTTATAGTGAAGCATGTGCAAATCAAGAATGATGTTTCACTTTTTCTCTTGGATACTTCCACATTGAAACACCTTGTTGGTAGAGATGGCAATGTAGCATCCTTCCAAATGTGTGCATGATGGCAAGGTTTGGCCGATCTCGCATAATGGTGCTATATCAATTTCTCTTCACTAGTAGAAAACATGCCCGGTTCACTCACGAACCGGGACCAAAGGGGACATCGGTCCTGGTTCGTGAGGCCTGGGCGCCGGCCAGGCCTCGGGGGCCATTGTTCCCGGTTCGTGTGTCCCCTTTAGTCACGGTTCTAGACTCGAACCGGGACCAGCGGGCCTTACTCATGTCCACTCCTGGCCCAACACCTTTGGTCCCGGTTGGTGGCTGGAACCGGAACCAAAGGCTGTCCTTTATATATACCCCGCCCCTGCCCGCGAGCAGAGCCATCGCTCTATTTTTTGGCTTTGAGAGGAGAGGTGTGTGTTGCTCAAGCTCACCTCCTATGCACATCAGGTGTTCGATGAAATGCCCGAGCCACACTTAAGCTTTCTCCTCTGCAAGCTCCTTGTCCAAGCTCCATTTTCCTCAAGGTTTGTCCAGGTTTGCCTGTTCGTCCTGTCCCGTCGCCGTCCTCACCGCCATCAGTCGCCCGCCACCGCCGTGGTGAGCCTATTGTTCTTATATTCTTTCTACAAGAAAAAAATATTCTTACTTGTAAGATTTAGATAGATACTTTTATAATTTTCTTATTTTTATTATTGTTTGTTATTATATAGTGCCATGATTTTGGTATCCGCCCCCGTTGGCCCTCGTCCTTCTATGATTCGGATGTGGTATATTAGCTTTTATAACTATTTGTTTCATTTAGTGTTTATGACAATTATGCCGACAACGTGACATAGATGTTTTTATGTAGGAGGTATGTGAACCGGAAATTCCAAACGACTCTATCGTCGAGAGGTTAAATTTGGTTGAAAAGAAAACAATTACTTGAAAGAAAAATTGAAAATAGTTGAAGATGAGAAGATAAAATTGGAGTGGCATGTTGCCGACGTCGTCGATGATCACAAGATAAAGATGGATGCAATGCGCTGAAGAATAGAAAGATTTGAAAATATGGCATTCGTACTGAGGCTTGGTATTAATATGTCATTGGATCAATTGTTACCTTAGTTGCGATTATGATCGCATTTTGGTTGTTGGATTCAAATGTTTTACATAGTTTCAATGTATGGTTTAATTAGATGCTTTAGAGAGCTATATGTTTTTCAATGTGAGAACTATGTATGAACTTTAGTTATGATGATGAACTTCTATTGATTTGGTCACTTCTCTATTTATGATGTTTTGTACACGAAGTGCATCCAGTTTTTGCCGTAACCCTCTCATCTTTTTAGCACATTCTATGTGGGTGAAATGATGGCACAATGCCAACTTTCAACCTTTTTAGAGTTCATTTGCAATGATTTTCAATTTCGAGGTCATTGAGCTCAAAAAACCAGTAAATGGATGAAAAATACCAAATGAAGTCGCAAAGGGTTGAAAATTGATAATGTGGCTTTGAATGGTGTATTTTGAACATACGAAAAGTCTGGAGTTCAAATAAGTTCAAAAAATGAACCTTTGTAACAGAAGAGTTTTCGTCCGAAACCCTGATACTTCAAAAGAGATTGTCCATTTTGTACATGAAGTGCATCAAGTTTTGCCATAACCCTCTTAACTTTTTAGCACATGCTATGTGGGTGAAATTATGATACCATGCCAACTTTCAACCTTTTCAGAGTTCATTTGTAGTGCTTTTCAATTTTAGGGTCATTTAGTTCAAAAAAAATCAGTAAATGCATGAAACATACCAAATGAAGTCACAAAGGGTTGAAAATTGATGATATACCTTTGAATGGTGCATTTTGAACACACAAAAAGTTTGGAGTTCAAATAAGTTCAAAAAAATGAAATGCCTTTGTAATAGATGAGTTTTCGTCCGAAACCCTGATACTTAGAAAGAGATTGTCCATTTTGTACATGAAGTGCATCCAATTTTTGCCGCAACCCTCTCAAATGTTTAGCATATGCTATGTGGGTAAAACGATGATACCATGCCAACTTTCAACCTTCATATTTCATTTGTAGTGCTTTCCAATTTCAGGGTCATTTAGCTAAAAAAAATCAGTAAATGCATGAAAAATACCAAGTGAACTCGGAAAGGGTTGAAAATTTATGATGTGGCTTTGAATGGTGCATTTTGAGCACAGAAAAAGTCTGGTGTTCAAATAAGTGCAAAAAAATAAAATGCCTTTGTAACATAAAAGTTTTCATCCGAACACTGATACTTCGAAAGGGATTGGCTATTTTGTACACGTAGTGCATCCAGTTTTTGTCGTAACGCTCTCAACTTTTTACCACATGCTATGTGGGTGAAATAATGATACCGTGCCAACTTTCAACCTTTTCAGAGTTCATATGTAGTGCTTTCCAATTTCAGTGTCATTTAGCTCAGAAAATCCGTAAATGCATGAAAATACCAAATAAGTCACAAAGGGTTGAAAATTGATGATGTGGTTTTGAATGGTGCATTTTCAACACACAAAAAGTCTGGAGTTCATATAACTTAAAAAAATGAAATTCCTTTCTAACAGATGAGTTTTCATCCGAAACCCTAATACTTCGAAAGAGATTGTCCATTTTATACACGAAGTGCATCCAGTTTTTGCGGTAACCCTCTCAACTTTTTAGCACCTCAAGATAGAAATGACTCAATAAAAAATATCTAAATTTGACATGAACAAAAAAAATAAGGAATGTCGCATGTACGTTTGGGGGCATTTGAATTCAATAGTTTTGGTAGGCACCCCACATGGTACCTTAATTTGGTGTGTTCAAAACAATAAGTTATACGAATCATTACATAAAAAGATGGAACATGGAGGTATATTAGTGTACATTACCACTATATCTTGTTGCAGTACAAAATCAAGTGAAAATGATGAACAAACTGTGATGTGGACTATAGACTTCCTACACCCCTTCAAATTCTAAATCACTTATAGGGACATGTTTGAATTATAAATCAATGTATGCTTACACCGTTACTAAAATGTATGGAATTTTAACACAATATCATTAGGTAATATGATGAACCCATACAAAATTTCATCGTATTTAAACCACATTTAGATTTTATAGAAAAATAAAAGAAATAGGATGCTGGTAACTATATGGAATTTTCAAAAGAAATGTTTAAAATTCTCATTTTTTAAAGGAGGCTATGAGTTAGATAAGTGCTTGAACATGATTTCTTTTTCATTTAGAGACCATTTTAAGGTACATGTAGTTGAAATTTCAAATATATCCAGTAAATAATAGAAATGCATTTAAGGCCTACAAAATTGCATATGGTTTTAGAAAGATGCCTAAATTTGACATTTAGTCTAGTCCCTAACCCAAACATTAAGCCTTATTCCCATACACATACCACACTATAATTGTTTTTAGCAAAAATAATTAACCTAAACCCATTTTACCAATGACATAGTCTCTTGGCCTGCTTATCGCCGGTCCACGGGGCTAATAGCGTCTTGGCCCAGAATGGCCCATCGTCGCCCCGTACCCTATAAATTTGACCCTTAACCCTAAGTCTCAACCTTAAATCCACCCCTCTCCCAATCTCCACAGCCGATGACACCCCCCCACCTCTACCTCTCCCTTCCACCACACCCACTCCACCGCAACCTCCCTACACATCTGGTAATGCCTCCGCTAGGCGGGATGGCCACGACATCCAAGTGCTCGACATCCATGATGGTCGCACACTGTACGACCCAATTGGCTGTGCGCCGGAAGCCACTTCGGATCTTGCCCTAATGGACGATGACGACCAGATCTCCCTGCACGGAGGATCATCAGTTACCTCCTCACCGGCCATGGAGGCACTCGAGCTGGTCTACCACGACCATATTATTTGGGAGGTTGGTTCATAAGGAATACTGATAATGTCCGATTACCTTTTGTGCAATAAATAATGCTCACTACCACCTAGTATTTGTTCTCGCATTAGGATCTCGTTTGTGAGGAATTTTGAGGTTAGAAGTTTATTTTGTCACATATGTTGGGGTTGTTAAATGGTCCATCAATTAGCTCTTGTGAAATTTCTTAAGAATGTTCACATTTTCCATATATGTCTTACCTACCTATAATTTTAGTTTCACGCTATTGTTCTTGTTCTACTTAAGAATAGAACACTGATTCCATGTAATAGACATGATTTACTTTGGGAGTGTGTGCATCTCACGCTTTGCAAAAAATGTTACTCATATTTTACGTTTTTCTTTTTCTTTTTAGTTGTTAAAAATAACTAGACAAGGGGAAAAAGCAATCAATTTTGTTCTGTTTTAGTAGGATTTATGTTTGGTCTGTCTTCGGGATCATGGCGGAAGATTCATGCTTTGGCCCGATTGTTTCTGTGCACATTTCCGTCCAACAGATCTTTGAATGTTCGGGGTTCGTCATGCAATAGAAGTTCCTAGACGGACGTGGTTGCTTTTTGGAACTGATTTTGGTTTAGATAGAAATTCTGGCGATGGGGGGGGGGGGATAATTTTTTGTTGTTTGTTTCATTCTGTATTCAAGTGTTGGACTTGGTAGTTGGTTCCAGTGCTCGCTATCACCATCTCTGGATTGTCTGATTTCATTTTCCGTGCAGGTACTAGAGGATCAACCCAGAATCCGTCCAAGTCACCAATGACGGCGGCAGCAGCAGAGGCGCCACCAGGAAGCCAGTTGAACCCGCGTCGGCACCGACACCAAGCATGGATGAGCTCGGCCCGGCCGTGGACACCGACAGCTCGATCCTCACATCCTACCTTGCATGCGCGTCTCTCGAGCAGCGTCGGCCAGGAGGGCATCTGGCGTCCTCATCCGCAGCCATCGTCAGCGACAAGCAGCTGTACAACACCGCTGCGCACTCCTCCCAGGGACTCAACCTCGACTGCGGTCTCTACAACTTGGTCGCCCAAGTTGTAGAGCCCGCCGTCGAGGTTGAGTCCCTGGGAGGAGTGCGCAGCAACGTTGTGCAACTGGTTGTCGCTGACGATGGCAGCGGATGAGGATGTCGGACGCCCTCCTGGCCGACGGTGCTCGAGCGAGGCGCGGGCAAGCTAGGATGCGAGGCTAGAGCTATTGGCGTCCATGGGCGGGCCGGGCTCGTCCATGCTTGGTGTCGATGCCGGCGCGGGTTCAACTGGCCTCCTGATGGCGTCGATGCCGCTGCCATCGCCATTGGGGACTGGGACGGATTCCGGGTTGATCCTCGGGTACCTGCACGGAAAACAAAATCCGACAATCCAGAGACGGCATTAGCGAGCACGGGAACCAACTACCAAGTTGAACACTTGGATACAGATGGAAACAAAGAGCAAAAAATTATCGCCCCTCATCGCCAGAATTTCTATCTAAACCAAAATCAGTTCGAAAAAGCAACCACGTCCGTCTACGAACTGCGATTGGACGGTGAACCCCGAACATTCAAAGATCTGTTGCACAGAAAGCCGCACAGAAACAATCGGGCCAAAGCATGAATCTTCTGCCATAATCCCAAAGACAGACCAAACATAAATCGAACTAAAACAGAACAAATTCGAAGGGAAACTCTGCAACTAGTCACAAGTCACAACAGCAGTCGAGTGGGGAAAAAGGAAAGAATTTGAGGATGGCAACCAAACCGGGAAAGATTTACAAAATCTAGCAGTGAGACGAGAGAGGCAAGCAAGAAAACCAGATCAGAAACCAGACAGAGCACCGGTGACCTAGATATCCGATTAGATAAACTCTGCTCAAATCGGCAAAATGAAAAGCTCACGCGCACCGAAAGAAAGAACCACCGCAAACAAAACGAAATAGACATCCTGACTCGATATCTCACAGGAAGGTACGAACATCCCACAGAACGAAACACGAGATGGCAAAAAAAGCACACACGGAACTGTCAGCACCGACGACATGGAAACAATCGGTCGAAAGCATGAATCTTCCGCCATGACAGACCAAACAGCAATCCTAATACAAAAAAAATTCGATGGAAAAACTCTGCAACCAGTCACAACAGCTGTTGAGTGGGGAAAGAAAATAATTTGAGTCAGTGAGACGAGAAAGATTGGTAAAATCTAGCATCGAGACGACACAGGCAACCAAACTGTGAAAGATTGGCAAAACGGCTGGCTCCTCCTAAGTGGTGCGTTGCGCCTTGTCCGCCTCTTGCTGCTGCGGCTGTTGCTGCTCGCCGACAGTGGCACGAGAGTCCTCCGCGGATGATCCGTTCACCATCATGTTTGGCATCATCAGTAAGCAAGGACGACAGACACGACCGAAACTGAACAATATTTTTGGGATCTAACCTGCGCAGCTAGTACAAGTACACCACATATAAAAGGAGACCTCTACTCTACAGATGGATAGAAGGATGGATGTATATGCACAAACAAGCACACTAATGCCACAAATGCGTCAACTCTCTACTACTAATACATATTCTTTTTTTGCGGCATATCAGCAGTTCCTCTGGCCTGCACCGGGTATATACAAACAATAGAAGGAAACTATTAATGGAATTAGTGCCAGGATAGACACTGATGTTTGCACCCTGCAAAAAAAAAAGACACTGCTATTTGCGTGTAGAGGGATCACAACACAACACAGACGATGCTCGAGATCACCCAGATTATCAGTATCTATCCCGGAGATAATGAGGTAGTGAATATCTGGATGATGGTGGCCGTGCCGACGATCGAGAGCATGAGAAGGGAGATCCACACCCTCACCTGGTCGTTGAACCACATCAACGTCAGTGCATGGAAGGATCAACCAGACAGGCTTCCCGTCGACCCGTCACAGTGGCATGAGGCTTGATATGGGAAGAGGGAAGGGTTTGGAGAAGAGAGGGTTGGCGGCGGCTAGGGGAGGAAAGAGGGATATTGTGCATTTTGATTTAGGGTTCTGATGTGAGAAGGATGGATGTGGTATTTTTTTATGGGAGAAACCATAGTGCCCACATGCTGGGCCTAATTGACGGGCCCACTAGAACCGGGTACGAGGATTGTTGGAACGTACCAAACCCCACAACACCATGTGAGGACTACTTTTGGGCCAACACATACCCGCGGATGGTAAATTTAGCTGAAATAAGGTAATTGGGTGATGTTGTGCCTTCTGAGATGGGCATGTTCGGTGCCAAGGAGGCTCTGCTTGTTGGGCATGTCGACAACCGAATACACCAGTGACGAGGTCGTCGATTGATGGAACGAGAAATGCAGGAGAAGGAAAGGGATCTAAGTGTGGCCGAGAGAGAGAGAGAAAGACAAAGATAAAGAGAGAGAGAGTGAGTGAGAGAGAGAGAGAGAGTACCTAAGGTAGTGAAGATATAGTTGATGGTGACCACACCGGCGATTGAGAGCATGAGGAGGGAGATCCAGACCTACACCTGGTTGGGGAACCCCATCGACGTTGATGTATAGAAGGCTCCACCAGAGATTCTTCCCACTGGCCCGTCGCGGTAGCGCGACACTTGATCTGGGGACGCTAGATGGAAAGGCTGGGAGTAGAGAGGGTTGGCGGCGGGTGGGGAAGGAAAGAGGATTATAATGAGGTTTTATTTAGGGTTATGATGTAAGAAGGATGGATGTGGTATTTTTATACAGGAGAAATGATAGGGCCCACATGTCGGGCCTAATTAATAGGCCCACGGGAATCAGGTATGGGGAGTGGTGGAACGTACCCATCCTCACAACACCCTGTGAGGACTATTTTTGGGCCTTACACATACATGTGGGTAGTAAATTTAGCCCAAGTAAGGTAATTAGGTTATGTTGTGCCTTCTGAGATGTGTGTGTGTGGTGCCATGGAGGCTATGCTTGTTGGGCATGTCCATGATCGGAGGCAAGGAGTTCCGATTTTTTTATTAATAATAAATGATAATTCCGTAATTACCAAACTGGTAATTAACGAGCGGAAATCTATAATACCTAAATAGCTCATCCCCACTACCATATTTCTCTTGACATGCAACATGTCCACATCAGCATTGTGCCATGTCAGCAGCTCAAAATTGGCACATGCATGCGTTACCAGGGTTCCGAACCGATGGAAAACCAGCAGACTGTTCGCTTTCGCCCGCCTCTCCGTTTCCACGGACCCCCGCTGCCTTCCAAAATAAAACAAATCGTTCGACCCCTCTCTCCTCAGGAAAAAGGAACACCGAATTTCTCCTCTGGCTACACTAGGCCGTGGCGGCTGGGAGACGATCTGCGCACCTCTGAAACGACTGCCGCTCCGGCTTTCCTCCTCGGCTCTCCCGATTCTCTCGGGCACGGTCCCCTCGCTGGTGTGGTGTCATGGGTCTTCGGGATGGAGGCCGTGACACCGTGGTCCTCGCCTCCCGTGCTGCGGGGTCCGATGGTTCCAATCGATTCCACCGGAATAAGACCAACCGCCGGTGAGTTTGAACTCTCAAGCTAGCTTCTTTTTCACCTCGCTGATCCGCCTAACAGAGGAGCATCACATGAGTCAGGACTCAGGACTACTCACGCGTCCCCGCCGGCCTCGCCGCCTACGTGCCTGCGGATCTGCCCACCTGCACCATAGAGGAACGCGGCCTGTCGCTAATCACGTATGGCTCGTGGCAGACACCGACCGACTACTTTCTGTGGCCAAACTACCTGACTTCCCTTCTTCTGCAATAACTCGTGAGGTACTTTATATTATCCTCCTTGATACGCACATGGACATCAAGTTCCTTTTGTAGCACCTGCGTGATTTCTCTTGGCACATCCGGTGTCCTCAGTTGTGTGGCATCAAGCCAAGCACCATGGCAACTGCAATCTCATATCTGGGCATCTTCTTTTGCTCATTATTTAGTATTTTTATTGCTGAGTATTCATCCTCTTTTACAGGTTGAAGATCCCAATCATCCCATACTGAAACTTGAAAGTTATATTGGACACATATTTTTTTTTCTTTGTCCAGTTTTTCTTTGGTGCCGTACTTCTATCCAATAGTTTGCATCTCAGATTGCACCTTTCCATACAATTTTCAGTAAATTTTCTTTACATAATTTCCTGTATCGTGCCTTAGTCCTCCATCGATGAAACACTACAGGATGGGCGCATCAATGCCGTGGTGGTTGCTACACCAGTCGAGTACCACCACAAAGAGGAGGAGCTCATTTGAGGTGACAACAAAGGTTTGGTAGTTCCCATGTTGACTGATTGGATCATACATTCAATCAAAGTAGAATCCTAATGTCTTTTTTATAGGTTTCATTTTAGAGCTAATTATTTGTTCTTGACATCTGTGGGCACTGATTACTCAGGTCAGTTGACCATTTATTTATTTGTCATCTTGATTTGTCACTGTTGTAGTTATTCTCCTGCTGAACTATCTAGCGTTCTTCGTTTATCTTTCTCCAATGTACATGCCCCACGACATGATTTTCTAAATGCATAAGCAACACCAAGCTCTACTTGTGGCCGCTGTCTTTTCTGCCTCAAGCACGGCATCAATGTTATGCCTACCTGATCCGACAATAGGTCTTTCTCCTCCAGTGAGTTTCTAATATGCCATCGCAAAAAAAAAAAGAGTTTCTAATATGAAAACTTGTTTTTGTTCCTTCTCATGATACACAAGGTGTGCTTGGACAGAGGCACCTGCCTGACAGGAATGGTCTTCCATTTTATGTTCTTATAAATTTAGTAATCGATGGCTTTATGCTCTGCATTCTTATTTGAAACGGTTGGTTCAAGCTTGCCAGATTGCCGGATGATCTGTGGCACAATGTCTACTATCTACCATATTTGGAATTCTAGACAACGTAAAGATGTTCTCTCTTTTGTAGTAGTAGTTAGAATACTTCAGTTAGTTGTCACTGTCTTTACTCACTTTATGCAATTACATTTCTGCAATGATTGGCCAAGTTAGTCCCCCCTCTCTCAGTTCGTCATCTAGATCACCCAAATTTACAGAAAATAATTATTCCTTTTTATTGACAGTAATTCAAGTAATAGCACCTGTGTTGCAATGTTATATTATAGCTGATATAAGGAGCAACAATAAACAAAAGTAAGACGAAAACGTAGTCTAAAGGAAGTTTTATTTTCAAGCGAAATTCCATTTCCCCAAATAGTTACTGATGGCATTTTTGTTTGTTTTATATGTCATCCATCTTGGCAGCATTGAGATTGAATAAAAGAATTGGAGGCGGAGAACACCAACGACACACCAGTTTATTTTTTGTTATTTGAGAACTTCAGGTCACATGTCCATTGTTCATTTATGGTGGTTTCTTATTATACTTCAGAAAGAAACATTTAGTGAATGTCAAATTATATGTATGCATGTACAGAATATCGACAGATGTAACATACTCATTTTGTTGTTATTAAATGAAGAAAATATGGAAATGTGTTGTATATAAATGCGGTCTAAACTGTGTGAATATCTAAATGGTCATGTCAATACCGAATTGGAACCTCTCAGCCTAATATCAGGCAGCGGCGCATAAAAGTTAATTGTTTATATTCATACAATCAAATATCACTAAACTATATTGCAACCGATTCCGCAGCAACGCGCGGGGTATCATCTAGTTGTCAAAATAGTAAGGACGTCGTCCTTAGTGGCGTCTAAGTCAGGCCGCTGTTACTAACCACGTCCATATGTGGTCGCTACTGTTAGCAGCGTCCATCGTTTCGTTACGGCCCAGCCCAAATCCCCCTGAAGTGGCTGCCCCAAATCTCTGCAGCAGATTGGCGGCGCCACCGCTATCCCTCAGCCGGTAATGGTGCTCCTGCAGCCTCCCTCGCCGCCCTCCGTTCGCCGCTAGTCCTACTCCCCAATCCCTCACGCCTCTCCCACAATGAAAACCAGTCGCCGCCGCAGCTGCTCCCGTCCGAATCCAGCCTCCTCCACTGCATCCTCCCCATCAAGGACGGCATGCCCAGTCTCCCCCTCCATGCTCGCTGCTGCGTCCGGCGACACTGACTGCGACCGCTGTGTCCGGCGACGCTGACTGCAGCCGCCATCGTGAGTCCTCTGTCTCCACCCATCTCCCTGTCCTATAGTGTCTGTCATGCGAATTTGGAACAAGTGAGAAATCCTCAGCTAAATTGATTCACAATTGGTTTCGTAGCTGATGAATTTACAATTAGACTAATGTTTCACTGTATTTGATAATCCTGGAGTTGTGGTGGTCTGTTATGAATACTCAAATTTGATTTAGGTGGTTTATCATCCAATTTGACAGAAACAAACATTGTGTTATGAATACATAATTTGATTTAAGTTGGTTTCTCATCTAATTTGACAGAAGGAAACATTGTTGGCAATGGATTTTAGTGAATTGTTATGGATGCCTCCCAACCAGCACAAAATATCAAAAGCTTGGGAAAATGTGAGCACCCTATAATTTGCATCTAGTCTGTTAGATTAGTGGTTGACTTGAGACTGATTATTTTATATATTGATGATGCAGCCAGAAAATTGCTTGAATGTGTGGTGTCATCGTGTTGGCATCTCATTTGATCCTTTGTGTAGCTCAGCTTTGGAGAACCTAGGTTTTTACCAGACTGCAATGATGAAGAAAATCAATGTTGACAAATATTTGATATCGGCATTAGTCGAGCGTTGGCGGCCTGAGACAACTAGTTTTCACTTACCTGTAGGTGAAATGACAGTTACGCTGTAAGACGTGAGTTGTTTGTGGGGGTTGCCTATTCGTGGTAAACCGCTTATGGGCAAAGCTGATGCATCATGGTCTGAGTTAATTGAGAGGTCACTTGGGATTCTTGTAGATGAACAACACATGAAGCAAAAGAAAAGGAGAAAAGGCGATGGCAACATTACTGTGAAGAATTCACAATACTCTTTAAATCTGGGTAAACTCCGTGAACGCTTTCATGTGCTGCCAGATAATCCATTGGACCGAGAGATTAGTTGGCATGCTCGAGCAATTGTTCTAGAACTACTTGGTTGCATGGTGTTCACCGATACATCTGGAGATGTAGTCCCAGCTATTTATCTCCAGTTTATGCAGAACATAGGGCGGCGAACAAAGTATAATTGGGGAGCAACTGCTCTTGCTATGTTATATAGACAGTTGATCATGGGTGCTGAGAAGGATAGATTAGAATTAATAGAAAATATTGTGGTCCAGGAGCTCCAATATCAAAGCGAGCATGGATATTAATGTTGTTTTGATCACTGTTGTTTCCATGTCCAAGTCCTTGACATATCTCTCACTTGATGTCTTCAAAAGTTGTTTTCTCGGATGCTGGAAATGTGACCTTGGGAGGAACACTATACTCTACACCCACGGATCCATGTCGCACTTCACCATCCACGTATGCCAGTACAATTAACATGTTCTTAAATTCACCTGCAGACATTACCATGTATGAAATAAACATCAAAATTTTGAACTGATTAACTATTGACTAAAGGTTGAATTTTTGGCGACCTATCAATTCTCATAAAGTAGCAATTACCAATTATATTACCATGAATAACAACTCAATCATCTGTACAATGTACGTGATAGACATTAAATAGATAAGGTACAAGACTCAACAAAGGAGATGCAATACGACCGTGCGAGAACTTACATGTGCAAACTGCAGGTCAAGTACATGATCGTAATGACGAGCGGCCGGTGAGACGACGCAACTCCTATGATCGATTGCTAATGTCGGTGACGACTGCATGAGAGTACTAGGGTTTGCAGATCACGAATCACTTATATATATCAGAGAAAAGAAAAAAGTGGCCCCGTTGAGCCTAGGAAACCGAATCACATGGCTGGACGTCGTCCATAACAGCGTCCAGGTAGGGACGCACTTAACAATGGAGTCCAGATTTGGACGCTGCCCTTCGTGGCGTCCTTCCTATTTCCACAATTTTTATCGGTCCTTTACCAGTTTGGTAATCACATAATTATCAATTACTGCCAATAAAAAAATCTGCGAGGAGTTCGTCGATCGATGGAACGAGAAATGGGGGAGAAGGAAAGGGATCTAAGGGCGGCCAGGAGAGAGAGAGAGAGAGAGAGAGAGAGAGAGAGAGAGAGAGAGAGTACTTGAGGTAGTGAAGATCTGGTTGACTGTGTCCCTGTCGATGATTGAGAGCATGAGGACGGAGATCCACGCCCTCACCTATTCGGCGAACCCCATCGAACTCAATGCACAGAAGGCTCGACTAGAGAGGCTTCCCTTCAACCCATCGGGGCGGTGTGAGGCTCGATCTAGGAAGAGGGAAGGGTTTGGAGAAGAGAGGGTTGGCGGCGTCTAGGGGCGGAAAGAGGGATATTGTGCATTTTGATTTAGGGTTCTGATGTGAGAAGGTTGGGTGTGGTATTTTTATACTGGAGAAATGATTGGGCCCACATATCGGCCCTAATTTACAGGCCCATGGGAATCAGGTACGTGGAGCGGTACGCATTCCCACAACACCCTCCGAGGACTACTTTTGGCCCATACACATACCCGTGGGTAGTAAATTTAGCCCAATAACGTAATTAGGTGATGGTGTGCCTTCTTAGATGTGCATGTGCAGTGCCATGGAGGCTCTGCTTGTTGGGAATTTCCATGATCGGACGCACCTGCGAGGAGGTCGTCGGTCGACGGAACGAGAAACGGGGAGAAGGAGAGAGATCTAAGGGTGGCCAGGAAAGAGCGTACCCGAGGCAATGAAGATTAGGCATATGGTGGCAACTCTGGCGAGTGAGAGAAGGAAGAGGGAGATTTGCATCCTCACCTAGCCGGCGAACCCCACCGATGATGGTGCATAGAGGGGCCCACCAGAGATGCTTACAGCCGTCTGTCGTGGTGGTGTGGTGCCCCAGATCTGGTTCCCGATCGCCTTGGACGAGTCGAGGGATCAAGGAGGAGGCCTCGAGCACGAGGCGACATCAAGGGTGTGGCGCAACCGTGACTAAGGGAATACCTCCGAATATAATTGGGATATGTTTGGCAGAATAGGCGTGCACCATTATCCATTTGCGGTCTTAGGCGTGACCACCCCTACGTTCACATGACCCATCAGCATGACATGGCAATGGGAGGATAAGCACTCGCATCTCACCTTCTCCATCTCATTCATTGGTTCACTCATGGTCAATGATCGATTGACTACTCTATGACTCACTGCGAAGAAAAAGAAACACACGTTCCTCTACAAAAAGAAATAAGCACGCATTTCTTTCCAACAAAAAAACTAAACATTGAACATCTTTTAATGTTCATAACTGGTAACACTTTTATGCTATTATCGTTTCCATTTATCAAAATGGGAACGCCTTCCAAAGTTGCACTTCTATATAAGTTTGAATGGATATAGGTATAATGCATAAATTATAATATGAATTATTTTTAATTATGGCATGCAATCGTAACTTGGTATATATTAGTCTTAGCTTGATATGTATTATTATGGGGTAAATGTGACACTGTCAATTACTTGGTATCCAGAACACACTACTAGGATAAGGCATTGTAGATGAGGATGCACACCTAACCACTACCCGATGATGCCTCAAGGGTTAAGGGTTAATGCAACCGCACATAGAAAATAATGAAGATAACTGAAATCCCCTTCTAATTTCTAGTTAATCATATGTTTTGCCATGGGCCGGTTCATAATCACATGGCATGCCATGGATCAACGGCATTGTCTCTCTTGCTAGCCTCGCAGGTGCACACGTAGGGTGGTAGAGGTTCGGAGATGGAGTGGGAATGTAAGGTGTCTTCACAAGAGTGGAAATAATAAAGCCTCGAGTCAAGGTTCACTCTCCGCTACTCTCATTTCTTTGTTGTGTGATTTCTTCAAAGAAAGCCCCTTTCATCCCATGGATCCCCATCCAATCTATTCTTGCAAAGTATAAAAATATTTATCTGTAGGACGAGTGAAGAGTAGTGTGAGTCAAACAGATATGTGTGTGTGTCTCTCTCTCTCTGTGTGTGTGTGTGCGTGTGCGTGCGTGCGTGCGTGCGGGTGCGTGTGTGCGCGTGCGTGCGGGTGCGTGTGCGTGTGTGTGTGTGTGTGTGTGTGTGTGTGTGTGTGTGTGTGATTAGACGAGTGACAGGGTAAATGAGGACAAAAACAAGTATGCATGATGTTCAAGGAAAAATGTTAATTGTTAGGATGATACTAAATTCCCATGTCTACCAACAAGGCATTCCAATGTGGAAGTATCCAAGAGCAAAAGTGAAACGCCATTCTTGATTAAACCATGATTCACTATAACAAAGTAATCTTTATGATGAAAATCTTCTTTGAAAGTATGTCCATATATGTACTAATGTTATGATCTTATATACTAGTGACATTTTTACATGTAGAAGGAAACTGTTTCTCATTTCACTAAAAGCATGATGTATATTTAGCGTAACTAGTGTTAGTTTTAAGTCTTTCCATTTCGAGGTAGGGTTTTTTTTTGGAAGATCCGGGGTGTACCGACTTCATTGATTTAGAAGATAGCAGGCGGAAAACATTGTGATCAAGTGATCAGTGTGGCGAGTCATAGAAAAAACATACAGAGAAAGTAGAGCAAAAACCCTCTCCTAGGCAGCTATCTCATGATTGAATCCCCGAACGGGGCCTCTCGACAAACGGCTCCTGCCAGCCTCCATTGTTGTTGGTCGCTACATTGTCGCTTGAAGGTAACTTTGCTCGGAAGACATAGTTGTTTCTTTCCTCGCTGGTAAACAATAGGTGTCAGATTAATCATCTTCTGACAGTGGGCAATGGATGTCTGATTTGGTGCCATTCGGAGGCTGAGAGCAGCGCAGCCATGCCAAAAGGTGGTTCTTTGCCAAATTAGGTTGGAGAAAGGGCATTCCCACATCAGATGTTTGGATGTATCTAGGCTTCTCATGCACAGGGAACAAAAGTATCCATTAGGCCACCCTATGCACTGAAGCCAATCATTGGCCCATACTCTGTTGCCATGCAGCAACCAAGCAAAAAACAATACATTGCCAGGAGCCCAAGCTTTCTAGATGATTGATTTGAACCCGGCCGGAGGCGAGACTTGGATGAATTGGTAGCGGTATGCCAAGCGGGCCATATAATAGCTGCCGCCTCCGGCCGTCCATCTCATTTGATCCAGAGTTTGAGCTAAAATAGCAATATCCGAACTCTGAATTTTTGGCCAAAGCTGCAGAAAGTCATGGGCGATCTCGAAGGTGTTGCCGTGCTATAAGTATCTGATCCATTGGTCATTAACAAGGGCCGATGCCACCGTTCTTTTCTTTCTTCTGGTGTGATTGTATAGGGATGGGAAGACGGAGCACAGGAGGGCCGGTCCAAAAACTCGTTGACTGAGGTAGAGTTTTCATAAGTGTTTTTTTCTACCAGGCATGGGATGTAGCGTCACTAGTAGAAAACAGGGCATTGGTCCAGCCCATTAGCCCCGGTTCAATCTAGAACCGGGACCAATGGGGGTACTGGACCCGGTTCGTTAGCCCAGGGGGCCGGCCGGGCCACGTGGGCCATTGGTCCCGGTTCGTCTGGACCTATTGGTCCCGGTTGGAGCTAAAAACCGGGACCAATGGCTCTTGCTCCTGGCCCACCACTATTGGACCCGGTTGGTGTTATCAACCGGGACCAAAGGCACCCCTTTAGTCCCGGTTTGTAGCAC
The DNA here is from genome assembly GCA_902687465.1 of Secale cereale. Classification (NCBI taxonomy): domain Eukaryota; kingdom Viridiplantae; phylum Streptophyta; class Magnoliopsida; order Poales; family Poaceae; genus Secale; species Secale cereale. The sequence goes on along the minus strand of LR738709.1, from coordinate 681,252,883 downwards.
CAACCGGGACCAGTGAGTTGCCTATATAAACCCCCTCACTCAAGAGCAGAGCTCACTGCTCTGTTTTTTTTCTGGCCGAGGGGGAGAGGGGTTAGTGGTGCTCTAGCTCACCTCCTATGCACACAACGTGTTCGGTGGAATGCCCGAGCCACACTAGTTAAGCTTTTCTCCTCTCGAAGCTCTATTTTCTCCGAGATTTGTCTAGGTTTAGTGGTCCGTCACGTCCCGTCCCCGTCTTCGCCGCCGTCGATCGCCCCCGCCGATCTCGTCACCGGCACCACCGTGGTGAGCCTCTTGTTATGTCCATGCTTTTCTTACTTTTATTATTGCTTTAGATAGATATTTGTCTAATTTTCTTACGTTTATTATTGCTTGTTATTATATAGTGTGATGGTTTTGATATCCGCCCACGTGGGCCCTCGTCCAGTCTACGATTCGGATGTGGTATATTATCTTTAATTTATAACTATTTGTTTTAGTGCTTATGATTGTTATGCCGACCAACCTGACATGCGTAGATGTTTTATTATGTCTAGGAGGTAGTTGAACCGGAAATTCCAACCGACCCTCTTGTGGAGAGGTTAAATTTAGTTGAAGAGGAAAACATTTCGTTAAAGAAAAAATTGGAAAAAATGGAGGAGGAGAAGATGGAATTGGAGTTGCATGTTGCGGAAGTTATCGATGATCACAAGATCAAGATGGACCCTATTGTCGAGAGGTTAAATTTAGTTGAAGAAGAAAACAAATTCTTGAAGGAAAAAATAAAAAAAATTGTGGACGAGAAGATGATATTGGAGTTGCATGTTGCGGATGTCGTCGATGATCACAAGATCAAGATGGATGCAATGCGGTTGAAGATTAAAAAGATTAGAAAATATGCCATTAATACCGAGGCTTGGTATCATTATGTCGTTGGATCAATTGTTACCTTGGTTGCGATTATGATAGCATTTGTTTTCGCGTTGAAATGTTTTACATAGTTTCGATGTGTATGGAGAGCTATATGTTGTTAGATGAGAACTATATATGTATGTACTTTGGTTTTAATGTGATGATGAACTTTTATCCATTTGGTCACTTAATTATCTATTTATGATGTTCTGTAATGGTTTTTGACACACTTAATTATATATAAATGCAC
>LR738709.1:681220120-681247337 GCA_902687465.1 Secale cereale | reverse complement strand
CGGGACTAAAGGCCCCTCCTTCCCGCCCTTTGGGCTGCTGAAAAGGGACCTTTAGTCCCGGTTGGTGGCAGCAACCGGGACTAAAGGGGGGTATTAGTCCCGGTTTCAACCACCAACCGGGACTAATGCCCCTCCTATATAACCAGGACTTGCGAAAATTTGGGCAGTTTTCTTCTTCCCCGCCCCGACGCCTCCCTCGATCTGCTCCTTCCCCGTCGCCGTCGCCGTCGCCCCCGTCGCCCCGTCGCCGTCGCCGTCGCCCCCGTCGCCCCGTCGCCGTCGCCGTCGCCCCCGACGCCGCCTCGTCGCCCCGCCCCGCGCCGTCGCCGCGCCCCGCGCCGTCGCCCCGCCCCGCGCAGTCGCCGCGCCCCGGCCGGCCCGTCGCCCCGCGCCGCCGCGCGCCCCGCCCCGCCGCCGTCGCGCCGCCGCGCCCCGACGCCGCCTCGTCGCCGCCCCGCCCCGCCGCCGTCGCGCCGCCCAGCCCTGCCGATGTGAGGGGCTCCCTTTTTTTTATGTTTAATATTGTTGTATATATATATATATATATAGATATAGTTGCTGTGTATATATGTATATATGTGTATATTTTTTTTATATTTATATAAATTGCAGTATATATAGTTGCTGTATATATAGTTGCTGTATTTATATGTATGTGTATATCTTTTTTTTTCTTAGGAATTTGCTAAATATATATGTTAAATATATATTTATGTGTATATAAATATATTTTTTCTTAGGAAGTTGCTGTATATATGTGATGTGTGTATATGTGATGTATATATATGTGTATGTGGCTATATAGTTTTTTGTTTATATATGCTAAATATATATAGAAAGTTTTATATATATATGCAAAAGTTACAAATTTAGAAAAAGAAGGATAGGAAAGAAGAAAATAAGAAAGAGGAAAGAAAGAAGAAGAGGAGAGGAAGAAGAGAAGAAATAAATAAGAAGAAGAAAAAAAAGAAAAAGAAGGATAGGAAAGAAGAAAATAAGAAAGAGGAAAGAAAGAAGAAGAAGGAGAGGAAGAAGAGGAGAAATAAATAAGAAGAAGAAAAAAAGAAAAAAAGAGGAGAAGAAGAAAGGAATAGAGGAGAAGAAGAGAAATTTTCTCTTCTTCTCCTCTATTCCTTTCTTCTTCTCCTTTTTTTTCTTTTTTTTCTTCGATCTTCTCCTCTAGCGGTTCCTTTTTTCTTCTTCTTCCTCTTTTTTTATCGGATATGTATACACCCTCTCCCCGATAACTTCGACATTAGGGGGGGCCGGGGTCGAGGGTCGTCGAGGGACCGAGGCCGAAGGTCGAGGGGTCGAGGGTCGTCGAGGGACCGATCGAGAGGCCGAAGGGCGAGGGGTCGAGAGGTTGCCTAGCAGTCGGGGGTCTAGGGTTGTGGATCGCCGAGCAGTCGGGGGTCAAAGTATTGAAGAATTCCATGACTTCATCATTAGCCAGAAGTAACCGGGGCATTTTGGTACAAAGTTATGCAAAGATATTTTGGAACGGAGTTCCTGATAGAATAATCCGTCTTTTGTTACGAATTATCCTATCGGGGACTCCGTTCCAAAATAACTTTGGAGAGCTTCGTACCATCATGCTACTGTTACTTTCGCCTAATGATGAAGTATTGGTTTTGTTGAATCCTTTGACACTAGCTAGACAAAATGTGACATGAGGGGGTCTAGGGTTTGTGGATCGCCGAGCAGTCGGGGGTCGAGGGGTCGAGAGAGGTTGCCTAGCTAGTGTCAAAGTATTGAAAAATTCCATGACTTCATCATTTGCCAGAAGTAACCGGGGCATTTTGGTACGAAGTTATGCAAAGATGTTCTGGAACGGAGTTCCTGATAGGATAATCCGTCTTTTGTTACGGATTATCTTATCTGGGACTTCGTTCCAAAACAACTTTGGAGAGCTTCGTACCATCATGCTACTGTTACTTTCGCCTAATGATGAAGTATTGGTTTTGTTGAATCCTTTGACACTATAGCTAGACAAAATGTGACATGAGGGGGTCTAGGGTTGTGGATCGCCGAGCAGTCGGGGGTCGAGGGGTCGAGAGAGGTTGCCTAGCTAGTGTCAAAGTATTGAAAAATTCCATGACTTCATCATTTGCCAGAAGTAACCGGGGCATGTTGGTACGAAGTTATGCAAAGATGTTCTGGAACGGAGTTCCTGATAGGATAATCCGTCTTTTGTTACGGATTATCTTATCTGGGACTTCGTTCCAAAACAACTTTGGAGAGCTTCGTACCATCATGCTACTGTTACTTTCGCCTAATGATGAAGTATTGGTTTTGTTGAATCCTTTGACACTATAGCTAGACAAAATGTGACATGAGGGGGTCTAGGGTTTGTGGATCGCCGAGCAGTCGGGGGTCGAGGGGTCGAGAGAGGTTGCCTAGCTAGTGTCAAAGTATTGAAGAATTCCATGACTTCATCATTTGCCAGAAGTAACCGGGGCATTTTGGTACAAAGTTATGCAAAGATGTTTTGGAAAGGAGTTCCTGATAGGATAATCCGTCTTTTGTTACGGATTATCTTATCTGGGACTTCGTTCCAAAACAACTTTGGAGAGCTTCGTACCATCATGCTACTGTTACTTTCGCCTAATGATGAAGTATTGGTTTTGTTGAATCCTTTGACACTATAGCTAGACAAAATGTGACATGAGGGGGTCTAGGGTTTGTGGATCGCCGAGCAGTCGGGGGTCGAGGGGTCGAGAGAGGTTGCCTAGCTAGCTAGTGTCAAAGTATTGAAAAATTCCATGACTTCATCATTTGCCAGAAGTAACCGGGGCATGTTGGTACGAAGTTATGCAAAGATGTTCTGGAACGGAGTTCCTGATAGGATAATCCGTCTTTTGTTACGGATTATCTTATCTGGGACTTCGTTCCAAAACAACTTTGGAGAGCTTCGTACCATCATGCTACTGTTACTTTCGCCTAATGATGAAGTATTGGTTTGTTGAATCCTTTGACACTAGACAAAATGTGACATGAGGGGGTCTAGGGTTGTGGATCGCCGAGAAGTCGGGGGGGTCGAGAGGTTGCCTAGCTAGTGTCAAAGTATTGAAGAATTCCATGACTTCATCATTTGCCAGAAGTAACCGGGGCATGTTGGTACGAAGTTATGCAAAGATGTTCTGGAACGGAGTTCCTGATAGGATAATCCGTCTTTTGTTACGGATTATCTTATCTGGGACTTCGTTCCAAAACAACTTTGGAGAGCTTCGTACCATCATGCTACTGTTACTTTCGCCTAATGATGAAGTATTGGTTTTGTTGAATCCTTTGACACTAGCTAGACAAAATGTGACATGAGGGGGTCTAGGGTTTGTTGATCGCCGAGCAGTCGAGGGTTGAAGCTAGTTCTACGTTTGCCATTAATATATCCAAATGTCATGTTTGAATAATAATTGGCATGTTGTAAATATTTGTAGAAACAATGGACGACAACACCCGAGACCTAGCACAAGAAGCGATGTTGATGGACATAATCGCAGACGGACAAAATGCCGTCAGGTCGTATCTCAACGACACCGATGAGCAGGTCGAACAAGAGCTGCGGCTGGAAGATCTAGGCTATGATATTGATGAATTCGGTGACCCAATGCACATGGAAGAAGTAGACCGTGAGGACGGCTCCGGTGACCCAATGCCGTTGCAAGAAGGAGACCGTGATGCTGGCTCCGGTGACCGAACCGAGTCCGGCCAGGAGGTATATATGTTAGTTAAGCATGTGCTGACTAGTTAATTGATTCATTCATTAACTCTCGTCTTTGTTCCTTTTCTAGCCCTCCGGATCGAGCAAATCTTCGGTAAAGAGACGAGGAGCGAAGAAAAAGTTGAGGCCGGATGAAAAGTTTGAGATCTCAGAAATCTCGCGCTCCGGCGAGCCGATTGCACCCATCCGCACAAAGAACGCATTTGTTAATCAGTGCGCGGTTCTGGTTAGGGACAAGATCCCGATCAGCATCCATCAATGGTTAAAGCCGGCTGCAAACGACGCTCAGGTGACTTATGTCACTGATATGCAGAAAGAAGATCTTTGGACTGAGCTGAAGTCAAACTTCGTCCTACCGCGAGAGGTTGATCCGGCGAAGCCAGTTAAAGAGGAGTTAATCAAGTCTGCTGCACTTTCGAAGATGGCAGACCAATTCACGGCATGGAAGAAAAAACTGAATACGTTTGTCAGAGATAAAACGACTCCAGAATTCGTGGGCATATATGAGAAGATCAAAGATGACTGGCCCGCATTTGTGGCCCATAAGAAGTCGGAAAAGAGTCAGAAGATGTCGAAGACAAACCGGATAAATGCTGCAAAGAAGATGCATCACCATCGCACGGGGTCGGGCGGCTACCTCGTAGCCCGGCCTAAGTGGGCCAAGGCTGAGAATGATCTGCTTCAGAAAGGGATCGAACCAGAGACAATGCACTGGCCAGAACGTTGCCGGACTTGGTTCTTCGGGGCTGGCGGAACCTTGGACCCTGTAACAGGGTGGTGCATTTGGACGGACAAGCAATTGGAAACACCACTCAAGAAGATGCGGCAGTATATCAAAGCAGCGCATGCAGGGACGTTCATCCCCGACAGAGAGAACGACGAGCTGACAATGGCCCTCGGGAATCCTGAGCACCCTGGACGGACACGAGGCACGCCAGGCTCCCTTCCGTGGCGTGCTAGGTTTCCGGACGCAGGAGGCTACAAATGCCACGATAGGAGGAAGAAAATGGAGATGACTGAAATCCAGGCGCTGCGGGCCAGAATACAAGCGATAGAGGAACGGGAAGCAGATCGGGAGAAAAGAATTGCCGAAGCTTCCCCCGAAGCTACCCCGCCATCTCAGCGGAGAAGCAGCGTGGCTTCCACCGAGCTGCTTCAGCCAGAGCTTGCCTTGACGGCTACTGCCAGGAATCCTGTGGATGCTATCACGCAGGCACAAAATTGCCACCTTATGGCACAGTGGATGAATCTGAAGGTCAAGGCGGCTGCTGGCTCTGTTTATCCTTCTGGACCAGAAGACACTTTTCACTGCCGGCCGATTCCAGAAGGATATGCTAGGGTGATGGTCGACGAAATAACGGAGGGATTTGAGGAGCTCCAGCTTGACCACCCTACCGGTGAAGGGGAGACTCGGCTGGGTTCTTCACTGAAGACTCCATGCCTATGGCGGAAGGACCTAATCAACATTCTGAACTGGACGCCTCCGCCTCCTCCTCCTCCTCCGACGAGTCAGGGCACTCCGCCTCCTCCACCGCCTCCTCCTCCGACGAGTGACCATCAGGGCACTCCGGCTCCTTCTCCGGCGAGTGACCATCAGGGCACTCCGGCTCCTTCTCCGGCGCGTGGCGGCACACCGCCTCCTTCGCCGCCGGCGCGTGGCGGCACTCCGCCTCCTTCGCCGCCGGCGCGCCCGAGCAGACAGCCTGCTCCTCCTTCTCCGCCTAATCAGCAAGGGCGGAAGAGACCTGCCGCCGCTCCGGCTGCTCCTGCTCCGGCGCCTAAGCAAGTAAAAAAGACAGCCGCTTCGTCTGGTCCGGCGACGTCTACCAGTACAGCCAGAGGCGGGAGGCGATGCAGATTCGGTCCTTCTCTCACGCCTCTAGAGAAGTTACCGTACGAGAGGTCCGACGAGGAAAACACGAAGATCGCTGAAGGCGAAGTGAAGGACTTTTTTGAAGGGTTGAAAGCACAGAGACATCCACCTCCGGAGGAGAAGATAGATGCGGTGAAAGCAAAGCGCACTCTTGCTGCCCTGAAGCAACCAGCGAAAAGTAGGCCGAAGGGCAACTATGACCGCATTATTCAAAAGACATTTCAAGATGCCAAGCGGTCCGGAAGTACAAAAAGTGATCAGAGGTTAGCAGAAGGGCGAGCTGGGAAACAAATTGCCCAGCTCGGCGAACAAGCGAACCAATCGTGCCCCCCGCTCAAGGTGTCTAGCGACATGGTCGCTAATGATCCGAGGATGGTGCCCGGTTATACCAATCTTGCAGATTACGCGTCCGACGATGTACACTATGATTTCATGGACGTGCTGATAGAAAGATACGAGTACAAAAAGCCTCTCGTCAAAAATGAAAGATCTCTATCAACGAATATGCGAAGATTGCATGATTGGTACATGAAAATCTGCAGAGAGTCTGGGGGGAGGAATAACTTGTATTTGAGAGTTAAACCGGAGCATGACCTCGTTGGAATTGACCTGTTGCCTGTTCCATTTGAGGAGTTCTATCAATTTTTCAATCAATTGGCCCTCGATAAAACAATGATCACCTGCTACTGTCTGTAAGTAGTACTACTTCTGTCATTAAGTCTCTCTATATAGCTGATCTTCATTGCATGTATTTATAATTATCCTCACTATATTATGCAGATTGAAGATCGTCGAATTGAAGAAAAGACAAGTAGGTGATATTGGGTTTATTAACACATACCTCATAGATGCAACCGAGGTTAAATTGCGTCCCGGCGATACCGAGACCAACTTGCTACGATCGTTGGTGGTAAATGAAAACAAAGATATAATACTCTTTCCTTACAACTTCAAGTGAGTGTTAATGTCTTGTGCATATTTGGTTTCCCTTATATATCAGTCAAGTTTATAGTGATGTAATTGATGATCTCATGCATTCGTGCGCAGCTTCCACTATATTCTCTTAGAGATTAAGCTTGAGAAGGGAATAGTAACTGTCTTCGACTCTAAACGTAAAGATCCCGAGGAGTATGCGGACATGACTCAAATGCTAGCCAGGTAAGTTAAATCGATCAATATTATCCACCATGCATATATATCAGCAACTTCATTTCTGATATCAACTAATTGTTTCCTTTGTCTGTCAGGGCTTGGAAAAAATTCACCAAAAAAGCTCCGGGACTGCCGAAGAAGCTATAATTTAGATACCCGAAAGTAAGTACTATATAGTAGCATGTTCCGCGCGCGCATCTCCTATATCTTGATTCAAGCGCTAGTTTCATCAATACCAATTTGGCATTCTTGCTTATCAGTTTGATTGACCTCTATTTCTTGTAAAGTGGTTGTGGCAGGAACCCGGGAATGATTATTGTGGATACTACATTTGCGAGTCCATCCGCCACACGACCTGTGAGCGGGGCTACACTGATGAACAATTTGAAGTGCGTAAGCAATCAATAATATTCACAAATTTATAGCATCATTTCATGTATTGACCCCCTACTTCAAATTAGATGTTTCGGATGCGGGATGAACGCCTAACACCAGATCGTCTGCGAGCAATTCAAGAGGAATTGGCGGCATTCTTCCTTGAACACGTGATCGCTGAAGACGGAGAATACTATATGGACCATGCATCCATGTGTTAGGAGATTATTTTTGTAAGAGATAATTATTGTATATATGTGCCCGGTAGTGTCGGATAGATATACGAGAACTTGTTGTTCGACCAATCTCTCGGAGAAGGAGAGGTGGTCGATATTACTTCTCTCTGTATGCATATATATATATGTTGATTATACGAGATCTTCTGTTCCTTCGTTTGCTTAGTAGCTAAATGCTAGCTATAGCTAGCTAGCGTGACTCTAGTCCTCTCTATATACGTATGTGTAGTATGTAGCGTCGACCAAGCACGGACATAAGAGAGAACACTTCTCTCTATTAATTAGCTAGCTAACACAATATATGAAACACCTAAATTAACCCCCAAAACCTAAAACCCCCCTCCCCTTTCAAAAAAAAACAAAAACCACAGCCACAGAAATGCTGACGCGTGGATGCCTTTTGGTCCCGGTTGGTACCACCAACCGGGACTAAAGCCCCTCCTGCCTGGACTCGGTGCACAGGCCACGTGGACACCCTTTTGCCCCGGTTCTGGATTGAACCGGGACTAAAGGGTCAGAGCATTAGTACCGACCCTCTTGTCCCGGTTCCAGAACCGGGGCTAAAAGGCCCAAATGAACCGGGGCTAAAGACCCTTTATCTACTAGTGCGTGTACGTCCACACTCCGTTGTTGCTTTCATATTCGTTCCATGTATTCACCGTCCATACATTCACGTGATGTTTTTCTCCGTGTTTCAGATTGTATTGTAATGTTTTATTGTGTACCAACAAATAAGAGTGCAATTGTTTTAGATGGAATTAGTTGGTACACAACTACTCAAGGAAATAAAATGGTATGCTTTTTGAGAAAAAAAAAGAAAGAAAAAAATGATAAACTTTGAAATGGAAAAAAAGATGGATGAAACACTTTGTAGCATCATAATGTTTTTTGGGAGTACCAAAGGGAGTACCTAGAACTCATCTAGATGAGTTATAATTTGGTCTCATTCACGTGGAAAACAAGAACAGATACAATCCACGTCAGCACACACACAACTTATAGCATCACATCCAATGGCTATAAAAGGTGAATGAGACCAAATTATATCTAATCTAGATGAGTTCTAGCAAAACTGACTTTTTTGTGACGGACTGAAAAAAACATGGCACGGGTATTGAAGCAATGATGGAGGGTGAATCCATGCATGCTGAGATTGGTTTTTTTGCACCCCACCTCATAAAAAACATACCAATTTTTTTGAAAAAAATTAAAACTTTGTGGGAATGATCATACACGCTTGCTGAAATATGTGTGCATAGTAGAATATCATATATTTATCCGGAGTCTTGACTCCCTCTTCGTCCTAACTACAAATGTGTTCGTCGCGATGGCTTTTAAGGCGCAATATAGACTGTAGAGTAATATCTGCAATGACGGCATTGAAGTTTCAGTTAAAGCCAATGCTCGTCATCCCTTCCTGCGTGGCGCCAGCCGCTCCTCGCCTTCGATTACTAGTTACCGCCATTTCCAGAGGTCGCGGGGTGCATTTGCAGATGAGCGGCAACCTCCGGAGGAAGCATCCGATACACTGGTGACTGGGCCGTCCTCCGCTGAATTCACCCTCGTGCCCGTGTACCTCCATCCCCAGGCTGTGCCTAGCATCAGCAAGCATTTTCGCGAGGGAAGAGTTGGAGGCGGTGCAGCCGCGGTGATGCATGCCACAGCAGTTTCGGTCAGACCAGCGCGCAGCGCACGATCTCGCTGGCCCTTCCTCGGTCTGGCTCGCGCGCCTTCCGTTACTACTAGTTGTTTCCGTTTCCTCACATCGCGCAAAGGAGCGGCCACCGGAGGAGGCGGGGCTCCGTCGATCTGCGAGCATATCGTTGTTCTTTTCCGCGGTGAAGTTGCATCACTTTACACTTTACAGCACAACAACGAGTAACAGAAACTAAGTGACTGGAGCGTTCTCGGCTGCACCTAGGCGCCCGTTCGTTCATGTGAGTGTCGGCCTCTAGCTCGCCGTAAGCGTTAGGAACTCGTGTCTATGGATGATGATGAAGTCGTCACTGGCGCCGATCTAACTGAAGTTGTCATGAAACATGTTTGACAAAATGCATTTGCATCCGAGTACAAGCGGCGGGCGGTGTGCCAGTGCACTCCTCACGTCGCATGCATGCAACAGCTGCAGTGCTTGAAGCTTCCAGTGGGACTTTTTTTTTGCGGGATTTCTGTATGTATAGTAGGACGCGCACATACTGGCATGCACACTGCGTCACTGAACCATGTACTCATCTGCAGATGTGGTCAGACGTAGTTCGTCGCAACTTCAGTGACTCATCATTTGATCATCATCTATAGACTCGAGCAAACGCTTAAATCCAGCCTGAGGATATCAAGTGCGTCACTCGCATGGACGTGCATGCACCGCGCGCTCATCTGTCAACGCTCCAGGCACGCAAGCAACCAAAGGCGAGCAAGGGACGGGTGCTGCTTGGGCAACACACGCACGAACGCACGCACACTTTTGACGATTTTGATGATCGAAATCTGCTAGCAAAGCGGCATACTATTTTTCGCAAAACAAGAGGCATGCTATTCTTTCGCAAAACGAGTTAAAACGTAGAATTTTTTTCCCTTTCTTACAAATGAAGAATTGGTAACCCTTTGGATGTATTCGGTTGGTTGAGAGGATGTTGTGCTTTGGATTTAATTATCCACTGAATCACGAAATTAATCCTTACTTGTAATAGCATACCATACTTGTTTGACATATTCATAACAGAGAGGACGACCCTTTTCTTGTACTAGCTGATAAAGCAAGCTTGCATGCAGGCCAGTACCCAAAAAAGCTTTTCAGTCACCCTGAATATGCATCATCATGCTTAGTGAAGTGAAAGGCGTAGTTTACTTTATATGTAAAAGATGTCACTAGTATATGAGATCATAACATTAGTACATATATGGATATACTTTAAAAGAAGGATTTAATTCACAAATACTACTTGGTTATAGTGAAGCATGTGCTAATCAAGAATGATGATTCACTTTTTCTCTTGGATACTTCCACATTGAAACACCTTGTTGGTAGAGATGGCAATGTAGCATCCTTCCAAATGTGTGCATGATGGCAAGGTTTGGCCGATCTCGCATAATGGTGCTATATCAATTTCTCTTCACTAGTAGAAAACATGCCCGGTTCACTCACGAACCGGGACCAAAGGGGACATCGGTCCTGGTTCGTGAGGCCTGGGCGCCGGCCAGGCCTCGGGGGCCATTGTTCCCGGTTCGTGTGTCCCCTTTACTCACGGTTCTAGACTCGAACTGGGACCAGCGGGCCTTACTCATATCCACTCCTGGCCCAACACCTTTGGTCCCGGTTGGTGGCTGGAACCGGAACCAAAGGTTGTCCTTTATATATACCCCGCCCCTGCCCGCGAGCAGAGCCATCGCTCTGTTTTTTGGCTTCGAGAGGAGAGGTGTGTGTTGCTCAAGCTCACCTCCTATGCACATGAGGTGTTCGATGAAATGCCCGAGCCACACTTAAGCTTTCTCCTCTGCAAGCTCCTTGTCCAAGCTCCATTTTCCTCAAGGTTTGTCCAGGTTTGCCTGTTCGTCCTGTCCCGTCGCCGTCCTCACCGCCGTCAGTCGCCCGCGCCGAGCTCGCCACCGACACCGCCGTGGTGAGCCTATTGTTCTTATATTCTTTCTACAAGAAAAATATATTCTTACTTGTAAGATTTAGATAGATACTTTTATAATTTTCTTATTTTTATTATTGTTTGTTATTATATAGTGCCATGATTTTGGTATCCGCCCCCGTTGGCCCTCGTCCTGTCTATGATTCGGATGTGGTATATTAGCTTTTATAACTATTTGTTTCATTTAGTGTTTATGACAATTATGCCGACAACATGACATAGATGTTTTTATGTAGGAGGTATGTGAACCGGAAATTCCAAACGACTCTATCGTCGAGAGGTTAAATTTGGTTGAAAAGAAAACAATTACTTGAAAGAAAAATTGAAAATAGTTGAAGATGAGAAGATAAAATTGGAGTGGCATGTTGCCGACGTCGTCGATGATCACAAGATAAAGATGGATGCAATGCGCTGAAGAATAGAAAGATTTGAAAATATGTCATTCGTACTGAGGCTTGGTATTAATATGTCATTGGATCAATTGTTACCTTAGTTGCGATTATGATCGCATTTTGGTTGTTGGATTCAAATGTTTTACATAGTTTCAATGTATGGTTTAATTAGATGCTTTAGAGAGCTATATGTTTTTCAATGTGAGAACTATGTATGAACTTTAGTTATGATGATGAACTTCTATTGATTTGGTTACTTATCTATTTATGATGTTTTGTACATGAAGTGCATCCAGTTTTTGCCGTAACCCTCTCATCTTTTTAGCACATTCTATGTGGGTGAAATGATGGCACAATTCCAACTTTCAACCTTTTTAGAGTTCATTTGCAATGCTTTTCAATTTCGAGGTCATTGAGCTCAAAAAACCAGTAAATGGATGAAAAATACCAAATGAAGTCGCAAAGGGTTGAAAATTGATAATGTGGCTTTGAGTGGTGTATTTTGAACATACGAAAAGTCTGGAGTTCAAATAAGTTCAAAAAATGAACCTTTGTAACAGAAGAGTTTTCGTCCGAAACCCTGATACTTCAAAAGAGATTGTCCATTTTGTACATGAAGTGCATCCAGTTTTGCCATAACCCTCTTAACTTTTTAGCACATGCTATGTGGGTGAAATTATGATACCATGCCAACTTTCAACCTTTTCAGAGTTCATTTATAGTGCTTTTCAATTTTAGTGTCATTTAGTTCAAAAAAATCAGTAAATGCATGAAACATACCAAATGAAGTCACAAAGGGTTGAAAATTGATGATATACCTTTGAATGGTGCATTTTGAACACACAAAAAGTTTGGAGTTCAAATAAATTCAAAAAAATGAAATGCCTTTGTAATAGATGAGTTTTCGTCCGAAACCCTGATACTTAGAAAGAGATTGTCCATTTTGTACATGAAGTGCATCCAATTTTTGCCGTAACCCTCTCAAATTTTTAGCATATGCTATGTGGGTAAAACGATGATACCATGCCAACTTTCAACCTTCATATTTCATTTGTAGTGCTTTCCAATTTCAGGGTCATTTAGCTAAAAAAATCAGTAAATGCATGAAAATACCAAATGAACTCGAAAAGGGTTGAAAATTTATGATGTGGCTTTGAATGGTGCATTTGGAGCACAGAAAAAGTCTGGTGTTCAAATAAGTTCAAAAAAATAAAATGCCTTTGTAACATAAAAGTTTTCATCCGAACACTGATACTTCGAAAGGGATTGGCTATTTTGTACACGTAGTGCATCCAGTTTTTGTCGTAACGCTCTCAACTTTTTAGCACATGCTATGTGGGTGAAATAATAATACCATGCCAACTTTCAACCTTTTCAGAGTTCATATGTAGTGCTTTCCAATTTCAGTGTCATTTAGCTCAGAAAATCAGTAAATGCATGAAAAATACCAAATAAGTCACAAAGGGTTGAAAATTGATGATGTGGTTTTGAATGGTGCATTTTGAACACACAAAAAGTCTGGAGTTCATATAACTTCAAAAAAAATGAAATTCCTTTCTAACAGATGAGTTTTCATCCGAAACCCTAATACATCGAAAGAGATTGTCCATTTTATACACGAAGTGCATCCAGTTTTTGATGTAACCCTCTCAACTTTTTAGCACCTCAAGATAGAAATGACTCAAGAAAAAATATCTAAATTTGACATGAAGAAAAAAATAAGGAATGTCGCATGTACGTTTGGGGGCATTTGAATTCAATAGTTTTGGTAGGCACCCCACATGGTACCTTAATTTGGTGTGTTCAAAACAATAAGTTATACGAATCATTACATAAAAAGATGGAACATGGAGGTATATTAGTGTACATTACCACTATATCTTGTTCCAGTACAAAATCAAGTGAAAATGATGAACAAACTGTGATGTGGACTATAGACTTCCTACACCCCTTCAAATTCTAAATCACTTATAGGGACATGTTTGAATTATAAATCAATGTATGCTTACACCGTTACTAAAATGTATGGAATTTTAACAAAATATCATTAGGTAATATGATGAACCCATACAAAATTTCATCGTATTTAAACCACATTTAGATTTTATAGAAAAATAAAAGAAATAGGATGCTGGTAACTATATGGAATTTTCAAAAGAAATATTTAAAATTCTCATTTTTTAAAGGAGGCTATGAGTTAGATAAGTGCTTGAACATGATTTCTTTTTCATTTAGAGACCATTTTAAGGTACATGTAGTTGAAATTTCAAATATATCCAGTAAATAATAGAAATGCATTTAATGCCTACAAAATTGCATATGGTTTTAGAAAGATGCCTAAATTTGACATTTAGTCTAGTCCCTAACCCAAACATTAAGCCTTATTCCCATACACATACCACACTATAATTGTTTTTAGCAAAGATAATTAACCTAAACCCATTTTACCAATGACATAGTCTCTTGGCCTGCTTATTGCCGGTCCACAGGGCTAATAGTGTCTTGGCCCAGAATGGCCCATCGTCGCCCCGTACCCTATAAATTTGACCCTTAACCCTAAGTCTCAACCTTAAATCCACCCCTCTCCCAATCTCCACAGCCGATGACACCCCCCACCTCTACCTCTCCCTTCCACCACACCCACTCCACCGCAACCTCCCTACACATATGGCAATGCCTCCGCTAGGCGGGATGGTCGCACACTGTACGACCCAATTGGCTGTGCGCCGGAAGCCACTTCGGATCTTGCCCTAATGGACGATGACGACCAGATCTCCCTGCACGGAGGATCATCAGTTACCTCCTCACCGGCCGTGGAGGCACTCGAGCTGGTCGGCCACGACCATATCATTTGGGAGGTTGGTTCATAAGGAATACTGATAATGTCCGATTACCTTTTGTGCAATAAATAATGCTCACTACCACCTAGTATTTGTTCTCGCATTAGGATCTCGTTTGTGAGGAATTTTGAGGTTAGAAGTTTATTTTGTCACATATGTTGGGGTTGTTAAATGGTCCATCAATTAGCTCTTGTGAAATTTCTTAAGAATGTTCACATTTTCCATATATGTCTTGCCTACCTATAATTTTAGTTTCACGCTATTGTTCTTGTTCTACTTAAGAATAGAACACTGATTCCATGTAATAGACCTGATTTACTTTGGGAGTGTGTGCATCTCACGCTTTGCAAAAAATGTTACTCATATTTTACGTTTTTCTTTTTCTTTTTAGTTGTTAAAAATAACTAGACAAGGGGAAAAAGCAATCAATTTTGTTCTGTTTTAGTAGGATTTATGTTTGGTCTGTCTTCGGGATCATGGCGGAAGATTCATGCTTTGGCCCGATTGTTTCTGTGCACATTTCCGTCCAACAGATCTTTGAATGTTCGGGGTTCGTCATGCAATAGAAGTTCCTAGACGGACGTGGTTGCTTTTTGGAACTGATTTTGGTTTAGATAGAAATTCTGGCGAGGGGGGGGATAATTTTTTGCTGTTTGTTTCATTCTGTATTTAAGTGTTCGACTTGGTAGTTGGTTCCAGTGCTCGCTATCACCATCTCTGGATTGTCTGATTTCATTTTCCGTGCAGGTACTAGAGGATCAACCCAGAATCCGTCCAAGTCAGCAATGGCGGCGGCAGCAGCAGAGGCGCCACCAGGAGGCCAGTTGAACCCACGTCGGCACCGACACCAAGCATGGATGAGCTCGGCCCGGCTGTGGACACCGACAGCTCGATCCTCACATCCTACCTTGCATGCGCGTCTCTCGAGCACCATCGGCCAGGAGGGCATCAGGCGTCCTCATCCGCAGCCATTGTCAGCGACAAGCAGCTGTACAACACCGCTGCGCACTCCTCCCAGGGACTCAACCTCGACTGCGGTCTCTACAACTTGGTCGCCAAGTTGTAGAGCCCGCCGTCGAGGTTGAGTCCCTGGGAGGAGTGCGCAGCAACATTGTGCAGCTGGTTGTCCCTGACGATGGCAGCAGATGAGGATGCCGGACGCCCTCCTGGCCGACGATGCTCGAGCGAGGCACGGGCAAGTTAGGATGCGAGGCTAGAGCTATTGGCGTCCATGGGCGGGTCGGGCTCGTCCATGCTTGGTGTCGGTGCCGGCGCGGGTTCAACTGGCCTCCTCATGGCGTCGATGCCGCTGCCATCGCTATTGGGGACTGGGACGGATTCCGGGTTGATCCTCGGGTACCTGCACGGAAAACAAAATCCGACAATCCAGAGACGGCATTAGCGAGCACGGGAACTGTTGGAAATATGCCCTAGAGGCAATAATAAAAGAGTTATTATTATATTTCCTTGTTCATGATAATCGTTTATTATCCATGCTATAACTGTATTGATTGGAAACTCAAATACACCTGTGGATGAATAGACAGACTTTGTGTCCCTAGTGAGCCTCTACAGGACTAGCTCGTTGATCAAAGATGACCGCGGTTTCCAGGTCATAGACATGAGTTGTCATTTGATAACGGGATCACATCATTAGGAGAATGATGTGATGGACGAGACCCAAACGTTAAACATAGCTTATGATCGTGTCAGTTATCGCTATAGTTTTCTGCATGTCAAGTATAAATTCCTATGACCATGAGATCATGTAACTCACTGACACCGTAGGAGTACTTTGTGTGTGCCAAACGTCACAACGTAACTGGGTGACTATAAAGGTACTCTACAGGTATCTCCGAGGGTGTCTGTTGAGTTGACATGGATCGAGACTGGGATTTGTCACTCCGTGTGACGGAGAGGTATCTCCGGGCCCACTCGGTAATACGTCATCTCAATGAGCTCAAAGTGACTAAGTAGTTGGTCACGGGATTATGTATTACGGTAACGAGTAAAGAGACTTGCCGGTAACGAGATTGAACTAGGTATAGAGATACCGACGATCGAATCTCGGGCAAGTAACATACCGACGAGACAAAGGGAACTGTATACGGGATTGCCTGAATCCTTGACATCGTGGTTCATCCGATGAGATCATCGAGAAACATGTGGGAACCAATATGGGTATCCAGATCCCGCTATTGGTTATTGACCTGGGAGTGTCTCGGTCATGTCTACATGGTTTCCGAACCCGCAGGGTCTACACACTTAACGTTCGGTGACGCTAGGGTTGTTAGTGAGAAAAGTGTATGGTTACCGAAGGTTGTTCGGAGTCCCGGATGAGATCCCGGACATGACGAGGGTCTCTGGAATGGTCCGGAGACGAAGATTGATATATAGGATGAAAGGTTTCGGAGTCCGGAAGTGTTCCGGGGAGCATCGGTAAATCGGCAGAGTACCGGAAAGGGGTTTCGGGGGGTCCGGAAGCAGTTCTGGGCCTAATGGGCCACAAGGGGGAACACCACAGCCCTCAGGGGGCTGTGCGCCCCCCCTTGGGCCCTCTCCTTGTGCGCCAAGGGGGGTGGACCCCTCTAGGGTGGCCGCACCCCCTAGCCTTGGGGGGCAAGGCATCTAGGGGGGGAAACCCTAGGGCCTGGCCCTGGCCGCCGCCCCCCCTGCCTTGGCCGCCGCCCCCCCTTGCCCTGGCCGCCGGCCCCCTAGGGGGGAAACCCTAGGGCGCCCTCACCTCTCCACCCCCCTATATATAGTGAGGCAAAGGGAGGGCAGCAAACACAAGTTCGTGCCTCGGTGCTGCCCTCCCTCTCCCACAACATCTTCTTCTCCCGCGGTGCTTAGGCGAAGCCCTGCTGGAATTCTCCTCCACCATCACCACCACGCCGTCGTGCTGCCGGTTCTCCATCAACCTCTCCTCCACCCCTTGCTGGATCAAGAAGGAGGAGACGTCCCCGAGCCGTACGTGTGAAGAACGCGGAGGCACCGTTGCTTCGGTGCTAGGATCTTCGGCGATCTGAATCGCGGCGAGTACGACTCCATCATCCGCGTTCATAACGCTTCCGCTTAGCGATCTACAAGGGTATGTGGATCTTACTCTCCCCTCGTAGTTGCATCTACTAGATTGATCTTGGTGAACGTAGAGAAAATTTTTTGTTTTCCATGCAACGTTCCCCAACAGTGGCATCATGAGCTAGGATCTTGCGTAGATGCTTTCTCGAGTAGAACACAAAAGGGTTTGTGGCGTTGATGTTTAAATTGCTGCCCTCCTTAGTCTTTCTTGATTCAGCGGTATTATAGGATGAAGCGGCCCGGACCAACTTTACATGTCCACGTACATGAGACCGGTTCCATCGACAGACATGTGACTTTTGTTGCATAAGATGGCTGGCGGGTGTCTGTCTCTCCTATCTTAGTTGAATCGGAATAGAACAAGGCGGTCCTTGTAGAAGGTTAAATAGCAACTTGAATATCACCGTTGTGGTTTTGCGTAGGTAAGAAGCGTTCTTGCTAGATACCCATAGCAGCCACGTAAAACATGCAACAACAAATTAGAGGACGTCTAACTTGTTTTTGCAGGGTATGCATGTGATATGATATGGCCAATGACATGATGAATTATATTTGATGTATGAGATGATCATGTTGTAATAGTTAATATCGACTTGCATGTCGATGCATACGGCAACCGGCAGGAGCCATAGGGTTGTCTTTAATTTTTGTATGACCTGCGTGTCAATCATTAAGCGCTTTCTAATGCTTTACTTTATCGCTAAACGGTAGCAATAGTAGTAAGAGCATGGTGGGCGCCGACAACCCCGATGGCGACACGATGATGGAGATCATGATGATGGAGATCATGGTGTGGCGCCGGTGACGATGGAGATCATGCCGGTGCTTTGGAGATGGAGATCAAAAGCACGAGTTGATGGCCATATCATGTCACTTATGATTTGCATGTGATGTTAATCCTTTTTATGCATCTTATTTTGCTTAGGACGACGGTAGCATTATAAGATGATCCTTCACTAAAATTTCAAGATAAAATTGTGTTCCCCCCGAGTGTGCGTCGTTGCGAAGGTTCGTCGTTTCGAAGCACCACGTGATGATCGGGTGTGATAGACTCTACGTTCGCATACAACGGGTGCAAGCCAGTTTTGCACATGCAGAACACTCGGGTTAGACTTGACGAGCCTAGCATGTACAGACATGGCCTCGGAACACGGAGGACCGAAAGGTCGAGCATGAGTCATATAGTAGATATGATCAACATGTTGATGTTCACCATTGACACCACCTCATCTCACGTGATGATCGGACTTGGGTTGGTGAATTTGGATCATGTCACGCTCGAATGACCGGAGGGATGTCAATTTGAGTGGGAGTTATAATTAATTTGATTAGGTAATAACTCACTTATCATGAACAATAGTCTAAAATGTCTTTGCAAATTTTGGTTGTAGATGGCTCGCGCAGTAGCTCCCCTGAATTTTAATGCGTTCCTAGAGAAAGCTAAACTGAAAGATGACGGGAGCAACTTTGTGGACTGGCTCCGCAATCTGAGGATCATCCTCACAGCTGCCCAGAAGGTTTATGTCCTAAATGCACCGCTAGGTGACCCCCCCGCTCCTGGAGCCTCTGCAGACGTTATGAACGTTTGGCAGACGCGTTCGGATGACTATTCGATAGTGCAGTGTGCCATGTTGTACGGCTTGGAAGGAGGACTTCAAAGACGTTTTGAACGTCATGGTGCATATGAGATGTACAGGGAGTTGAAGTTCATCTTTGAGAAGAATGCTAAGATCGAGAGGTATGAGACCACCGATAAATTCTTCGCTTGCAAGATGGAGGAGAATTCGTCTGTCAGTGAGCACTTACTGAAGATGTCTGGGTACTATACCCGCATAGCTGATCTGGGACTTGTGTTCCCGGATGAGGCTATCATTGACAGAATTCTCCAGTCACTCCCTCCAAGCTACAAGAGCTTCGTGCAGCAGTATAACATGCAAGGGATGAACAAGACCATCGCCGAGCTGTTTTCGATGCTGAAAGTCGCTGAGGCAGACATCCAGAAGGAGTATCAAGTGTTGATGGTCAATAAGACCACCAGTTTCAAGAAGAATGGCAAGGGCAAGAAGGGTAACTCTAAGAAGGGTGGCAAAGCAGTTGCTAATCCAGTGAAGAAACCCAAGGTTGGGCCCAAGCCAGAGACTGAGTGTTTCTATTGCAAGGGGAACGGCCACTGGAAGCGGAACTGCCCCAAGTATCTGGCGGACAAGAAGGGGGCCAACAACAACAAAGGTATATGTGATATACATGTTATTGATGTGTACCTTACCA
The DNA here is from genome assembly GCA_902687465.1 of Secale cereale. Classification (NCBI taxonomy): domain Eukaryota; kingdom Viridiplantae; phylum Streptophyta; class Magnoliopsida; order Poales; family Poaceae; genus Secale; species Secale cereale. The sequence continues at coordinate 681,227,761 of LR738709.1, read as the reverse complement.
ACTCTCGTTGTAGTGCCTGGGTATTTGATACCAGTTCGGTTGCTCACATTTGCAACTCTAAACAGGAACTGCGGAATAAACGGAGGCTGGCGAAGGACGAAGTGACGATGCGCGTGGGAAACGGTTCCAAGGTTGATGTGATCGCCGTCGGCACGCTCGCTCTTCGATTACCATCGGGATTAGTTATGAACCTGAATAATTGTTATTTAGTGCCTGCGTTAAGCATGAACATTATATCTGGATCTTGTTTATTGCGAGACGGTTACTCATTTAAGTCAGAGAATAATGGTTGTTCTATTTATATGAGTAATATCTTTTATGGTCATGCACCCGAAGTTAGGGGTTTATTCTTATTGAATCTCGATAGTGATGATACACATGTTCATAACATTGATGCCAAAAGATGTAGAGTAGATAATGATAATACCACTTTCTTGTGGCACTGCCGTCTCGGTCATATCGGCGTGAAACGCATGCGGAAGCTCCATGCTGATGGACTTTTGGAGTCTCTTGATTTTGAATCACTTGACACGTGCGAGCCGTGCCTCATGGGCAAGATGACAAGGACCCCGTTTTCAGGGACAATGGAACGGGCAAGTGACTTATTGGAAATCATACATACTGATGTGTGCGGTCCGATGAGTGTAACGGCGCGCGGTGGATATCGTTATTTTCTCACCTTCACTGACGACTTAAGTAGATATGGTTATATTTACTTGATGAAGCATAAGTCTGAAACTTTTGAAAAGTTCAAGCAATTTCAGAGTGAAGTTGAAAATCATCGTAACAAGAAGATCAAGTTCCTACGATCTGATCGAGGGGGAGAATATCTGAGTTATGAGTTTGGTGATCACTTAAGAAAATGTGGAATTGTTTCACAGTTGACGCCACCTGGAACACCACAGCGTAATGGTGTGTCCGAACGTCGTAATCGAACCCTATTAGATATGTTACGTTCTATGATGTCTCTTGCCGATTTGCCACTATCGTTTTGGGGATATGCGTTAGAGACAGCTGCATTCACTTTAAATAGGGCTCCATCTAAGTCCGTTGAGACAACACCGTATGAACTATGGTTTAGTAAGAAACCGAAGTTGTCTTTTCTCAAGGTTTGGGGTTGCGATGCTTATGTCAAAAGGCTTCAGCCAGAAAAGCTCGAACCCAAAGCGGACAAATGTGTCTTCATAGGATACCCAAAAGAAACAGTTGGGTACACCTTCTATCTCAGATCCGAGGGCAAAGTGTTTGTTGCTAAGAACGGATCCTTTCTCGAGAAAGAGTTTCTCTCGAAAGAATTGAGTGGGAGGAAGGTAGAACTTGATGAGGTTATTGAACCTCTGCTTCAACCAGAAAGTAGCGCAGCACAGAAAGATGTTTTTGTGGAGCCTGCAGAGGTTGAAGAGGAAGCCAATGATGATGATCAAGAAGCTTCTGATCAAGTCACTGCCGAACCTCGTAGGTCGACAAGGGTACGCACTGCACCTGAGTGGTATGGTAACCCTGTCTTGGAGGTCATGTTGTTAGACAACGGTGAACCTACGAGCTATGGAGAAGCGATGGTGGGCCCAGATTCCGACAAATGGTTAGAGGCCATGAAATCCGAGATGGGATCCATGTATGAAAACAAAGTATGGACTTTGGAAGTATTACCTGAAGGGCGGAAGGCCATTCAGAATAAATGGATTTTTAAGAGGAAGACGGACGCTGACGGTAATGTCACCGTGTATAAAGCTCGACTTGTGGCAAAGGGTTTTTCACAAGTTCAAGGGATTGACTACGATGAGACTTTCTCACCCGTAGCGATGCTTAAATCCGTCCGAATCATGTTAGCAATAGCTGCATATTTCGATTATGAAATTTGGCAGATGGATGTCAAAACATCGTTCCTTAACGGTTTTCTTAAGGAAGAGTTGTATATGATGCAACCAGAAGGTTTTGTCGATCCAGAGAATGCTGACAAAGTATGCCGGCTCCAGCGTTCCATTTATGGGCTGGTGCAAGCATCTCGGAGTTGGAATCTTCGCTTTGATGAGGTGATCAAAGCGTTTGGGTTTATACAAGTTTACAATGAAGCTTGTATTTACAAGAAAGTGAGTGGGAGCTCCATAGCGTTTCTAATATTATATGTGGATGACATATTGCTGATTGGAAACAATATAGAATTTTTGGATAGCGTGAAGGGGTATTTGAACAAGAGTTTTTCGATGAAAGATCTCGGTGAAGCTGCTTTCATATTGGGCATCAAGATCTATAGAGATAGATCAAGACGCTTGATAGGACTTTCACAAAGCACATACCTTGATAAAGTTTTGAAGAAGTTCAAAATGGATCAATCCAAGAAGGGGTTCTTGCCGGTATTGCAAGGTACGAAGTTGAGTAAGACTCAATGCCCAGTGACTGCGGATGATAGAGAAAAGATGAGTGTCGTCCCCTATGCTTCAGCCATAGGCTCTATCATGTATGCAATGCTGTGCACAAGACCAGATGTCAGCCTTGCCATAAGTATGGCCGGAAGGTTTCAGAGTAATCCTGGTATGGATCACTGGACAGCGGTCAAGAATATCCTAAAGTACCTGAAAAGGACTAAGGATATGTTTCTCGTTTATGGAGGTGATCAAGAGCTCGTCGTAAAGGGTTACGTTGATGCAAGCTTTGACACTGATCCGGATGACTCTAAGTCACAAACCGGATACGTATATATTCTCAACAGGGGAGCGGTAAGCTGGTGCAGTTCCAAGCAGAGCGTGGTAGCCGATTCTACATGTGAAGCGGAGTATATAGCTGCCTCGGAGGCGGCAAAGGAAGGTGTCTGGATGAAGGAGTTCATGACAGATCTTGGAGTTGTGCCTAGTGCACTGAACCCAATGACTCTGTTCTGTGACAACACTGGTGCCATTGCTCTAGCCAAGGAACCAAGGTTTCACAAGAGGACCAGACACATAAAGCGACGCTTCAATTCCATCCGCGATTCGGTCAAGGAGGAGGACATAAACATTTGCAAAGTACACACGGATTTGAATGTTGCAGATCCGTTGACTAAGCCTCTTCCACGGGCTAAGCACGATCAACACCAAGACTCTATGGGTGTTAGATTCATTACCTTGTAATGCTAGATTATTGACTCTAGTGCAAGTGGGAGACTGTTGGAAATATGCCCTAGAGGCAAAAATAAAAGAGTTATTATTATATTTCCTTGTTCATGATAATCGTTTATTATCCATGCTATAACTGTATTGATTGGAAACTCAAATACACGTGTGATGAATAGACAGACTTTGTGTCCCTAGTGAGCCTCTACAGGACTAGCTCGTTGATCAAAGATGACCGCGGTTTCCAGGTCATAGACATGAGTTGTCATTTGATAACGGGATCACATCATTAGGAGAATGATGTGATGGACGAGACCCAAACGTTAAACATAGCTTATGATCGTGTCAGTTATCGCTATAGTTTTCTGCATGTCAAGTATAAATTCCTATGACCATGAGATCATGTAACTCACTGACACCGTAGGAGTACTTTGTGTGTGCCAAACGTCACAATGTAACTGGGTGACTATAAAGGTACTCTACAGGTATCTCCGAGGGTGTCTGTTGAGTTGACATGGATCGAGACTGGGATTTGTCACTCCGTGTGACGGAGAGGTATCTCCGGGCCCACTCGGTAATACGTCATCTCAATGAGCTCAAAGTGACTAAGTAGTTGGTCACGGGATTATGTATTACGGTAACGAGTAAAGAGACTTGCCGGTAACGAGATTGAACTAGGTATAGAGATACCGACGATCGAATCTCGGGCAAGTAACATACCGACGAGACAAAGGGAACTGTATACGGGATTGCCTGAATCCTTGACATCGTGGTTCATCCGATGAGATCATCGAGAAACATGTGGGAACCAATATGGGTATCCAGATCCCGCTATTGGTTATTGACCTGGGAGTGTCTCGGTCATGTCTACATGGTTTCCGAACCCGCAGGGTCTACACACTTAACGTTCGGTGACGCTAGGGTTGTTAGTGAGAAAAGTGTATGGTTACCGAAGGTTGTTCGGAGTCCCGGATGAGATCCCGGACATGACGAGGGTCTCCGGAATGGTCCGGAGACGAAGATTGATATATAGGATGAAAGGTTTCGGAGTACGGAAGTGTTCCGGGGAGCATCGGGAAATCGGCAGAGTACCGGAAAGGGGTTTCGGGGGGTCCGGAAGCAGTTCTGGGCCTAATGGGCCACAAGGGGGAACACCACAGCCCTCAGGGGGCTGTGCGCCCCCCCTTGGGCCCTCTCCTTGTGCGCCAAGGGGGGTGGACCCCTCTAGGGTGGCCGCACCCCCTAGCCTTGGGGGGCAAGGCATCTAGGGGGGGAAACCCTAGGGCCTGGCCCTGGCCGCCGCCCCCCCTGCCTTGGCCGCCGCCCCCCCTTGCCCTGGCCGCCGGCCCCCTAGGGGGGAAACCCTAGGGCGCCCTCACCTCTCCACCCCCCCTATATATAGTGAGGCAAAGGGAGGGCAGCAAACACAAGTTCGTGCCTCGGTGCTGCCCTCCCTCTCCCACAACATCTTCTTCTCCCGCGGTGCTTAGGCGAAGCCCTGCTGGAATTCTCCTCCACCATCACCACCACGCCGTCGTGCTGCCGGTTCTCCATCAACCTCTCCTCCACCCCTTGCTGGATCAAGAAGGAGGAGACGTCCCCGAGCCGTACGTGTGAAGAACGCGGAGGCACCGTTGCTTCGGTGCTAGGATCTTCGGCGATCTGAATCGCGGTGAGTACGACTCCATCATCCGCGTTCATAACGCTTCCGCTTAGCGATCTACAAGGGTATGTGGATCCTACTCTCCCCTCGTAGTTGCATCTACTAGATTGATCTTGGTGAACGTAGAGAAAAATTTTTGTTTTCCATGCAACGTTCCCCAACAGGAACCAACTACCAAGTCGAACACTTGGATACAGATGGAAACAAAGAGCAAAAAATTATCGCCCCTCATCGCCAGAATTTCTATCTAAACCAAAATCAGTTCGAAAAAGCAACCACGTCCGTCTACGAACTGCGATTGGACGGTGAACCCCGAACATTCAAAGATCTGTTGCACAGAAAGCCGCACAGAAACAATCGGGCCAAAGCATGAATCTTCTGCCATAATCCCAAAGACAGACCAAACATAAATCGAACTAAAACAGAACAAATTCGAAGGGAAACTCTGCAACTAGTCACAAGTCACAACAACAGTCGAGTGGGGAAAAAGGAAAGAATTTGGGGATGGCAACCAAACCGGGAAAGATTTACAAAATCTAGCAGTGAGACGAGAGAAGCAAGCAAGAAAACCAGATCAGGAACCAGACAGAGCACCGGCGACCTAGATATCCGATTAGATAAACTCTGCTCCAATCGGCAAAACGTAAAGCAGACGCACACCGAAAGAAAGAACCACTGCAAACAAAACGAAATAAAAATCCTGACTTGATATCTCGGCAGGAAGGTACGAACATCCCATAGAAAGAAACACGGCAGAGCGAAAAAAGCACACAAGAAAGTGTTTACACTGATGACATGGAAACAATCGACCGAAAGCATGAATCTTCCGCCATGACAGACCAAACAGCAATCCTAATACAGAAAAAAAATCGATGGAAAAACTCTGCAACTAGTCACAACAGCTCTCGAATGGGGAAAGAAAATAATTTGAGTCAGTGAGACTAGAAAGATTTGTAAAATCTAGCATTGAGATGAGACAGGCAACCAAACCGTGAAAGATTGGTAAAATGTGCTGGCTTCTCCTCGGTGGTGCGTGGCGCCTTGTCCACCGCTTGCTGCTGCGGCTGCTGCTGCTCGCCGATAGCAACACGAGGGTCCTCCGCGGATCATCCGGTCACCATCATGTTCGGCATCATCAGTAAGCAAGGACGACAGAACGTCTAAAACTGAACAATGTCTATGGGATCTAGCTTGCGCAGCCAATACAAGTACAGCACATATAAAAGGAGAGCTCTACTCTACAGATGTATAGAAGGAAGGCTGGATATGCACAAACAAGCACACTAATTCCACAAATGCGACAAATCTCTACTACAAATACATATTCTTTTTTTGTGGCCTATCAGCAGTTCCTCTAGCCTGCAACGCGTATATACAAACAATAGAAGGAAACTATTAATGTCATTAGTGCCAGGATAGACACTGATGTTTGTACCCTACAAAAAAGAAAAAGAAAAAAAGACACTGCTATTTGCGTGTAGAGGGATCACAACACAACACAGACGATGCTCGAGATCGCCCAGATTATCAATATCTTTCCCGGAGATAATAGGTAGTGAAGATCTGGTTGATGGTGGCCATGCCGACGATTGAGAGCATGAGAAGGGAGATCCACGCCCTCACCTGGTCGGCGAACCACATCAACGTCACTGCATGGAAGGATCGACCAGAGAGGCTTCCCATCGACCCGTCGCGGTGCCGTGAGGCTCGATCTGCGAAGAGGGAAGGGTTTCGAGAAGAGAGGGTTGGCGGCGGCTAGGGGAGGAAAGAGGGATATTGTGCATTATGATTTAGGGTTGCGACGTGAGAAGGATGGATGTGGTATTTTTATATGGGGGAGACCATAGGGCCCACATGCCAGGCCTAATTGACAGGCCCACTAGAACCGGGTACGAGGAGTGTTGGAACGTACCCAACCCCACAACACCATGTGAGGACTACTTTTGGCCCATACACATATCTATGGATGGTAAATTTAGCCGAAATAAGGTAATTGGGTGATGCCGTGCCTTCTAAGATGTGCATGTTCGGTGCCAAGGAGTCTATGCTTGTTGGGCATGTCCACAACCGAACGCACCAGTGATGAGGTCGCCGATTGATGGAACGAGAAACACGGGAGAAGGAAAGGGATCTAAGTGCGGCCGAGAGGGGGCGAGAGACAGAGAGACAGAGAGAGAGACAGAGAGAGAGAGAGAGAGAGAGAGAGAGAGAGAGTACCTAAGGTAGTGAAGATCTAGTTGATGATGACCACGCCGATGATTGAGAGCATGAGGAGGGAGATCCACACCTCCACCTGGTTCGCGAACCCCATCTACGTTGATGCATAGAAGGCTCCACCAGAGAGTCTTCCCATTGGCCCATCGCGGTGGCGCGAGGCTTGATCTGGGGCGCTAGATATAAGGGCTGGGAGAAGAGAGGGTTGGCTGTGGGTGGGGAAGGAAAGAGGATTAGAGTAAGGTTTGATTTAGGGTTATGATGTTAGAAGGATGGATGTCGTATTTTTATATAGGAGAAATGATAGGGCCCACATGTCGGGCCTAATTAACTGGCCCACGGGAATGAGGTATGGGGAGTGGTAGAACGTACCCATCCCCACAACACCCTATGAGGACTATTTTTGGGCCGTACACATACCAGTGGGTAGTAAATTTAGCCCAAATAAGGTAATTGAGTTATGTTGTGCCATAGGAGATGTTGTGTGTGTGGTGCCATTGAGGCTATGCTTGTTGGGCATGTCCATGATCGGACGGACCAGCGAAGAGTTGGTCGATCAATGGAACGAGAAACGGGGGAGAAGGAAAGGGATCTAAGGGCGGCTAGGAGATAGAGAAAGAGAGAGAGAGAGAGAGAGAGAGAGAGAGAGAGAGAGAGAGAGAGAGAGAGAGAGAG
>LR738709.1:681160660-681219937 GCA_902687465.1 Secale cereale | reverse complement strand
GAGAGAGAGAAAGAGAGAGAGAGAGAGAGAGAGAGAGAGTACTTGATGTAGTGAAGATCTGGGATCTGGTTGATGGTGTCCCTGCCGATGATTGAGAGCATGAGGAGGGAGATCCGCGCCCTCACCAGATCGGCGAAACCCATCGACGTTAATGCACAGAAGGCTCGACTAGAGAGGCTTCCCGTGACCCATCACGTCGGTGTGAGGCTCGATCTGGGAAGAGGGAAGGGTTTGGAGAAGAGAGGGTTGGCGGCGGCTAAGGGAGGAAAGAGGGATATTGTGCGTTTTGATTTAGGGTTCTGATGTGAGAAGGCTGGGTGTGGTATTTTTATACGAGAGAAATGATTGGGCCCACATATCGGCCCTAATTTACAGGCCCATGGGAATCGGGTACGTGGAGCGGTGGAATGTACGCATTCCTACAACACACTCCGAGGACTAATTTTGGCCCATACACATACCCGTGGGTAGTAAATTTAGCCCAATAAGGTATTTAGGTGATGGTGTGCCTTCTGAGATGTGCATGTGCAGTGCCAAGGAGGCTCTTCTTGGTGGGAATTTCCATGATTGAACGCACATATGAGGAGGTCGTCAGTCGATGGAACGAGAAACGGGGAGAAGGGGAGAGATCTAACGGTGGCCGCGAAAGAGCGTACCTGAGGCAATGAAGATCAGGCCTATGGTGGCAACACCGGCGAGTGAGAGAAGGAATAGGGAGATTTGCATCCTCACCTGGCCGGCGAACCACACCGATGATGGTGCATCGAGGGGCCCACCAGAGATGCTTCTTGCCGTCTGTCGTGGTGGTGTGGTGCCCGAGATCTTGCTCCCCGTCGCCTTGGACGAATCGAGGGATGAAGGAGGAGGCCTCCAGCGCGAGACGATGATGACCCAGAAGTAAGAGTGTCGAACCCAACGAGGAGCAGAAGGAAATGATAGGCAGTTTTCAGTAAGGTATTTTCTGCAAGCACTCAAATTATAGGTAACAAATAGTTTTGTGATAAGGTAATTGGTAGCAAGTGACAAAAGGTAAAAGTAAATAAGGTGCAGCAAGGTGGCCCAATCCTTTTTGTAGAAAAGGACAAGCCTGGACAAACTCATATATAAAGGAAAGCGCTCCCTAGGACACATGGGAATTATCGTCAAGCTAGTTTTCATCACGATCATCTGATTCACGTTCGGTACTTTGATAATTTGGTATGTGGGTGGACCGGTGCTTGGGTGCTGTCCTTACTTGGACAAGCCTCCCACTTATGATTAACCTCTAATGCAAGCATCCGCAACTACAAAAGAAATATTAAGGTAAACCTAACCATAGCCTGAAACTTATGGATCTAAATCAGCACCTTATGAAGCAACGCATAAACTAGGGTTTAAGCTTCTATCCCTCTAGCAACCCATCATCTACTTATTACTTCCCAATGCCTTACTCTAGGCCCAAATAATGGTGAAGTGTCATGTAGTCGACGTTCACATGACACCACTAGAGGAAAGACAACATACATCTCATCAAAATATCGAACGAAGACCAAATTCACATGACTACTAATAGCAAGACTTCTCCCATGTCCTCAGGAACAAAAGTAATTACACACAAGACATAATATTGTTCATGATCAGAGGGGTATTAATATGCATAATGGATCTGAACATATGATCTTCCACCAAATAAACCAACTAGCATCAACTACAAGGAGTAATCAACATTACTAGCAACCCAGAGGTACCAATCTGATGTTTGGGTACATAGATCGGATATAAGAGATGAACTAGGGTTTGAGAGGACATGGTGCTGGTGAAGATTTTGATGAAGATAGCCCTCCCCAAGATGGAAGAGTTGTTGGTGATGACGTCGGTGACGATTTCCCTCTCCCGGAGGGAAGTATCCTCGGCAGAACAACCCTGCCGCAGCCCTAGATTGGCCTCGAGACGGCAGAGAATGGTCCCAAAAGCCTCCTTCTGAATTTTTTCAGGTCAAAACACCTCATATAGGAGAAGATGGGCATCTGGGGCCTTCCGGCGGGCCCACGAGGCAGGGGGCGCGCCCTGGGAAGGGGGGCGCGCCCCCCACCCTCGTGGACAGCCGGTGGCCCCCTTGTGGACTTCTTTCACCAGATATTTTTTATATATTTTGAAACGAAGTTCTGTTAAGTTTCGGAGCTTTTGGAGTTGTGCAGAATAGGTTTCCAGAGTTTGCTCCCTTTTCAGCCCAGAATTCCAGTTGCCGGCATTCTCCCTCTTCATGTAAACCTCGTAAAATAAGAGAGAAAAGGCATAAGTATTGTGACAAAACATGTAATAACAGCCCATAGTGCAATAAATATCAACATATAAGCATGATGCAAAATGGACGTATCAACTCCCCCAAGCTTAGACCTCGCTTGTCCTCAAGCGAAAGCCGATATCGAAAAATATGTCAACATGTTTAGAGATAGAGATGTCGACAAAAATGGAATACGGACATGTGGGCATCATGATCATTCTCATAACAGCAACTTATATAAATATAGTCATATGATTCTTATGCTAAAGTAACAATTCATCCACAATATCAGGTATGAATAATAAACTTCATTGGAAACTAACAAACTTTGATCTCGGTCGTTGAAGCAATTGCAATTTATCGTAACATCGGAAAGTGTCAATGTAAGAGCTTTTCAGCAAGCCTACAAACTCAACTATCATATAGTCTTTCACAATTGCTCACACTCACGCAATACTTATGTTTATGGAGTGTTAATCGGACACAGAGAAAGATAGGGGCTTGTGGTGTTGCCTCCCAACCTCTTACATCAAGGGTAATGTCAACAGTAATAGGTCATGAAAACTTACATCCAAGTGGCTATATATGTCAGGATCTTTCCAACACAATGTGCTTGCCAAAGGATAAAAGGTAAAAAGGAAAGGTGGATTTCACCTTGACTCTTATAAGGCAAGAATAATAGATAGGACCTTCGCAGAGGGAGGCAGAGGTTGTCATGTGTTTTTGTGGTTGGATGCACAAAGTCTTAGCATAGAATAACTTCACTTTATATTGCCACTTGTGGACCTTTATTATGTAGTCCGTTGCTTTTATTACTTCCATATCACAAGATCGTATAAAGCTAATTTCTCCCACACTAATAAATCATACATATTTTAGTGAGTTTACAACATGACAACTTACTTGGAAGGATCTTTCTCAATCCGTAGGTAGGTATGGTGGACTCTCATGGCAAAACTGGGTTTAAGGATATATGGAAGCACAAGTAGTATCTCTACTTGGTGCGAGGAGTTTTGGCTAGCATGAGGTGGAAAGGCAAGCTCAACATGTTGGATGATCCATGACAATATACTTTATTTCGGATATAAGAAGACATAACCCATTATGTTGTCTTCCTTGTCCAACATCAATTCTTTAGCATGTCATACTTTAATGAGTGCTCACAATCATAAAAGATGTCCAAGATAGTATACTTGTATGTGAAGCCTCTCTTCTTTTATTACTTCCTATTAATTGCAACGATGACCAAAACTATGTTTGTCAACTCCCAACAACTTTTATTTGTCATACTCTTGTATGTGAAGTCATTACTTCCATAAGATCGATATGATCTCTTTGATACTCTTTATGTTTTCTTTCTTTTTATCATGACCCAAGTGAGGAAATCAAGCCCTTGACTCAACACTATTCTTTACTATATAGCTCACGGACTCGATTACAAAGGGTAAAGATCATAAAGCAAAAGCTCACAACTAGATCATGCTAACTTTATTCTACTAGATCAAGATACTACCAAAATGATCGAACTAAGTAAAACGGTAAAGATAGGAGTAATGGTGATACGATAGCGGGGTCGCTCCCCCAAGCTTGGAAGTTGCCAAGGGGAGTGTCCATACCCATATGATTACATCTCCTTCTTCGGGGGTGGTGATGATGGAGTTGAAAGTAGTGACGGCGGATCATCATATATCGAGCATAGGAGATCCGCCAGCTTGCTGATAATACCTTTGAGTGCAGCTATGTAATCCTTCAACAAAATATTTTCACTTGTGAGATGCTTGTTTCGAATCTGAGCTAACTCAATCATCCTGAAAGCTTCAACCTCAGTTGAGGTAAAGATATTAGGAAGGGATTTAGAGGTGTCTTCTTCTCCCGATGACGGAGCCGGATCTTCCACGTCCATCTTGATCTTCTTCTCCTTGTGGATCTCCTCGGGTCCTTCCCTCTTTAGATCTATCTTCATTAGCCAAGCATCGTTGCCTTTGTTGTTGGAGGAGGGAGACGACATGATGCCTGGCTTCGCAAACCCTAGCAGGAAACAACTCGAAACAAGAACAGAGGATTTTTGCATGATACAGAGGTCAAAACCTTCGGGAGTATATATAATGAATTTTTACCGACCAAAAGGAGTAACCCACCAGAAAACGGAGTCCGGGGGACACACGGGGTGACCACGAGGCAGGGGGCGCGCCCTGGGAATGGGGGCGCGCCCTCCACCCTTGTGGACGCCTCGTGTCTCCTCCGGTCTGCTTCTTATTTTTCTATTTATCTAAATATTCCAAAACGGAGAAAAATTGCCTTTAGAACTGTTTTGGAGTCGGTTTACTTACCGTATCACATACATCTTCCTTTTCGGAGGTTGAATCGTTCTGGAAAGTGTCCCTTATGTATTCCTCCGGGGTTACGGTTTCAATAATATTGGTTTCAACATTTATAGGATTACCTGAGATATAATGTTTAATTCTTTGACCATTCACCACCTTTGGATTTGTGCCTTCGAAGTTGTTGATTTTTATGGCACCGGAACGATAGACCTCCTTGATAACGTAAGGTCCTTCCCACTTTCAGAGAAGTTTTCCTGTAAAAAATCTTAAACAAGAGTTGAATAACAAGACATAATCACCTACGTTAAACTCACGCTTTTGTATCCTTTTGTCATGCCATCTTTTAACTTTTTCTTTAAACAGCTTGGCATTCTCAAAAGCCTGGGTTCTCCATTCATCAAGGCAGCTAATGTCAAATAGCCTCTTCTCACCGGCAAGCTTGAAATCATAATTGAGTTCTTTGATAGCCCAATATGCCTTGTGTTCTAGCTCAAGAGGTAAGTGACAAGCTTTTCCATAAACCATCTTGTACGGAGACATACCCATAGGATTTTTGTATGCAGTTCTATAGGCCCATAATGCATCGTCAATTTTCTTGGACCAATTCTTCCTAGACCTATTAACCGTCTTTTGCAAGATTAGTTTCAATTCCCTATTACTTAGTTCTACTTGACCACTAGTGTGTGGGTGATATGGGGATGCAATTCTATGGTTGACATCATATTTTGCAAGCATCTTACGGAAAGCACCATGAATAAAGTGTGAACCACCATCAGTCATTAGATATCTAGGGACTCCAAACCTCGGAAAAATAACTTCTTTAAGCATCTTAATAGAGGTGGTATGATCAGCACTACTATTTTGAATAGCTTCTACCCACTTAGTAACGTAATCAACAGCAACTAAAATATGTGTGTAACCATTAGAGGCAGGAAACGGTCCCATATAATCAAAGCCCCAAACATCAAATGGTTCAATAACAAGTGAATAATTCATAGGCATTTCTTGATGTCTACTGATATTTCCAATTATTTGACATTCATCACAAGATAAGACAAATTTACGGGCATCCTTGAAGAGAGTAGGCCAATAAAAACCGGATTGCAATACCTCGTGTGCAGTTCTATCTCCCGCATGGTATCCTCCATAAGCTTCGGAGTGGCACTTGCATCAGATCTGTTCCTGTTCATGCTCAGGTACACAACGTCTAATAATACGATCTACTCCTTCTTTATAAAGATGCGGGTCATCCCAGAGGTAATGTCTCGAATCATAGAAGAACTTTTTCTTTTGCTGGTATGTGAAGCTAGGAGGTATAAACTTAGCAACAATATAATTAGCATAATCAGCATAGCATGGAGCAGTACGAGAAGTATTTATGATAGCTAGTTGTTCATCAGGAAAGCTATCATCAATAGGTTGTGGGTCATCAAGTACATTTTCTAACCTAGACAAGTTGTCTGCAACGGGGTTCTCAGCTCCCTTTCTATCAATAATATGCAAGTCAAATTCTTGCAGGAAGAGAACCCATCTAATAAGTCTAGGTTTAGCATCTTTATTTTCCATAAGGTATTTGATAGCAGCATGATCAGTGTGAATAGTTACTTTAGAATTAACGATATAGGGTCTAAACTTATCACAAGCAAATACAACTCCTAAAAATTCTTTCTCAGTAGTAGCATAGTTTCTTTGGGCACTATCTAGAGTTTTACTAGCATACTGGATAACATTCAATTTCTTATCAACTCTTTGCCCTACAACAGCACCTCGTAGGTGTTGTAATCACACATAATCTCAAAGGGTAAATTCCAGTCAGGAGGCTGGACAATAGGTGCAGAGATCAATGCTTTCTTAAGTATTTCAAATGCTTCTAGACAATCATCATCAAAGACAAAAGGAATATCTTTTTGTAAGAGATTAGCCAGAGGCCTGGAGATTTTGGAGAAGTCCTTTATGAACCTCCTATAAAACCCGGCATGGCCAAGGAAACTTTGTATACCTTTGATGTCCTTGGGGCATGGCATCTTTTCAATAGCATCAACTTTAGCTTGGTCAACTTCAATACATCTTTCAGAAATTTTATGTCCCAAGACAATGCCCTCATTAACCATAAAGTGGCACTTCTCCCAATTCAAGACGAAGTTAGTGTCGTCACATCTCTGCAAAACTCGATCAAGGTTGCTTAAGCAGTCATCAAAAGAAGTTATCATCAATGAAAACCTCAATAATCTTTTCACAAAAATCAGAGAATATAGCCATCATGCATCTTTGAATGGTAGTAGGTTCATTGCATAAACCAAAAGGCATACGTCTATAAGCAAAGGTACCGAAAGGACAAGTAAAAGTGGTCTTGTCTTGATCCCATTTTGACACAGGTATTTGAGAGAAACCAGAGTAACCATCTAGAAAGCAGAAATGAGTATGTTTGGATAACCTTTCTAGCATTTGATCAATAAATGGCAAGGGGTAATGATCTTTCTTAGTAGCTGGCTATAACCTGTAACTATCCTTTGCGGGATGAATTCATCTTTGTCATTAGGAAGAATAGTCATACCTCCTTTCTTATTGACACAATGGACAAGACTTACCCACTGGCTATCAGCAACTGGATAGATAATACCTACCTCTAGAAGCTTTAGTATTTCCTTCCTTACCACTTCTTTCATCTTAGGATTTAATCATCGTTGATGATCAATAACTGGATTAGCATTTTCTTCCAATTTTATCTTGTGTTGGCATATAGTGGGACTAATGCCCTTAAGATCATCTAGAGTATATCCAATAGCAGCTCTGTGCTTCTTCAGAGTTTTCAATAGTTTTTCTTCTTCCTGCTCTGAAAGGTTAGCACTAATAATAACAGGATATATCTTCTTTTCATCAAGATAAACATACTAAAGATTATCAGGTAAAGGTTTAAGTTCAAACACGAGATCACCCTTGGGTGGAGGAGGATCCCCTAGGATTTCAACAGGCAAGTTGTTTTTCAATACGGGTCCCTGCTTAAAGAATATCTCATCTATTTCCCGTCTCTCATTCATATGCATATCGTTTTCATGGTCTAGCAAGTATTGTTCTAAAGGATCATTAGGTGGCACGGCAATAGAAGCAAGACCAATAATTTCATCCTTACTGGGTGGTTTCTTTTCAAGAGGTTGTCTACGAAATTTAGCAAAGTTAAAATCATGAGAAATATCCCCCAATGGAACAGTGACAATATCTTTCACGCAGTCTATCTTGGCATTAACAGTATTCAAGAAGGGTCTACCAAATATAATGGGACAAAATTCATCTTGTGGGGAACTAAAAACAAGAAAATCAGCAGGGTATTTAACCTTCCCACACAGGACTTCAATATCTCTAACAATCCCAACTGGTTAAATAGTGTCTCTATTAGCAAGCTGAATAGTAACATCAATCCCTTCTAACTCAATAGGTGCAATATCATGCATAATTTCTTGGTATAAATCATGAGGGATAATACTCGCAATAGCACCTACATCACATAAACCATGGTATTGTTAATTTAGCCCAAATAAGGTAATTGGGTTATGTTGTGCCTTCTCAGATGTGTGTGTGTGTGTGTGTGTGTGTGTGTGTGTGTGGTGCCATGGAGGCTATGGCTGTTTGGCATGTCCATGATCGGACGCACCAGCGAGGAGTTCGTCGATCAATGGAATGAGAAACGGGGGAGAAGGAAAGCGATCTAAGGGCGGCTAGGAGAGAGAGAGAGAAAGAGAGAGAGAGAGAGAGAGAGAGAGAGAGAGAGAGAGAGAGAGAGAGATTACTTGAGGTTGTGAAGATCTGGTTGATGGTGTCCCTGCCGATGATTAAGAGCATGAGGAGGGAGATCCACGCCCTCACTTGGTCGGCGAACCCCATCGACGACAATGCACAGAAGGCTCGACTAGACAGGCTTCCCTTCGACCCGTCGCGTTGGTGTGAGGCTCGATCTAGGAAGAGGGAAGGGTTTGGAGAAGAGAGGGTTGGCGGCGGCTAAGGGAGGAAAGAGGGATATTGTGCATTTTGATTTAGGGTTCTGATGTGAGAAGGTTGGGTGTGGTATTTTTATACGGGAGAAATGATTGGGCCCACATATCGGCCCTAATTTACAGGCCCATGGGAATCGGGTACGTGAAGCGGTGGAATGTACACGTTCCCACAACACACTCCGAGGACTACTTTTGGCCCATACACATACCCGGGGGTAGTAAATTTAGCCCAATAAGGTAATTAGGTGATGGTGTGCCTTTTGAGATGTGCATGTGCAGTGCCATGGAGGCTCTGCTTGTTGGGAATTTCCATGATCGAACGCACCTATGAGGAGGTCGTCGGTCGATGGAACGAGAAACAGGGAGAAGAAGAGAGATCTAAGGGTGGCCAGGAAAGAGTGTACCTGAGGCAATGAAGATCAGGCCTATGGTGGCAACACTGGCGAGTGAGAGAAGGAAGAGGGAGATTTGCATCCTCACCTAGCTAGCGAACCCCACCGATGATGGTGCATAGAGGGGCCCACCAGAGATGCTTCCTGCTATTTGTCGTGGTGGTGTGGTGCCTTGGACGAGTCGAGGGATGAATGAGGAGGCCTCCAGCACGAGGCGACATCAAGGGTGTGGTGCAACCATGACTAAGGGAATACCTCCGAATATAATAGGGATTTTTTTGGCAGAACAGGCATGCACCATTAGCCCTGTGCGGTCTTAGGCGCGACCACCCCTACATTCACATGACCCATCGGCATGACATGGCAATGGGAGGATAAGCACTTGCATCTTACCTTCTCCATCTCAGTCACTAGTTCAAGATTTCATGGTAAATGATCTATTCACTACTCTATGACTCGGCGCGAAGAGAAAGAAACACACCTTCCTCTAAAAAAGAAATAAGCACACATTTCTGTCCAACCAAAAAACTAAACATTGAACATATTTTAAGGTTCATAACCGGTAAGACTTTTATGCTACTATCATTTCCGCATATCAAAATGGGAATGCCTTTCAAAGTTTCACTTCTATATAAGTTTGAATGGATATGGGTATAATGCATAAATTATAATATGAATTATTTTTAATTATGTCATGCAATCGTAACTTGGTATATATTAGTCTTAGCTTGATATGTATTATTATGGGGTAAATGTGACACTGTCAATTACTTGGTATCCAGAACACACTACTAGGATAAGGCATTGTAGATGAGGATGCACACCTAACCACTACCCGGTGATGCCTCAAGGGTTAAGTGTTAATGCAACCGCACATATAGAAAATAAAGAAGATGCCTGAAATCCCCTTCTAATTTCTAGTTAATCATACGTCCTGCCATGGGCCGGTTTATGTATTAGACTGGATGAACATTTTCTTAATCACATAGCATGCCATGGATCAACGGCATTGTCTATCTTGCTAGCCTCGCAGGTGCACACGTATGGTAGAGGTTCGGATATGGAGTGGGAATATAAGGTGTCTTCACAAGATTGGAAATAAGTAAGCCTCGAGTCAAGGTTCACTCTCCGCTACTCTCCTTTCTTTGTTATGTGATTTCTTCAAAGAAAGCCCCTCTTATCCTGTGGATCCCCATCAAATCTATTCGTGCAAAGAATAAAAATGTTTGATCAGTAGGACGAGTGAAGAGTAGTGTAAGTCAAATAGATATGGGTGTGTCTCTCTCTCTATGTGTGTGTGTGTTGTGTGATTAGACGAGTAACGGGGAAGATGAGGACAAAAACAAGTATGCATGTTCAAGGAAAAAGGTTAATTATTAGGATGATACTAAATTTCAATGTCTACCAACAAGGCATCCCAATGTGGAAGTTTCCAAGAGCAAAAGTGAAATGCCATTCTTGATTAAACCATGATTCACTATAACAAAGTAATCTTTATGATTAAAAATCTTCTTTGAATGTATGTCCATATATGTACTAATGTTATGATCTTACATACTAGTGACATTTTTACATGTAAAATTGAACTGTTTTTCATTTCACTAAAAGCATGATGTATATTTAGCGTAACTAGTGTTAGTTGTAAGTCTTTCCATTTTGAGGTAGAGTTTTTTTTTTTTGAAACATCCGGGGTGCACCGACTTCATTGATTTAGAAGATAGCAGGCGGAAAACATTGTGATCAAGTGATCAGTGTGGCGAGTCAAAGAAAAAACATAAAGAGAAAGTAGAGCAAAAACCCTCTCCTAGGAAGCAATCTCATGATTGAATCCCCGAATGGGGCCTCTAGACAAACGACTCCTGCCAGCCTCCATTGTTGTTGGTCGCCACATCGTCGCTTGACGGTAACTTTGCTCGGAAGACACAGTTGTTTCTTTCCTTCCAGATCTCCCAGGATATCATCATCAGCATTGATTTGACTCCTTGCTTGTAAACATCAGGGGTCAGATTGATCATCTTCTGACAGTGAGCAATGGATGTCTGATTTGGTGCCATTCGGAGGCTGAGAGCAGCGCAGCCATGCCAAGAGGTGTCTCTTTGATAGATCAGGGTGGAGAAAGGGCATTCCCACATGAGATGTTTGGATGTCTCTAGGCTTCTCACGCACAGGGAACAAAAGTATCCATTCGGCCACCCTCTGCACTGAAGCCGAACGTGGGCCCATAGTCTGTTGCCATGCAGCAACCAAGCAAAAAACATTACATTGCCAGGAGCCCAAGCTTTCCAGATGATTGATTTGAATCCAACCGCAGGCGGTACTTGGATGAATTGGTAGCGGTATGCCAAGCGGGCCGTATAGGAGCTGCCGCCTCCGGCCGTCCATCTGATTTGATTCGGAGTTTCAGCTAAAATAACAATATCCGAACTCTGATTTTTTTGCCAAAGCTGCAACAAGTCATGGGCGATCTCGAAGGTGTTGCCATGCTATAAGTCTCTGATCCATTGGTCATTAACAAGGGCCGATGCCACCGTTCTGTTCTTTCTTCTGGTGTGGTTGTATAGGGCTGGGAAGACGGAGCACAGGATGGCTGGTCCAAGCCAGGAGCATTTCCAAATAGTCGTTGACTGAGGTAGAGTTTTCAAAAGTGTTTTTTCTACCACGCATGGGATACAGCGTGTACGTCCACACTCCGTCGTTGATTTCATATTCATTCCATGTATTCACCGTCCATACATCCACGTGATGTTTTTCTCCGTGTTTCAGATTGTATTGTAATGTTTTATTTTGTACCAGCAAATAAGAGTGCACTTGTTTTAGATGGAATTAGTTGGTACACAACTACTGAGGGAAATAAAATGGTATACTTTTTGAGAAAAAGAAAGAAAATATAATTTGGTCTAGAACTTTGAAATGGAAAAAAAGATGGATGAAACACTTTGTAGCATCATAATTCTTTTTGGAAGTACCTAGAACTCATCTAGATGATATATAATTTTGTCTCATTCACCTGGAAAACAAGAACAGATACAATCCATATCAGCACACATGCATCTTATAGCATCACATCCAATGGCTATAAAAGGTGAATGAGACAAAATTATATCTTATCTAGATGAGTTTTAGCAAAACTGATTTTTTTTTTGTGACGCACTGAAAAAAACATGGCACGGGTACTGAAGCAATGATGGAGGGTGAATCCCTGCATGCTGAGAGTGGTTTTTCTGCACCCCACCTCGATGCACCCCGGTGCACCCATGTAAAAAGAACATACCAAAACATTTTGAAAAAATATAAAACTTTGTGGGAATTATCATACACGCTTGCTGAAATATGTGTGCATCGTAGAATATCATATATTTATCCAGAGTCTTGACTCCCTCTTCATCCTAACTACAGATGTGTTCATCGTGATGGCTTTTAAGGCGTAGTGTAGAATGTAGAGTAATATCTGCATTCACGGCATTGAAGTTTCAGTTAAAGCCAATGCGCGCCGTCCCTTCCTGCGCGGCACCGGCCGCTCCTCGCCTTCAGTTACTAGTTACCGCCATTTCAAGACGTCGCGGGGAGAGTTTGCAGATGAGCGGCAACCTCCAGAGGAAGCATCCGAAACACTGGTGACTTGGCCGTCCTCTGCTGAACTCACCCTGGTGCCAGTGTACCTCCATCCCCGGGCTGTGCCCAGCATCAGCAAGCGTTGTCGCGAGGGAAGAGTTGGAGGCGGTGCAGCCGCGGTGACGCGCGCCACGGCAGTTTCGATCAGACCAGCGCGCAGCGCACGATCTCGCCGGCCCCTCCTCGCTCTCTCTCGCACGCCTTTTTACTACTAGTTGCTTCCGTTTCCTCACGTCGCGCAGAGGAGCGGCCACTGGAGGAGGCGGGGCTCCGTCAATCCGCGAGCATAGCGTTGTTCTTTTCCGCGGTGAAGTTGCACCACTTTAAACTTTGCAGCACAACAACGAGTAATTGAAACTAAGTGACTGGAGCGTTCTCGGCTACACCTAGCTGGCCGTAAGCGTCAGGAACTCGTGTCTATGGATGATGATGAACTCGTCATTGGTGCCTATCTAACTGAAGTTGCCACGAAACATATTTGACAAAATACATTTGCAGCCGAGTACAAGCGGCGGGCGGTGTCCCAGTGCACTCCTCACGTCACATGCATGCAACAGTTGCAGCCGTACATGTGCTTCAAGCTTCCGGTGGGACTTTTTTAGGGATTTTTTTTGCGGGATTTCTGTATGTACAGTAAGACGCGCACATACTGGCATGCACACTGCGTCACTCAACCGTGTACTCATCTGCAGATGTGGTCAGACATAGTTCGTCGCAACTTCATTGACTCATCGTTTGATCATCATCTGTAGACTCGAGCAGACGCTTAAACCCAGCCTGAGGATATCAAGTGCGTCACTCGCATGGACGTGCATGCACCGCGCGCTCATCTGTCAACGCTCAAGGGACGGGTGCTGCTTGGGCGACACATGCACGCATGCACACATACTTTTGATGATTTTGATGATCGAAATGTGCTAGCAAAGCGGCATACCATTTTTCGCAAAACAAGAGGCATGCTATTCTTTCGCAAAACGAGTTAAAACGTAGAATTTTTTCCCTTTGCATACAAACCAAGAATTGGCAACCCTATGAATGGATTCGGCCGGTTGAGAGGCTGTTGTGCTTTGGATTTTATTATCCACCGAATCACGAAATTAATTCTTACTTGTAATAGCATACCATACTTGTTTGACATATTCATAACAGAAAGGATGATCCTTTTCTTGTACTAGCTGATAAAGCAAGCTTGCATGCACGCCAATACCCAAAAAAGCTTTTCATCCATGCATATGAAATACCCCAAATATGCATCATCGTGCTTAGTGAAGTGAAAGGCGCAGTTTCCTTTATATGTAAAAGATGTCACTAGTATATGATATCATAACATTAGTACATACTAGCAAAAGAGCCCGTGCGTTGCAACGGGAGAGAAAACATAACACACGCTCTTAACCCAACAACCATCACTCAAGATCATAATATGTCAATTTCCTTTATTTTTACGAGGCAACATATTTGTGTTGTCGTTTATCCTACTTCTCACACTCGCCGGCGAAGGCCTCGGTGTTCACACAAAACAAAATAAAACGTGTTTGAATATTATTAATTCTAAGACGTCTCTCTCTCCCTCCATCTCCTCCCTCTCCCTCTCGCTCTCTCTCTCTCTCTCTCTCTCTCTCTCTCTCTCTCTCTCTCTCTCTCTCTCTCTCTCTCTCGCTTTCTCTCACTCTCGCGATGAGAAATCTGTTGTTTTACCCTGCGACATTTTTCAGAGGTATGCATGTGTAGTTATTGATATTTTATATTCCCTCTATTATAATGGGGTGTTTATTTGCAATCTGGATAGCCGCCGGTACGAAAGAAAAAACGGAGGTTGAGCTATAAATTATAAGTTTGCTTTCAAAATAATATTTTAAAAATATTTAACAGGTAAAATTAACATCATATTTAGATTCCACACATTTTTCTAAAAATATTTCATATATAATATGTTAAAATCGAAGTTACAGTTTAAAAGATACGTATAATTTAGAAAATCATTTATTTGACTTAAATATATTCCAAAATAAAATTTAAAACACTTAACAGGTAAAAATAATCCCATATTCATATTCTACATATTTTTCTAATCAAATTTCATATATAACATGTTCAAATCGGAGTTACGGTATAAGGATGATTTTTAAAAGCATTTATTCATTTGACTTAAATATGATCCGCGGATGAATTACCTAAAACATCAGGGGGGTTTTCAAAAAATATAAAATAACGGTTCGGGAGTGGCTGAAACCCGGACTGCGGGTCGATTTCAAGAAAACACAGGGAATTTTGTGTAAAATACGAAAAACGATTCGATTTTACTTAAAACAGGACTGTGGGTTGAATTCTCTGAAATAGAGGGACTTTTAAGAAAAATGCCATGACGGACGAGAAAAACCCAATTTTCTTTATTATTAGGTAAAGATATGGATATACTTCGAAAGAAGGATTTCAATCACAAATACAAATTGGTTATAGTGAATCATGTGCTAATCAAGAATGATGATTCACTTTTTCTCTTGGATACTTCCACATTGAAACACCTTGTTGGTAGAGATAGCAATGTAGCATCCATCCAAATGTGTGCATGATGGCAAGGTTTGGCCGATCTCGCATAATGGTGATATATCAATTTCTCTTCACTCATAGAAAACAGGCCCGATTAAGTCACGAACCGGGACCAAAGGGGACATCGGTCTTGGTTCGTGAGGCCTAGGCGTCGGCCAGGCCTCGGGGGCCATCGTTCCCGGTTCCTGTGACCCCTTTAGTCCCGGTTCTAGACTCGAACCGGGACCAACGGGCCTCACTCCTGTCCGCTCCTGGCCCAGCACCTTTGGTCCCGGTTGGTGGCTGGAACGGAAACCAAAGGTTGTCCTTTATATATACCCCCACCCCTGCCCGCGAGTAGAGCCATTGCTCTGTTTTTTTGGCTTCGTGAGGAGAGGTGTGTGTGTGTTGCTCTAGCTCACCTCCTATGCACATCAGGTGTTCAATGAAATGCACGAGCCACACTTAAGCTTTCTCCTCTCCAAGCTCCTTGTCCAAGCTCCACTTTCCTCAATATTTGTCCAGGTTTGCTTGTCTGTCCTATCATGTCGCCGTCCTCACTGCTGTCGGTCGCCCGCGCCGATCTCGTCACCAGCACCGCTGTGGTGAGCCTCTTGTTCTTATCTTCTTTCTGAAAGAAAAAAAAAATCTTACTTGTAAGATTTAGATAGATACTTGTATAATTTTCTTACTTTTATTATTGTTTGTTATTATATAGTGCCATGATTTTGGTATTCGCCCCCGTCGGCCCTCGTCCTGTCTATGATTTGGATGTGGTGTATTATCTTTTATAACTATTTGTTTCATTTAGTGTGTATGACAATTATGCCGACCAACGTGACATAGATGTTTTTTATGTAGGAGGTATGTGAACCGGAAATTCCAACCGACTCTATCGTCGAAAGGTAAAATTTGGTTGAAAAAGAAAACAATTACTTGAAAGAAAAATTCTAAATAGTTGAAGAGTAGAAGATGAAATTGGAGTTGCATGTTGCCGATGTCGTCGATGATCACAAGATAAAAATGGATGCAATGCGCTCGAAGATTAGAAAGAATCAAAAATATGGCATTCATACCGAGGCTTGGTATCAATATGTCGTTGGATCAATTGTTACCTTAGTTGCGATAATGATCGTATTTTTGTTGTTAGATTGAAATGTTTTACATAGTTTTAGTGTATGGTTTAATTAGATGCTTTAGAGAGTTATATGTTTTTCAATGTGAGAACTATGTATGAACTTTAGTTGTGATGATGAACTTCTATTGATTTGGTCACTTCTCTATTTATGATGTTTTGTATGCGAAGTGCATCCAGTTTTTGCCGTAACCCTCTCAACTTTTTAGCACATGCTATGTGGGTGAAATGATGATACAATGCCAACTTTCAATCTATTCAGAGTTCATATGCAATGCTTTTCAATTTCGAGGTCATTTAGCTAAAAAAAATAGTAAATGCATGAAAAATACCAAATGAAGTCACAAAGGGATGAAAATTGATAATGTGGCTTTGAATGGTGCATTTTTAACATACAAAAAGTCTGGAGTTCAAATAAGTTCAAAATTTGAAATGCCTTTGTAACAGACGAGTTTTCGTCCGAAACCCTGATACTTCGAAAGAGATTGTCCATTTTGCACACGAAGTGCATCCAATTTTTGCCGTAACCCTCTCAACTTTTTAGCACATGCTATGTGGGTGAAATGATGATACCATGCCAACTTTAAACCTTTTTCAGAGTTCATTTGTAGTGTTTTTCATTTTCAGGGTCATTTAGCTCCAAAAAATCAGTAAATGCATGAAAAATACCAAATGAAGTCACAAAGGGTTGGAAATTGATGATATAGCTTTGAATGGTGCATTTTGAACACACACAAAAGTTTGGAGTTCAAATAAGTTCAAAAAAATAAAATGCCTTCGTAACAGATGAGTTTTCGTTTGAAACCCTGATACTTCGAAAGAGATTGTACATTTTATACACGAAGTGCATCCAGTTTTTGTTGTAACCCTCTCAACTTTTTAGCACATGCTATGTGGGTGAAACGATGATACCATGCCAACTTTGAACCTTCATAGTTCAATTGTAGTGCTTTCCAATTTCAGGGTCATTTAGCTCAAAAAAAATCAGTAAATGCATGAAAAATACCAAATGAAGTCACAAAGGGTTGAACATTTATGATGTGGCTTTGAATGGTGCATTTTGAGCACACAAAAATTCTGGTGTTCAAATAAGTTAAAAAAATGAAATGCATTTGTAACATATGAGTTTTCATCCGTGTCGGGGGAAACTGTCCACCACGAGCACCTATGGGACCGGAGCCCCTTCTACGTTGCGGTAAGGGAGCGGAGGGAGCACGAAGAGCGGATCGAGGAGCGCACGCGGGCAGTTTACCCAGGTTCGGGCCGCGCGGACGCGTAAAACCCTACTCCTGCTTGGATTGTATTGAGTTCTTGGGCTCGGGAGCTTGAAGAGCTAGCTACACCGAGCAAGAGAGATGTCTAGGTTCCGAACCCTTTCTACGTTGTGCATGGGCCTCCTTTTATAGCTCAAGGGGTCACCGACAGGTGTCAACGTAGAGGAGGGTAAAAATGTAACTTTGGTGGTAGTTGTAATAGTGCGGGAACAGTGCATGAACAGTGGATGAACAGTGGTCTTCACCTAACTTTGACAGTGGGGGACAAGGGCATTAAGTGCCCGTCGCCGTCGATCCCAAAAGCGCCCGTCCATGCTTCTCCGTTCGCCACGGCGGTAGCCTCGTCACCGTGGCGTGCCACCGTGTCCCCCAGGCTGCACAGCCATCCGCCACGCGTCCCTGGAAGGGCCCCAGGGCGACGCGTGGGCCGATGAGCTAGAGCGCGGGCACACAGCGCAGGCTTCCCCCGGCAAGCACCTTGCCGGGGTCTTGATCTTGCCGGGCCCGGAAGCTTGTCGCTCCCCGGGCCCTGCCGGGGCGCAGGGTGCGCCGAGGCATGTCTTCTGTGATGCAGTCTTCTGGTCTTCCTGGCAAGCTCCTCTTGCCAGGGTCTTGTGTTAATGTGATAATCTTGAGCCTGGTGCGGCCTTCCCGGCAAGCTCCACTTGACGGGGTCTTGATCTTCTGTCTTGTATACTTTGTTTGTGAATGGCTTTATAAGGACCGAAAAGGTTTCCGGCGAGCACGTGGTAGACCCTGCCGCGGGAAGATGCTACTGCCCGTGCACAAGTTGGGGTACTAAGGTACCCCTATCTTAGTACACCGACAGGAGCCCCCGGGCCTGGGCCACACACGGTGCCGAGCGCTGTTGGGCCAGGCCCAAAACAGTGCACGGGCACGCGCGGCCCACGGCACGCCGAATCCCCTTCCGCATCCGCCGCGCCCCTCCCTAACGGCACACGTCGATTGCGGCGTCGTGGGAGAGATCGTGGCTTCGTTCTTTAATGGGAAATGCGGAGCGTCCCCCACTCCCCCCTTAAAAGCAGAGGAAGCAGGGGCAGTTTCCCTCCTTCGTCTTCATTGCGCCTTCATCCTCCAGAAAACCTCCGCTGCTCTTTGCCTCCACCCCTCCTCCGCCGTCTTCCGCATCCGCGGCGCCGTCGAGCTCCTCGCCCCTTCCCTCGCCGCCTCCGCCATGGCTCCGAAGAGCGAGAAGGCGAAAGCGGAGAAGACCAAGAAGGAGAAGTCCGAGCAGGCGGCGAAGCTTGCCGCCCTGCGGAAGAGGAACGTGGTCTTCGCGCCGAGGCTCGGCACGAAGGAGCTGTGGAACAAGTACTATCTCTTCTGGTCCGGGGAGACCAAAGCTCATCCCCGCACCAGAGCCTTCCCCGCCGTCGCCAGAGATTTGTTTCCCGGCGGGTATTTCTTCTTTGCTGTCTTCTTCCATTGTGGATTGTGCCCTCCGTACTCGGAGTTTTTCTGTGATATTATGAACACATACGGCCTCCACCTCCTAGACTTTACCCCCAACGCCATCCTTACGATGGCCGTTTTCGCACATCTGTGCAAAAACTATGTGGGGATCCATCCAAACGCACTACACCA
Source organism: Secale cereale (assembly GCA_902687465.1). Classification (NCBI taxonomy): domain Eukaryota; kingdom Viridiplantae; phylum Streptophyta; class Magnoliopsida; order Poales; family Poaceae; genus Secale; species Secale cereale. The sequence goes on along the minus strand of LR738709.1, from coordinate 681,200,814 downwards.
CGAACCCATCTATAGCTACGCATGTGCTCCAACGAAATAAGCATGCGTTGCTGAATTGAAGCCCCACTTCCCACGACTATTATTCCATAACCACTTCCCTCCTATGAATAAGTGGATCGATTGCGTGAGGTAAACAAAATGGATAGATTACGTAACTTCCCCTTAGGATCGTCCTGATATCCTCCTCCCCCACTGCGAATAACAGTGCACGGCGCCGCCGCCACCACCACCACCATATGACACCATGCCGCCGCCGCCGCCACCACCATATGACACCATGCCGTCGGCCATGTGTTTGGGCAAGCCCCGATCTGGATTCCCCCAGTTTACCTCGACCCTCCACACTTGGGCCGCCTCAACCGCGCCCCGTGCGATCCCAACGTGGTGCGTTTCGCAATCATTCCGACACCGAGCCACCGACGAAGGCTGGATGCCCCTGCATCACCGACCTCGGATGACCACCATTGATCTTCGACATCTCCTGAGCAGCGACCATTATCTTCGGCTATGTAGGTGGTTCAATCTCTCTTGCCGCTTTTAGTTTATTGATTTATTTGATCAGTTCTTTCTTTATTGAATCTCTCCCTGCGTTGTTTTTTCCCCAACCACGGCCACTCTTTTCAGGGTAAGATGCCATAGGATCCAATCAACCATCGCCTGACCTGGATGTATCCCACTCAATGAAGGTGACTGCTTCCTTTTCCCAAATTACACTGCATGACCTGTACCCCTGATTTCTACAACATTATTGACACTTTGGTGCTCCTATGATGTTTGGCGAATTCGGACTTCCCCTGTTGCTCATGCGTGAATTATTCATTTTTGGATTGAGGAGTGTGTCCATCTATGTTGATTCCAATAATTCATAAATCTTATCTTACTACTGCCATGATTACGTTTTGGCTAGTGGACCTCTAATTTAGATTTCTAGACTCTAGAGTACAAATTTATTATGCAAATCTGGACGATTGTGTTTGATGTCAGCTGTATGCAACATTAGGGCCTGATTAGGGGTGTAGCCGAGTTTTTTTAAGAAAATTGTGAGGAGAGGACCCTATCGTAATATTAACTTGAAAAGGAGTCAAGCTCCTGGAAGAGCTTGGGTTACATGCAACCCATTGTGCAAGCAGAAACAACGGGGAGTGGGGGTACAGAGAACATGATCCAAACGGACGAAAAAAAGAAAGGATAGCTAAGACTGAACTAGGTCGGCCAATGTCCAAACCATTTCTGAATCGAGCTAAGCACATTTTTTTTTGCTTTGAACACCCAGATTTTCACAATTCCACTCATTGATTCACAACGAGTTCATCAGGTGCTCTAATGTTGTCAAACACTTTCTAGTTCCGAGGTAGCGAAATGCTCCATATAATAGCAATACTCACCATATCTCACACCCCTTTGTTTATGCCGAGGGAACTTATTCCTGAAGTTGCAGAAGATGTCGATCGGATCTGAAATTCCCCTGAACTATTTATGTCGCGGGAGTAGCCGAATTGTTGTTTGGTCAGAGAAACAAGAGTGATGCTCCATCATCAGTTTGACTCTTTTCCGAAACAATTGCTGGTCCATGAGGCACAGTAAGATTTCAAATTCCCTTACTCTCACGACTTTGCAAGATTTGTGTTCATGTATTTTTTTTTGCGGATGAGTGTTCATGTCTTCCCATGAAGTTGTACGTTACTTCCCATGAGGATAGGTGCAGCTGCATGCAGCAAAGAGGTGATAATTTTATTCCCAAAGATGGCATCCCCATCTTAACAGTCTACATGTTCGCTTTCTATCATGAATATTTATATTGAAGTGGCGCGGCATGTGTCTCGTGGTAGGGTATGGCAATGGCTGCTCACACCGGAGTAAATTGCTGAAAGCCACCACATTTGTGGCGCGGATACTCGAAAACCACCACTTTTGCCAGAAGTTTCAAAAAATCAGCACTTCCGCGGCAAGTGAGTAACAGATTGCATTAAACAAGCTGTGAACCGCGACTAACAGCAAACCTGAGAAGTTGGGCCCACTTGCAGGTCCAGGGGTGTGGATGCGCAGAGACGGACACTAGCGGCGTTTGTAAACAGGTTCGGGCCCATGTACACACCGACCCACAGCCACTCGTTCCGCCCCCATAGTAGATCTCGCCATGGCCGCCACCGGAGCTCTCTGCTCCTCGCCGCCGTGGGAGCCTTCCCTCCTACAGGCCGCCTCTGAGTTGGGGGCGCCGCTGGCGGCGCCGATGAGCCTGACCCCAGGGACGATTCATGCCGCCTCACCCTCTCCCACCCAGACACGCCGGCGCCGTTCCACCACCAACGACGCTCCACAGGGGGAGAGGTCGGGAGCTCCGGTGAAGGACGCGCGCACGAGCTCCCTTGCAGTTGTCCCTGGTGTCATCGTCGGGCTTGGTTCGTGGCCGACGCCAGCCAAAGCTCGCCGTCGAGCGCGTGTGCGGGTACGGGAACTCGGCTCTGACCAAATCAACGACGACGACCATGGGCGGGAGCTCGGCTACGGTCAAATCGACGACCACGGCCATGGGCGGGAGCTCGGCTCCGGCCAAATCGACGACCACGACCACGGGTGGGAGCTCGGCTCCGACCAAATCGACGACCATGGCCATGGGCGGGAGCTTGGTTCCGACCAAATCGACGGCTACGGCAATGGGCGGGAGCTTGGTTCTGACCAAATCGATGCTACGGTCTAGGACGCCGCCGCCCCACACCCTGTGCTGCGACTGGCCCTCTTCCCGCCCCGAGATGTGGCACCGTCGCCGTCCCTTGCGCCACCGCCAGTGTTGTTCCTCCTCTGGTCGCCGCTGCACAACAGGTGGCTAACGTCCGTCTCCTCGCCCCCATTTGCAAATGCCACGTGGCCCGGCAGGTGGGCCCGACCAGTCAGTTTTGCTGTTAGAGGCAGCTCAATTTCGAATCAGTGCAATCTGTTACTCACTTGCCGCGGAAGCGGTGGTTTTTTGAAACTTTTGGGAAAAGTGGTGGTTTTGGAGTATCCGCGCCACAAATGTGGTGGCTTTCAGCAATTTACTCCTCACACCGCACATGTCCTCTAGGTCCAGGACTTTGCATATTTTTGCAGTGCACCTTCCCACCACGCGTTTGGCGAAATGTCTTTGAGATCAAAATTACTTTATGAATTTGGACAGTATATGCTATCTATCCTTTTATGTTATCCATAAATATTTAGAATCTGAAGTTTATAATCTAAAAGAACCGAGCTGACAAAAAATATGTTTCCCCTTAGATTTGCAGAATGCTGAACCATGACCTTGGATCCTTACACTACAATGGCAGCGGCAGCATTTAGGACAGGTAATGACATGATACATTAATTACTCGATTATGTTGTCCGTTCATTTCCCTTTTGACCATATAAGCTCTTACCGAGCAGGGGAGATTTTTTTAATACCATTACTATCAGGATGGAGGCAAATCAGTTCTAAATCCAACCCATTTTTAACATATGCTTTGGGGAGTATTGCACGACACTGTTTTTTTCATCTAAGTAAAACATAATGATAGCTTGCTGCAGTCCTATAAAAGTAAGATGCAAAGTTTTTCTAGTGTGAAGATGTAATTATTTGGCTATAGCTTTCGAAAATCTTCATTTTTTTTGTCTTTCATGTACCAACCTACCACAAAAAAGGACATACTATATTGTAACTGAACCTTATGACATTTGGTGACAAACTAACACTATGCACGCACATATTTACTTAGTTCAATTCTGTGCAATAATATAACAGTCCACATTGTATGAGGTCATTCATTCAATATACAAAGTGGAAAAATATTGATGGTTTAGAACTTGCCACTATATAGATGGAACCCGATTAACTATTGCATGGCCATCAACCTTTGTATGTTGATCCTCTAAATTTTACTACTTTATTAACTTGATTTTCTCTGCCATAAGTTACTGATTTCATTTACTTGTTGCAGATCACCCAACATAAATTCATGGCGCAAGGCTCAGGATGTTGATTGCAAAGGCCGTGAATGGGCTACTTAGATAATTTCACATTTCGTTTTAGTAGGTTATTTTTTAGGCCTCAAGCATTATTTTTTTAGAATGGCGGAGATATTGGTTGGAAGGTCGAGAGTTGGCCTGCTACTACATAGTTTCACATCTTGTAATTTTTGGATCGTGTTCTTTGTAATGCAACAGAATCAATTTAATACATGTGACATTTGGGTTTATTATATTGTGGTCTTCTTATGCACTATCGATATTGACCTAATAATTCTTGATGAAAATATACAAGGTACCCTTATTTTTTCATGCTATGGGGCAATGCTTCCAGACGTTGTAATGGTCCATTTGAAAATCCTGTTGTGGAGGGTAGCCGCCAACGCATATGAAGTGTTGTTATGCTTTAACTCCATGTGTTGCTCTCTTACAACACATATCCGTGCCACTTACCAACGCATGTATATACGTTGTTGTAGACCCTTCCAACGCCATCAACGACAACGCATAATAATCCGTTGGGGTAGTCCTTAGCAACGCTTATATGGACCTACGACAACACATCGATGCGTTGCTGAAGGGGGGTTCCTGTTGTAGTGACGTAGCACTCTTTCGCCATTTCTTTATGCCTAGAGTAGAGGCTGGCGCTCCCCTCTCCGGCGGCATCTCCTGGATCTTCCGGTTGAACAAGAAGGATTCATACCTGAAGGGAGAACTCCGCGGCAAGTGGGAAGAATGGCGTGCAGATTAGTGTTGGGTAGTAGAGGACAAGCCGGAGCCTTTCACTGCGCCGCGCACAACTGCCATAGTGCGGGGCAGAGACTGGAGCGACTTGGCCCCGGAGGACGGCAAGCTCAATATTGCCCTCATCAGGATACTTCGCCTCCGGGTAGCCAAATTGACCATTGGAGAGGTAGGGGCAGATTTCCTCCGCCGCCGCATTGCCCCTTTACAAGAAAGGAAAAGGCCAGCATGGGAATTTGGCAATGCGGCGGATATTATGAGGCTGCGCCCGGGATTGAACTTCAACTTCACTGCTTTGGAGCTGAAGGGGATGGTCCGGGAGCTCTTCAAGCATGACCCGGCCCATCCGGAGTGGTTTAGATCTCCCCGGGGAGTGGTGCCGCTGTGCAACATCACTGCCCGGGATTCCTTGCGCGCGATGATGCCCGCGTGCGATTCCCACGGAGTCGACCCCACCTGGATAGAGCCTCCGCCAGATGCAATACTGAGTTTCTTCGACAATTTGGTCGAGGTGCCCAAGAACCCCGAGGAGAACAGGGGCCTTACCCGTGCCACTACGGCCCGGGATTTAGCTTATATTGCTTCCCGGATGGAAGAAGCCGCCGCGGCCGTAGCGGCGGGAGATTTCGGATTCACCGTCGACGAGGCGCAGGCCGCGGACGAGGCGTGCCAAGCAGAGGAGGCAGAGATCCGCAGGCTGCTCAAGCTTCCGCCCGACGAGTTTGCCGGGGTTCCTTCGCTGAGGCATGCCGGGATTCCCGGGATTGTGAGCGAGGCCGCCGCAGGAGGCGAGGTTGCCGGAGGGAGCAGAGTCTCAGGACATGATGCTGGACCCAGCGGGCCCGCTGGGGAGGAGGAGGAGGAGGACGTCGAGGCCAATGAAGACACCGGCGGATCTCTAGGACTTGACGACGACGCCTCCTCGTCCTCAGAGAACTCCCCGCCTCCGGCAAGTCCCACGCAAGCGCCGAGGAAACGCCTCCGCAAGGCGGCTACAGTGACGAGGACGCAGGCGCCTCGACAGCAGCCTGCTCGCCGGGCGGCGCGCGCCACCAGAGCGAGCCAAGCCGCGACGGAGGCGCCCCGCGCACCAGCGCCAAGCGGAGGGGGATCCTCCCGGAGCGGAACGGCCGCTCCGCCTGCTCCTCGGGCCTCGGCGTCAACGGAGGCTGGGTCTTCGCAGCCCCCAGCCCCGGAGACCGCCAAGCGCCCGAGGGAGCCTTCTCCTCCTGCTCCTCGCGCGGGAGCACTCAGGTGGAGTTCGATTTCTCCGCCCTCAGCTCCGACGACGACGAGGAAGAGGAGTAAGTGTTTGTAATTTGTAACTTCTTCGATTCTGTCTTGATTCTTTCTTTGATGATTCTGATCTTGTTCTTGCTTTGCTTTCAGGACCCTGACCCAGTGGATGGCGAAGAGGGCCAAGATCCCCGTGGTTGAGGTCGAAGACGACTCGCCCGTCGCGGCGACAGGGGACGCGCCGGCGACGAACTTGCCGGATCAACCCGCTGCTCCGAGGAGCAGCCCCCAGCGCAGCCCCCAGCGTAAGTCTGGTCTTGAGCTTTCCGTTCGTCGGGCGCACTTGAGGTTTTTGCTTGTACTAATATCTTGTTGCCTTGTTTGTCTTGCGCAGAAGTGGAGCCGCAGCCGCAGGAGCAACCGGAGGTCACCCCCGAGGAGCTGCATGTTCCACCCTCCCCGCCGAAGGTGAACTCCCCGGCGAGGGAGAGCGCTCCGCCAAGGACGGGCACCCCGCCGAGGGCGGGCACCCCGCCAAGGGCGAGCAGCCCGACAAGGGTGGCCACCCCGCCAAGGGAGGGCGCGGGCGGCCCTCCGCCAGTAGGGGCCACCGCTCCACCGCCAAGGGAGAACTCCCCGGCGAGGGAGCCTGTCGTCGAAGAAATCCGCGAAGGTGAGTCTTGTAGCTTTATCTTCTTGAACTTGTCTTTTCGGATATTTGCTTGATCTTTTCTTTCCTTTTTCTTCTGTTAGATCCTCCTGCACCGGAGCGGATGGAGACGGAGACCGCCGGCGAGGAGGTCGCGCACGGAGACGGCGGCAACGCCACTGCCACTGAGGGCATGGCTGGAGCCGACGAGCCCGCTGCTGAGGAGACTGCCCCGACCGCAGACACCGCGGCTGGGGAGAGGGACGGCGACCACACTACGGGCCCGGAGGCAGCAGGAGCATCTAGCGCTGCACCGGCCGCCGATCCCTCAGCCGCCAAGGAGCAGCCAGGCGTTGATCTTGAGGCCCCCAATGGCGTCTTCATACAAGTCCCTTGGGGGTCCTCGTCGCGAGCCCCCGTGGAGGGAGAGACCTTTGATGGAGAGGTCCTCGCCTCCGCAGGGTTGAAGATTGTCGAAGCACTTGGCGGTGGAGACGAGCCCGAAGAGGAGAAGCTCCTTCGCCGGCTACTGGCCCTTTACCGGGCCAGGCAGGCGAAGCTGGATTCCCGGGAAGCTCTTGCCGCCAAGGCTGGAGTCGATTTGGAGAAGCGCGCTGCCGAACTCCGCGCTGCCAACCAGGCAGCTCTCCGCAACTTGGCGGAGGAGCGTGAAGGGCTTGCCGAGGAGCAGCAAGCCTTCCTCCTGGAGAAGGCTGAGGCAGAGGAGCGGCAGCGGCTGGACGCCGAGGAGTTATCTTGGCGGGAAGGGGCGCTCAACCAGCGGAAGGTTGAGCTCGACGCCCATGACGACGAGCTCACCGCCCGGGAGCAGGCTCTTGGCGGGGCCCTGAAGGAGGCAAAGGAAGCTGCTGCCGCCGCAGAAACCGCCAAGAGGGAACTGGAGCTCAAGGTTGATCAGCTGGAGCGGTACCTTAAAGCAAGTGAGGACAGAGTCACCGCGCTCAACGTGGAGTGGGAGAAGGACGCCCACACCAACTCCGACTTGCAGGTACGCCTCTCCAAGAAGGGCGACGAGCTTACTGCTGCCAAAGATTCAATCGCTGACTTGGAGTTGAAGGTCTCCACCTTGACTGATTCACTTGACGCTGCCCGGGACCGCGAAACGAAGTTGAAGGACGAGCTCCGCAAGGAACGAGGCCTAGTGGAGAGCGCCGCCACTTCAGCGAACAACTTCAGCCGGGCTGTGGAGCAGTGGACCGACGATCTGGTCGCCTCTGCTGCCAACATTGACAAGGAGCTGATGGCGCTGAGGGTGGAGCATCTTGTTTATTCTCCGGACGAGAATCTCCCCCACAGCGCCAAGTTAAGTCTCTTCTTCAGGGGAATCGCGCCGGCGCTTGCACGGCTGCAGGAGAAGCTCCCCGCGCAGCTGGCCGAGGAGTCGCGTCAGCTCTGCGCAGGTACCTTGGAGCGCGTCTTGACGAAGATAGTCTACCGCAATCCTGGCATCAATCTTGTCAACGTCCTCCGCAGCTTGCCGGACGATGCAGATCAGGAGGCGTTGAAGGCGCAGGTCGCCCACATCGTCGCCAAGGTGAACAAGATCTCAAGGCGTGAAGGCGACCGCGTAGACTAGGCTTCCTCCTTTCTGTTTCCTTTGCTACTGCAAAGTGTGTTATGAACATGAATCAATTAGTTATTGCGACAAGTTATCTCTATAATATATTATCTTATTTCCGAGCAATTGACGCATTGTTATCTCCCTTGCTTTTGGTCCTTTACTTTGTATGCTTTTTACCCTACGCTTTTAGGGAACTTGCCGGCAAGGGGCCCTTGCCGCGAGCGCTGAGTGCTGGACTCCGAGCAGCCTGCTGGCAAAGGCTTTACCGGCAAGTGACCTTGCCGCAGCTAGTCGCAACGCACTTAGCTTGCTGAGCGAACTCGAAAACGAAGCAAGGGCGCGACACTTGTCGCAGCTCACTTAAGCCGTTGAGCGTACTCGAGAACAAAGTAAGGGTGCGGCTAGCCACGGGTAGGTTCCTCCGCGCACAGGTTTACCATACAAAGTGTGGTTGTTCAAGGAAGATAACTAAAATTTAAAAATTTGAACTGCTCAAATTCTGGTAACTTAGCTTTCATATATTGCTCGTTCCCCGATAAGGTTTCTCTTTCTTGAACAGCACTTGGTTCACACCTCCACCTCCTTCCCCCCCGGCAAACTTGTGCGCGAGGAATGTTCCTTCTGCTTAAGAGGGAAAGAAAAAGAGGAGGAGGAAAAACAAGTATTGGGCTTCTTGGCCCATTAATGCTTACCGGAGATGTGGGTTGCACAAGATGCCAAATAACGCATGCAAATAACAAAGAAAAGCATGGAAATGGCAAATAGTGCGAAACACAAAAGCTTTACTGATGCACGGGGTCTGCGCCCGGCTTTGTACAAAGGTTTACATGCGACAGCGGCAAAACTCGTACAAAAGGTGGTTGCCGGAGCGGATCACGGCAACCGCGCCTTATGGGTGAAACTTGCGAAGATGCTCTATGTTCCAGGAATTGCTCACCGGTAAGCCTTCTTCGGTCTCAAGGCGGACATCGCCGGGCCTTGTGACTTGTCTCACCCGATAAGGGCCTTCCCACTTCGGCGTCAACTTGTTGGAATTCTTGGCGGACTGAACACGCCGAAGAACAAGGTCGCCTTCCTCGAGACTCATGGCCTTAACCTTGCGGCTATGATTGCGGCGCAAGGCTTGCTGGTATCGAGCAGCTCGTACAGCAGCCTAGAGACGTTCCTCCTCGAGGAGCAATGCATCATCTTGTCGCAGTTGCTCTTGCTCGAGCTCATCATAAGCGAGCACTCGAGGAGATCCGTATACGAGTTCCGTGGGGAGAACTGCCTCTGCCCCATAGACAAGGGCAAAGGGTGTCTGTCCGGTGGCTCGACTTGGTGTCGTTCTGATTGACCAAAGAGCCGCCGGCAACTCCTCTATCCAGTTTCTTCCGCACTTGCGCAGCCTGTCGAAGGTTCTTGTCTTGAGCCCGCGCAGCACTTCAGCATTGGCCCTCTCCGCTTGACCATTGCTCCTCGGGTGAGCAACGGAAGCGAAGCAGACCTTGGCGCCAAGGTCTTGGACGTACTGCATGAAGGTGCGACTTGTGAACTGTGTGCCGTTGTCGGTGATGATCCTGTTAGGGATTTCGAAACGGCAAACAATTGACCTGAAGAACCTGACTGCTGACTGTGCTGTCACCTTTCTCACTGGTTCCACTTCTGGCCACTTTGTGAACTTGTCGATTGCAACGTACAAGTACTCAAAGCCCCCGACAGCACGGGGGAAGGGGCCGAGGATATCGAGCCCCCAGACCGAGAAGGGCCAGGACAAAGGGATCATCTGGAGAGCTTGAGCTGGCTGGTGAATTTGCTTGGCATGGAACTGGCACGCTTCACACTTGGTTACTTGTGCAGTTGCATCTTGGAGGGCTTCTTGCCAATAGAACCCTTGCCAGAATGCCTTCCCGGCAAGTGCCCTTGCACCAATGTGGTGGCCACATATGCCTCCATGTATTTCTGCCAACAGCTTCTGTCCATCTTCTCTGGAAATGCACTTCAACCTGACACCATTGAGTCTTCTTCTGTATAGTTCGTTATCCACGAACTGGTACATACTTGACTGCCTGGTTATCTTCTCTATTTCTTCTGGGTCGTCGGGAAGTTCTCCAGTTCGCAGAAAACGGACGATCTGCTGTGCCCATGCTGGAGCCCGAGGCTCAACAGCAAGGACTAAAGGCATGAGGGCCGCTGCGGGAACCTCAGCTTCTACGGCAAGAACCTCCGGCTCTGCCGGAGCTGATGGTTCCCCGGCAAGCCTGCCGGGGCGAGGCTTGTCGGGAACGCTTGCTTCAACTGTACAGACCCTTGGATCTGCAGGAGCAAACTGTTCCTCAGCGTTTTGGTTGCTGATCTTGGGGACCTTGGCGGCGGCTTCAGGGAGATCCGCCGGCAAGTAGTCGCCGGAGACCGACTTTCTCTTCTTGTTCTGCCCAACTGATGGTGTAACGGATGGCTGAGTTAGCTTGAGCAGGAAGGTCCCTGGTTCCACAGGTAACTTCATTGCAGCACACTTTGAGAGGCCATCTGCGATATCATTCTGAGCTCTCGGGACATGCTCCATTTGTAGACCTTCAAAGTGTTCTTCAAGCTTCCTCACTTCATCTACATAAGCTTCCATCAAAGGGCTCTGGTAACTCTTATTTACTTGTCGGACCACCAACTGAGAATCTCCCCGCACAATCAACTTCTTGATCCCAAGCTCGGCTGCAATCCTGAGGCCGGCAATCAAGCCTTCATACTCTGCAGTATTGTTTGTTGCTTGTTCCTTGGGAAAGTGCATCTGGACAACGTACTTGAGGTGCTCTCCGGTGGGTGCTATGAGTACCACGCCGGCACCGGCGCCTTGCAGCGAGAAGGCACCATCAAAGTACATTACCCATTCACTGCTTGCTTCTTGTACGGGGACGCTTGTCTCTGGAACTTCTTCATCCGGCGTTGGGGTCCATTCAGCTATGAATTCTGCCAAAGCTCTGCTCTGTATGGTTGAAGTACTCTCAAACTTGAGACCAAAGCTTGACAACTCCAGTGCCCACTCGACAATCCTTCCTGTTGCTTCTGGATTCTGCAATATCCTTTTTAACGGAAAGCGAGTGACCACTGTTATCTCATGTGCTTGGAAGTAATGGCGCAGCTTTCTCGAGGCCATGAGGAGACCGAAAAGCAACTTTTGCACCCCAGAGTATGTCGATCTAGACCCCTGCAAGAGGGAACTTACGAAATACACTGGGCGCTGCACCATCTTCCTTCGCACTTCTCCTTGCTCCTGCGCAGAGTTGTCCTTGTCGGGGCCAGAGCTTGCCGGTGGAGCCCCCTGCTTGTCACTGGACTCGCTTGCCGGAGGTGTGGGCTCTTCCTCTGCCTCCCTTTCCGCTACCAACGCAGCACTAACCACTTGATTGGTTGCCGCCAAGTACAGCAGCAACTTCTCTTGTGGTTTAGGTGCGACAAGTATTGGAGTAGAAGACAGGTATCCTTTCAAGTCCTGCAGCGCTACCTCCGCTTCCGGAGTCCATTTCATAGGACCTGCCTTTTTCAAGATTTTGAAGAAAGGCAGGGCGCATTCTGCAGATTTTGAAATGAACCTGCTGAGGGCAGCTACACAACCAGCAAGTCTCCTTACGTCCTTGACGCGTTTCGGGGCTTCAATCTGCTCGATGGCTTTTATCTTGTCGGGATTGGCTTCAATCCCCCTCTGGGACACAAAGAACCTGAGAAGCTTGCCGGAGGGGACTCCGAAGACGCACTTCTCGGGGTTCAACTTGAGCTGGATCTTGCGCAGATTTGCAAATGTTTCTTCCAAGTCTTGGATCAGGGTATCCTTGCTCTTGCTCTTGACCACTATGTCATCCATGTAAGCTTCTACATTTCTGTGGATCTGCGGCTCAAAAGCAGTGTGCACCACCCTTGCAAATGTTGAGCCTGCATTCTTCAATCCAAAGGGCATGCGTATGAAACAATATGTGCCACATGGAGTAATGAATGCAGTCTTCTCTTCATCTTCCTTGGCCATGAATATCTGGTGGTAGCCTGAGTATGCATCAAGGAAGGAAAGCAGCTCACATCCAGCGGTTGAGTCAACAATCTGGTCAATGCGCGGCAAGGGAAATGGATCCTTGGGACATGCTTTATTCACATCAGTGAAGTCTATACACAGTCTCCACTTCCCGTTGGCCTTACGCACGGCAACTGGATTTGCTAACCACGTGGGATGGATCACGCCTCTAACCAGGCCTGCTGCTTCTAGCTTCTTTATCTCTTCGGCGATGAATTCTTGGCGCTCCACGGCTTGCTTCCTGACCTTCTGCTTGACGGGCCGCGCATAAGGACAAACAGCAAGCTTGTGCTCAATCACCTTCCTGGGAACGTCGGGGATGTCAGATGGCTGCCACGCAAACACATCGACATTCGCCCGCAGGAAGGCAACGAGCGCGCTTTCCTATTTGTTGTCAAGTGTAGCACTAATGGTGAAGGTACCACCAGTGCCGTCCTCCTTGGCGGACACCTTCTTGGTTGCCGGTGGAGCGGCCATTCCCTTCTTGCACTTGCCGGTGGAGCTCGATGGAACGTCCTCGATGGCAGCGCAGCACTTCGAAGAGGTGCGTTTGCCGGAGTGAGCCCCAGAGCACTTGCCGGACTTGGTCTTGGTCTTCTTCCCCCCGGGAGCTTCAGCGGCAAGTGTGTTGCTCTCCGCTGCGGCTGCTGCATCCCGGTATATCTTGTCGGCGCAGATAAGCGCGTCCTTCTTGTCGCCAGGGACAGAGATGACGCTTATCGGCCCCGGCATCTTGAGTACGTTGTAGGCGTAGTGGGAAGCTGCCATGAACTTGGCGAGGGCAGGACGTCCAAGTATCCCATTGTATGGCAATGGGATATCGGCCACGTCAAAGGTTATCCTCTCCGTCCTGAAGTTGAGTTCCCCGCCAAAGGTCACCGGCAGAGTAATCTTCCCCTTCGGCTTGCTCCTCCCCGGGTTTATTCCTTGGAACGACCCGGTTTCTTCGAGCTCGCCGTCTGGGATCTGGAGTTTCTTGATCACAGCCGAGGAGATCAAGTTCAGGCCGGCCCCGCCGTCAACCAACATTTTGGTGACCTTGAGGTTGCGGATAGTTGGCGAGACCAACATCGGCAAGCACCCGACCGCCGTTGTGCGGTCAGGGTGATCCTCAAGATCAAAAATGATAGGCGTGCTGGACCACTTCAGGAGCCTGCGTGACTCGACGGGCGGCTCTGCTGCGTTTACTTCTCGCACCCACTGCTTGAGTTGGCGGTGGGAAGCGTGCAGAGAGGCGCCTCCGTCGACACACAGAACTTCTGTGGCCTTCTGGAACTCCTGCTCGCTGTTATCTCCTTCCTCCATGTCGTCGTCGTCGTCTTCCTCCTCATCCTTGTCGCGGCCCTGGGGAGGTCGATCACCTTGCCGCTGCTTGGCCTTGCCGCGGCGTCCTCCCCGTCCATTGAATGGCCGCTTCTTGCTTGGCTCTCCTCCGCCACCTTGAGCCTTCTCCTTGTCGCGACGCTCGTACTCAGCCTTCTGCTGTTCTACAAGGTACTTGACTCGCTTGCAATTCGAAAGGTCGTGGACCTTGGTGCGGTGTATCTTGCAGTATTGCTTGTCGGAGCCGTCCTGCTTGTCGGCTGCCGCCACAGGGGTAGGCTCCTTGCCGGAGCCGCCAGCCTGTGCCTTCTTGGCGGGAGCCTCCTTGCCGGACTGCTCGACGACCAGCACTTCCTTGCTCTTCTTCTTTCTATTGTTCCGCCGCCGGCTCTTCTTTGCCGGGGCGGCATCCTCGCTGTCGCTTCCTCCTGCGCCAGCATCCTCCCCGGGGAGTCTCCTCCCCTCTTCGGCACGCGCGCACTTGTCAGCCAGAGCGTAGAGCTCGCTGACATCCCGTATCTTGGTCATGGCCATCTCTTCCCGCATGCGACGGTTACGCACGTTCTGGTGGAACGCGCTGATAACCGCGGCGGGGTGGACGTCGGGGATATTGTGCTGCACGCGGCTGAATCGTTGAATGTACTTGCGCAGGGGTTCTCCTTCCTTTTGGGCCAAGATGTGGAGATCACTCTCCTGGCCGTGGGGTTTGTGGCCGCCCGTGAAGGCGCCAACAAACTGGTGGCACAAATCTGCCCACGAAGAAATGGAGCCTTCCGGCAAGTGCATAAGCCAAGAACGGACGTTTGGCTTAAGCACCAGCGGGAAGTAGTTGGCCAATATCTTCTCGTCGCGTCCCCCGGCAGCCTGCACCGCGATGGTGTAGATGCTGAGGAACTCCGAGGGGTGCGTCTTGCCGTCGTACTTCTCGGGTACGCCGGGCTTGAAGTTTTTCATGCTGGGCCACTGGACGCGCCGCAGCTCACGGGTAAACGCAGGGCAACCTGCCGCATACGGCAAGTCGCCTGGTTCACCGGGCGCGTGCGTGTCGACAGCGGTCCCAGCGCGCTGATCCGATTGTCGCCGGGCTTCTCGTCGGCGCTCGATTGTCGTCCGAGCATCCTCTTGTCGCCGATCGTCAAGGACTTGGCGCTGGTCCCGACGAGCCCGCGGATCCGACGACGCCGTGGATTCGTCGTCGACGTTGATCCGGCGGGGTGGCGTCTTCTGCTTCCGCGGCGGGGAGTGCACGGTGGTTGCACCCCCGGCGGTCTTGTCGCCGTCGGCCTTCGTCTGGTCGACTTGCCATGGCCGCGAGGTCGCCGGCTGCTGCGGCGTGTCGTTGTTGGCGAAGGCGATGAGGCTTTGGATCGTTGCCCTCCAGTCTTCGGCCTTGTCTGCCGCTGGAGGGAAGTCGAGGAGCAGTTGCGCTCTTGCGAGAGCTTCTGCTGGAGAGGAGGGGAGCGGCAGCGAGCAGTGCGAGGAGCGAGATATGCTCGGACTTCTAACAGGGTTAGAAGGACCAGTCTCCCGCCCCGGCGACCGCGCCTTGCTCGTGCCAGGACGATGGCCTTGAGCGTCACGCGATCCTTCGGTTTGTCCTTGGCCCAGCAAGCGGATGGTACCTCCTGTACCACGGCGCTGCTGGCCTGTCGTCTGCTGAGATGGACGTGGTGCATCCACGGACACCGAGGCTTTGGAATTTGCCCGGTCGTCCGTCTTGTCCTTGGACTTGGTGGCGCCGTGAGTTTCCTCGCCGGCGACCACCCTTCCACCAGCATCTCCTCCACCAACCGTTGGTTCTGGTGGTGGTGGGATCAATGCAGACGGGCCTGCGACCTCCGAAGCCTTCTTCTTCGGGGCCATGTTGTTGTTGCTGATGGAGTCGATGAAGCTGGAGAGGTTGATGAAGATTGCGCCCGCGTGAGCGCCGGATCAGGTTCGCACAACCTCGACGCCTCCTACCTGGCGCGCCAAAGATGTCGGGGGAAACTGTCCACCACGAGCACCTATGGGACCGGAGCCCCTTCTACGTTGCGGTAAGGGAGCGGAGGGAGCACGAAGAGCGGATCGAGGAGCGCACGCGGGCAGTTTACCCAGGTTCGGGCCGCGCGGACGCGTAAAACCCTACTCCTGCTTGGATTGTATTGAGTTCTTGGGCTCGGGAGCTTGAAGAGCTAGCTACACCGAGCAAGAGAGATGTCTAGGTTCCGAACCCTTTCTACGTTGTGCATGGGCCTCCTTTTATAGCTCAAGGGGTCACCGACAGGTGTCAACGTAGAGGAGGGTAAAAATGTAACTTTGGTGGTAGTTGTAATAGTGCAGGAACAGTGCATGAAAGTGGATGAACAGTGGTCTTCACCTAACTTTGACAGTGGGGGACAAGGGCATTAAATGCCCGTCGCCGTCGATCCCAAAAGCGCCCGTCCATGCTTCTCCATTCGCCACGGCGGTAGCCTCGTTACCGTGGTGTGCCACCGTGTCCCCCAGGCTGCACAGCCATCCGCCACGCGTCCCTGGAAGGGCCCCAGGGCGACGCGTGGGCCGATGAGCTGGAGCGCGGGCACACAGCGCAGGCTTCCCCCGGCAAGCACCTTGTCGGGGTCTTGATCTTGCCGGGCCCGGAAGCTTGTCGCTCCCCGGGCCCTGCCGGGGCGCAGGGTGCGCCGTGGCATGTCTTCTGTGATGCATTCTTCTGGTCTTCCTGGCAAGCTCCTCTTGCCAGGGTCTTGTGTTAATGTGATAATCTTTAGCCTGGTGCAGCCTTCCCGGCAAGTGGGATCTTCTGTCTTGTATACTTTGTTTTTGAATGGCTTTATAAGGACCGAAAAGGTTTCCGGCGAGCACGTGGTAGACCCTGCCGCGGGAAGCTGCTACTGCCCGTGCACAAGTTGGGGTACTAAGGTACCCCTATCTTAGTACACCGACAATCCGAAACACATATACTTCGAAAGACAGTGTCCATTTTGTACACGAAGTGCATCCAGTTTTTGTCGAACCCTCTCAACTTTTTGGCACATGCTTTTGGGTGAAATTATGATACCATGCTAACTTTCAACATTTTCAGAGTTCATTTGTAGTGCTTTTCAATTTCAGTGTCATTTAGGTCAAAAAATCAGTAAATGCATGAAAAATACCAAATGAAGTCACAAAGGGATGAAAATTGATAATGTGGCTTTGAATGGTGCATTTTGAACATACAAAAAGTCTGGAGTTGAAATAAGTTCAAAAATTGAAATGCCTTTGTAACAGACGAGTTTTCGTCCGAAACCCTGATACTTCGAAAGAGATTGTCCATTTTGCACACGAAGTGCATCCAATTTTTGCCGTAACCCTCTCAACTTTTTAGCACATGCTATGTGGGTGAAATGATGAAACCATGCCAACTTTAAACCTTTTTCAGAGTTCGTTTGTAGTGCTTTTCAATTTCAGGGTCATTTAGCTCCATAAAATCAGTAAATGTATGAAAAATGACAAATGAAGTCACAAAGGGTTGGAAATTGATGATATAGCTTTGAATGGTGCATTTTGAACACACACAAAAGTTTGGAGTTCAAATAAGTTCAAAAAAATAAAATGCCTTCGTAACAGATGAGTTTTCGTTTGAAACCGTGATACTTCGAAAGAGATTGTACATTTTATACTTGAAGTGCATCCAGTTTTTGCTGTAACCCTCTCAACTTTTTAGCACATGCTATGTGGGTGAAACGATGATACCATGCCAACTTTCAACCTTCATAATTCAATTGTAGTGCTTTCCAATTTTAGGGTCATTTAGCTCAAAAAAATCAGTAAATGCATCAAAAATAGCAAATGAAGTCACAAAGGGTTGAAAATTTATGATGTGGCTTTGAATGGTGCATTTTGAGCACACAAAAATTCTGGTGTTCAAATAAGTTAAAAAGAATAAATGCATTTGTAACATATGAGTTTTCATCCGAAACACAGATACTTCGAAAGACAGTGTCCATTTTGTACACGAAGTGCATCCAGTTTTTGTCGTAACCCTCTCAACTTTTTAGCACATGCTTTTGGGTGAAATTTTGATACCATGCTAACTTTCAACATTTTCCGAGTTCATTTGTAGTGCTTTTCAATTTCAGTGTCATTTAGGTCAAAAAATCAGTAAATGCATGAAAAATACCAAATGAAGTCACAAAGGGATGAAAATTGATAATGTGGCTTTGAATGGTGCATTTTGAACATATAAAAAGTCTGGAGTTCAAATATGTTCAAAAATTGAAATGCCTTTGTAACAGACGTGTTTTCGTCCGAAACCCTGATACTTCGAAAGAGATTGTGCACTTTGCACACGAAGTGCATCCAATTGTTGCCGTAACCCTCTCAACTTTTTAGCACATGCTATGTGGGTGAAATGATGATACCATGCCAACTTTAAACCTTTTTCAGAGTTCTTTTGTAGTGCTTTTCAATTCCAGGGTCATTTAGCTCCAAAAAATCAGTAAATGCATGAAAAATGCGAAATGAAGTCACAAAGGGTTGGAAATTGATGATATAGCTTTAATGGTGCATTTTGAACACACACATAAGTTTGGAGTTCAAATAAGTTCAAAAAAATAAAATGCCTTCGTAACAGATGAGTTTTCGTTAGAAACCCTGATACTACGAAAGAGATTGTACATTTTATACATGAAGTGCATCCAGTTTTGGCTGTAACCCTCTCAACTTTTTAGCACATGCTATGTGGGTGAAACGATGATGCCATGCCAACTTTCAACCTTCATAGTTCAGTTGTAGTGCTTTCCAATTTCAGGGTCATTTAGCTCAAAAAAATCAGTAAATGCATGAAAAATACCAAATGAAGTCACAAAGGGTTGAAAATTTATGATGTGGCTTTGCATGGTGCATTTTGAGCACACGAAAATTCCGGTGTTCAAATAAGTTAAAAAAATGAAATGCATTTGTAACATATGAGTTTTCATCTAAAACACATATACTTCGAAAGACAGTGTCCATTTTGTACACGAAGTGCATCCAGTTTTTGCCGTAACCCTCTCAACTTTTTAGCACATGCTTTTGGGTGAAATTATGATACCATGCTAACTTTCAACATTTTCAGAGTTCATTTGTAGTGCTTTTCAATTTCAGTGTCATTTAGGTCAAAAAATTAGTAAATGCATGAAAAATAACAAATGAAGTCACAAAGGGATGAAAATTGATAATGTGGCTTTGAATGGTGCATTTTGAACATACAAAAAGTCTGGAGTTCAAATAAGTTCAAAAATTGTAATGCCTTTGTAACAGACGAGTTTTCGTCCGAAACCCTGATACTTCGAAAGAGATTGTCCATTTTGCACACGAAGTGCATCCAATTTTTGCCGTAACCCTCTCAACTTTTTAGCACATGCTATGTGGGTGAAATGATGATACCATACCAACTTTAAACCTTTTTCAGAGTTCGTTTGTAGTGCTTTTCAATTTCAGGGTCATTTAGCTACAAAAAATCAGTACATGCATGAAAAATACCAAATGAAGTCACAAAGGGTTGGAAATTGATTATATAGCTTTGAATGGTGCATTTTGAACACACACAAAAGTTTGGAGTTCAAGTAAGTTAAAAAAAAATGCCTTCGTAACAGATGAGTTTTCGTTTGAAACCCTGATACTTCGAAAGAGATTGTACATTTTATACACAAAATGCATCCAGTTTTTGCTGTAACCCTCTCAACTTTTTAGCACATGCTATGTGGGTGAAACGATGATACCATGCCAACTTTCAACCTTCATAGTTCATTTGTAGTGCTTTCCAATTTCAGTGTCATTTAGCTAAAAAAATAGTAAATGCATGAAAAATACCAAATGAAGTCACAAAGGGTTGAAAATTTATGATGTGGCTTTGAATGGTGCATTTTGAGCACACAAAAATTCTAGTGTTCAAATAAGTTAAAAAATGAAATGCATTTGTAACATATGAGTTTTCATACGAAACACTGATACTTCAAAAGACAGTGTCCATTTTGTACACGAAGTGCATCCAGTTTTTGCCGTAACCCTCTCAACTCTTTAGCACATGCTTTTGGGTGAAATTATGATACCATGCTAACTTTCAACATTTTCATAGTTCATTTGTAGTGCTTTTCAATTTCAGTGTCATTTAGGTCAAAAAATAAGTAAATGCATGAAAAATACCAAATGAAGTCACAAAGGGATGAAAATTGATAATGTGGCTTTGAATGGTGCATTTTGAACATACAAAAAGTCTGTAGTTCAAATAAGTTCAAAAATTGAAATGCCTTTGTAACAGACGAGTTTTCGTCCGAAACCCTGATACTTCGAAAGAGATTGTCCATTTTGCACACGAAGTGCATCCAATTTTTGTCGTAACCCTCTCAACTTTTTAGCACATGCTATGTGGGTGAAATGATGATACCATGCCAACTTTAAACCTTTTTCAGAGTTCATTTGTAGTGCTTTTCAATTTCAGGGTCATTTAGCTCCAAAAAATCAGTAAATGCATGAAAAATACCAAATGAAGTCACAAAGGGTTGGAAATTGATGATATAGCTTTGAATGGTGCATTTTGAACACACACAAAAGTTTGGAGTTAACATAAGTTCAAAAAAATAAAATGCCTTCGTAACAGATGAGTTTTCGTTTGAAATCCTGATACTACGAAAGAGATTGTACATTTTATACACGAAGTGCATCCAGTTTTTGCTGTAACCCTCTCAACTTTTTAGCACATGCTATGTGGGTGAAACGATGATACCATGCCAACTTTCAACCTTCATAGTTCCTTTGTAGTGCTTTCCAATTTCAGTGTCATTTAGCTCAAAGAAAATCAGTAAATGCATGAAAAATACCAAATGAAGTCACAAAGGGTTGAAAATTTATGATGTGGCTTTGAATGGTGCATTTTGAGCACACAAAAATTCTGGTGTTCAAATAATTTAAGAAAATGAAATGCATTTGTAACAAATGAGTTTTCATCCGAAACACAGATACTTCGAAAGACAGTGTCCATTTTGTACACGAAGTGCATCCAGTTTTTGCCGTAACCCTCTCAACTCTTTAGCACATGCTTTTGGGTGAAATTATGATACCATGCTAACTTTCAACATTTTCAGAGTTCATTTGTAGCGCTTTTCCATTTCAGTGTCATTTAGGTCAAAAAATCAGTAAATGCATAAAAAATACCAAATGAAGTCACAAAGGGTTGAAAATTGATGATGTGAATTGTGCATTTTGAACACACAAAAAGTCTGGAGTTCAAATAAGTTCAAAAAAATGAAATGCCTTTGTAACAGATGAGTTTTCGTCTAAAACCCTGATACTTCGAAAGAGATTGTCCATTTTGTACACGAAGTGCATCTAGTTTTTGTTGTAACCCTCTCAACTTTTTAGCACCTCAAGATAGAAATGACTTAAGAAAAAAAATCTAAATTTGACATGAAGAAAGAAATAAGGAATGTCACATGTAGAAAGTTTGGGGGCATTTGAAGTCAATGGTTTTTGTAGGCACCGCACATGGTATCTTAATTTGGTGTGTTTAAAACAATAAGAGATACAAATCATTACATAAAAAGATGGAACATGGAGGAATATTAGTGTACATTACCACAATATCTTGTTGCAGTACAAAATCAAGTGAAAATGATTAACAAACCGTGATGTGGACTATAGACTTCCTACTTACCCTTCATATTCTAAATCACTTATAGGGACATATTTGAATTATAAATCAATGTATGCTTACATCATTACTAAAATGTATGGAATTTAAACGCAATATCATTAGGTAATATGATGAACCCATACAAAATTTCATCGTATTTAAACCACATTTTATTTTATAGAAAAATAAAAGAAATAAGATGCTCGTAACTGTATGGAATTTTCAAAAGAAATATTTAAAATTCTCATTTTTTTAAAGGAGGCTATGAGTTACATATGTGCTTGAACATGATTTTTTTTTCATTTAGATACCATTTTAAGGTACATGTAGTTCAAATTTCAAATATATCTGGTAAATAATAGAAATGCATTTAATGCCTAAAAATTAGCATTTGGTTTTAGAAAGATGCCTAAATTTGACATTTAGTATAGTCCCTAACCCAAACATTAACCTTATTCCCACACCCATACCATACCATAATTGTTTTTAGCAAAGATAATTAACCAAAACCCATTTTACCAGTGACATGCTCTCTTGGCCTGCTTATCGCCGGTCCGTGAGGCTAATAGTGTCTTGGACCAGAATGGCCCATCGTCGCCCCGTACCCGATAAATTTTACCCTTAACCCTAACTCTCAACCTGAAATCGACCCCTCTCCCAATCTCCATAGCCGACGGCGCTCCCCCACCTCTACCTCTCCCTTCCCCCACACCCACTCCACCGCAACCTCCCTACACATCTAGCAATGCCTCCGCTAGGCGGGATGGCCATGGCATCCATGTGCTTGACATCAATGATTGCCGCACACCGTACGACCCAATTGGCCGCGCGCGGGAAGGCCACTTCGAATCTTGACCTAATGGACGACGATGAGCAGATCTCCCTGCACGGAGGATCATCAGTTACCTCCTCACCGACCATGGAGGCACTCAAGCTGGTCGGCCATGGCCATATCATTTGGGAGGTTGGTTCATAAGGAATAAGGATAATGTCCAATTACCTTTTGTGCAATAAATAATGCTCCCTACCGCCTAGTATTTGTTCTCGCATTCGGATTTCTTTTCTGAGGAATTTTGAGGTTAGAAGTTCATTTTGTCACATATGTTGGGTTTGTTAAATGGTCCATCAATTAGCTCTTGTGAAAGTTTGTAAGAATGTTCACATTTTCCATATATGTCTTGCCTACCTATAATTTTAGTTTCACGCTACTGTTCTTGTTCAACTTAAGAATACAACACTGATTCCGTGTAATAGACCTAATTTACTTTGGGAGTATGTGCATCTCACGCTTTGCAAAAAATGTTACTCATATTTTACTGTTTTTGTTTTGTTTGTAGGAGTTAAAAATATCTAGACGAGGGGAAAAGGCAATCAATGTTGTTCTGTTTTTGTAGGATTTATGTTTGGTCTATCTTCGGGATCATGGCGGAAGATTCATGATTTGGCCCGATTGTTTCTGTGCAGATATCCGTCCAACAGATCTTTTAATGTTTGGGGTTCGCCATGCAATAGCAGTTCCTAGACGGACGTGGTTGCTTTTTGGAATTGATTTTGGTTTAGATAGAAATTCTGGCGATGAGGGGTGGATAATTTTTTGCTGTTTGTTTCAATTTGTATTCAAGTGTTCGACTTGGTAGTTGGTTCCAGTGCTCGCTATCGCCATCTCTGGACTATCTGATTTCGTTTTCCGTACATGTACTAGAGAAACAACCTGGAATCCGTCCCAGTCGCTAATGGCGGCGGCAGCAGCAAGGAAGCCACCAGGAAGCCAGTTGAACCCGCACCGGCACCGACACCAAGCACGGACGAGCCCGGCCCGACCGTGGACGCCGATAGCTCGATCCCCGCATCCTACCTTGCCTGCACGCCTCTCGAGCAGCGTCGGCCAGGAGAGCGTCCGACATCCTCATCCGCACCCATCGTCAGCGACAAGCAGCTGTACAACACCGTCGCGCACTCCTCCCAGGGTCTCAACCTCGACGGCGGGCTCTACAACTTGGGCTGCCAAGTTGTAGAACCCGCCGTCGAGGTTGAGTCCCTGGGAGGAGTGCGCGGCAACGTTGTACAGCTGGTTGTCGCCGACGATGGCAGCGGATGAGGACGCCGGATGCCCTCCTGGCCGACGGTGCTCGAGCAAGGCGCATGCAAGGAAGGATGCGAGGCTCAAGCTATTGGCATCCACGGCTGGGCCGGGCTCATCCATGCTTGGTGTCGGTGACGGCGCGGGTTCAGATGGCCTCCTGGTGGTGTCGCTGCCACTGCCATCGCCATTGGGGACTGGGACGGATTCTAGGTTGATCCTCTGGTACCTACACGGAAAATGAAATCAGACAATCCAGAGAGGGCGTTAGCGAGCACGGGAAACAACTACCAAGTCAAACACTTGGATACAGATGGAAACAAAGAGCAAAAAATTATCCCGCCTCATTGCTAGAATTTCTATCTAAACCAAAATCAGTTCTAAAAAGCAACCAGTCCGTCTACGAACTGCGATTGGACCGCGAACCCCGAACATTGAAAGGTCTGTTGGACCGAAATCTGCACAGAAACAATCGGGCTAAAGCATGAATCTTCCGCCATAATCCCGAAGACAGACCAAACATAAATCCAACTAAAACAGAACAAATCGACGGGAAACTGTGCAACCAGTCACAAGTCACAATAGCTGTCGAGTGGGGAAAAATGAAAGAATTTGAGGACGGCAAGCAAACCGGGAAAGATTTGTAAAATGCAGCAGTGAGACGAGAGAGGCAAGCAACAGAACGATATCAAGAACCAGATGGAGCACCGGAGACCTAGATATCCGATTCGATAAACTCAAATGAAATAGAAATTCTAACTCGATATCTCGGCAGGCAGGTACAAACAGCCCACATAACGAAACACGGCACGGCAAAAAAAGCACACACGGAACTGTCTGTATCGATGACATGGAAACAATCGGCCGAAAGCATGAATCTTCCGCCATGACAGACCAAACAGAAATCCTAATACAAAAAGAAATCGATGGGAAAACTCTGCAACCAGCCACAAGAGCTGTCGTGTGGTGAATGAAAATAATTTGAGTTACTGAGATGGGAAAGATTTGTAAAATCTAGCATTGAGACGAGACATGCAACCAAACCATGAAAGATTGGTAAAATCCGCTGGCTCCTCCTTGGTGGTGCGTGGCTCCTTGTCCACCGCTTGCTGCTGCGGCTGCTGCTGCTCGCCGACAGCGGTACGAGGGTCCTCCACGGATGATCCTGTCACCGTCATGTTCGGCGTGATCAGTAAGCAAGGATGACAGACACGACTGAAACTGAACAATGTCTATGGGATTTAGCTTACGCAGCCAATACAAGTACACCACATATAAAAGGAGACCTCTACTCTATAGATGGATAGAAGGATGGCTGGATATGCACAAGCAAGCACACTAATGCCACAAATGCGTCAAATCTCTACTACCGGATTCTTTTTTTGCGGCATATCAGTAGATCCTCTAGCCTGCACGACTATATACAAACAATAGAAAGAAACTATTAATGTCATTAGTGCCAGGATAGAGACTGATGTTTGCACCCTGCAAAAAAGAAAAAGAAAAAAAGACATTGCTATTTGCGTGTGGAGGGATCACAACACAACACAGACGATGCTCGAGATCACCCAAATTATCAGTATCTATCCTGCAGATAATGAGGTAGTGAAGATCTTGTTTATGGTGGACATGCCAACGATTGCGAGCATGAAAAGGGAGATCCACGCCATCACCTGGTCGGCAAACCACATCAACGTCACTGCATGGAAGGATCGACCAGAGAGGCTTCCCGTCGACCCGTCGCGGTGGCGTGTGTCTCGATCTGGGAAGACGGAATGGTTTGGAGAAGAGAGGGATGGCGGCGGCTAGGGGAGGAAAGAGGGATATTGTGCATTTTGATTTAGGGTTCTGATGTGAGAAGGATGGATGTGGTATTTTTATACGGGAGAAACCATCGGGCCCACATGCTTTGCCTAATTAACGGGCCCACTAGAACCTGGTACGAGGATTGTTGGAACGTACCCAACCCCACAACACCATGTGAGGACTACTTTTGGCCCATACATATACCCGTGGATGGTAAATTTAGCCGAAATAACGTAATTGGGTGATGTCGTGCCTTCTGAGATGTGCATGTTCGGTGCCATGGAGGCTATGCTTGTTGGGCATGTCCACAACCGAATGCACCAGCGATGAGGTCGCCGATTGATGGAACGAGAAACGTTGGAGAAGAAATGGGATCTAAGTGCGGCCGAGAGAGGGGGGGAGAGAGAGCGAGAGAGAGAGAGAGAGAGAGAGAGTGAGTGAGTGAGAGAGAGAGAGAGAGAGTACCTAAGGTAGTGAAGATCCAGTTGATGGTGACCATGCCGACGATTGAGAGCATGAGGAGGGAGATCCACACCTTCACCTAGTTGGCGAACCCCATCGATGTGGATGCATAGAAGGCTCCACCAGAGAGTCTTCCCATTGGCCCATCGTGGTGGCGTGAGGCTTGATCTGGGGACGCTAGATGTAAGGGCTGGGAGAAGAGAGGGTTGGCGGCGGCTGGGGAAGGAAAGAGGATTATAGTAAGGTTTGATTTAGGGTTATGATGTAAGAAGGATGGATGTGGTATTTTTATATAGGAGAAATTATAGGGCCCACATGTCGGGCCTAATTAACTGGCCCACGGGAATCAGGTATGGGGAGTGGTGGAACGTACCCATCCCAACAACACCCTGTGAGGACTATTTTTGGGCCGTACACATACCCGTGGGTTGTAAATTTAGCTCAAATAAGGTAATTGGCTTATGTTGTGCCTTATGAGATGTGTGTGTGTGTGGTGCCATGGAGGCTACGGTTGTTTGGCATGTCCATGATCGGACGCACCAGCGAGGAGTTCATTGATCAATGGAATGAGAAACGGGGGAGAAGGAAAGGGATCTAAGGGCGGCTAGGAGACAGAGAGTGAGAGAGAGAGAGAGAGAGAGAGAGAGAGAGAGAGAGAGAGAGAGAGAGAGATTACTTGAGGTTGTGAAGATCTGGTAGATGGTGTCCCTGCAGATGATTGAGAGCATGAGGAGGGAGATCCACGCCCTCACCTGGTCGGCGAACCCCATCGACGTCAATGCACAGAAGGATCAACTAGACATGCTTCCCTTCGATCCATCGCGCTGGTGTGAGGCTCGATCTGGGAAGAGGGAAGGGTTTGGAGAAGAGAGGGTTGGCGGCGGCTAAGGGAGGAAAGAGGGATATTGTGCATTTTGATTTAGGGTTCTGATGTGAGAAGGCTGGGTGTGGTATTTTTATAGGGAGAAATGATTGGGCCCTCATATCGGCCCTAATTTACAGGCCCATGGGAATCGGGTACGTGGAGCGATGGAATGTACGCGTTCCCACAACACACTCCGAGGACTACTTTTGGCCCATACACATACCCGTGGGTAGTAAATTTAGCCCAATAAGGTAATTAGGTGATGGTGTGCCTTTTGAGATGTGCATGTGCAGTGCCATGGAGGCTCTGCTTGTTGGGAATTTCCATAATCGAACGCACCTACGAGGGGGTCGTCGGTCGATGGAACGAGAAACGGGGAGAAGGAGAGAGATCTAATGGTGGCCAGGAAAGAGCGTACCTGAGGCAATGAAGATCAGGCCTATGGTGGCAACGCTGGCGAGTGAGAGAAGGAAGAGGGAGATTTGCATCCTCACCTGGCCGGTGAACCCCACCGATGATGGTGCATAGAGGGGCCCACCAGAGATGCTTCCTGCCGTTTGTCGTGGTGGTGTGGTGCCTCAGATCTTGCTCCTCGTCGCCTTGGACGAGTCGAGGGATGAAGGAGGAGGCCTCTAGCACGAGGCGACATCAAGGGTGTGGTGTAACCATGACTAAGGTAATACCTCCGAATATAATTGGGATTTTTTTTGGCAGAATAGGCATGCACCATTATCCCTATGCGGTCTTAGGCGCGACCACCCCTACATTCACATGACCCATCGGCATGACATGGCAATGGGAGGATAAGCACTTGCATCTCACCTTCTCCATCTCAGTCACTGGTTCAAGATCTCATGGTAAATGATCTATTCACTACTCTATGACTCGCCGAGAAGAGAAAGAAACACACCTTCCTCTAAAAAAGAAATAAGAACACATTTCTTTCCAACCAAAAAACTAAACATTGAACATCTTTTGAGGTTCATAACCGGCAAGACTTTTATGCTACTATCGTTTCCACATATCAAAATGGGAATGCCTTTCAAAGCTTCACTTCTATATAAGTTTGAATGGATATGGGTATAATGCATAAATTATAATATGAATTATTTTTAATTATGGCATGCAAACGTAACTTGGTATATATTAGTCTTACCTTGATATGTATTATTATGGGGTAAATGTGACACTGTCAATTACTTGGTATCAAGAACTCACTACTAGGATAAGGCATTGTAGATGAGGATGCACACTTAACCACTACCCGGTGATGCCTCAAGGGTTAAGTGTTAATGCAACCGCACATAGAAAATAAAGAAGATGCCTGAAATCCCCTTCTAATTTCTAGTTAATCATATGTTCTGCCATGGGCCGGTTTATGTATTAGACTGGATGAACATTTTCTTAATCACATGGCATGCCATGGATCAACGACATTGTCTCTCTTGCTAGCCTCGCAGGTGCACACGTATGTTGGTAGAGGTTCGGAGATGGAATGTGAATATAAGGTGTCTTCACAAGATTGGAAATAAGTAAGCCTCGAGTCAAGGTTCACTCTCCGCTACTCTCTTTTCTTTGTTGTGTGATTTCTTCAAAGAAAGCCCCTCTTATCCTGTGGATCCCCATCAAATCTATTCATGCAAAGTATAAATATGTTTGATCTGTAGGACGAGTGAAAAGTAGTGTAAGTCAAACAGATATGTGTGTGTCTCTCTCTATGTCTGTGTGTGTTGTGTGATTAGACGAGTGACATGGAAAATGAGGACAAAAACAAGTACGCATGTTCAAGGAAAAATGTTAATTATTAGGATGATACTAAATTCCAATGTCTACCAACAAGGCATTCCAATGTGGAAGTATCCAAGAGAAAAAGTGAAACGCCATTCTTGATTAAACCAGGATTCACCATAACAAACTAATCTTTATGATTAAAATCTTCTTTGAAAGTATGTCCATATATGTACTAATGTTATTATCTTACATACTAGTGACATTTTTACATGTAAAAGGAAACTGTTTTTCATTTCACTAAAAGCATGATGTATATTTAGCATAACTAGTGTTAGTTTTAAGTCTTTCCATTTTGAGGTAGAGTTTTTTTTTTGAAAGATCCGAGATGCACCAACTTCATTGATTTAGAAGATAGCAGGCGGAAAACATTGTGTTCAAGTGATCAGTGTGGCGAGTCAGAGAAAAAACATAAAGAGAAAGTAGAGCAAAAACCCTCTCCTAGGCAGCTATCTCATGATTGAATCCCCGAACGAGGCCTCTAGACAAACGGCTCCTGCCAGCCTCCATTGTTGTTGGTCGCCACATCGTCGCTTGAAGGTAACTTTGCTCGGAAGACATAGTTGTTTCTTTCCTTCCAGATCTCCCAGGATATCATCATCAGCATTGATTTGACTCCTCGCTTGTAAACATCAGGTCTCAGATTGATCATCTTCTGATAGTGAGCAATGGATGTCTGATTTGGTGCCATTCGGAGGCTGAGATCAGCGTAGCCATGCTAAGAGGTGGCTCTTTGCCAGATCAGGGTGGAGAAAGGGCATTCCCACATGAGATGTTTGGATGTCTCTAGGCTTCTCATGCACAGGGAACAAAAGTATCCATTCGGCCACCCTCTACACTGAAGCCGAACGGGGGCCCATAGTCTGTTGCCATGCAGCAACCAAGCAAAAAACATTACATTGCTAGGAGCCCAAGCTTTCCATATGATTGATTTGAATCTGGCCGCAGGCGGGACTTGGATGAATTCGTAGCGGTATGCCAAGCGGGCCGTATAGGAGCTGCCGCCTCCGGGCATCCATCTGATTTGATCCGGAGTTTGAGCTAAAATTGCAATATCCGAACTCTGAATTTTTCGCCAAAGCTGCAGAAAGTCATCGGCGATCTCGGAGGTGTTACCGTGCTATAAGTCTCTGATCCATTGGTCATTAACAAGGGCCGATGCCACCGTTCTGTTCTTTCTTCTGGTGTGGTTGTATAGGGCTGGGAAGACGGAGCACGGGAGGTCCGGTCCAAGCCTGGAGCATTTCCAAAAAGTCGTTGACTGAGGTAGAGTTTTCAAAAGTGTTTTTTCTACCAGGCATGAGATACAGCGTGTACGTCCACACTCCGTCGTGGATTTCATATTCATTCCATGTATTTACCATCCATACATCCACGTGATGTTTTTCTCCGTGTTTCAGATTGTATTGTAATGTTTTATTTTGTACCAGCAAATAAGAGTGCAATTGTTTTAGATGTAATTAGTTGGTACACAACTACTGAAGGAAATAAAATGGTATACCTTTTGAGAGAAAAAAGAAAGAAAAAAATGATAAATTTTGAAATGGAAAAAAAGATGGATGAAACACTTTGTAGCATCATAATTTTTTGGAAGTATCTAGAACTCATCTAGATGAGATATAATTTGGTCTCACTCACCTGGAAAACAAGAACAAATACAATCCACGTTAGCACACACGCATCTTATAGCATCACATCCAATGGCTATAAAAGGTGAATGAAACCAAATTATATCTTATCTAGATGAGTTTTAGCAAAACTGATTTTTTTTTGTGACGGACTGAAAAAAACATGGCACGGGTATTGAAGCAATGATGGTGGGTGAATCCATGCATGCTGAGAGTGGTTTTTCTGCACCCCACCTCGATGCACCGCCGTGCACCCACGTAAAAAAAACATACCAAAACATTTTGAAAAATATAAAACTTTGTGGGCATGATCATACACGCTTGCTGAAATATGTGTGCATCGTTGAATATCATATATTTATCCAGAGTCTTGACTCCCTCTTCGTCCTAACTACAAATGTGTTCATCGCGGTGGCTTTTAAGGCGCAGTGTAGATAGTAGAGTAATATCTGCATTCACTGCATTGAAGTTTCAGTTAAAGCCAATGCGCGCCGTCCCTTCCTGCGCGGCACCGGCCGCTCCTCGTCTTCGGTTACTAATTACCGCCGTTTCCAGACGTCGCGGGGAGAGTTTGCATATGAGCGGCAACCTCCAGAGGAAGCATCCGAAACACTGGTGACTGGGCCGTCCTCCTCTGAACTCACCCTGGTGCTAGTGTACCTCTATCCCCAGGCTGTGCCTAGCATCAGCATGCGCTGTGGCGAGGGAAGAGTTGGAGGCGGTGCAGCCGCGGTGACGCGCGCCACGGCAGTTTCGGTCAGACCAGCCCGCAGCGCACGATCTCGCCGGCCCCTCCTCGCTCTCGCTCGAGCACCTTCCTTTACTACTAGTTGCTTCCGTTTCCTCACGTCACGCAGAGGAGCAGCCACTGGAGGAGGCGGGGCTCCGTCAATCCGTGAGCATATCGTTGTTCTTTTCCGCGGTGAAGTTGCACCACTTTACACTTTACAGCACAGCAACGAGTAACTAATACAAAGTGACCAGAGCGTTCTCGGCTGCACCTAGGCGCCCGTTCTTTCATGTGAGTGTCGGCCTCTAGCTGGCCGTAAGCGTCAGGAACTCGTGTCTATGGATGATGATGAACTCGTCACTGGCGCCTATCTAACTGAAGTTGCCACGAAACATATTTGACAAAATACATTTGCATCCGAGTACAAGCGGCGGGCGGTGTGCCAATGCACTCCTCACGTCGCATGCATGCAACAGCTGCAGCCGTACGTGTGCTTCAAGCTTCCAGCGGGACTTTTTTCTTGAGGGATTTTTTTGCGGGATTTCTGTATGTACAGTAGGACGTGCACATACTGGCATGCACACTGCATCACTGAACCGTTTTTGATGATCGAAATCTGCTTGGGCGACACACGCACGCACGCACGCACACTTTTGACGATTTTGATGATCGAAATCTAGCAAGGCGGCATACCATTTTTCGCAAAAACAAGAGGCATGCCATTCTTTCGCAAAAACGAGTTAAAACGTAGATTTTTTTCCCTTTGCTTACAAACAAAGAATTGGTAACCTTTTGTGTCAAGGATATTACTACCAGGTATAAACCGCTCAGGAGGGGCCGGTTTATGTTATCAAGATTATTTTATCAAAGGCCCAGCGGAGCATGAAGTAGAAGATTTCAGCCTAAGAGGTTTAGAGCCCAAGTGTTAGGGCTCATGATTTGTAAACCGTCATACTATGTAACTTGGAATGTAAGATAGAAAGAACAGGGACCGAGGCGGACACGTTTATGAGCCGGCCTCGGGACTCTGGAAACCGGACAGGGAGTCACCTCTTATATAAAGGGATGACCCAGCGACGGTTCAGGACAGAGAACGACAGCTCGAGACGCAGGCAAAGCGGATTCGCTCCATGGTCATTGAAACCCTAGCAATACACACCAAACTAGACATAGGCTTTTACCTTCATCGAAGGGCCGTATTAGTATAAAATCCATGTGTCCTTGTCCGCTTTAACCCCTTTAAGCTAACCCGTAGCGATGGCCTCACGACTAAGTCCTTTTGCTAGGACATCTGTCGTGACAAAACCACGACAGTTGGCGCCTACAGTGGGGCTTTCGCATGATGGTTTCGAGTTCTTGAAGGGCAACTTTGAAGGACTCAAGGGCTACGAAGTGGGCTGGATGACTAAGAGTCGTCGCGGCAAGATCTACATCGACGATGCAAGCTGGGGCCATGAGGCTGATTCAATCGAATACGGGTACCGGGTCCCCTTCGGCGGCATCCACGTCTTCATCGGCAAGATCGGCGAACCGGGCCCTGAGCCGGACATCTTCCCCAACATCGTCGAGCCGGCTCAGCGTGCGAGACCTGCCCGGATTCAGCCAGTCGTGAAGCACGTCTTCGTTGGAGCAGTGAATGGAGTGCAAACCGAGGACGGATCAGACTCTGGCGGCGAGACTGTTGTCTATTCCGGCGATGAATCTTCTTCCGGGGAGACAGAATCTTTATATCTGGTGCTGGATGGTCGATCTGAGGGCTGTTCCGATGGTGACAGTATTCCGGACCCCCTCGATCCGCCAAACCGGGTTGCTGTCTTTATGGCCGGTTCACAACCTATGCAGCAATCCTCAACAACAGCGGTGTTGACATCAGACGCGATGGGAGCTAGAGCTGGAGATCCTGCCCCGTCGACGTCTGACACTTTATCCGTCTTGGTCGATACTTTGACAGCGTTATTGACAGCAGAGGTAGCCCAGGCCAACAAGGAGCGGCATGATGCGGAGGTCGCTCAGGTGAAAGGCCGGATTGAACAAGCCAAGTTGGACCTGGCTGCTGAGAAAGCTAGGATGGCTACAAGGCAGGCGGAGCTTGATGCTCAGGCCTATCGACTCATGTTGGATCAGACCGCTTCACACGATGTAATGATGAGAAGGCAATGATCTTGCTTGCCACCGGTTCACGTTGGACTGAAAAAACATGTCACGGGTATTGAAGCGATGATGGAGGATCAATCCCTGCATGCTGAGAGTGGTTTTTCTGCACCCCACCTCGATGCACCCCCGTGCACCCACGTAAAAAAACATACCAAAACATTTAGAAAAATATAAAACTTTGTGGGAATTATCATACACGCTTGCTGAAATATGTGTGCATCGTAGAATATCATATATTTATCCAGAGTCTTGACTCCCTCTTCATCCTAACTATAGATGTGTTCATCGCGATGGCTTTTAAGGCGCAGTGTAGAATGTAGAGTAATATCTGCATTCACGGCATTGAAGTTTCAGTTAAAGCCAATGTGCGCCGTCCCTTCCTGCGCGGCACCAGCCGCTCCTCGCCTTCAGTTACTAGTTACCGCCATTTCAAGACGTCACGGGGAGAGTTTGCAGATGAGCGGCAACCTCCAGAGGAAGCATTCGAAACACTGGTGACTGGGCCGTCCTCCGCTGAACTCACCCTGGTGCCAGTGTACCTCCATCCCGAGGCTGTGCCTAGCATCAGCAAGCGTTGTCGCGAGGGAAGAGTTGGAGGCGGTGCAGCCGCGGTGACGCGCGCCACGGCAGTTTCGATCAGACCAGCGCGCAGCGCACGATCTCGCCGGCCCCTCCTCGCTCTCTCTCGCGCCTTCCGTTACTACTAGTTGCTTCCGTTTCCTCACGTCACGTAGAGGAGCGGCCACTGGAGGAGGCGGGGCTCCGTCAATCCGCGAGCATAGCGTTGTTCTTTTCCGCGGTGAAATTGCACCACTTTACACTTTGCAGCACAACAACGAGTAATTGAAACTAAGTGACTAGAGCGTTCTCGGCTGCACCTAGGCGCCCGTTCGTTCATGTGAGTGTCGGCCTCTAGCTGGCTGTAAGCGTCAGGAGCTCGTGTCTATGGATGATGATGAACTCGTCACTGGCGCCTATCTAACTGAAGTTGCCACGAAACATATTTGACAAAATACATTTGCAGCCGAGTACAAGCGACGGGCAGTGTGCCAGTGCACTCCTCACATCGCATGCATGCAACAGCTGCAGCCGTACATGTGCTTCAATCTTCCAGCGGGAATTTTTTCTTGAGGGATTTTTTTTGCGGGATTTCTGTATGTACAGTAGGACGTGCACATACTGGCATGCACACTGCATCACTGAACCGTTTTTGATGATCGAAATATGCTTGGGCGACACACGCACGCACGCACACTTTTGACAATTTTGATGATCGAAATCTAGCAAGGCGGCATACCATTTTTCGCAAAACAAGAGGCATGCCATTCTTTCGCAAAACGAGTTAAAACGTAGATTTTTTTCCCTTTGCTTACAAACAAAGAATTGGTAACCCTTTGTGTCAGGGATATTACTACCAGGTATAAACCGCCCAGGAGGGGGCGGTTTATGATATCAAGATTATTTTATCAAAGGCCCAGCGGAGCATGAAGTAGAAGATTTCAGCCTAAGAGGATTAGAGCTCAAGTGTTAGGGCCCATGATTTGTAAACTGTCATACTATGTAACCTGGAATGTAAGATAGAAAGAATAGGGACCGAGGCGGACACGTTTATGAGCCGGCTTCAGGACTCTGTAAGCCGGACCGGGAGTCACCTCTTATATAAAGGGACGACCCAGTGACGGTTCAGGACAGAGAACGACAGCTCGAGACACAGGCAAAGCGGATTCGCTCCCTGGTCATCGAAACCCTAGCAATACACACCAAACTAGACGTAAGCTTTTACCTTCATCGAAGGGCCGGACTAGTATAAAATCCATGTGTCCTTGTCCGCTTGAACCCCTTTAAGCTAACCCGTAGCGATGGTCTCACGACTAAGTCCTTTTGCTAGGACATCTGCCGTGACAAAACCATGACAGTTGGCGCCTAAAGTGGGGCTATCGCACGATGGTTTTGAGTTCTTGAAGGGCAGCTTTGAAGGAATCAAGGGCTACGAAGTGGGCCGGATGACTAAGAATCGTCGCGGCAAGATCTACATCGACGATGCAGGCTGGGGCCCTGAGGCTGATTCAATCGAATACGGGTACCGGGTCCCCTTCGGCGGCATCCACGTCTTCATTGGCAAGATCGGCGAACCCCCAACATCGTCGAGCCGGCTCAGCGTGCGAGACCTGCCCGGATTCAGCTAGTCGTGAAGCACGTCTTCGTTGGAGCAGTGCATGAAGTGCAAACCGAGGACGGATCAGACTTTGGCGGCGAGACTGTTGTCTATTCCGGCGATGAATCTTCTTCCGGGGAGACAAAATCTTTATATCTGCTGCAGGATGGTCGATCTGAGGGCTGTTTGGATGGTGACAGTATTCCGGACCCCCTCGATCAGCCAAACTGGGTTGCCGTCTTTATGGCCGGTTCACAACCTATGCAGCAGTCCTCAACAACAGCGGCGTTGACATCAGACGCTATGGGAGCTAGAGCTGGAGATCCTGCCCCGTCGTCGTCTGACACTTTATCCGTCTTGGTCGATACTTTGACAGCGTTATTGACAGCAGAGGTAGCCCAGGCCAACAAAGAGCGGCATGATGCGGAGGTTGCTCAGGTGAAAGGCCGGATTGAACAAGCCAAATTGGACCTGGCTGCTGAGAAAGCTAGGATGGCTACAAGGCAGGCGGAGCTTGATGGTCAGGCCTATCGACTCATGTTGAATCAGACCGCTTCACACGAGGTATTGATGAGAAGGCAACGATCTTGCTTGCCACCGGTTCATGTTGGACTGAAAAAACATGGCACAGGTATTGAAGCGATGATGGAGGATCAATCCCTGCATGCTGAGAGTGGTTTTTCTCCACCCCACCTCGATGCACCCCCGTGCACCCACGTAAAAAAAACATACCAAAACATTTTGAAAAAATACAAAACTTTGTGGGAATTATCATACACGCTTGCTGAAATATGTGTGCATCGTAGAATATCATATATTTATCCAGAGTCTTGACTCCCTCTTCATCCTAACTACAGATGTGTTCATCGCGATGGCTTTTAAGGCGCAGTGTAGAATGTAGAGTAATATCTGCGTTCACTGCATTGAAGTTTCAGTTAAAGCCAATGTGCGCCGTCCCTTCCTGCGCGGCACCGGCCGCTCCTCGCCTTCAGTTACTAGTTACCGCCATTTCAAGACGTCGCGGGGAGAGTTTGCAGATGAGCGGCAACCTCCAGAGGAAGCATCCGAAACACTGGTGACTGGGCCGTCCTCCGCTGAACTCACCCTGGTGCCAGTGTACCTCCATTCCCAGGCTGTGCCTAGCATCAGCAAGCGTTGTCGCAAGGGAAGAGTTGGAGGCGGTGCAGCCGCGGTGACGCGCGCCACGGTAGTTTCGATCAGACCAGCCCCAGCGCACGATCTCGCCGGCCCCCCTCGCTCTCTCGCTCTTGCGCCTTCCGTTACTACTAGTTGCTTCCGTTTCCTCACGTCGCGCAGAGGAGCGGCCATTGGAGGAGGCGGGGCTCCGTCAATCCATGAGCATAGTGTTGTTCTTTTCCGTGGTGAAGTTGCACCACTTTACACTTTGCAGCACAACAACGAGTAATTGAAACTAAGTGACTGGAGCGTTCTCGGCTGCACCTAGGCGCCCGTTCGTTCATGTGAGTGTCGGCCTCTAGCTGGCCGTAAGCGTCAGGAACTTGTGTCTATGGATGATGATGAACTCGTCACTGGCGCCTATCTAACTGAAGTTGCCACGAAACATATTTGACAAAATACATTTGCAGCCGAGTACAAGCGACGGGCGGTGTGCCAGTGCACTCATCACGTCGCATGCATGCAACAGTTGCAGCCGTACGTGTGCTTCAAGCTTCCGGTGGGACTTTTTTTTGAGGGATTTTTTTTGCGGGATTTCTATATGTACAGTAAGACGCGCACATACTGGCATGCACACTGCGTCACTGAACCGTGTACTCATCTGCAGATGTGGTCAGACGTAGTTCGTCGCAACTTCATTGACTCATCGTTTGATCATCATCTGTAGACTCGAGCAGACGCTTAAACCCAGCCTGAGGATATCAAGTGCGTCACTCGCATGGACGTGCATGCACCGCACGCTCATCTGTCAACGCTCAAGGGACGGGTGCTGCTTGGGCGACACATGCACGCATGCACACATACTTTTGATGATTTTGATGATCGAAATCTGCTAGCAAAGCGGCATACCATTTTTCGCAAAACAAGAGGCATGCTATTCTTTCGCAAAACGAGTTAAAACATAGAATTTTTTCCCTTTGCATACAAACGAAGAATTGGCAACCCTATGGATGGATTCGATCGGTTGAGAGGCTGTTGTGCTTTGGATTTAATTATCCACCGAATTACGAAATTAATTCTTACTTGTAATAGCATACCATACTTGCTTGACATATTCATAACAGAAAGGACGACCCTTTTCTTGTACTAGTTGATCAAGCAAGCTTAAGTTCGAAAAAAAAAGATAAAGCAAGCTTGCATGCACGCCAATACCCAAAAAAGCTTTTCATCCATGCATATGAAATACCCCAAATATGCATCATCTTGCTTAGTGAAGTGAAAGGCGCAGTTTCCTTTATATGTAAAAGATTTCACTAGTATATGAGATCATAACATTAGTACATACTAGCAAAAGAGCCCGTGCGTTGCAACGGGAGAGAAAACATAACACACGCTCTTAACCCAACAACCATCACTCAAGATCATAATATGTCAATTTCCTTTATTTTTGTGAGGCATCATATTTGTGTTGCCGTTTATCCTACTTCTCACAGTCGCCGGCGAAGGCCTCGGTGTTCACACAAAACAAAATAAAACGTGTTTGAATATTGTTAATTCTAAGACGTCTCTCTCTCCCTCCCTCTCCTCCCTCTCTCCCCCCTCTCTCTCTCTCTCTCTCTCTCTCTCTCTCTCTCGCTTTCTCTCACTCTCGCGATGAGAAATCTGTTGTTTTACCCTGCGACATTTTTCAGAGGTATGCATGTGTAATTATTGATATTTTATATTCCCTCTATTATAATGGGGTGTTTATTTGCAATCTGGATCGCCGCCGGTACGAAAGAAAAAATGGAGGTTGAGCTAAAAATTACTCCCTCCGTTCGGAATTACTTCCATTTCCGAACGGAGGGAGTATAAGTTTGCTTTCAAAATAATAATTTAAAAATATTTAGCAGGTAAAATTAACATCATATTTAGATTCCACACATTTTTCTAATAATGTTTCATATATAATATGTTAAAATCGAAGTTACGGTTTAAAAGATACGTATAATTTAGAAAATCATTTATTTGACTTAAATATATTCCAAAATAAAGTTTAAAAACAATTAACAGGTAAAAATAATCCCATATTCATATTCTACATATTTTTCTAATCAAATTTCATGTATAACATGTTCAAATCGGAGTTACGGTATAAGGATGATTTTTAAAAGCATTTATTCATTTGACTTAAATACGATCCGCGGATGAATTACCTAAAACATCAAGGAGGTTTTAGAAAAATGTAAAATAACGGTTCGGGAGTGACTTAAACCCGGACTGCGGCTCGATTTCAAGAAAACACAGGGACTTTTGTGTAAAATACGAAAAAACGATTCGATTTTACTTAAAACAGGACTGCGCGTTGAATTCTCTGAAATAGAGGGACTTTTAAGAAAAATGCCATGCCGGACGAGAAGAAACCCAATTTTCTTTATTATTAGGTAAAGATATGGATATACTTCAAAAGAAGGATTTCAATCACAAATACAACTTGGTTATAGTGAATCATGTGCTAATCGAGAATGATGATTCACTTTTTCTCTTGGATACTTCCACATTGAAACACCTTGTTGGTAGAGATAGCAATGTAGCATCCATCCAAATGTGTGCATGATTGTAAGGTTTGGCCGATCTCGCATAATGGTGCTATATCTATTTCTCTTCACTGGTAGAAAACATGCCCGATTAAGTCACGAACCGGGACCAAAGGGGACATCGGTCCTGGTTCGTGAGGCCTGGGCGTCGGCCAGGCCTCGGGGGCCATCGTTCCCGGTTCGTGTGACCCCTTTAGTCCCGGTTCTAGACTCGAACCGGGACCAACGGGCCTCGCTCCTGTCTGCTCCTGGCCCAGCATTTTTGGTCCCGGTTGGTGGCTGGAACGGAAACCAAAGGTTGTCCTTTATATATACCCCCCACCCCTGCCCGCGAGTAGAGCCATCGCTCTGTTTTTTTGGCTTCGTGAGGAGAGGTGTGTGTGTGTTGCTCTAGCTCACCTCCTATGCACATGAGGTGTTCAACTAAATGCACGAGCCACACTTAAGCTTTCTCCTCTCCAAGCTCCTTGTCCAGGCTCCACTTTCCTCAAGATTTCTCCAGGTTTGCTTGTCCATCCTGTCATGTCGCCGTCCTCACTGATGTCGGTCGCCCGCGCCGATCTCGTCACCGGCACCGCCGTGGTGAGCCTCTTGTTCTTATCTTCTTTCTAAAAGAAAAAAATCTTACTTTTATTATTGTTTGTGATTATATAGTGCCATGATTTTGGTATTCGCCCCCGTCGGCCCTCGTCCTGTCTATGATTCGGAATTGGTGTATTATCTTATATAACTATTTGTTTCAATTAGTGTTTATGACAATTATAATGACCAAAGTGACATAGATGTTTTTATGTAGGAGGTATGTGAACCGGAAATTCCAACCGACTCTATCGTCGAAAGGTAAAATTTGGTTGAAAAAGAAAACAATTACTTGAAAGAAAAATTCTAAATAGTTGAAGAGTAGAAGATGAAATTGGAGTTGCATGTTACCGATGTCGTCGATGATCACAAGATAAAAATGGATGCAATGCGCTCGAAGATTAGAAAGAATCAAAAATATGGCATTCATACCGAGGCTTGTTATCAAGATGCCGTTGGATCAATTGTTACCTTAGTTACCATAATGATCGTATTTCTGTTGTTGGATTGAAATGTTTTACATAGTTTTAATGTATGTTTAATTAGATGCTTTAGAGAGTTATATGTTTTTCAATGTGAGAACTATGTATGAACTTTAGTTGTGATGATGAACTTCTATTGATTTGGTGACTTCTCTATTTATGATGTTTTGTACACGAAGTGCATCCAGTTTTTGCCGTAACCCTCTCAACTTTTTGGCACATGCTATGTGGGTGAAATGATGATACAATGCCAACTTTCAACCTATTCAGAGTTCATATGCAATGCTTTACAATTTCGAGGTCATTTAGCTAAAAAACAGTAAATGCATGAAAAAATACCAAATGAAGTCACAAAGGGATGAAAATTGATAATGTGGCTTTGAATGGTGCATTTTGAACATACAAAAAGTCTAGAGTTCAAATAAGTTCAAAAATTGAAATGCCTTTGTAACAGACGAGTTTTCGTTCGAAACCCTGATACTTCGAAAGAGATTGTCCATTTTGCACACGAAGTGCATCCAGTTTTTGCCG
>LR738709.1:681140239-681151814 GCA_902687465.1 Secale cereale | reverse complement strand
TATGCAATGCTTTTCAATTTCGAGGTCATTTAGCTAAAAAAACAGTAAATGCATGAAAAATACCAAATGAAGTCACAAAGGGATGAAAATTGATAATGTGGCTTTGAATGGTGCATTTTGAACATACAAAAAGTCTGGAGTTCAAATAAGTTCAAAAATTGAAATGCCTTTGTAACAGACGAGTTTTCGTCCGAAACCCTGATACTTCGAAAGAGATTGTCCATTTTGCACACGAAGTGCATCCAATTTTTGCCGTAACCCTCTCAACATTTTAGCACATGCTATGTGGGTGAAATGATGATACCATGCCAACTTTAAACCTTTTTTAGAGTTCATTTGTAGTGCTTTCCAATTTCAGGGTCATTTAGCTCAAAAAAAATCAGTAAATGCATGAAAAATACCAAATGAAGTCACAAAGGGTTCAAAATTTATGATGTGGCTTTGAATGGTGCATTTTGAGCACACAAAAATTCTGGTGTTCAAATAAGTAAAAAAATGAAATGCATTTGTAACATGAGTTTTCATCGGAAACACAGATACTTCGAAAGACAGTGTCCATTTTGTAAACGAAGTGCATCCAGTTTTTGCCGTAACCCTCTCAACTTTTTAGCACATGCTATGTGGGTGAAATGATGATCCCATGCCAACTTTCAACCTATTCAGAGTTCATATGCAATGCTTTTCAATTTCGAGGTCATTTAGCTAAAAAAATAGTAAATGCATGAAAAAATACCAAATGAAGTCACAAAGGGATGAAAATTGATAATGTGGCTTTGAATGGTGAATTTTGAACATACAAAAAGTCTAGAGTTCAAATAAGTTCAAAAATTGAAATGCCTTTGTAACAGACGAGTTTTCGTTCGAAACCCTGTTACTTCGAAAGAGATTGTCCATTTTGCACACAAAGTGCATCCAGTTTTTGCCGTAACCATCTCAACTTTTTAGCACATGCTATGTGGGTGAAATGATGATACAATGCCAACTTTCAACCTATTCAGAGTTCTTATGCAATGCTTTTCAATTTCGAGGTCATTTAGCTAAAAAAACAGTAAATGCATGAAAAATACCAAATGAAGTCACAAAGGGATGAAAATTGATAATGTGGCTTTGAATGGTGCATTTTGAACATACAAAAAGTCTGGAGTTCAAATAAGTTCAAAAATTGAAATGCCTTTGTAACAGACGAGTTTTCGTCCGAATCCCTGATACTTCGAAAGAGATTGTCCATTTTGCACACGAAGTGCATCCAATTTTTGTCGTAACCCTCTCAACATTTTAGCACATGCTATGTGGGTGAAATGATGATACCATGCCAACTTTAAACCTTTTTTAGAGTTCATTTGTAGTGCTTTCCAATTTCAGGGTCATTTAGCTCAAAAAAATCAGTAAATGCATGAAAAATACCAAATGAAGTCACAAAGGGTTCAAAATTTATGATGTGGCTTTGAATGGTGCATTTTGAGCACACAAAAATTCTAGTGTTCAAATAAGTTAAAAAATGAAATGCATTTGTAACATGAGTTTTCATCCGAAGCACAAATACTTCGAAAGACAATGTCCATTTTGTACACGAAGTGCATCCAGTTTTTGCCGTAACCCTCTCAACTTTTTAGCACATGCTTTTGGGTGAAATTATGATACCATGCTAACTTTCAACATTTTCTGAGTTCATTTGTAGTGATTTTCAATTTTAGTGTCATTTAGGTAAAAAAATTAGTAAATGCATGAAAAATACCAAATGAAGTCACAAAGGGATGAAAATAGATAATGTGGCTTTGAATGGTGCATTTTGAACATACAAAAAGTCTGGAGTTCAAATAAGTTCAAAAATTGAAATGCCTTTGTAACAGACGAGTTTTCGTCCGAAACCTTGATACTTCGAAAGAGATTGTCCATTTTGCACACGAAATGCATCCAATTTTTGCCGTAACCCTCTCAACTTTTTAGCACATGCTATGTGGGTGAAATGATGATACCATGCCAACTTTAAACCTTTTTCAGAGTTTATTTGTAGTGCTTTTCAATTTCAGGGTCATTTAGTTCCAAAAAATCA
The DNA here is from genome assembly GCA_902687465.1 of Secale cereale. Taxonomy (NCBI): domain Eukaryota; kingdom Viridiplantae; phylum Streptophyta; class Magnoliopsida; order Poales; family Poaceae; genus Secale; species Secale cereale. The sequence goes on along the minus strand of LR738709.1, from coordinate 681,149,761 downwards.
ATAAATGCATGAAAAATACCAAATGAAGTCACAAAGGGTTGGAAATTGATGATATAACTTTGAATGGTGCATTTTGAACACACACAAAAAGTGCATCCAGTTTTTTCTGTAACCCTCTCAACTTTTTAGCACATGCTATGTTGGTGAAATGATGATACCATGCCAACTTTCAACCTTCATAGTTCTTTTGTAGTGCTCTCCAATTTCAGGGTCATTTAGCTCAAGAAAACCAGTAAATGCATGAAAAATACCAAATGAAGTCACAAAGGGTTGAAATTTTATGATGTGGCTTTGAATGTTGCATTTTGAGCACACAAAAATTCTGGTGTTCAAATAAGTAAAAAAATGAAATGCATTTGTAACATGAGTTTTCATCTGAAGCACAAATACTTCGAAAGACAATGTCCATTTTGTACACGAAGTGCATCCAGTTTTTGCCGTAACCCTCTCAACTTTTTAGCACGTGCTTTTGGGTGAAATTATGATACCATGCTAACTTTCAACATTTTCAGAGTTCATTTGTAGTGATTTTCAATTTCAGTGTCATTTAGGTAAAAAATTAGTAAATGCATGAAAAATACCAAATGAAGTCACAAAGGGATGAAAATTGATAATGTGGCTTTGAATGGTGCATTTTGAACATACAAAAAGTCTGGAGTTCAAATAAGTTCAAAAATTGAAATGCCTTTGTAACAGACGAGTTTTCGTCCGAAACATTGATACTTCGAAAGAGATTGTCCATTTTGCACACGAAATGCATCCAATTTTTGCCGTAACCCTCTCAACTTTTTAGCACATGCTATGTGGGTGAAATGATGATACCATGCCAACTTTAAACCTTTTTCAGAGTTCATTTGTAGTGCTTTTCAATTTCAGGGTCATTTAGTTCCAAAAAATCAATAAATGCATGAAAAATACCAAATGAAGTCACAAAGGGTTGGAAATTGATGATATAGCTTTGAATGGTGCATTTTGAACACACACAAAAAGTGCATCCAGTTTTTTCTGTAACCCTCTCAACTTTTTAGCACATGCTATGTTGGTGAAATGATGATACCATGCCAACTTTCAACCTTCATAGTTCTTTTGTAGTGCTCTCCAATTTCAGGGTCATTTAGCTCAAGAAAATCAGCAAATGCATGAAAAATACCAAATGAAGTCACAAAGGGTTGAAAATTTATGATGTGGCTTTGAATGGTACATTTTGAGCACACAAAAAGTCTGGTGTTCAGATAAGTTAAAAAAATGAAATGCATTTGTAACATATGAGTTTTCATCCGAAACACAGATACTTCGAAAGACAGTGTCCATTTTGTACACGAAGTGCATCCAGTTTTTGCCGTAACCCTCTCAACTTTTTAGCACATGCTATGTGGGTGAAATGATGATACAATGCCAACTTTCAACCTATTCAGAGTTCATATGCAATGCTTTTCAATTTTGAGGTCATTTAGCTAAAAAACAGTAAATGCATGAAAAAATACCAAATGAAGTCACAAAGGGATGAAAATTGATAATGTGGCTTTGAATTGTGCATTTTGAACATACAAAAAGTCTAGAGTTCAAATAAGTTCAAAAATTGAAATGCCTTTGTAACAGACGAGTTTTCGTTCGAAACCCTGTTACTTCGAAAGAGATTGTCCATTTTGCACACGAAGTGCATCCAGTTTTTGCCGTAACCATCTCAACTTTTTAGCACATGCTATGTGGGTGAAATGATGATACAATGCCAACTTTCAACCTATTCAGAGTTCATATGCAATGCTTTTCAATTTCGAGGTCATTTAGCTAAAAAAACAGTAAATGCATGAAAAATACCAAATGAAGTCACAAAGGGATGAAAATTGATAATGTGGCTTTGAATGGTGCATTTTGAACATACAAAAAGTCTGGAGTTCAAATAAGTTCAAAAATTGAAATGCCTTTGTAACAGACGAGTTTTCGTCCGAAACCCTGATACTTCGAAAGAGATTGTCCATTTTGCACACGAAGTGCATCCAATTTTTGCCGTAACCCTCTCAACATTTTAGCACATGCTATGTGGGTGAAATGATGATACCATGCCAACTTTAAACCTTTTTTAGAGTTCATTTGCAGTGGTTTCCAATTTCAGGGTCATTTAGCTCAAAAAAATCAGTAAATGCATGAAAAATAACAAATGAAGTCACAAAGGGTTCAAAATTTATGATGTGGCTTTGAATGGTGCATTTTGAGCACACAAAAATTCTGGTGTTCAAATAAGTAAAAAAAATGAAATGCATTTGTAACATGAGTTTTCATCCGAAGTACAAATACTTCGAAAGACAATGTCCATTTTGTACACGAAGTGCATCCAGTTTTTGCCGTAACCCTCTCAACTTTTTAGCACATGCTTTTGGGTGAAATTATGATACCATGCTAACTTTCAACATTTTCAGAGTTCATTTGTAGTGATTTTCAATTTCAGTGTCATTTTGGTAAAAAAAAATAGTAAATGCATGAAAAATACCAAATGAAGTCACAAAGGGATGAAAATTGATAATGTGGCTTTGAATGGTGCATTTTGAACATACAAAAAGTCTGGAGTTCAAATAAGTTCAAAAATTGAAATGCCTTTGTAACAGACGAGTTTTCGTCCGAAACCTTGATACTTCGAAAGAGATTGTCCATTTTGCACACGAAATACATCCAATTTTTGCCGTAACCCTCTCAACTTTTTAGCACATGCTATGTTGGTGAAATGATGATACCATGCCAACTTTCAACCTTCATAATTCTTTTGTAGTGCTCTCCAATTTCAGGGTCATTTAGCTCAAGAAAACCAGTAAATGCATGAAAAATACCAAATGAAGTCACAAAGGGTTGAAAATTTATGATGTGGCTTTGAATGGTGCATTTTGAGCACACAAAAAGTCTGGTGTTCAGATAAGTTAAAAAAATGAAATGCATTTGTAACATATGAGTTTTCATCCGAAACACAGATACTTCGAAAGACAGTGTCCATTTTGTACACGAAGTGCATCCAATTTTTGCCGTAACCCTCTCAACTTTTTAGCACATGATTTTGGGTGAAATTATGATACCATGCTAACTTTCAACATTTTCAGAGTTCATTTGTAGTGCTTTTCAATTTCAGTGTCATTTAGGTCAAAAAATCAGTAAATGCATGAAAAATACCAAATGAAGTCGCAAAGGGTTGAAAATTGATGATGTGGCTTTGAATGGTGCATTTTGAACACACAAAAAGTCTGGAGTTCAAATAAGTTCAAAAAATGAAATGCCTTTGTAACAGATGAGTTTTCATCTGAAACCCTGATACTTCGAAAGATATTGTCCATTTTGTACACGAAGTGCATCTAGTTTTTGTTGTAACCCTCTCAAATTTTTAGCACCTCAAGATAGAAATGTCTTAAGAAAAAATATCTAAATTTGACATGAAGAAAGAAATAAGGAATGTCACATGTAGAAAGTTTGGGGGCATTTGAAGTCAATAGTTTTTGTAGGCACCGCACATGGTACCTTAATTTGGTGTGTTTAAAACAATAAGAGATACAAATCATTACATAAAAAGATGGAACATGGAGGTATATTAGTGTACATTACCACAATATCTTGTTGCAATACAAAATCAAGTGAAAATGATTAACAAACCGTGATGTGGACTATAGACTTCCTATTTCCCCTTCATATTCTAAATCACTTATAGGGACATATTTGAATTATAAATCAATGTATGCTTACACCATTACTAAAATGTATTGAATTTAAACGCAATATCATTAGGTAATATGATGAACCCATACAAAATTTCATCGTATTTCAACCACATTTGATTTTTTAGAAAAATAAAAGATATAGGATGCTCGTAACTATATGGAATTTTCAGAAGAAATATTTAAAATTCTCATTTTTTAAAGGAGGCTATGAGTTACATATGTGCTTGAACATGATTTTTTTTCATTTAGATACCATTTTAAGGTATATGTAGTTCAAATTTCAAATATATCCAGTAAATAATATAAATGCATTTAATGCCTAAAAATTTGCATTTGGTTTTAGAAAGATGCCTAAATTTGACATCTAGTCCAGTCCCTAACCCAAACATTAACCTTATTCCCACACCCATACCACACCATAATTGTTTTTAGCAAAGATAATTAACCTAAACCCATTTTACCAGTGACATGCTCTCTTGGCCTGCTTCTCGCCGGTCCACGAGGCTAATAGTGTCTTGGACCAGAATGGCCCATCGTCGCCCCGTACCCGATAAATTTGACCCTTAACCCTAACTCTCAACCTTAAATCCACCCCTCTCCCAATCTCCATAGCCGACGGCGCACCCCCACCTCTACCTCTCCCTTTCCCCACACCCACTCCACCGCAACCTCCCTACACATCTAGCAATGCCTCCGCTAGGCGGGATGGCCATGGCATCCATGTGCTTGACATCCATGATGGCCGCACACTGTACGACCCAATTAGCCACGCGCGGGAAGGCCACTTCGAATCTAGACCTAATGGACGACGATGAGCAGATCTTCCAGCACGGAGGATCATCAGTTACCTCCTCACCGACCATGAAGGCACTCGAGCTGGTCGGGCACGGCCATATCATTTGGGAGGTTGGTTCATAAGGAATAAGGATAATGTCCAATTACCTTTTGTGCAATAAATAACGCTCCCTACCGCCTAGTATTTGTTCTCGCATTCGGATTTCTTTTCTGAGGATTTTGAGGTTAGAAGTTCATTTTGTCACATATGTTGGGTTTGTTAAATGGCCCATCAATTAGCTCTTGTGAAAGTTTGTAAGAATGTTCACATTTTCCATATATGTCTTGCCTACCTATAATTTTAGTTTCACGCTACTGTTCTTGTTCAACTTAAGAATACAACACTGATTCCGTGTAATAGACCTGATTTACTTGGGGAGTATGTGCATCTCACGCTTTGCAAAAAATGTTACTCATATTTTACTGTTTTTGTTTTGTTTTTAGGAGTTAAAAATATCTAGACGAGGGGAAAAGGCAATCAATGTTGTACTGTTTTTGTAGGATTTATGTTTGGTCTATCTTCGGGATCATGGCGGAAGATTCATGCTTTGGCCCGATTGTTTCTGTGCAGATATCCGTCCAACAGATCTTTGAATGTTTGGGGTTCGCCATGCAATAGCAGTTCCTAGATGGACGTCGTTGCTTTTTGGAATTGATTTTGGTTTAGATAGAAATTCTGGCGATGAGGGTTGGATAATTTTTTGTTGTTTGTTTCAATTTGTATTCAAGTGTTCGACTTGGTAGTTGGTTCCAGTGCTCGCTATCGCCATCCGTGGACTATCTGATTTCGTTTTCCGTGCAGGTACTAGAGAAACAACCTGGAATCCGTCCCAGTCGCCAATGGCGACGGCAGCAGCAACGAAGCCACCGGGAAGCCAGTTGAACCGCACCGGCATCGACACCAAGCACGGACGAGCCCGGCCCGACCGTGGACGCCGATAGCTCGATCCTCGCATCCTACCTTGCCTGCACGCCTCTCGAGCAGCGTCGGCCAGGAGAGCGTCCGACGTCCTCATCCGCACCCATCGTCAGCGACAAGCAGCTGTACAACACCGTCGCGCACTCCTCCCAGGGACTCAACCTCGACGGCGGGCTCTACAACTTGGGCTGCCAAGTTGTAGAGCCGTCGTCGAGGTTGAGTCCCTGGGAGGAGTGTGCGGTAACGTTGTACAGCTGGTTGTCGGTCACGATGGTAGCGGATGAGGACGCCGGATGCCCTCCTGGTCGACGGTGCTCGAGCAAGGCGCAGGCAAGGTAGGACGCGAGGCTCGAGCTATTGGCATCCACGACCGGGCCGGGCTCGTCCAAGCTTGGTGTCCGTGACGGCGCGGGTTCAGATGGCCTCTTGGTGGTGTCGCTGTTTTTGTAGGATTTATGTTTGGTCCATCTTCGGGATCATGGCGGAAGATTCATGCTTCGGCCTGATTGTTTCTGTGCAGATATCCGTCCAACAGATCTTTGAATGTTCGGGGTTCGCCATGCAATAGCAGTTCCTAGACGGACGTGGTTGCTTTTTGGAATTGATTTTGGTTTAGATAGAAATTCTGGCGATGAGGGGGGGATAATTTTTTGTTGTTTGTTTCAATTTGTATTCAAGTGTTCGACTTGGTAGTTGGTTCCAGTGCTCGCTATCGCCATCTTTGGACTATCTGATTTCGTTTTCCGTGCATGTACTAGAGAAACAACCTGGAATCCGTCCCAGTCGCCAATGGCGGCGGCAGCAGCAACGAAGCCACCAGGAAGCCAGTTGAACCCGCACCGGCACCGACACCAAGCACGGATGAGCCCGGCCCGACCGTGGACGCCGATAGCTCGATCCTCGCATCCTACCTTGCATGCACGCCTCTTGAGCAGCGTCGGCCAGGAGAGCGTCCGACATCCTCATCCGCACCCATTGTCAGCGACAAGTAGCTGTACAACACCATCGCGCACTCCTCCCAGGGACTCAACCTCGACGGCGGGCTCTACAACTTGGGCTGCCAAGTTGTAGAACCCGCCGTCGAGGTTGAGTCCCTGGGAGGAGTGCGCGGCAACGTTGTACAGCTGGTTGTCGCTGACGATGGCAGCGGATGAGGACGTCGGATGCCCTCCTGGCCGACGGTGCTCGAGAAAGGCGCGGGCAAGGTAGGACGCGAGGCTCGACCTATTGGCATCCACGGCCGGGCCGGGCTCGTCCATGCTTGGTGTCGGTGACGGCGCGGGTTCAGATGGCCTCCTGGTGGTGTCGCTGCCGCTGCCATCGCCATTGGGGACTGGGACGGATTCCAGGTTGATCCTCTGGTACCTGCACGGAAAATGAAATTAGACAATCCAGAGAGGGCGTTAGCGAGCACGGGAACCAACTACCAAGTCAAACACTTGGATACCGATGGAAACAAAGAGCAAAAAATTATCCCGCCTCATCGCCAGAATTTCTATCTAAACCAAAATCAGTTCTGAAAAGCAACCAGTCCGTCTACGAATTGCGATTGGACCACGAACCCCGAACAATGAAAGGTCTGTTGGACTGAAATCTGCACAGAAACAATCGGGCCAAAGCATGAATCTTCTGCCATAATCCCGAAGACAGACCAAACATAAATCCAACTAAAACAGAACAAATCGATGGGAAACTGTGCAACCAGTCACAAGTCACAACAGCCGTCGAGTGGGGAAAATGAAAGAATTTGAGGACGGCAACCAAACCGGGAAAGATTTATAAAATGCAGCAGTGAGACGAGAGAGGCAAGCAACAGAACGATATCAAGAACCAGACGGAGCACCGGCGACCTAGATATCCGATTAGATAAACTCAAATGAAATAGAAATTCTAACTCGATATCTCGGCAGGCAGGTACAAGCAGCCCACATAACGAAACACGGCACGGCAAAAAAAGCAAACACGGAACTGTCTGTATCGATGACATGGAAACAATCGGCAGGTCGCATGAATCTTCCGCCATGACAGACCAAACAGAAATCCTAATACAAAAAGAAATCGATGGGAAAACTCTCCAACCAGCCACAAGAGCTATCGAGTGGGGAGTGAAAATAATTTGAGTTACTGAGACGAGAAATATTTGTAAAATCTAGCATTGAGACGAGATATGCAACCAAACCGTGAAAGATTGGTAAAATCCGCTGGCTCCTCCTTGGTGGTGTGTGGCTCCTTGTCCACCGCTTGCTGCTGTGGCTACTGCTGCTCGCCGACAGCGGTACGAGGGTCCTCCGCGGATGATCCTGTCACCGTCATGTTCGGCGTCATCAGTAAGCAAGGACGACAGACACGACCGAAACTGAACAATGTCTATGGGATTTAGCTTGCGCAGCCAATACAAGTACACCACATATAAAAGGAGACCTCTACTCTACAGATGGATAGAAGGATGGCTGGATATGCACAAGCAAGCACACTAATGCCACAAATGCGTCAAATCTCTACTACCGGATTCTTTTTTTTTTTGCGGCATATCAGCAGTTCCTCTAGCCTGCACCACTATATACAAACAATAGAAGGAAACTATTAATGTCATTAGTGCCAGGATAGAGACTGATGTTTGCACCCTGCAAAAAAGAAAAAGAAAAAAAGACATTGCTATTTGCGTGTGGAGGGATCACAACACAACACAAACGATGCTCGAGATCACCCAAATTATCAGTATCTATCCCGGAGATAATGAGGTAGTGAAGATCTGGTTTATGGTGGACATGCCAACGATTACGAGCATGAAAAGGGAGATCCATGCCATCACCTGGTCGGCGAACCACATCAACGTCACTGCATGGAAGGATCGACCAGAGAGGCTTCCCGTCGACCCGTCGCGGTGGCATGAGTCTCGATCTGGGAAGACAGAATGGTTTGGAGAAGAGATGGTTGGTGGCGGCAAGGGGAGGAAAGAGGGATATTGTGCATTTTGATTTAGGGTTCTGGTGTGAAAAGGATGAATGTGGTATTTTTATACGGGAGAAACCATTGGGCCCACATGCTTTTCCTAATTGACGGGCCCACTAGAACCTGGTACGAGGATTGTTGGAACGTGCCCAACCCCACAACACCATGTGAGGACTACTTTTGGCCCATACATATACCCGTGGATGGTAAATTTAGCCGAAATAACGTAATTGGGTGATGTCGTGCCTTCTGAGATGTGCATGTTCGGTGCCATGGAGGCTATGCTTGTTGGGCATGTCCACAACCGAATGCACCAGCGATGAGGTCGCCGATTGATGGAACGAGAAACGCTGGAGAAGGAATGGGATCTAAGTGCGGCCGTGAGAGGGGAGGAGAGAGAGAGAGAGAGAGAGAGAGAGAGAGAGAGAGAGAGAGTACCTAAGGTAGTGAAGATCTAGTTGATGGTGACCACGCCGACGATTGAGAGCATGAGGAGGGAGATCCACACCTTCACCTGGTTGGCGAACCCCATCGACCTTGATGCATAGAAGGATCCACTAGAGAGTCTTCCCATTGGCCCATCGCGGTGGCGCGAGGCTTGATCTGGGGATGCTAGATGTAAGGGCTGGGAGAAGAGAGGGTTGGCGGCGGCTGGGGAAGGAAAGAGGATTATAGTAAGGTTTGATTTAGGGTCATGATGTAAGAAGGATGGATGTGGTATTTTTATATAGGAGAAATTATAGGGCCCACATGTCGGGCCTAATTAACAGGCCGACAGGAATCAGGTATGGGGAGTGGTGGAACGTACCCATCCCCACAACACCCTGTGAGGACTATTTTTGGGCCGTACACATACCCGTGGGTTGTAAATTTAGCCCAAATAAGGTAATTGGGTTATGTTGTGCCTTCTGAGATATGTGTGTGCGTGTGTGGTGCCATGGAGGCTATGGTTGTTTGGCATGTCCATGATCGGATGCACAAGCGAGGAGTTCGTCGATCAATGGAATGAGAAACGGGGGAGAAGGAAAGGGATCTAAGGGCGGCTAGGAGACAGAGAGAGAGAGAGAGAGAGAGAGAGAGAGAGAGAGAGAGAGAGAGAGAGAGAGAGAGAGAGAGAGAGAG
>LR738709.1:681124274-681140190 GCA_902687465.1 Secale cereale | reverse complement strand
AGAGAGATAGAGAGAGAGAGAGAGAGAGAGAGATTACTTGAGGTTGTGAAGATCTGGTTGATGGTGTCCTTGCCGATGATTGAGAGCATGAGGAGGGAGATCCACGCCCTCACCTGGTCGGCGAACCCCATCGACGTCAATGCACAGAAGGATCGACTAGACATGCTTCCCTTCGACCCATCGCGTTGGTGTGAGGCTCGATCTGGGAAGAGGGAAGGGTTTGGAGAAGAGAGGGTTGGCGGCGGCTAAGGGAGGAAAGAGGGATATTGTGCATTTTGATTTAGGGTTCTGATGTGAGAAGGCTGGGTGTGGTATTTTTATACGGGAGAAATGATTGGGCCCACATATCGGCCCTAATTTACAGGCCCATGGGAATCGGGTACGTGGAGCGGTGGAATGTACGCGTTCCCACAACACACTCCGAGGACTACTTTTGGCCCATACACATACCCGTGGGTAGTAAATTTAGCCCAATAAGGTAATTAGGTGATGGTGTGCCTTTTGAGATGTGCATGTGCAGTGCCATGGAGGCTCTGCTTGTTGGGAATTTCCATAATCGAACGCACCTACGAGGGGGTCGTTGGTCGATGGAACGAGAAACGGGGAGAAGGAGAGAGATCTAAGGGTGGCCAGGAAAGAGCATACCTGAGGCAATGAAGATCAAGCCTATGGTGGAAACGCTGGCGAGTGAGAGAAGGAAGAGGGAGATTTGCATTCTCACCTGGCCGGCGAACCCCACCGATGATGGTGCATAGAGGGGCCCACCAGAGATGCTTCCTGCCGTTTGTCGTGGTGGTGTGGTGCCCCATATCTTGCTCCCCGTCGCCTTGGACAAGTCGAGGGATGAAGGAGGAGGCCTCTAGCACGAGGCGACATCAAGGGTGTGGTGCAACCATGACTAAGGGAATACCTCCGAATACAATTGGGATTTTTTTTGGCAGAATAGGCATGCACCATTATCCCTATGCGGTCTGAGGCGCGACCACCCCTACATTCACATGACCCATCGGCATGACATGGCAATGGGAGGATAAGCACTTGCATCTCACCTTCTCCATCTCAGTCACTGGTTCAAGATCTCATGGTAAATGATCTATTCACTACTCTATGACTCGCCGCGAAGAGAAAGAAACACACCTTCCTCTAAAAAAGAAATAAGCACACATTTCTTTCCAACCAAAAAACTAAACATTGAACATCTTTTAAGGTTCATAACCGGTAAGACTTTTATGCTACTATCGTTTCCACATATCAAAATGGGAATTCCTTTCAAAGTTTCCACATAGCCGGTAAGACTTTTATGCTACTATCGTTTCCACATATAAGTTTGAATGGATATGGGTATAATGCATAAATTATAATATGAATTATTTTTAATTATGGCATGCAATCGTAACTTAGTATATATTAGTCTTAGCTTGATATGTATTATTATGGGGTAAATGTGACACTGTCAATTACTTGGTATCCAGAACACACTACTAGGATAAGGCATTGTAGATGAGGATGCACACCTAACCACTACCCGGTGATGCCTCAAGGGTTAAGTGTTAATGCAACCGCACATAGAAAATAAAGAAGATGCATGAAATCCCCTTCTAATTTCTAGTTAATCATATGTTCTGCCATGGGCCGGTTTATGTATTAGACTGGATGAAAATACTCTTAATCACAGGGCATGCCATGGATCAACGGCATTGTCTCTCTTGCTAGCCTCACAGGTGCACACGTATGTTGGTAGAGGTTCGGAGATGGAGTGGGAATATAAGGTGTCTTCACAAGATTGGAAATAAGTAAGCCTTGAGTCAAGGTTCACTCTTCGCTACTCTCCTATCTTTATTGTGTGATTTCTTCAAAGAAAGCCCCTCTTATCCTATGGATCCCCATCAAATCTATTCATGAAAAGTATAAAGATGTTTGATCTGTAGGATGAGTGAAGAGTAGTGTAAGTCAAACAGATATGTGTGTGTGTCTCTCTATGTATGTGTGTGTTGTGTGATTAGACGAGTGACAGGGAAAATGAGGACAAAAACAAGTATGCATGTTCAAGGAAAATGTTAATTATTAGGATGATACTAAATTCCAACGTCTACCAACAAGGCATAAAAATGTGGAAGTATCCAAGAGCAAAAGTGAAACGCCATTCTTGATTAAACCAGGATTCACTATAACAAAGTAATCTTTATGATTAAAATCTTGTTTGAAAGTATGTCCATATATGTACTAATGTTATGATCTTACATACTAGTGACATTTTTACATGTAAAAGGAAACTGTTTTTCATTTCACTAAAAGCATGATGTATATTTAGCGTAACTAGTGTTAGTTTTAAGTCTTTCCATTTTGAGGTAGAGTTTTTTTTTGGAAGATCCGGGGTGCACCGACTTCATTGATTTAGAAGATAGCAGAAGGAAAACATTGTGATCAAGTGATCAGTGTGGCGAGTCAGAGAAAAAACATAAATAGAAAGTAGAGCAAAAAACCTCTCCTAGGCAGCTATCTCATGATTGAATCCCCGAACGGGGCCTCTAGACAAACGGCTCCTGCCAGCCTCCATTGTTGTTGGTCGCCACATCGTCGCTTGAAGGTAACTTTGCTCGGAAGACACAGTTGTTTCTTTCCTTCCAGATCTCCCAGGATAACATCATCGGCATTGATTTGACTCCTCGCTTGTAAACATCAGGTGTCAGATTGATCATCTTCGGACAGTGAGCAATGGATGTCTGATTTGGTCCCATTCGGAGGCTGAGAGCAGCGCGGCCATGCCAAGAGGTGGCTCTTTGCCAGATCAGGGTGGAGAAAGGGCATTCCCACATGAGATGTTTCAATGTCTCTAGGCTTCTCATGCACAGGGAACAAAAGTATCCATTCGGCCACCCTATGCACTGAAGCCGAACGTGGGCCCATAGTCTGTTGTCATGCAACAACCAAGCAAAAAACATTACATTGCCAGGAGCCCAAGCTTTCCAGATGATTGATTTGAATCCAGCCGCAGGCGGGACTTGGATGAATTGGTAGCGGTATGCCAGGCGGGCCGTATAGGAGCTGCCGCCTCCGGCCGTCCATCTGATCTGATCCGGAGTTTGAGCTAAAATTGCAATATCCGAACTCTGAATTTTTCGCCAAAGCTGCAGAAAATCATGGGCGATCTCGGAGGTGTCGACGTGCTATAAGTCTCTGACCCATTGGTCATTAACAAGGGCTGATGCCACCGTTCTGTTCTTTCTTCTGGTGTGGTTGGATAGGGCTGAGAAGACGGAGCACGGGAGGGCCGGTCCAAGCCAGGAGCATTTCCAAAAAGTCGTTGACTGAGGTAGAGTTTTCAAAAGTGTTTTTTCTACCAGGCATGGGATACAGCGTGTACGTCCACACTCCTTCGTTGATTTCATATTCATTCCATGTATTCACCGTCATACATCCACGTGATGTTTTTCTCCGTGTTTCGGATTGTATTGTAATGCTTTATTTTGTACCAGCAAATAAGAGTGCACTTGTTGTAGATGGAATTAGTTGGTACACAAGTACTGAAGGAAATAAAATGGTATACTTTTTGAGAAAAAAAATGATAAACTTTGAAATGGAAAAAAAGATGGATGAAACACTTTGTAGCATCATAATTGTTTTTGGAAATATCTAGAACTCATCTAGATGAGATATAATTTGGTCTCATTCACCTGGAAAACAAGAACAGATACAATCCACGTCAGTAGACACGCATCTTATAGCATCACATCCAATTGGTATAAAAGGTGAATGAGACCAAATTATATCTTATCTAGATGAGTTTTAGCAAAACTGATTTTTTTTGTGACGGACTGAAAAAAACATGGCACGGGTATTGAAGCAATGATGGAGGGTGAATCCATGCATGCTGAGAGTGGTTTTTCTGCACCCCACCTCGATGCACCTGCACCCCCGTGCACCCATGTAAAAAAACATACCAAAACATTTTGAAAAAATATAAAACTTTGTGGGAATGATCATACACGCTTGCTGAACTATGTGTGCATCGTAGAATATCATATATTTATCCAGAGTCTTGACTCCCTCTTCGTCCTAACTACAAATGTGTTCATCGCGATGGCTTTTAAGGCGCAGTGTAGACTGTAGAGTAATATCTGCATTCACAGCATTGAAGTTTCAGTTAAAGCCAATGCGCGCCGTCCCTTCCTATGCGGCACCGGCCACTCCTCGCCTTCGGTTACTAGTTACCGCCGTTTCCAGACGTCGCGGGGAGAGTTTGCAGATGAGCGGCAACCTCCAGAGGAAGCATCCGAAACACTGGTGACTGGGCCGTCCCCCTCTGAACTCACCCTGGTGCCAGTGTACCTGCATCCTCAGGCTGTGCCTAGCATCAGCAAGCGTTGTGGCGAGGGAAGAGTTGGAGGCGGTGCAGCCGCGGTGACGCGCGCCACGGCAGTTTCGGTCAGACCAGCGCGCAGCGCACAATCTCGCCGGCCCCTCCTCGCTCTCGCTCGCGCGCCTTCCTTTACTACTAGTTGCTTCCGTTTCCTCACGTCACGCAGAGGAGCGGCCACTGGAGGAGGCGGGGCTCCGTCAATCCGCGAGCATATCGTTGTTCTTTTCCGTGGTGAAGTTGCACCACTTTACACTTTACAGCACAGCAACGAGTAACTGATACTAAGTGACTGGAGCATTCTCGGCTGCACCTAGGCGCCCGTTCGTTCATGTGAGTGTCGGCTACTAGCGTCAGGAACTCGTGTCTATGGATGATGATGAACTCGTCACTGGCGCCTATCTAACTGGAGTTGCCACGAAACATATTTGACAAAATACATTTGCAGCCGAGTACAAGCGGCGGGCGGTGTGCCAGTGCACTCCTCACGTCGCATGCATCCAACAGCTGCAGCGTACGTGTGCTTAAAGCTTCCAGCGGAACTTTTTTTTAGGGATTTTTTTTTTGCGGGATTTCTGTATGTACAGTAGGATGTGCACATACTGGCATGCACACTACATCACTGAACCGTTTTTGATGATCGAAATCTGCTTGGGCGACACACGCACGCACGCACACACACACTTTTGACGATTTTGATGATCGAAATCTGCTAGCAAAGCGGCATACCATTTTTCGCAAAACAAGAGGCATGCCATTCTTTCGCAAAACGAGTTAAAACGTAGATTTTTTTCCCTTTGCTTACGAACAAAGAATTGGTAACCCTTTGGATGGATTCGGTCGGTGGAGAGGCTGTTGTGCTTTGGATTTAATTATCCACCGAATCACGAAATTAATCATTACTTGTGATAGAATACCATACTTGTTTGACATATTCATAACAGAAAGGACGACCCTTTTCTTGTACTAGCTGATAAAGCAAGCTTGCATGCACGCCAGTACCCAAAAAAGCTTTTCATTCATGCATATGAAATACCCCAAATATGCATCATCATGCTTAGTGAAGTGAAAGGCGCAGTTTCCTTTATATGTAAAAGATGTCAGTAGTATATGAGATCATAACATTAGTACATATCTGGCTATACTTCAAAAGAAGGATTTCAATCACAAATACTACTTGGTTATAGTGAATCATGTGCTAATCAAGAATGATGATTCACTTTTTCTCTTGGATACTTCCACATTAAAACACCTTGTTGGTAGAGATAGGAATGTCCATCCTTCCAAATGTGTGCATGATGGCAAGGTTTGGCCAATCTCGCATAATGGTGCTATATCAATTTCTCTTCACTAGTAGAAAACATAACCGGTTCACTCACGAACCGAGACCGAAGGGGCCATCGGTCCTGGTTCGTGAGGCCTGGGCGCCGGCTCGGCCTCGGGGGCCATTGTTCCCGGTTCGTGTGACCCCTTTAGTCCCGGTTCCAGACTCGAACCGGGACCAACGGGTCTCGCTCCTGGCCCAGCACCTTTGGTCCCGGTTGTTGGCTGGAACCGGGACCAAAGGTTATCGTTTACGTATACCCCCGCCCCTGCCCGCGAGCACAGCCATCGCTCTGTTTTTTTGGCTTCGAGAGGAGAGTTGTGTGTTGCTCTAGCTCACCTCCTATGCACATGAGGTGTTCGATGAAATGCCCGAGCCACACTTAAGCTTTCTTCTTTTCAAGCTCCTTGTCCAAACTCCATTTTCCTCAAGATTTGTCCAGGTTTGCCTGTCCGTCCTGTCCCATCGCCGTCCTCGCCGCCGTCGCTCGCCCGCGCCGATCTCGTCACCGGCACAGCTGTTGTGAGCCTCTTGTTCTTATCTTCTTTCTAAAAATACAAAATTCTTACTTGTAAGATTTAGATAGATACTTGTATAATTTTCTTACTTTTATTATTTTTTGTTATTATATAGTGCCATGATCTTGGTATCCGACCCCGTCGGCCCTCGTCCTATCTATGATTCGGATGTGGTATATTATCTTCTATAACTATTTGTTTCAATTAGTGTTTATGACAATTATGCCGACCAACGTGGCATGGATGTTTTTATGTAGGAGGTATGTGAACCGGAAATTCCAACCGACTCTATCGTCGAGAGGTTAAATTTGGTTGAAGAAGAAAACAATTAATTGAAAGAAAAATTGAAAATAGTTGAAGAGGAGAAGATGAAATTGGAGTTGCATGTTGCCGATGTCGTCGATGATCACAAGATAGAGATGGATGCAATGCGCTTGAAGATTAGAAAGATTCGAAAATATGTCATTCATACTGAGGCTTGGTATCAATATGCCATTGGATCAATTGTTACCTTAGTTACGATTATGATCACATTTTTGTTGTTGGAGTGAAATGTTTTACATAGTTTCAATGTAAGGTTTAATTAGACGCTTTAGAGAGCTATATGTTTTTCAATGTGAGAACTATGTATGAACTTTAGTTGTGATGATGAACTTCTATTGATTTGGTCACTTCTATATTTATGATGTTTTGTACACGAAGTGCATCCAGTTTTGCAGGTAATCCTCTCCGCTTTTTATCACATGCTATGTGGGTGAAATGATGATACCATGCCAACTTTCAACCTTTTCAGAGTTCATTTGCAATACCTTTCAATTTCGGGGTCATTTAGCTAAAAAAAATCAGTAAATGCCTAAAAAATACCAAATGAAGTCACAAAGGGTTGAAAATTGATAATTTGGCTTTGAATGGTGCATTTTGAACAGACAAAAAGTCTGGAGTTGAAATAAGTTCAAAAATTGAAATGTCTTTGTAACAGATGAGTTTTCGTCCGAAACCCTGATACTTCAAATGAGATTGTCCATTTTGTACACGAAGTGCATCCAGTTTTTGTCGTAACCCTCTCAACTTTTTAGCACATGCTATATGGGTGAAATGATGATACCATGCCAACTTTCAACCTTTTCAGAGTTCATTTGTAGTGCTTTTCAATTTCAGGGTCATTTAGCTCTAAAAAGTCAGTACATGCATGAAAAATACCAAGTAAAGTCACAAAGGCTTGAAAATTGATGATATAGCTTTGAATGGTGCATTTTGAACACACACAAAATTTGGAGTTCAAAAAAGTTTTAAAAAATGAAATGCCTTTGTAACGGATGAGTTTTCGTCCGAAACCCTGATACTTCGAAAGAGATTGTCCATTTTGTACACAAAGTGCATCCAATTTTTGCCGTAACCCTCTTAACTTTTTAGCACATGCTATGTGGGTGAGATGATGATACCATGCCAACTTTCAACCTTTTCAGAGTTAATTTGTAGTGCTTTTCAATTTCAGGGTCATTTAGCTCAAAAAATCAGTAAATGCATGAAAAATATCAAATAAAGTCACAAAGGGTTGAAAATTGATGATGTGGCTTTGATTGATGCATTTTGAACACACAAAAAGTCTGAAGTTGAAATAAATTCAAAAAAAATGAAATGCCTTCGTAACAGATGAGTTTTCGTCCGAAACTCACATACTTCGAAAGAGATTGTCCATTTTGTACACGAAGTGCATCCAGTTTTTGCCGTAACCCTCTCAACTTTTTAGCACCTCATGATATAAATGACTTAAGAAAAAATATATAACTTTGACATGAACAAACAAATAAGGAATGTGGCATTTAGAAATTTGGGGGCATTTGAATTCAATAGTTTTGGTAGGCACCCCACACGGTACATTAATTTGGTGTGTTCAAAACAATAATAGATACAAATCATTACATAAAAAGATGGAACATGGAGGTATATTAGTGTACATTACCACAATATCTTGTTGCAGTACAAAATCAAGTGAAATTGATGAACAAACCGTGATGTGGACTATAGACTTCCTACTTCCCCTTCAAATTCTAAATCACTTATAGGGACTTGTTTGAATTATAAATCAATTTATGCTTACACCGTTACTAAAATGTATGGAATTTTAACGCAATATCATTAGGTAATATGATGAACCCATACAAAATTTCATCGTATTTAAACCACATTTAGATTTTATAGAAAAATAAAAGAAATAGGATGCTTGTAACTGTATGGAATTTTCAAAAGAAATATTTAAAATTCTCATTTTTTAAAGGAGGCTACGAGTTACATAAGTGCTTGAACATGACTTTTTTCATTTAGAGACCATTTTAAGGTACATGTAGTTCAAAGTTCAAATATATCCAGTAAATAATAGAAATGCATTTAATGCCTACAAAATTGCATATGGTTTTAGAAAGATGCCTAAATTTGACATTTAGTCTAGTCCCTAACCCAAAACATTAAGCCTAATTCCCATACCCATACCACACTATAATTGTTTTTAGCAAAGATAATTAACCTAAACCGATTTTACCAGTGACATGCTCTCTTGGCTTGCTTATCGCCGGTCCGCGAGGCTAATAGTGTCTTGGCCCAGAATGGCCCATCGTCGCCCCGTACCCTATAAATTTGACCCTTAACCCTAACTCTCAACCTTAAATCCACCCCTCTCCCAATCTCCACGGCCGACGGCGCTCCCCCACCTCTACCTCTCCCTTCCCCCACACCTAGTCCACGGCAACCTCCCAACACATCTGGCAATGCCACCGCTAGGCGGGATGGCAACGACATCCATGTGCTCGACATCCATGATGACCGCACACTATACGACCCAATTGGCCGTGCGCGGAAAGGCCACTTCGGATCTTGGCCTAATGTACGACGACGACCAGATCTCCCTGCACAGAGGATTGTCAGTTACCTCCTCACGGACCGTGGAGGCACTCGAGCTGGTCGGCCACGACCTTATCATTTGGGAGGTTGGTTCATAAGGAATAACGATAATGTCCGATTACCTTTTGTGCAATAAATAATGCTCACTACCACCTAGTATTTGTTCTCGATTAGGATCTCTTTTGTGAGGAATTTTCAGGTTAGAAGTTCATTTTGTCACATATGTTGGGTTTGTTAAATGGTCCATCAATTAGCTCTTGTGAAATTTTCTAAGAATGTTCACATTTTCCATATATGGCTTGCCTACCTATAATTTTAGTTTCACGCTATTGTTCTTGTTCAACTTAAAAATACAACACTGATTCCGTGTAATAGACCTGATTTACTTTGTGAGTATGTGCATCTAACGCTTTGCAAAAAAAATTTACTCATATTTTACGGTTTTTTGTTTTGTTTTTAGGAGTTAAAAATAACTAGACGAGGGGATAAAGCAATTGATTTGAATGAGCCACCACGCAGCGAACAGAAGGTATGATAGTCTCTCCAATGCATGTTTAATCTCAACAATGACTGGTAATTTCAGCAGCTTCTGTATGTACCAACTACCATTATTACAATGTTTCTTGTCTATAAGTACCAACTACCATTCAAAGCAATTTAAAGAATGGACACCCAAAAATGGTTAAAAATGCACAATGAGCATTAGTACGAACTAACAAGTACACAATTTATTGCCAAAATTTGTCACCAATACCGGCTTATATAGCAAGCAGATAAACCAATTATTTGGATTACTGATATTTTGGGTATGGATAGATCACTTGTTTTTGGAAAGGAAGTCAACCAGATTCAACATGTACACATGTAATCCTCGCTACTGCTCGCTATAGTCGCTACTCACCATCCTGATTTCTCACTCGTTGCTCCTTTGTTTGTCCATGTCATATTTGCCACCCTCCTAGTGAGGTAGCTTCCTAGTTGTTAGTTGTTATTTTAGAAAAAGGCATACGCCTGACTTTATAAATAAAGCCACATGGCAGAGTACCAAACAGACCAACAACACACACACAGCGCACCCATATCACCAGGCCAACAGCCAGAATTCACACATAACAGAAGTTCAATGGCGCTCAGGCACAAACGACACACTAGAAGGAAAGCAAGCCAACCACCTACTGCAGAAAGGAAGGCCACAAAACTAGGAGGGATTTGCGTCAGCAGTAGAGGACATCAGATTGACAGACGCACACACTTTGTTGATCATCACCTCCATACCATCCCGATCCGCTGGCGTAGTCAATAATTTCCACTGCTGCAAGGAGATATACATTTTAAACAAGACATCAGTAGGTTTATAAGGAAAAACACCCTCAATGGTGAATGTATTCGTAGTAGTCCATAGAGACTAGCATAAAGCAGCAAGCCTAGCCCAGAACAACCTCTTAGACACACCTTGGAGGTTACCAGCCAGTAATCGTAAGTCTGAGAACGAATTGGGGGCCAGGAAACACTCAACCAAGAGCGAACACAACACCTAGGCCAGCTTAGCCAGCGCACACCCAAAGAAAAAATGGTTGGAGTTCTCCAGGGCAGAGCACAAAGCACAATTAGCAGACCCAGAGCCATTTCTTTTCCGGATCTGCTCAGCACAAGGCAACCGACCTCTGAAGGCATGCCAGAGAAAAATCTTAATCTTAGGGGGAATCATGGTAGATCCAATTTTCTTGAACTTAGAGGTAGGGGATCTAGAAATAATCCTAGCATAAAGAGACTTGACAAAAAGAATCCCAGATGCCACATGGGGCCAAGCCACCGAATCCTTCTCCTCTGAGAGGGTAGGGAACAAAGCAGCAAGCCGGTGCCAGTCATCCAACTGAACGGGAGATAGAGATCTCTGGAGGCCCAGATCCCAGTTGTTATGAGAGGGCTCAAAGATTGAGATCTAAGGGTTGGAACAGTAAGAAAATAAAAACATGAAAAGAAGAGGCTTAAGGGGCATCACCAGACCACCAGTCCAACCAGAAGCGAGTTGAAGCGTCGTTCCTAACAACAAACTTGACATGATCGCGAAACACATCCCTCACTTTGATTAAATCTTTCCAAAACCGATACCCAAGAGACGACAAAGCGAACATGGGGCTACCGGGAGGGAAGTATTTAGCTTTCAAAAGATCGAACCAAAGGGTACCAGGAGATGTTGTCATGATCCTCCACCACCATTTAATAATGAGGCAATTGTTCATAACCAAGGTGTTCAAATTTCCTAGCCCCTAAGGCTTTTGGGTCTACAAATGATATTCCATTTGACATACCTATATTTGCGCTTGTTATCGGAAGAATTCCAACAAAAAGCACCCCTATGCTTGGCAAAACCCTCATGTGTACCCTTAGATAATCTGAAGAAACCCATGGTGAACATAGGGAGGGAGGAGAGACATACATTAATGCAACTTTCCCAACCGAAGTATTGTATCTACCACGCCACGACATATATAACTCTGTTGCCCACTTTGGAAACAGAAGGCTAGAATTCCTTTGCACACAAATAGAAAGGAGAGATAGGGAGGCCTAGGTACTTGAAAGGGAATTAACCAATTGAGGATCTGAGAGACCCTCAAGGCCTCAGCCTCATCAACCCCAGTCACTATCACCTCGCTCTTAAAAAAATAATTTTGAGCCCCGACAAGGCTTCAAAACATAACATAATGAACTTAAGGTTGGTAAGACAAGCCTCGTTCAACTCCACTAAGATTATCGTGTCATCAACGTATTGCAGGTGAGTGATGCCCCGCAGGAGGAGATGGGAAATGACAGGAGAAATATGTCCAGCCAAGGCAGCCAGGTCCAGCATGCATGATGAGGCATCAACAGCAAATTTGAAGAGAATAGGCGAGACCGGATCACCTTGCCGCTGGCCCCGACCATTGGCAAAGTACTTGCTGATAGTGCCATTCACAACCATAGCAGTGTGCCCTCCAGAAACAAGTAGCATCAATCTATGCACAGACCCAACATTAAACCCTTTAGCATGGAGAACTTAACGAAGAAAATCCCAAGTAACAAAGTCATAGGCCTTCTCAGAATCAAGCTTCAGGATAATAGTGCGAGAGCCTCTCATTCCGAGATCATGAACAATTTCATCTAAGCAAGGAATGCCATCCAAAATGTATCTACCCTTGATGAAAGCAGACTGGGTAGGACTAATGGTGCGATGAGCAACAGGTGACGACCTCGTCGCCAACCTTTAGTAGGGAACTTGGCAAAGTTATTAATGAGAGCAATAGGGCCAAACTAAGAAATATAGTCAACACCCTTGACTTTGGGAATAAGAGATAAGATGGCATATTCAAAACGAGAAATGTCAACAGTCCCACACAGAAGCCTTGGATAATAGCACAAACAAGAGGACAAAAGACCAACCAAAAACGCCGGAAGAATGGAATAGAAAAGCCATCCAGGCCCGAGGCCGAATTCAAGTTAGCAGAATTAGTGACTAGTTCAATCTCTTCCACATAAAGAGGAACCGAGAGGAATAGGTTTTACTCCTCCGTGGCACACCTCTCCTGATCCCAAAGAGTGGGCGAGATGATAAAACCAGAAGCAGGCCTTGCAGCTAACAAACCAGCGAAGAAATTATGCACGTGCTCCAGAATAAGGCGAGGATGATCTGCTTGGACACCATCAATTAACAGACTGTTAATCGAACATCTACGATGATGACCATTGGCAATGGCAAAGAAATAAGCAGTGAGAGAATCCCATTCCAGGGTCCAATTAATCATGCCATGATGCATCCAGTAAATATCAGACTGATGGTGGAGCTGCTTGAGGATAGGCTCAAGGTCATAACGATGTTGCCAGCGAGCAACCAAGAGCCCGAAGGAGTCGGCCTCCGCATCCAGCAACGAAACCTGCCCCAACAGTCCGCGCTTACTTTTGTGGGCTTCAGCCGCGCGGTTACGGCCCCACCCTTTAAAAAAATACGTAGTTGATACAGGCAGAAACGCCAATCATCCATAGGACCAAAAGAACGAACTCTAGAATTTAGGAGGGAAGTAATCTTCCCAGCAACCAAATCACAAAAACCGTCGACCAAAAGGCAAGATGCATCGAACTGAAATCTAAAAACTATAGCCAGAGAGGAAACACCTAAATCCAAGATGAGAGGAGAGTGATCCGACCCGACCTGGGGTAAGGCAGAGAGAGAGGCCCGAGGGAAAAGCGTATCCCAGGCAGAGGAGGAGAAAACATGATCTAACACCGAACGAATCGGGTTAACCTGATGATTAGACAAATAAAACGCGATCCGGTCCTAGGAAATTCGCGGAGCGCACACTCCGCAATGAATTCATGAAACGCATTAGCCAACGGCCACGAGAAGTTAGAATTGCTCTTCTCAAACAGGGAACCTAAGGAGGTTAAAATCACCACCGATGACCAACGGGATGTTACAAGAATCAATCTTAGCAGTGAACTCATCTAAAAAGAGCGAGGACAGCGAATGATCAGCCGGGCCATAAACCACCGTAATCACCCAAAGCATCTTGAGACTCTTGTGGAACACCATCATACTAGCCCAAAAGACCCATGATCAAAAGCAACAAAATCAGAAAAATCCACCTTGGTTTCGGTGGGTTCTTCTAATCCTATTTGTAAGTTGCCTAGAAAGACGATGGCAATTGATTTTTTTTGCCGCCATCTCTCTCTCCTTTGCAGAGCCCCTCGCCACTGTAGTTGCCTCACCATTCGTGGCTGGTGTCGAGCTGCCATATCGCCTCGCCGGCCGACCATGTATGAACCCCCATCCCCCTCCCACTAACACATTTCAACGTTTTGCTTCACTTCCACAGACAGCCCTGTCATCCCTTGTCTCCGGCAGTGTACTTGGCATGGCCTCATTGGGGTCGTCGCCGCCTAGGTGCCTCGCCTTCCTCTTCTTCGTAGGAATCGAGTGGCGCCCAAATCAATTTCAGGCGTTAAATACAAACACACCAAATCCATTGCACTATACGGCGCCAGAGGCTACGGCGTCGGGGGAAGCCGAAGGGGCCGCGGCGACGGGGGCGGCCGAGGGGGCCGTGGCGACGGGAGCCGCAACGATGAGGGCCGCTCGACGGGGGCAGCCGGCGCTGGGAGCGCACGCAGTGCCGAGCCCGATGCGCGGCTGGGCGGTTCGACGGTGGTGGAGGCAGGGGCGAACCGCGCCACGGGAGACGCTGAGGGCGACGGTACCTGCTGAAATGGGAACACCAGCTCATCAAAGTACACATGCCGTGAGGTGGAAACGTGGTGGAAAACTGGATCATAGCACCTCTAACCTTTGGTGTTGAGAGGATAGCCAAGGAAGATGGAAGGAAGCAACCGGGGAGCGAGTTTGTGAGGAGCAGTGGACGTGGTGCTAGGATAACAGAGACACCCGAAAATGCGAAGACCATCATAGGATGGAACCGCATCGAAGAGGAGCTGGTGGGGGTGTAGTTCCAGCGTGGATAACACGGACGAATGTTAATAACAAGGCTGGCGGACGTGAGCGCGTCCGGACAGAATCGGGGAGGTACGTAAGACTGGAAGAGCAACATGCGGACACTATCATTAAGGGAGCAGATGATGCGTTCTGCATGACCCTTCTGCTGTGACATGTAGGGGCAAGCGAGTCGAAAGATTGTGCCATGAGACGCTAGGAGATTGCGAACGGCGACGTTGTCAAACTCTTTGCCGTTGTCAGTCTGCAAGGCAAGAATAGGACGACCAAACTGTGTGGTGACATATGAATAAAAGGTGGTGAGTGTGGCGAGAGGGAATGTCCACACGTAATGGGAAAAATCATCCAATATCACCAAATAGTATAAATAACCCGTGCTGCTCACAACTGGGGACGTCCAAACATCACTATGCAATAACTGAAACTGGAAAGTGGAAATGTTTGTAGACACGCTAAAGGGAAGACGGACGTGCTTGCCAAGGCGGCCGGCCTCACAAGAGAGGTCGTCAACCTTATTACATGACAAAGAAAAACTCTGAAGAATATGACGCATAACTATGGAGTTGGGATGACCGACGCGGGCGTGCCATAGATCGACACTGGCGGCGAAGGCGGCAGGACGGGTGGTGGTGGCGCCGGAGGGATGCATCGGGTAAAGGTCATCCGGGCTACCACATCGGTGCAGCACCATCCGTGTACGGGCATCCTTCACAAAAATACCGATAGCTTCAAATTCAGCCGTGATAGGGTTCACACGAGCAAGGCGACGAGCACAAACAAGATTGGTAACTAAGTCAGGAGACACAAGAACATTAGACATGTTAATGGGAGTAGTAGTAGAAGGAAACGACATATGACCTACATGTGTAATGGGTAAAGAGGAACCGTTACCAACGGTGATGCGAGTAAGGGTATGAATGGGGGGTGGCAGACGTGAGCTTGCCGGGATGAGCAGTGGCGCCCGAGTCCATGTACCAGTCACTTCCGCCCCCGTAGTTACTTGGTGACGTAGCCGAGTGCAGAGCAGCGAGAAGGGCCGGGTCCTACGGAGGCGGCACCTGGAGGGGGTGGTACCCTCCGTAGGCCGGGGTGGGAGCAGCGTCATAGGCCGGCGGGGGTGCAGAGTCGTAGGCAGGCGCGGGCGCGGCGCCGTAGTCGCTGTAGGGGCCGTTCGGCACGGTGAAGAGCGCCTGATGACTCGCCGGACAAGGACCAACGATGCGCGGAGTGGGAGCCCGAGGAATCGGCATCGAGTACGCGTGTACAACGCCCGTCCATGGGTTGGTGACATAGGTCCAGGGCGGGGTGGCCTGCTGCTGCTGACGAGCCCCCCCCCC
>LR738709.1:681045000-681117544 GCA_902687465.1 Secale cereale | reverse complement strand
CCCCCCCCTTCTCCCAAAAAAATCTGAAATAGAAACATGCAAACGATAAATTGAAAGCCGGCGACTTGTTTCTTTCCCTTGTCCCCCAAACCCTCCCAGCTCTATACAAATAAGCATCCAATCATCTACGTACAGTATTATAGCACTAATCCTCATAAGTATCATCCAAATATCTGAAAAATCTAAATAATCATACTTATAAAAAATAATGCCAATACTCTAACGACGAAATGACGGAGCAGTACGTGTAAATGTAAGTAAATATACAGTTGGCTGGTAAAAAGAAAAAGTGTGCAGTGGCAGGAGATGGAGCGGTACCTTCTTTTGCTTCTTCTGGCGCACCTCGTACTTGGCCCTGGTCACCTCGCACAGCAACAGCCCCGGGGACAATTTCTGCGCCAACACATCGTCGATCGTGTCAGCCTTACCACTCGTAACACGCAGACGAATGCACGCATGGAAGTGAGATAAAAAGAAGAATGGCGAACCTGGAGTTGGGTGTCGAGGGCCTTGGGGCGGCGCAGCTGGGGGCGGTAGGGCAGCCTGGTGCCGGTCATCGCGAACCAGTCCTCCTCCTTCTCCTTGCGGGTGAGCAGGGCCGCGACGAGCGGCACCGGCGGCTGGGCCACGGCCTCCACCGCGACACGCGGCGCCACCGCGGGGGGCTCCTGCACCATCGGCGCCTTGCCTTTCTGCTTCATCGACGCCTGGCGCGGCGGTTGCTGCCTCTGCGGCGTCGGCTGCCTAGGCTCCTGCTCGCCGTTGCCGGGGTGATGCGCCTTGTCCGCCGCCTGACGGTGCGGCTGCTGCCTCTGCGGCTTAGGCTCGTGAACCTTGGGCGCTGGCTCCTGCTCGGTGTCGTTGGTGCGAGGCGCCTGCTTGTCCACCGCTTGCTGCTGCGGCTCGCCGGCAGCGGCATGAGGGTCCTCCGCGGATGATCTGGCCGTCGTCATTTTCGGCATCATCAGTAAGCAACGACGACGGACACGACGACCGAAACTGAAAAAATCCTATGCAATCTAGCATGCCCAGCGAGTACAAGCACACCGCATATAACAGATAGATGACGTCTACTCTATAGATGGATGGAAAGATGGTTGGATATGCACAAGCAAAAGCAAGCACACGAATGCCACTAATGCATGCATCAAATCTCTACTACTAATGCCGATGATTTAGCGGTGATATCACGAGTTCATCTGGCCTCCACCGTGCGCGTATATAGAAACAATAAAAGGAAACTATTAATGGCATTAGTGCCAGGATAGACACTGCTGTTTGCGTGTAGAGTGAATGCACAGATTATCAGTATCTATCCTCGAGATAATGAGGTGCCGATTAATGCGTGTGGCGTTACTTACTTTGCTGTACTGCTGGCTTATAAAGGGCAAGAATACAAATGCTGTAATTGAGTAAAGGAACGCGCCACTATTTCTAAAAATGGAGGGTGCCCACAGCCCGACCGAGCTCGGCCCTGACCCTGAGCCCACGGGCAGCGGCTCGGACCGCCCGACCGAGACGGCACAACACAGATGAAGTGGGGACGCTACTAATAATGCCGACGATTTAGCGGTGATATCACAAGTTCATCTGGCCTCGACCGCGCACGTATATACAAACAATAAAAGGAAACTATTAATGGCATTAGTGCCAGGATAAACATTGCTATTTGCTTGTAGACTGAATGCCTAGATTATAAGTATCTATCCTCGAGATAATGAGGTGCCGATTAATGCGTGTGGCGTTACTTACTTTGCTGTACTGCTGGCGTATAAAGCGCAAGAATACAAATGTTGTACTTGAGTAAAGAAACGCGCCACTATTTCTTAAAATGGAGGGTGCCCACAATCCGACCGGGCCTGGCCCTGACCCTGAGCCCACAGGCAGCGGCTCGGACCGGCCGACCGAGACGGCACAACACAGATGAAGTGGGGACGCTGCCGCCGTGGACGACGGGCAGGTCCCATGGTGGCTACCATACCTAGCGTTGACAGTGAATGGGCGTGGCGTGCGTACCTGTGCTGCGAGAGGGTGGCGGCGAGAGGTGGCAGTGGCGAGAGGGTGGCAGCGCGAGGAGTCTGCGGCATGGTGTCGAGGATGACGGGGCCACGGACGCTCGGCGGCAACATCAGCTTCTCCGTCTCCGTGCACGGCTGGGCCTGGCCTTGCGCCGCCGGGCGTTTCTTAATTTTTAAGACTGCCCGGCGTTGCGGCTCAGGCGCAGGGGTGGGAGTGGGCACCGGTGCTGGCGCGGGAGTAGGCATCGGTGCTGGTGCGGGAGTGGGAGCCGGCGCGGGCGCGTGCGGCTCACGGCGGGCGCGCGAGCGCCTCTTGCGGCCCCACTTGAGCGGAGCGGGGTCGTCCGGCGCGGCGATGGCGACACTGCTGCTGCCGCCGCTGAGGTCGTTTCCCGGGGTTGCAAGGGCGGCGAGGTTGTAGAGCCCGGCGCCGCCGAGGTCGGCTCCCTGGGTAGCCTGGGCGGCGAGGTTGTAGAGCCCGCCGTCGAGGCCGTTGTATGCCTGGGAGGCCTGGGCGGCGAGGTTGTAGAGCCCGCCGTCGACGATGTTGCATGCCTGGGAGGCTTGGGCGGCGAAGGTGTAGACCGCGCCGCCGAGGCTGTTGGATGCCTCGGAGGCTTGGGCGGCCACGTTGTAGAGCCGGCCGCCGAGGTTGAGTCCTTCGAAGGAGTGCGCGGCGGCGTCGTGCAGCTGGTTGTCGCTGGTCTGGTGCCTGCACAGAAAACGAAATCAGGAAGCCAAAGAATCCGGAATCGATCTCTCGGGAGGAGGGAACGAACAACCCAAAACACGGCACGGGAAGAACACCGGGAGCGAAATCGCTGCGGCGGAATGATGGGAATTTCGGGGCTACCTCATGGTGTCGTTGATGTCCATTGCGGGGGGGCTAGGTTTGGAGGGGCTGGACGAAGAGGCAACGTTCCGAGCAGCAACCGCGAGGACCTCGAGTGAGGAGGAGCCTGGCATCGGGGCAGCCTCTTATATGCTACACGAGCCCTGACACCCCAGTATCTCCGCCTGTTCCTCGGGTCGGGGTCTCTACACTTTACACTTTACAGATGGGACATTTTTATATCGGCAGCGAAGCGGGCAGAAGGCGCCGCACGGGACAAGGTACGCGTTGTGTAGCCTGAGCCCTGAGGTGTGTATGTGCGCGTTGCACGCGTAATAGGAGGTCCACCCCTCCCCGGCTCACTGAATCACGTGATTTCTCTTTGCATCAAATAGATGGCTCCGAATTGGCGACCAGCTGCTCGTCCCCTCGTCGCCACTCCTGCTGGCTAGCGTTGTTGATTGTAGAGCGACCCGTAACTTAAACAGTAGCCGTAGAACCAGACTGTTCTACTCCCTCTGTTCCTATGTAGAGATTTCACTATGAATCACATACGGATATATATTGATGCATTTTAGAGTGTAGGTTCACTCATTTTGCCCCGTATGTAGTCGATGGTGAAATCTCTAAAAAGACTTATATTTAGAAACGGAGGGAGTATAAGTGAGGTATCTCTCGGGCGGCAGCCGGTGGGTTTTGAAATGGAGCCGTTGGTGCTGCGCGTCGGAGGCGACGACGGTGCCGTCCGCGCTGGGGCCGCGTGCGGGTCTGCCTCTCCGCTCCGGCCTTGGGACGGCGTTGCGCCGGCGGCTGGGGCCTCGCCTGTCCCCCTCCCGCGGGCGGACGGGGCTGCGCGCGTCGGTGCGCCGCGGTCTCCGGGGTCGCCGCTCTCGTCGAGGGACTGGACGGTGGTGAGCCACTCCGGGGGCTCCCCACGCAGATCCCCCTCGGGCGGTGGTTGGGGCGCCGGCGGGGGCGGCGGTTGCCGCCGGCCCTCGAGCGAACCGGTTCTGGGCTCTGGCGGAGGATGACTCCGATGCGGAGGAGGAGTTGGTGACGGAGGGTGATTGCTCGCCGTCGGAGTTTGCGGAGGGCTCGATTCCGGCGCGGCCGACGGTGGGCGATTTCGTGGCCTTCGCGGCGGCTGCGCCTCGGGCGGCGCGGTCGTCGGCCCGGCGTTTTGCCCCCGGTGGCATGGGGTCCCGTACGGTGGCGCGCCGGATCTGGACTCCTGCGGTGCCCCCTGGATCTGGGGGGAAGGCGGCGGTTGGTGGCTCTTGCCGGCCCCCGTCGGCGTCGCGGGCGACGCTGGTCGCCCCTGGGCCTTCCTCCGCGGAGTGGCCGGAGCTGCGGTCGCCTACTCCGCCTCCGGCGACGAGCCCGACGGCGCTGCCTTGCGTTGGGGTGGTGGTGCGGACGGAGACTGGTCTGCGGGATGGGCCCGACCCTCTTCCTGGGCCGGGTGGGCTGGTTGGGCCTGCGCTTGCGACCCGGGCCAGGGGGGACCGTGGCCACGGGTTGGTTGCACCGACGGGTGGGCCCGCGTCCTGTGTTGTGCTTGCTGGGCCCGCGTGGTCATTTTCGGGTGGCCTTCCCCGGCCCCCGCGGCCCTGTGCTGCCCGGCCCGCGTCGGAGGCGGGGGGGGGGAGTATATATGGCTGCGCCGAGGGTTGCTGGATCCCCACTTAGGGTTTCCAGTCACTCCTCTTGAGGTGCGGCGATTCGCACACCGCGCTCGCACCCTCACTCTTCTCCCTCCCCCTCCTCCCCTTCTTCGTTCCTTTGCGGCGGCGGTGATGGGCGACTGGCGTGTGGAGAAGCGCCCTCTGGCCGATGCGGATCCGGAGGCCGACGCCGGCGCGAGTTGGATCTACGGGACAAGGCCAAGCGCGCGATGAGGGACCGCTCGGATGGGCGCGACGGTCGGGCTCGGGCTGAGGGGGCGCGCGAGCTCGGCGGGCGCGAGGGGGATTGGGGTCCCCCTCCCCCATGGTGGCTCCAGCAACAAGCGAAGAAGAATAAGAAGAACAGCTTCCAGCGCCGGCGCGCGCTGGAGAAGAAGACGGACGGGCCTTTCCATGCGGGGGGCAACGGGGAGGCTCCGTCGTCCATGAAGCCCAGGGCCACCCCAGATCCGGTGGGTGCGGCCTCTACTGGTGCTTCCAAGGGCACGGCGGCGGAACCCATTCCGGTGGAGGAGGCCCCGGAGGTGGAGTGCTTCAAGTGCGGCCGCCTGGGTCACTACCAATCCAAGTGTAGGTTCAAACCTCTTTGCGTGCTCTGCAAAGAGGAAGGACACGCTTCGGCAAACTGTCCGACGTGGGGGCGTCAACTACACTTGCAGATTATGGGGAGTGCCATCTCTGGTGAGGGTTTTTTTGCCTGGAATACGACGACGATGACGAGCTGGAGGCGCCCATAGACGAACGCATCAAGAACGCGGCGATCCTCTCTGCTGAGCCTGGGAAGCTGACGCTCCGAATCCTCAAACAAGAACTGAAGCACATGGTGGCTTCAGTTTGGGATTGGCAGGTGACTCAGGTTGGGGATGACGTTTTTCTCGTGGTGTTTCCTTCTGCTGACCTTCTCCATATGGCCAAGACTAGTGGCAAACTCTTCCTCTCTATCCATGACATAACCGCAAGGGTGCGGGATATGCTCCATGAAGAGATCCAACCGATGTTGATGCCAGAGACCTGGGTCCGTCTTTACGGCATCCCGAAGAAGCACAGGCACAAAGATCGCAGCAAGGAGGGCCTACGGATGCTTGGGAGACCAATTGTGGTTGATGAACTTTCGCTGATCAGGTTGGGGCCTGTCAGGATGAAATTAGCTTGTCGTGCGCCCGAAAAGCTTAATGGTGTGGTGGAGGTTTGGTTCAACAGTGAAGGATATCAAATCAAGGTGGAGAGAGAAGTTCTGCCTAAGCGCGGCGGGGAGCGATCTCACTTGGCGGTGGCAGTCCCTGTCCACCCCAAAACCTCGGCACCGGCCAAGGGGCTCTGCGCTCATCAGCCACCAGCCCTGGGCTCCATTCCCAGCGGCTCCGGTGGGGCACGCGCTTCGGGCCAGCCAAAGGAGGCCCTTCCCCCTCCCCCCGCGGCTGCGGACGAACCTGATGAGAGCCTGCATGACACCTCCATAGACACTGAAACATGGGAAAAGCTGGGAGCTTTGACCTCTGAGGTTGGGACCATTGGACTTGCTACCCAAGATACGGTTGTTAGCGTTCCCCCGCTTGCTCGGTCGCTGGATACCTCCTTCAACGAATACGGATCTAACCTTGAGGCTCTCCCTCTGGCATGCAAGGACGGGACCGGGACGGCTAAGCTGCTTCCGCCCACTTCCCATACTCCGAGCGATGATCCGGAGCTGGTGGTGTTGGGGGACTCTGAGCTGACTCCGGGTCCTCTTCGGGGATCGAACAGTGTGGGGCGACAACCTAAGAAAGCGGCGGGCCGGAAACCGTCCTCCAAAGCGGCTGCATCGGTGGTGGCGGGGAATCCCTCGGAGCTTGGTGGTGAGTTGGGTGCGGCTCTTGGTGCCAATGGCACCACCAGCAAGGCCAAGAGGTCGAAGGCGACTCCGGTGGCGCAACGGGCCCCTAGTGCCTGAGCCCTGAGGTGTGTATTTCAACAAGTGGCTACATAGAAAGCAAAATGAGTGAATCTACACTCTAAAATATGTCTACATACATCCATATGTTGTTGTCCATTTGAAATGTCTAGAAAGACAAATATTTGGGAATGGAGGGAGTATAAGTGTGAATATTTTTAGAATTTCTGAAGGAAAAAATTTGCGAACAAATATTTTTTCAAAATGTGAACAAAAACAGTAAATCTCAAAATCTTAAAATAAATGTGGAACATTTTTTAAGTTGTGAACCAATTTGGAAACCGTGACTATTTTTGTAATTTGTGAACAAAAAAATTGTAGAAAGGAAACATTTCATTAAATTATGAATACAAATTTGAAACCACAAACATTTTTGAAATTTCTGGGCATGTTTTGAATTTGTGAGAAGGCCGTTATTACCTTGGGATTTGGGAATTGAGAGGCAAAAGTGGTGTCGGCTCTCACCGATGTCGATCATCATCGTGAAGAGGGGCGGACCTGGAGGAGGCCGTCGGGGCTCGCAAGTAGTCGTCGAGTAGGGCTTGGCCTCTAAGTGGCGCACTATCGCAGTCCCCCCAATTGATTCGGCAACCAGATCTTCACCACCGGCGAAGAGGTCGCCTATCGATGGAACGAGAAACGAAGGAGTCCGAGAGGGAACCGAGGGTGGCCAAAAGAGAGAGAGAGAGAGAGGGGGGGGGAGAGGGGGGGAGAGAGAGTTCCTGAGGTAGTGAAGATCTGGTTGATGGTGCCGGCGGTTGAGAACATGAGGGAGATCCATGCCCTCACCTGGTCGGTGAACCCATCGACGCCGAAGCATAGAAGGTTCCACGAAAGCTCTCCGAATTGGCGACCAGTTGCTGGTGATTTTTTTTAACACAGTACAGACGAAAGTGCTCATGCATACGCGCATACACTCACTTCTATGAACGCGCACAAGCATACCCTACCTCTATGAGTACCTCTGAGAGACTGAGCCGGCATATCATCTTTAGATTTACGAAGTCACCGTAGGCACCTCATCGGCGGCGGGAACGTCCCCTCCCACTGAAAATGCATCGCCGGAAATCCTGAAATAAATACAGAAATAATGCGAGCACCAAGACTTAAACCCTGGTCGGCTGGAGATACCACTTGTCCCTCTAACCATCCAACCACGGGTTGGTTCGCCAGTTGCTGGTGATTACCTTGTCGCCACTCCTCCTAGCTAGCGTTGTTGATTGTAGAGCGACCCGTAACTTAAAGAACAAACAGTAGCCGCCGAACCGAACGGTTGTATCGTAGCTAACCAGAATAAGTTATTTCAGAGAAACATTTTTTTAGAAGTGTACATTTTTTAAAGTGTATATTTTGAATAAGTGCGAGTATTTTTTGAATTTCTGAAGAAAAAAAGTCGAGAACAAGATTTTTTTTCAATATGCGAACAAAAGTAGAAAATCTCAAAATTTTAAAATATATCTAGAATATTTTTGAAGTTGTGAACGAATTTGGAAACCGTGACCATTTTTGCAATTTGTGAACATAAAACTATAGAAAGGGAACATTTCATGAAATTCCGAATACAAATTTGAATAACAAATATTTTTTGAAATTCCTGGGCATGTTTTGAATTTGTGAGAAATATTTGAATGCTCGAAATACTTTTTAAATTCTTGAACATTTTTAAACATGAACAATTTTTGAACTTTTGATCCAATTCTGGAAAACAAGAAGAAATTTGACGGCGAGAAAAGGAAAGAAGTGAGTGCAGCCAGCAGCAGCGGCGATTTGATTTGGAGCGGATAGAGTGAACTCGGAGTTCGAATACCCGAGGCTTTGCCATTTCCCATAATGCCCTCCGTCATTAATACAATCTCCTATATCTGCCACCTCCCCCTCATGGGCCCTAGGGTAGCGCGTGGTCCTGATTAGTGGCAGTGCCCTACGATTATCGGGATATTGTTGGGGCTAAATGTGTAAAATGGCCCATGGCATGGCCTGTTATTACCATTGGATTTGGGAATTGAGAGGCAAAAGTGGTGTCGTCTCTCATCGAAGTCGATCGTCGTCGTGTAGAGGGGTGGACCCGCAGGAGGCCATCGGGACTCGCGAGTAGTCGACGAGTAGGGCTTGGCCTCTAAGCGGCGACCTATCCCAGTCCCCGCAATTGATTCGGCAATTAGATCTTCACCACCGGCGAAGAGGTCACCTATCGGTGCAACGAGAAACGAAGGAGTGGGAGAGGGATCCAAGGGCGGCCACGAGAGAGAGAGAGAGAGAGAGAGAGTACCTGAGGTAGTGAAGATCTGGTTAATGGTGGTCGTGCCGACGATTGTGAACATGAGGGAGATCCACACCCTGACCTAGTAGGCAAACCCCATCCACGTCGATGCATAGAAGGTTCCACGAGACAGTCTTCCCGTTGGCCCTTCACGTTGGCGCGACGCTCGATCTGGGGAAGATGGAAGGACTGGGAGAAGAGAGGGTTGGTGGCGGCTAGGGGAGGAAAGAGGATTATGGTGCGGTTTGATTTAGGGTTCTAATATGAGAAGGATGGATGTGGTATTTTTATACGAGAGAAACGATAGGGCTCAAATACCGGGCCTAATTGACGGGCACACTAGAGTTGAGTACGGGGAGTGTTGGAACATACCCATCCCTAGAACAACCCGTGATGACTACTTTTATCCCATACACATACCCGGGGATAGTAAATTTAGCCCAAATATGGTAATTGGGTGATATCGTGCCTTCTGAGATGTGCTTGTGCAGTGCCATGGAAGCTATGCTTGTTGGGCATGTCCATGATAGAACGCACCAGCAGAGATCTAAGTGCGGCAGAGAGAGAGAGAGAGAGAGAGAGAGAGAGAGAGAGAGAGAGAGTATGTGAGGTATTGAAGATCTAGTTGACGGTGGGCACACCGGCGATTGAGAGCATGAGGAGGGAGATACACGCCCTCACCTGGTCGGTGAACCCCATCGAAGTTGATGCATAGAAGGCTCCACGAGAGAGTCTTCCCATTGGCCCATCGCGATGGCGTGAGGCTCGATCTGGGGAAGGTGGAAGGGCTGGGAGAAGAGAGGAGGCGGCGGGTGGGGGAAGGAAATAGGATTATAGTAAGGTTTGATTTAGGGTTATGATGTGAGAAGGATGGACACTACAAGGATACCCCTTATAAAGCAACACACATTCTACAATATTTTGGCTATACGTTGTAAAATTCATAATAGATACACATATTATTTGTTGTAGATATGCGTTGCTGATTTGTAGCTCTCGACCTTATCGTGGGACAATGCAAAAAATAAAAATAAGAATAAGAAAACAGGAAAGGAGAGAGGGATGCGAGAGAAACAGAGCCCCCGATGCCCCTCATCGCCCCTCGTCTCTCCGAAATCGCCGCCACCAACCACCGTGTCACCCTCCTCCTCCCACCTCCTCACAGCTCTGGCGGCTACCGGATCCGCAATATCCCTAAGTCACCCATCCCTCACACATCCCATCTCTCCCTTGATGCAGCTCCTCGTTGCGCAACCGTCGGCGGCTGATTCAGGAGACGTCCAGCAAATCCCGCCATCGCGAAGCACCGCCCGAGGTCCCCTCACACAGCGGCGCGCTCCCATGCGGCTAGATCCGGCGCTCGCGGCCACCAAAGCCCGGCCGCGACCGTCCCCTGATGGCTAGGGTTTCGGGCGTCGGCTCCGGCGCCGGTGGCCATGTCCTCCTCCTCTCGCCGGTGAGTGAACCCTCCCCTGGTTTCGTCCTCTCTCTCTTCCCCTTTATCTAACCTCTGTTCTTCTCTTCTCCTCTAGACGTCTAGGTATGCACCCCTGATTCTATTGCATCTAATCCAGCAAAATTATCACTGTCTCCGCGGGCGTCTGGCCACAACACCGCGAGTCATCGGTTCCAGCATCTCCAAACCATGGTTGTAGCATTCCTCGCAGTTGGATGCATCACGACGCAGCCGCAATCCCTCCCGGGAGACATCATCACCGCTCGCTAGTCCCAACATTTATCTTGCCCGTTGTAGCAAAACTGTACGCCAGTTCCAGCACGGCCACACCGGGATGAAGCAATTGCCCTCCGCTGGTCGTACCTCACGCGGTCGCCGTCACCGGACACGATGGGTTGGCCGCAACATCGCCATGCCTCGCAGTTGACCTCGTAGTTCCTAGCATGCCTTGTACCAGGCTACCAACCGGCTGCAGCATCGGCACTAGACTTGCAGGCCAAGCTGTAAGTAGCCTGTAACGCTCATGCTTGTGCAGGCTACCATGGCTTGCTTGGAGCGGTGGTCCGTGCGGTGGAGAGATTAGATGAACTGATTTGGGGGAAAGAGAGGAAGAGGACGAGGGGATAAAGGATAAGGTTGTGTGTGGTGAACGTGTGAGACATGTGGCATCCGCAAACCACTTTTCATCCTCCTGGGTGGAACAAATCAAGACCGCAAATTTTCATCCGATGATGCAGCATTGACTAGCGCGCGGTTAGGCCTGTCTGTCGGTGTACAATGTTTCCCTGACCGAAATTCATTCACGAACACTGGTAGGCCTGCAGACTGACTTTCGATCTCCGTTGATTTACATTCATGCACTGATTGCTATTCTATTAAATTAGTACAGTAATTATTAGATATCAATGGAGCATCAATTTTTTGAAAAATCTTATACGCTGCTAACTCATCAGTCCTTCATAGATGAGCCGGTAATCCTTTTAAAAATTTTTATGTAGAGAAACACTAGTTCATATATGTGGACCACATATTAATAGTCTACTATTGCAAGAGTTATAATATTTAAGGCCGGATCCAGTCTGTATAGGTCTCTGCATGGGAGTTTTGATGAGTTAATAATCAAAGTTTTTTGTTACAATTTCACACTTTTCAGGAGTCTGGTGGTCAGGTTATTTAGGTGGAGGTAGTAGCTTGCTAATGGTGGCTTTCACGTCCAGCTCAAATACTAGAGGATGTGGACCTGTTGGGGGAATAACGTACACCTTTGTTTTAGTGAGCAAGTGAACTAATAATGCGCATGGTTTCTTCTATGATGTTGCTTTGATGCTGTTGATATGATTCAGAACACTGCTAAATACTTCTTTCCACGCCTGTTAATATACTGATTGGTGTATGCTCTTACTATTCTACACAATTTGGATTTCTAGCTAAATACACGTGTGTTGCTATGGGTTAACAAACATTGAATTTCATGAGCACATCAAATGTGATACACTGTTTTTTGTAGTATGTGATACACTGTTACTTTCCAATTATATTTCCATACACCGACGTCCTTCTCTTCCTTTGGTTTGAAAAGCTATTATGCAACCCCCAGTTAAATTCCTCGGTCTTGCTAGCCTCTTCGTCTAAAAAACTCACCATAAGATAGTACACATTTTCTTTTTTGAGATTTAGTACACATTTTCTTTGTCATTTCGTTATGTGATTGTCCCCTCATAGCATGCAGTTATTATATATGCACTTGGGTCAAGTCATTGCAGAGGATTCATCTATAATAATCTAAAAAAGGTACTTATCTACTACCGTTGTACATCATAGTGAAAATAAAACTGAATCCCAATACCCCACTTAGATGCAACCTACACCTGAGCTTTACGCATGTTCATGCGCAAACATTCATATGCTGAAGCTTGCAGCAATCACACACACATATACACAGGCTGCGGCTCACTGTTAATCATCAAGTTTGTCATCCATTAAGTAGAGGCTCATTGTTTGTTTGTGCGCAGGTTTCCAAAGGAAGAAATACTCAATGCCATTCAGTGGTTATCAGTGAGCTAGTCTCTACATTCATAGTACGTCACTGTGTTTCACCTTCAACTAAGACTACTTCCGTTGTGGTGATTATTTATTTATTCCTTTATTGCTTACATTAGCTCTAACCATTTTTCAGCCTCATTTTCTGCTTTTATTAAACTATTTATGTACTCCTATCTCGCCAATGGTGTACCTACTGTTGTGTGTAATTTAATGTGAGGTGCCGCACTCATCTGTTCAGGCACTATCAAGATGGAGGCGAACATCATAGACGGCTGGAGCTGCGAGTAGATTTGTCCAAGATACGACAATGTTCGTAGTCATGTTTCTGGTAACTGTCGACAATTTCTATATCTTATCTTTTTGTGAAGATGGAAATGCAAGTAATGTTTTTCTTAGATGCTCTTTCCCTTTTGATTCGTACATTGCTAAACTGACCACTGAGCTCTCACCACTTTGATACATAAATTGCTGAATTATCCACATGAACTCTTGTTGTCACAGTTCATAAATTGCTGAATTTCCCATTATGTCGCTTGCACTGTTCCATATGAGCAGTGTCTATTGTGCCTTCAACCCGTCAACTAAGTAGGTACTATGTTATTAGTGGCTTGCTTTTAGGACAAATTCACATCTATTTATTTTTCTTCAAGTCTGTTTATGTTTGTTTTGTGACCTGAAGCAGTATATTGAGTTGTAAGGGAATACGTTTAGGTTACAACTTTTCTTTGTAATAGTCGTAATCTAGCATGAACCATTGTAAGAAGTAATATTTCTTATTTGCTGGGCAACCTTTCACTATTTGCATCATGTCAATGCATTGTGTATTAACAGTTCATTTTGTTATTTTCTCTGTAGATTCAAAAGATATATGGACGCTTATATGGGTGCATGGCAATTATACAGCAATGATGATGATGTTCCGGTTCATGATGATGACGATGCTGGCTGTTTTTAGTTTTAGTTACGATGGCTGTTTTCAGTTTTAGTTAAGTTGTAGGGATGATGTTCCTGTTGGATAATGTTCCTTGGTTAAGTTTTAGTTAAGTTGTAGGGATGTCGATGGATGTTTCAGTTTAAGTTTCGCCATCAAGAGAATATTTAGATTATGCATCACATTTGGAAGTTATTCCTCTTGTAATATCAACAACTGTAATCCCACAGTTTTTTTTTTCAATATATCATTTCTTCCTCTTGTGCGTATATTTTTTCTTCTGACTTGATATACATACTTATCACCATTATGTGGAGCATTAATTTAATTCTTGACAATATATAAAATAGTATTCACATATTATATGTAAAACACTAGAAGCGTTGCAAATTCTTTGTTGCCAAGCAATGAGATTTGAGTTTCTATACATTAACCACCAACGTATATGAGTGTTGTAAAAGTCGGTTTTATGTGTTCTAGTCTTGCAACAGTTCCTTTTACCAACAGAAGTATAACCGTTGCATTATGCGCTAGCAACACTGGATAAGTCAACGCATGCCAAACCGTATGTGGGGTCCTGTTGTAGTGGGATGTGGTATTTTTATATGGGAGAAACGATAGGGCCCACATGTCGGGCCTAATTGACAGGCCCACGGGAATCGGGTATGGGGAGTGGTGGAATGTACCCATCCCCACAATACCCTATCGGGACTACTTTTTGCCCATACACATACCCGTGGGCAATGTTGGGGATATCGCTTATCGGGAACTTATCGGTCGACCCATGATAAGGGGTAAATCGGCCAGTTTATCGGCATATCCGTCGATTTATCGCCATATCGGCTGATTTATCGGCCAATTTATCTTATCGGTCAGACAGCGGTAAGCGATAAATCGGCCGATTTATCGACATCTCGGAAGATATCTTGAACAGTGTCCGTGGGTAGTAAATTTAGCCCGAATAAGGTAATTAGGTGATGTCGTGCCTTCTGAGATGTGTGTGTGTGGTGCCATGGAGGCTATGCTTGTTGGGCATGTCTATGATCGGACGCACCGGCGAGGAGTTCGCCGATCCATGGAACGAGAAAACGGGGAGCAGGAGAGGGGTCTATGGGCGGCTAGGAGAGAGCGCGCGCACGTGAGAGAGACACAGAGAGAGAGAGAGAGAGAGAGAGTGAGAGAGAGAACGTACCTGAGGTACTGAAGATTGGGTTGATGGTGGCCCTGCCGACGATTGAGAGCATGTAGGGGGAGCTACATGCCCTCACCTGGTCGACGAACCCCATCGACGTCAATTCATAGAAGGCTCGACCGCAGAGGCTTCCCGTCGACCTGTCGCAGTGGCGTGAGGCTCGATCTAGAAAGAGGGGAGGCTTTGGGAGAAGAGAGGGTTGGCGGCGGCTAGGGGAGAAAAGAGGGTTACTGTGCGGTTTGATTTAGGGTTCTGATGTGAGAAGGCTGTGTGTGGTATATTTATACGGGAGAAATGATTGGGCCTACATATCGGGCCTAATTTACGGGCCCATGGGAATCGGGTACATGGAGCGGTGAAATGTACCCATTCCCACGACACCCTTCAAGGACTACTTTTGGCCCATACACATACCCGTGGGTAGTAAATTTAGCCCAATAGGGTAATGACGTGATGTTGTGCCTTCTAAGATGTGTGTGTGCAGTGCCATGGAGGCTATGCTTGTTGTGAATTTCCATGATCGGGCGCACTTGCGAGGAGGTCGCCGGTCGATGGAACGAGAAACAGGGAGACAGAGAGGGATCTAAGGCTGGCCAGGAAAAAGCGTACCTGAGGTAGTGAAGATCTGGCCAATGGTGGCA
This sequence comes from Secale cereale, assembly GCA_902687465.1. NCBI lineage: Eukaryota > Viridiplantae > Streptophyta > Magnoliopsida > Poales > Poaceae > Secale > Secale cereale. The sequence continues at coordinate 681,102,556 of LR738709.1, read as the reverse complement.
ACGCCGGCGAGTGAGAGCGGGAAGAGGGAGATTCACATCGTCACCTGGCCGATGAACCCCCTCGACGATGGTGCATAGAGGGGCCCACCAGAGAGGCTTTCTGCCGTCTATCGCGGTGGCGTCGTGCCCCAGATCTTGTTCCCCGTCGCCTTGGCCGAGTCGAGGGATGAAGGAGGAGGCCCGCAGCACGAGTCGACATCGAGGGTGTGGCGCAACCATGACAAAGGGAATACATACGAATTTAATGGGGATTTTTTTGGCAGAATAGGCACGCACCATTATCCCTATGCGGTCTTAGGCGCGACCACCCCTACGTTCACCTGACCCATTGGCATGACATGGAAATGGGAGGATAAGCACTCGCATCTCACCTTCTCTATCTCAGTCCTTGGTTCAATATCCCACAGTCACCGCGAAGAGAAAGAAACACACCTTCCTCTAAAAAAGGAATAAGCACACATTTATTTCCTACCAAAAAAACTAAACATTGGACATCTTTTAAGGTTCATAATCGGTAAGACTTTTATGCTACTATCGTTTCCACGTATCAAAATGGGAATGCCTTTCAAAGTTTCACTTATATATAAGTTTGAATGGATATGGGTATAATTCATAAATTATAATATTAATTATTTTTAATCATGACATGCAATCGTAACTTGGTATATATTAGTATTAGCTTGATATGTATTATTATGGGATAAATGTGACACTGTCAATTACTTGGGATCCAGAACACACTACTAGGATAAGGCATTGTAGACGAGGATGCACACCTAACCACTACCCTGTGATGCCTCAAGGATTAAGGGTTAATGCGATCCGCACCTACAAAATAAAGTAGATGCCTGAAATCCCCTTCTAATTTCTAGTTAATCATATTTTCTGCCATGGGCCGGTTTATGCATTAGACTGAATGAACATTTTCTTAATCACATAGCATGCCATGGATCAACGGCATTGTCTCTCTTGCTAGCCTCGCAGGTGCACACATAGCGCGGTAGAGGTTAGGAGATGGAGTGGGAATGTAAGGTGTCTTCACAAGAGTGGAAATAACTAAGCCTCGAGTCAAGGTTGCTGTGTGATTTCTTCAAAGAAAACCCCTCTTATCCCGTGGATCCCCTTCCAATCTATTTGTGCAAAGTATAAACATGTTTGATCTGTAGGACGAGTGAGGAGTAGTGTGGGTCCAAGATCTCTCTCTCTCTCTCTCTCTCTCTCTCTCTCTCTCACACACACACACACACACACACACACTCACTCTTTGTGTGTGTGTGTGTGTGTGTGTGTGTGTGTGTGTGTTGTGTGATTAGACGGGTGACAGAAGTATACATGTTCAAGGAAAAATGTTAATTATTAGGATGATACTAAATTCCAATATCTACCAATAAGGCATTCCAATGAGAGCAAAAGTGAATCGCCATTCTTGATTAAACCATGATTTACTATAACAAAGTCATTTTATGATTAAAATCTTCTTTGAATGTATGCCCATATATGTACTAAAGTTATGATCTTATATACTAGTGACATTTTTACACGTAAAAGGAAACTGTTTTTCATTTACTAAAAGCATGACGTATATTTAGCGTAACTAGTGTGCACCAGCGAAATGGTTTTTTTGGTACTGATGTGCACGGAAGCTAGGCTTTATAAGAGAAGGGTCACCCTTTCTGTTATGAGTATGTCAAACAAGTATGGCATGATAAGGATCAATTTTGTGGCTTCCTGGAGAATTTGATCGAAGAATAACAACCTCTCAATCGACTGGATCCATTCAAATGGTTGTCAATTATTCATTTCTAAGCAAAGGGGAAAAAGTAGCACAAGCAAAACAATCCAGCTTTAAGAGATACCAACAATCAATTCCATGCATGAAAAGAATATATAACATGCCTCTTGTTTTGCCAAAAATACTTTGCTAACACAACTTGGTTGCTTTAGAACACACCAAATTGATAGTATGATAGCTACTATCAAACAAATATGTAATACACACAATATACTGACCAATGCATGACTTGCAAAGTAGCAAAGACATCTTGGAAATGATGGCGCTTTTGAGAAGAAGTCATAACTGATATAGATTGATGGATGTAAAGAACCATAAGAGTGGATCTCAAGACGAAAAAGAATGCACGGTAGCTACAATTCAAGATCCATATATATCCAAGTAAAAAACACAAGGTGTCACTTGAAGTATAGATCTCGCAGAAGTGAGGCTTTGAGTTTGAGATAGATAGTGGAAAAATGCAAAGTTTAGATCTCACCAAAAACAATGGTCTGAAACTTCATAGATTCAAAGTAAATATCTCACGAGTGATGCTTTGACATGCAACTTTAAGTATGAAGAAGTGTAGACTTATGTGAAAATCAATAATGATATTTCAAATGGATCAATAGGCGGATCTCATATTTTAGATCCCACTATCATCACCAATGGTTTGAGATGAGTCATGATATATGACACAAAATAGATCTTATTGAAACATTAGTATCGATGCTTCAAGACATATAATGAGGTAACCCTTGACATATAGATCTTGTTATGAGTGATTTTCTGATGTGTGCCGTCACGGCCGTAAGAGAAAAATGGGGAATGCTTAATGATAGACACAAGGCACCGGTACTTACAACACTCATTTGACTAGGGAAAAACATGAGTAGTTTGTGATGAAATTTTCTAACACCCACTCTCTGAGGGACCTTACATACACGTGGGATTGAATATCAATAAAATATGGCCATAGATAAAAAAGAAGAATTTTACAACACACATTAACATATAAATAAAACAACTAACAACGAGGCTAAAAGAAAGGATCTAGTGGATGATAGTGGTCGAAAAATATGATGCACATAGGTATTAGATAGATACATACCCATGTAAATTGTCATAAGCAATTATGACCATCTCCAACTTGTTAGAAAAAGCAGAAAATGAGAGAACAACAATGCAAATTACGTGCCTTACGGTTGTAGCTTTACTATTTTCTCATTTCCACTCAGGGTTGCAAATGCTAATTTCCTTCAAATAAGAGTGCAGTTGTTTTCTAATAAGTTTGTTGAAGTTAAAATTACAACTCTAGAGGGGCTACCGCGACAGCTGACGCGCCTCATCTCGCCGTCTTGGTTAGTTGTAAGTCTTTCCATTTTGAGGTAGAGTTTTCAAGAGTGTTTTTTCTACCAAGCATGGGATATACCATGCATACATCCACATTCCGTCATTGCTTTGAGATTCGTTCCACGTATTCACCGTTCATACATCCACACGATGTTTTTCTCCATGTTCCGGATTGTATTGTAATGTTGTATTGTGTATCAGCAAATAAGAATGCACTTGTTTTAGATGGAATTTGTTGGTACACAACGAAATACAATGATACACTTTGAAAAAAAAAGAAAAAAAAAGAAATGATACACTTTGAAATGAAAAAAAAATGGATGAAACATTTTGTAGCATTATAAAAAAATTTGTCACGGACTGAAAAAAACATGGCACGCATATTGAATCAATGATGGACGGTGAATCCATGCATGAAATATGTGTGCGTCATAGAATATCATATATTTATCCAGAGTCTTGACTCCCTCTTCGTCCTAACTACAACTGTGTTCGTTCAGATGACTTTTAAGGCGCAGTGTAGACTGTAGAATGCAAATGATGGCATTGAATTTTCAGTTAAAGCGAATGCTCGCCACCCATCCCTCGCCATCCCTCGCGCGCGGCGCCGGCCGCTCCTCGCCCTCGGTTACTAGTTACCGCCGTTTCCACGTTTGCAGATGAGCGGCAACCTCCAGAGGAAGCATCCGAAACACTGGTGACTGGGCGTGGTCACCCTGGTGCCAGTGCACTTTTATCCCCGGGCTGTACGTAGCATCGGCAAAGCGTTGTCGCGAGGGAAGAGCTCGAAGCGGTGCAGCCGCGGTGACGCGCGGGACGCGCCATGGCAGTTTCGGTCAGTCCCTCCTGGCCGTCGCTCGCACGCCTTCCGTTATGGTCGCTTCCGTTTCCTCACGTCGCGCAGAGGAGCGGCCACCGGAGGAGGCGTTCTTTTCTGCAGTGAAGTTGCAGCACTTTACACTTTACAATATAGCAACGAGTAAATGAAACTCTGTGACTGGAGCGTTCTCGGCTGCACCCAGGTGCTTGTCCGTCCATGTGAGTCAGGCTGGTCGTAAGCGTCAGGAACTCATGCGTGTCTATGGATGATAGCCTCACGATGAGTCACTGGCGCCTATCTATATCTAACTGAAGTTGCCACGAAACACGTTTGACAAATACAATTGCAGCCGAGTACAAGCGGCGGGCGGTATGCCAGTGCACTCCTCACGTCGCATGCATGCAACAGCTGCAACCGTGCCTTTTTTCTGTACAGTTGGACGCGCACATACTGGCATGCACACCGCGTCACTGAACGTGTACTCCTCTGCGGATGTGGTCAGACGTATTTCGTCGCAACTTCAGTGACTCATCGTTTTGATCATCATCTATAGACCCAGATGCTTAAACCCAGGCTGAGGTTATCAAGGGCATCACTCACATGGACGTGCATGCAAGCAACCAAAGGCGAGCAAGGGACGGGTGCCGCTTGGGCGACACACACGCACACACGCACAAACGCACTCACGCGCGCGCGCGCGCACGCACACACTCTTTTGACGATTTGATGATCAAAATCTGCTAGCAAAGCGGCATACTATTTTTCGCAAAACAAGAGGCATGCTATTCTTTTCATGGAATCAATTGTAGATATCTCTTAGAGCTAGCTAGTTTTGCTTGTAATACCTCTGGTCGTTGTTTTTTTCCTTTGCTTGCAAACGAAGAACTGGTAACCATTTGGATGGATTCAGTCGATTGAGAGGCTGCTGTGCTTTGGATTTAATTATCCACCAAGTCATGAAAATAATACTTACTTGTAATAGCATTCCATACGTTTGATGTATTCATAACAGAAAGTGCGGTCCTTTTGCTGTAGCTGATAAAGCCAAGCTTGCATGCACGCCGGTACCCAAAAACGCTTTTTGTCTGTGCATATGAAATACTTGCATGATCACGCTTAGTGAAGTGAAAGGCATTTCCCTTTTATATGTAAACAATGTCACTAGTATATAAGATTATAACATTAGTACTACATATGGACATACTTCACTAGTATGGAAGATCATAACATTAGTACATAGTATATGGATATTCTTCAAAATATTATTTCAATCATAAATACTACTTGGTTATAGTGAATCATGTGATCAAGATTGATGATTCACTATTGCTCTTGGATACTTCCACATTGGAACACCTTGTTGGTAGAGATCGCAATGTAGCATCCTTCCAAATGTGTGCACGATGGCAAGGTTTGGCCGATCTCGCGTAATGGTGCTCTATTAATTTCTCTTCATTACAAGACGAGAGCGCATCAGCTATATTAGTTGTGCATGCGCCGATCGAGCACGTGACGTACGCGAGCACCGTCTGTCGCCAGAGAGATAGTTCAACGGCGTGCAGCTGGCGCGCGCATTGCTGTGCGACACAAAGTGCAATTGTAATTTTCCTTTAAGATTATGACAGTGGGTTCATATGCATTAATACTTTGTATAACACTTCTCTTGTCGACTCACTTGTTTTTCTCTTGTAAAAGAATACAACTTTTAAGGTGCTGTCGAGCATTGGTAGTTGAGTTAATTACACTACTCATACATAAACTTGCAATGTGGGTACAATTTCATACAAAAACTTGCAAAATGACTCAACTAACCCTCTAAACTTGCTTTGCGGGAACAAATTGATACAAACTAGTCTGAAACCTGCCATGTCGGATGAGAGGCACGCGCCGATTGCTTCTGTATTACGCACAAACCTCCCGAAGTATAGCAATAATTAAACACGCAGTCCTCACACTACAGGAAAATTCTTCTTTCCCGTGTCTTAGCCTACAAGCCGTGAGCTTTTTTTCGGGTACCCGGCTTATGTCCCTTTAAACCGAGTCTAGAAAAAAAAACACCCGGCAAACACAAAGGACTAGGTTTATGGCCATCTATAAGCCGAGTGTTCCAAAAAAGCTCTCGGCCTACAGGAAACACACGGTATCTACTATGAATAGCACCCGGCTTACAACTCGCGGTCGGCAAAGATGGCTGCCACGTGTCTACAATGAAGGTGGCTGACGGAGCCGTCACGGAGCAGGCTATAAGCCGTGTGTCAACATAAAGCACTCGGCTTACCTGGTATGTAAGCCGTGTGCCAAATGAAAGCACTCGGTTTACAAGGTATATAAGCTGTGTGCCAAATGAAAGCACTAGGCTTACATTTTTGTAATTTTTTTGCAACCCGTTACAATTATGCGAAATTGGTTTAAAATGATTTTCGTTGAATTTATATTTACTACGTAATTATTATTAATTTCTCACCTATTTTCTCCCAACTAGTTATCATGGGCCTTATTTTGAAACCCTAAATTTACCGCCACTTGATGGCCGTGTACTCTTTCGACACCCTAGCGTACCCATATTAGGATAGCATGCAAAAGTCACTACTGAATATTCACTCTACGCCGAGTGTTTGGCTTTTCGTCGAGAGCCAAAACACAGGCACTCGGCAAAACAAAGTAAGCCGGTGGGTGGGCCTAGCCCTCCCTCATCTCCACAAGGCTTGCATATGTCGCGAAGACCAGCGGGGAAGCTTGACCGGAAATCATGGGGGGTCCATGAGATGTGGGTAAAAAAAAGACCATATGCCGCTTCAGTGCATGATTTAACGTGCTGCCTTGTAGATCTGCAATTTCCGGCGTTGAAATCCTAGCAGTGCAATAAATGATTCAAATATTACAGGCTGGTCCGAAAAATGCGGGGGCTTGGCATGTGTCCTTTGATGGCCTCCTTTGAGAGTACAAGAAGTTTCTAGGCCAACGGAGCAACTAGACCCGCAATTTCTTCACAAACCCGACATGTTTCGTCTCGGTACGCAGACACTACCTCGGAGATGGTGTAGTTCACAAGCGGCCTCATGTGAGGCCTATTCGAAATGCGCCTAAACTTTTACCACACCCTACGGAGGCCATGTGATGAAACTGTGCCAGCTCCCGAGGATTTTCGGCATCGTATGATTTTCCGTCGATTTGAACGGTTGGATCAGGCATGCCACCGAGTTAATTTCGCCCACCCCCGCCCCCCACCGGGGGGGGGGGGGTTGCTGGGCCTGCCCCTCCCTCACCTGCCCAAGGCTTACACATGTCGCAAAGATATCACATAGGATTTTTCATGCCACTTTTGGGCATGATTTCGTGTACCACGTTGTAGATCTACAGTTTCAGGCACCGAAACCCTAGCAATGCAATAAATGTCTCAAATATTGTAGGCGGCTCCGAAAAATGCGCGGGCCTGGCACGTGTCATTCAATGGCCACCTTTGAGAGCTCAAGAAGTTTCGAGGCCAACAGAGCAACTTGACCCTTCTTCCTTCACAAACCCGACAAGTTCCCTCTCAGTACCCAGAGACTACCTCTGAGATGGAGTAGTTTACAAGCGGCCTTAGGTGATGCCAACTCGAAATGATCCCAAACTTTTACCACACTCTACTTGGGCCATGTGATGACGTTGTGCCAACTCCAGAGGATTTCCGATATCATACAATTTTCCGAGGATTTAAACCGTTGGAGCGGGCATGCCGCCGAGGTAATTTTGCCCCTGGCGGCTGGGCCTGCAACTCCCTTGTCTGCACAAGGCCTAAGCATGATGCAAATACATCACATAGAGTTTTCCATGACGCCTCTGACATGATTTCATGTGCCACCTTGCAGATTTGCAATTTCCTGCGTTGAACTGTAGGAGTGCAATAAATGTCTCAAATATTATTGTCTGGTCCAAAAAATGCGGGAGCCTGGCACGTATCATTCGATGGCAACGTTTGAGAGCAGAAGAAAGTTTCAAGGCCAACAAAGCAACATGACCCTCACTTCTTTCACAAAACCAGACACGTTCCCTCTCGGTACACAGGGATTACCTTAAAGATGGTGTAGTTTACAAGCGACCTCAGGTGAGGCCTATTCGAAACACGACCAACTTTTACCACTCTCTACAATGAATTGTGATGACACCGTGCCAGCTCCCGAGGATCTCCGGCATCGTATGATTTTTCGAGGATTTAAGCGGTTGGATCAGGCATGCCGCCGAGGTAATTTCACCCCCGATGGCTGGGCCTGCCCCTCCCTCGTCTGCACAAGGCCTACACATGTTGCAAAGACATCACATCGTATTTCCCATGCCGCTTCTGGGCATGATTTCATGTGCCGCCTTGCAGATCTGCAATTTCCGGAGCTGAAACCCTAGCAATGCAATAAATTCCCCAAATACTGCAGGAGGGTCCAAAAAATGCGGGGTCCTAGCAGGTGTCATTAGATGGCCTCCTCTAAGAGCATGAGAAGTTTCAAGGCCAACGGAGTAACATGACATGCACTTCCTTCACAAACCAGACACGTTCCCTCTTGATAGTAAGATACTAGCTCCGAGAAGGTACATTTTACAAGCAGCCTCCCGTCAGACTTATGCGAAAACACACTCATATTTTCCCCACACCCTACAGGGGTCATATGACGACACCGTGCAAAGTTCCAAGTATTTACGACATCATATGATATTTCGTGGATTTGAATGGTTGCGTCATTCATGCCCCTGAGGTACATTCACCCCTCGGTGGAGGAGCCTGTCCCTCCTTCGACCACACAAGGCCTACACATGTCGCAAAGACATCATATAGAATTTTCCACACCACTTTTGGACATGATGTCATGTGGACACCATGAAGATCTGCAATTTTCCCGCATTAAAACCATAAGAATGTAATAAATGTCTCCAATATTGAGGGTGGGCTCGAAAGATGCCAGGGCCTCGCACGTGTTATATGATGGCCTTCTTTGAAAGCACAAAAAGTTTCAAGGCCGATGGAGCAACGAGCTTCACACTTCCTTCACAAACCAAACACGTTCCGAGGAAGATATATGGTCTCGAGAGGGAACATATATCATGTTTAAAGGCGATATGACCGATGCTTCACTGTTGGCCTTGAGTTTTGTTTGATACTCATGATGCACCATTGTACGATCTATGTCAAAATTAGGCATATTTCGGGGTCCGTTTACTATATTTAAGTCATTATATGTATTTATAGGTATTTAATGAATATAATATAAATTGTACAAATTGATGAAAGGGTCACCGATAATGTCTTAATAAATCATGTTTGTTATCGACAAGTTTATGTTCAGCCCTTATTCAAAACAAATAGTGGGAAGTAAAAGTAAAAAACAAAAAAATGCATAATGCTTTTCTCTATGCGCTCGGCTTATCCCATTATAAGCCGAGTGCCTCCAAAAAATACCCGGCTTACAATCTTGCATTCTGATTGGTCAGTGTAGGCCCCCCACAGATTATGCATCACGACCGTCGGATTCATTTAATCGGACGGCTGTGAGTAGTTATCCCATCTATAAGTTGAGTGTCGTTAAGAAAAATACACGGCTTATATCCTTGCATTCTGATTGGTCAACACAGACCTCTCACGGATTACGTGTTATTACCGTTGGATCCGGTTTTGATCGGACCGCTCTGAATACATATCTTATCTCTCCCCGTAGCTCTCCATAGCTCTCTCCCTCTCCTTATCTCCTCTCGTTTCTCCGCCGCACAAACACATCTGGCACGCAGCGGCCACCGCTCCTCCTCTCGCTTGCCTCGCCGCCGCCACTCCTCTCGCTTGCCTCGCCGCCTACACTCCTCCTCTGGCTCGCCTCGCGGCCACTGCTTCTTCTCTCGGCCAAGCTGGTCCTCGTCCCCTCTTTTCTTCTCCTCCTCTCCACCTCTTCCCCTCTTCCTTCCTCGCGAGTAGCAGCAGCAGCGGAGCAGCAAGTAGCAGCAGTAGGGAGTAGCTGCGGCGGCAAGCAGCGGCGGAGGAGCAGCAGCAGCGGCGGAGTAGCAGCAGCGAGCAGCAAGTAGCAGAAGTAGGAAGCAGCAGCAGCGGATGAGCAGCGGCGGCAAGCAGCAGCGGAGCAGCAGCAGCAGTCCACCACACCAACGGCCGCGCCGACGCTTTTTTTTTCAAGTATCCTTGCGCAGTCCAAGCATCAAGATAATTGATACTTGCCTCCAGGAACGCACGTACACAGCTCCTGAATCTGGTTCTTTTCGTTTATTGTAAACACGCACACACAAAACCTGTGTATTGCCACAAGTTCGAACCGGGCCTGCTTATTTTCGTTTATTCTTGTCACTGTTCAATGTTTACAAAGGAATATACATACGTGTATATATACTGCCGGTGGCCACGACTGCCCCCGGTTTATATATAAACCGGGCGGCGCACCGCGGCGCTTGGTTTATGTATAAACCGTGTGGTTCACCTCGGCCCTCGGTTTATACAAACGATGACACGTGGCCGTTAACACCCGACTGGCCTCATGTTATTTTATTAAACCGGGTGCCTCGTGTAAATACACGGCTTAGGTATAAGCTGAGTTTTTTTGTCACGGCACCTGGCTTATACCTAATAAGCCGGTCTCCTGTAAGCCGTGTACTATAAGCCGGGAGTTTTACTCAGCTTACAAATAAACTGAGTTCAAATCGGCATAAGCCGAGTGTATTAGGTACACGGCTTACAAGTTTTTTCCTGTAGTGTCAAAGAGAGCTGGGAGTAGATAATTTGAAAATGACCCTGAGGTAATGCAAAATCTTTCATTTACACCACAGTCCCAACCCCTTCGCCTCTCCGTCTTTCTGTATCTCATCGGCCCCTTCTGTTGAGAAATTAAGCAATTGTTCGATTAATTTAATCCAAGAATAAATCATGAACATGATATAGACAGTGCTAATGACATACTGAAAATTCATGATGTACGCACATACTAGACATATAGTAGAAACATCTACGCAAACCACTAGTACTGCACACATGGAAATAATCAGGATAAGGGTAAGAATGTTATACCCTCCAGTAGGCCAGTTGGCCGGATCAGCAGCAGAGGCGGCGGCCTCGTCGGCGATGCGCTTGTCGGAGGCGGCCTTGTCGGCAGCAGCCTTGTCAGCGTCGGTGCTGGTGCTCATGGTGAAGGCGAAGGCGATGCGGACGAAGATGTAGTCGACGTAGAGGAAGCAGTCGAACCGAGGCGAGCAGTCGCGTAGAAGACGCTCCCCAAAAACCTAATCGCCCCTCTCCCGTACAGGATCTGGAGAGGCGGGGTTTCGGAGGCCTGCTCTCCCGTCGGCCGTGTACGCGGAAGACGGGATGGAGTCACCGGCGACAGCAGCAGCGAGAGGAACGACAGAGGTGGTGGTGGCAGAGCAGATGTGATCTGTATTGTTCTCTGGAGAGGAGCGACCTCTCTTATATAGGCGCAGAGGAGGAGACAAACGGTCCAGCATAAACGCACATAATGAATCACAATGAATTCTGGTAACGGCCGTACTTAAGACGAAACGTTTCAGCTCGTATTCATTTTTCATTGACCGTTTTCAGTTGACTGTTCAAATTCCAATCCTGCGTGACAAAAAGAACACATCGGCTCGGCGAGATTCCCGCAACCCGCGGCGCGGCGCGGCGCGTCGTGACGAGACGAGCGGGCGGCGGAGGAGGAGGAGCGCGCGTGTGGAACACCTCTCCTTCCTTCACACCAACTCATACTAGTGGGAGAATGTCTCACCTTATAAGTTGGTGTACATCTCTCTCAACTAGCAATGTGGGACTAAACTCCCACCACTTGCTAGGCAGCATGGGCCCTTAGGGATTTTTCTGTAATTGCTAAATGGGCCCAAAGCCCATCTCATATTCAGCAATCCCCCACCAGATCCCAAAGGCCCATGGTGTTGTCCTCTGTTCCAAACTCTGTTTTGATATACCAGTATTTCAGTGGAGACCTGTTAAGATTGAACATCCACCTAGAGCAAGTAGCTACACCCCTCCACAACTGAACAATGGACTAAGCCTTGAATTGTCAGTTTGGCGTAAAGAAGTTTCACCACATGTCTTACTGATACTAGGCTGCCGAAGGCTGACCCCTCGGGTGGAGCATATAAGTCACACTCCTGGCCTGTTCATGAGCTTACTAGAGATCACCCCAATCTCATAGACTGTGACCAGCAGTCGGGCTCATATAGGTGTGTTCCTCCAAAGATCGCTCTGTAGGATAGCATCTTGCTTATACATATAAGCCTTGGAACACATTAAGACAGTAGTCATCCTCCCATACAGTATTGAGAGTATTGCATCTCCAGCGGAGTGGGTTAGTATAGTTACTCTCCTCAGTTCACCACTGGCTTGTTTTCCCAGGTCCTACTTCACGGGATCTCCGATCACATAGGTTGGGTTACCACCATGGCAACTCATGTGGGTCTCATGCCCATCTCCCTCGATGCATTATCTATCACAACACGTGATAGCCCTTTTGTAAAGGGATCTGCCAGATTCTTAGCCGTATGGACATATTCCAACGCTATCACCCCGGAGTTTCTCAATTTTCTGACAGCTTTTAATCTCATTCTTATGTGTTTGTTGGACTTCATGTTGTCCTTTGAACTCTTCACCTTGGTGATGACGGACTGATTGTCACAGTTCTTAAGGATAGCCGGAACCGGTTTATCAACCAATGGCAAGTCCATCAAGAGATCTCGAAGCCATCCCGCTTCGACACCAGATGTGTCTAATGCTGTTAATTCTGCTTCCATTGTCGATCTCGTTAAGATCGTTTGCTTGCAAGACTTCCAGGAAACAGCGCCACCTCCAAGAGTAAACATATACCCAGTTGTGGCCTTCATTTCATCAGCATCAGAGATCCAATTCGCATCACTATACCCTTCAAGTACCGACGGGTATCCGGTATAGTGAAGTCCATAGTTCATAGTACCCTTTAGATAACGCATAACTCTTTCAACAGCATGCCAATGTACATCACCCGGTTTTGATACAAACCGACTCAGTTTGCTCACAGCAAAAGCGATGTCAGGCCTCGTAGCGCTAGCTAGGTACATCAGTGAACCAATGATTTGAGAGTATCTCAATTGATCTATAGCCGTGCCTTTGGATTTTCGAATCAACACGCTAGGATCATATGGTGTTTGAGATGGTGTGCAGTCCGAGTATCCAAAACGACTCAACACCTTCTCAACATAATGGGATTGCAAAAGTGTAATCCCACCCTCATTATCTCTCAGTAGCTTGATGTTCAAGATAACATCAGCCGCACCAAGGTCTTTCATCTCAAAGTTCTGAGATAGAAACGACTTGACCTCCTCAATTACTTTGAGGTTGGTTCCGAATATCAGTATGTCATCAACATACAAGCACAGTATAACTCCTTCGCCCCCACCATGGCGATAGTATACACATTTGTCAGCCTCATTAACAACGAAGCCAACAGATGTCAGTGTTGTATTAAACTTATCATGCCATTGCTTAGGTGCTTGTTTTAGGCCATATAAAGATTTTATCAACCTACACACTTTTCCTTCCTGACCATCTATCACAAAGCCATCTGGCTGTTGCATGTAGATTTCCTCGTTTAGCTCTCCATTCAGGAAAGCTGTCTTAACATCCATCTGGTGGACGAGAAGACCATGCGAGGCCGCCAACGAGAGTAATACTCGAATGGTAGTCAGTCTGGCCACAGGTGAATAAGTATCGAAGAAATCCTCATCTTCTTTCTGGGAATAACCCTTGGCCACAAGCCTAGCCTTGTATTTTTCAATCGTACCATCAGGCCTAAGCTTCTTTTTGAACACCCACTTACATCCCAATGGTTTACAGCCATAGGGACGTTCTGTGATTTCCCATGTCCCATTAGCCAAGATGGAGTCCATCTCGCTGCGGACCGCTTCTTTCCAGTAGTCAGCATCCGGAGACGCATAAGCTTCTGAAATAAAAGTGGGAGTATCATCCACAAGGTACACAAAGAAATCATCACCAAAGGACTTTGCAGTCCTCTGTCTCTTGCCCCTACCAAGGGTTTCCTTGTCCTCCTCCTCAGGATTTTCATCATGTGTTTGTTCATAATATTCCATCGGAATGGCAGGTTCAGGAGTCTCATCAGATTCCAGTCTAGAAGTGCTTTGCATATCTCTCATAGGAAAAATATCCTCAAAGAATGTAGCATCTTTAGACTCCATAATCGTACCGACTTTCATGTCAGGTACCTCAGATTTCACTACCAGAAATCTATAGCCGACGCTATTCTTAGCGTAGCCCAAATTAACGCAATCCACAGTCTTTGGTCCAAGCTTACGCTTTTTGGGGATCGGCACATTGACTTTCGCCAAACAGCCCCAAGTACGTAAGTATGAGAGTGTTGTTCTTCTCTTTTCCCATTGTTCATAGGGAGTGATCTCATTGTCTTTTGTCGGAAATTTATTCAGGACATGACATGATGTCAATATAGCCTCCCCCACCATGCCTTGGATAAACCCGATGTATCTAACATGGCGTTAACCAAATCAGTTAGAGTACGGTTTTTCCGTTCGGCAACCCCATTTGACTGAGGTGAGTAGGGAGGCGCCCTCTCATGAATAATACCATGTTCCGCACAAAAGGAATCAAACTCATTAGAGAAATACTCTCCACCACGATCTGACCGGACTCGTTTTATTTTCTTTTCAAGTTGATTCTCAACTTCTGCCTTATAGATTTTAAAGTAGTGTAGAGCCTCATCTTTAGTGTTTAAAAGATATACATAGCAGTATCTAGTAGAATCATCTATCAGTGTCATGAAGTATCTCTTTCCACCTTTAGTCAACACACCATTCATCTCACAAAGATCAGAATGTATGAGTTCTAATGGCGCCAAGTGTCTCTCCTCCGCAGCCTTATGGGGCTTGCGAGGTTGCTTTGCTTGCACACACGAATGGCACTTAGAACCTTTGGCTAAAGTGAAACTTGGGATTAAATTTAACTTTGCTAACCGCGTCATACAACCAAAACCAATGTGACAAAGACGTGAATGCCAAACTTCTGTTTCATTAACATTTGAATGAATATTGTTCACGACTTTATTACAAAAATCAGCGAGGGAAAAGCGGAATAGACCTCCACATTCATAACCTTTTCCAACAAACAGTCCATATTTCGTAACAACTACTTTATTAGACTCGAATACCAGCTTAAACCCTTCTCTACATAGAAGGGAACCACTAACGAGATTCTTCTTGATGGCGGGGACATGCTGCATGTTCTTCAGTTGCACGATCCTTCCCGAAGTAAACTTCAGATCGACCGTGCCAACACCATGAACAGAAGCACTCGCGCCATTCCCCATCAGTACGGACCCGTTTCCTGTGGCCTGATAAGAAGAAAACAATGAAATGTCAGCACACACATGAATATTTGCACCTGTGTCAATCCACCAATCGGTAGACTGGCAAACTGAAAATACAGTAAACAAATTACCGTACCCAGATGGCCCACTCTCATTGTTGCTCACAATCATGTTGACAGTCTTGGAGTCCTGTCCTGGCTTCTTGAACTTGTGTGGGCACTTGACAGCCCAATGTTCATCAGAACCACAAGTGAAACAGCCACCCTTCTTCTTATCCTTCTTGAAAGGCTTCTTGCCCTTCTTCTTAAACTCGGTATTCTGTTGGACACCAGTCTTTCCCTTGGGCTTGTGGGGGTTGAAGTTCTTCTGCACCATGCTGGCGACAGAGGTCCCTTCGTTCCCTTTTCCATTCGAGTCCTTTGCTCTCGAGTTCTGCTCAACACTCAGATGGCCAATGACATCCTCAACTGAGAATTCACGCCTCTGATGTTTCAGAGTGGTAGCAAAATTCCTCCAGGAATTGGGTAGCTTAGCGATGATGCATCCCGCGACAAATTTGCCCGGCAGCACACACTTCAGAACCTCAAGTTCCTTAGCGATGCACTGTATCTCATGAGCCTGTTCCAATACAGGACGGTTTTCAACCATCTTGTAATCGTGGAACTGCTCCATAATATACATCTCGCTTCCAGCATCGGTTGCGCCGAATTTAGATTCGAGCGCCTCCCACAAGTCCTTGGCAACCCGCATATGTAAATATGCATCAACCAACTTATCTCCGATCACGCTCAGAACGCATCCAACAAAGACGACGGTGGCCTCCCTGAACGCCTTCTCCTGTTCAGGAGCAATCGTTCCCGTGGGAGTCACACCGACGACCCAGAACACGTTCATCGCCGTGAGCCATAAGACGGTTTTGGTCTGCCAACGCTTAAAGTACGTCCCCGTAAACGGGGCAGGTTTCAGTGCAGCAGCAAAACCATGGATCGAAAATTGCCTACACAGATTAGGTTTTTGGATTGTTGAGAAATTAAGCAATTGTTCGATTAATTTAATCCAAGAATAAATCATGAACATGATATAGACAGTGCTAATGAGATACTGAAAAATCATGATGTACGCACATACTAGACATATAGTAGAAACATCTACGCAAACCACTACTACTGCACACATGGAAATAATCAGGATAAGGGTAAGAATGTTATACCCTCCAGTAGGCCAGTTGGCCGGATCAGCAGCAGAGGCGGCGGCCTCGTCGGCGATGCGCTTGTCGGAGGCGGCCTTGTCGGCAGCAGCCTTGTCAGCGTCGGTGCTGGTGCTCATGGTGAAGGCGAAGGCGATGCGGACGAAGATGTAGTCGACGTAGAGGAAGCAGTCGAACCGAGGCGAGCAGTCGCGTAGAAGACGCTCCCCAAAAACCTAATCGCCCCTCTCCCGTACAGGATCTGGAGAGGCGGGGTTTCGGAGGCCTGCTCTCCCGTCGGCCGTGTACGCAGAAGACGGGATGGAGTCACCGGCGACAGCAGCAGCGAGAGGAACGACAGAGGTGGTAGTGGCAGAGCAGATGTGATCTGTGTTCTTCTCTGGAGAGGAGCGACCTCTCTTATATAGGCGCAGAGGAGGAGACAAACGGTTCAGCATAAACAATCACAATGAATTCTGGTAACGGCCGTACTTAAGACGAGACGTTTCAGCTCGTATTCATTTTGCATTGATCGTTTTCAGTTGACTGTTCAAATTCCAATCCTGCGTGACAAAAAGAACACATCGGCTCGGCGAGATTCCCGCAACCCGCGGCGCGGCGCGTCGCGTCGTGACGAGACGGGCGGGCGGCGGAGGAGGAGGAGCGCGCGTGTGGAACACCTCTCCTTCCTTCACACCAACTCATACTAGTGGGAGAATGTCTCACCTTATAAGTTGGTGTACATCTCTCTCAACTAGCAATGTGGGACTAAACTCCCACCACTTGCTAGGCAGCATGGGCCCTTAGGGATTTTTCTGTAATTGCTAAATGGGCCCAAAGCCCATCTCATATTCAGCAATCCCCCACCAGATCCCAAAGGCCCATGGTGTTGTCCTCTGTTCCAAACTCTGTTTTGATATACCAGTATTTCAGTGGAGACCTGTTAAGATTGAACATCCACCTAGAGCAAGTAGCTACACCCCTCCACAACTGAACAATGGACTAAGCCTTGAATTGTCAGTTTGGCGTAAAGAAGTTTCACCACATGTCTTACTGATACTAGGCTGCCGAAGGCTGACCCCTCGGGTGGAGCATATAAGTCACACTCCTGGCCTGTTCATGAGCTTACTAGAGATCACCCCAATCTCATAGACTGTGACCAGCAGTCGGGCTCATATAGGTGTGTTCCTCCAAAGATCGCTCTGTAGGATAGCATCTTGCTTATACATATAAGCCTTGGAACACATTAAGACAGTAGTCATCCTCCCATACAGTATTGAGAGTATTGCATCTCCAGCGGAGTGGGTTAGTATAGTTACTCTCCTCAGTTCACCACTGGCTTGTTTTCCCAGGTCCTACTTCACGGGATCTCCGATCACATAGGTTGGGTTACCACCATGGCAACTCATGTGGGTCTCATGCCCATCTCCCTCGATGCATTATCTATCACAACACGTGATAGCCCTTTTGTAAAGGGATCTGCCAGATTCTTAGCCGTATGGACATATTCCAACGCTATCACCCCGGAGTTTCTCAATTTTCTGACATCTTTTAATCTCATTCTTATGTGTTTGTTGGACTTCATGTTGTCCTTTGAACTCTTCACCTTGGTGATGACGGACTGATTGTCACAGTTCTTAAGGATAGCCGGAACCGGTTTATCAACCAATGGCAAGTCCATCAAGAGATCTCGAAGCCATCCCGCTTCGACACCAGATGTGTCTAATGCTGTTAATTCTGCTTCCATTGTCGATCTCGTTAAGATCGTTTGCTTGCAAGACTTCCAGGAAACAGCGCCACCTCCAAGAGTAAACATATACCCAGTTGTGGCCTTCATTTCATCAGCATCAGAGATCCAATTCGCATCACTATACCCTTCAAGTACCGACGGGTATCCGGTATAGTGAAGTCCATAGTTCATAGTACCCTTTAGATAACGCATAACTCTTTCAACAGCATGCCAATGTACATCACCCGGTTT
Source organism: Secale cereale (assembly GCA_902687465.1). Lineage (NCBI taxonomy): Eukaryota > Viridiplantae > Streptophyta > Magnoliopsida > Poales > Poaceae > Secale > Secale cereale. The sequence goes on along the minus strand of LR738709.1, from coordinate 681,084,103 downwards.
TGATACAAACCGACTCAGTTTGCTCACAGCAAAAGCGATGTCAGGCCTCGTAGCGCTAGCTAGGTACATCAGTGAACCAATGATTTGAGAGTATCTCAATTGATCTATAGCCATGCCTTTGGATTTTCGAATCAACACGCTAGGATCATATGGTGTTTGAGATGGTGTGCAGTCCGAGTATCCAAAACGACTCAACACCTTCTCAACATAATGGGATTGCAAAAGTGTAGTCCCACCCTCATTATCTCTCAATAGCTTGATGTTCAAGATAACATCAGCCGCACCAAGGTCTTTCATCTCAAAGTTCTGAGATAGAAACGACTTGACCTCCTCAATTACTTTGAGGTTGGTTCCGAATATCAGTATGTCATCAACATACAAGCACAGTATAACTCCTTCGCCCCCACCATGGCGATAGTATACACATTTGTCAGCCTCATTAACAACGAAGCCAACAGATGTCAGTGTTGTATTAAACTTATCATGCCATTGCTTAGGTGCTTGTTTCAGGCCATATAAAGATTTTATCAACCTACACACTTTTCCTTCCTGACCATCTATCACAAAGCCATCTGGCTGTTGCATGTAGATTTCCTCGTTTAGCTCTCCATTCAGGAAAGCTGTCTTAACATCCATCTGGTGGACGAGAAGACCATGCGAGGCCGCCAACGAGAGTAATACTCGAATGGTGGTCAGTCTGGCCACAGGTGAATAAGTATCGAAGAAATCCTCATCTTTTTTCTGGGAATAACCCTTGGCCACAAGCCTAGCCTTGTATTTTTCAATCGTACCATCAGGCCTAAGCTTCTTTTTGAACACCCACTTACATCCCAATGGTTTACAGCCATAGGGACGTTCTGTGATTTCCCATGTCCCATTAGCCAAGATGGAGTCCATCTCGCTGCGGACCGCTTCTTTCCAGTAGTCAGCATCCGGAGACGCATAAGCTTCTGAAATAAAAGTGGGAGTATCATCCACAAGGTACACAAGGAAATCATCACCAAAGGACTTTGCAGTCCTCTGTCTCTTGCCCCTACCAAGGGTTTCCTTGTCCTCCTCCTCAGGATTTTCATCATGTGTTTGTTCATAATATTCCATCGGAATGGCAGGTTCAGGAGTCTCATCAGATTCCAGTCTAGAAGTGCTTTGCATATCTCTCATAGGAAAAATATCCTCAAAGAATGTAGCATCTTTAGACTCCATAATCGTACCGACTTTCATGTCAGGTACCTCAGATTTCACTACCAGAAATCTATAGCCGACGCTATTCTTAGCGTAGCCCAAATTAACGCAATCCACAGTCTTTGGTCCAAGCTTACGCTTTTTGGGGATCGGCACATTGACTTTCGCCAAACAGCCCCAAGTACGTAAGTATGAGAGTGTTGTTCTTCTCTTTTCCCATTGTTCATAGGGAGTGATCTCATTGTCTTTTGTCGGAACTTTATTCAGGACATGACATGATGTCAATATGGATAAACCCGATGTATCTAACATGGCGTTAACCAAATCAGTTAGAGTACGGTTTTTCCGTTCGGCAACCCCATTTGACTGAGGTGAGTAGGGAGGCGTCCTCTCATGAATAATACCATGTTCTGCACAAAAGGAATCAAACTCATTAGAGAAATACTCTCCACCACGATCTGACTGGACTCGTTTTATTTTCTTTTCAAGTTGATTCTCAACTTCTGCCTTATAGATTTTAAAGTAGTGTAGAGCCTCATCTTTAGTGTTTAAAAGATATACATAGCAGTATCTAGTAGAATCATCTATCAGTGTCATGAAGTATCTCTTTCCACCTTTAGTCAACACACCATTCATCTCACAAAGATCAGAATGTATGAGTTCTAATGGCGCCAAGTGTCTCTCCTCCGCAGCCTTATGGGGCTTGCGAGGTTGCTTTGCTTGCACACACGAATGGCACTTAGAACGTTTGGCTAAAGTTAAACTTGGGATTAAATTTAACTTTGCTAACCGCGTCATACAACCAAAACCAATGTGACAAAGACGTGAATGCCAAACTTCTGTTTCATTAACATTTGAATGAATATTGTTCACGACTTTATTACAAAAATCAGCGAGGGAAAAGCGGAATAGACCTCCACATTCATAACCTTTTCCAACAAACAGTCCATATTTCGTAACAACTACTTTATTAGACTCGAATACCAGCTTAAACCCTTCTCTACATAGAAGGGAACCACTAACGAGATTCTTCTTGATGGCGGGGACATGCTGCACGTTCTTCAGTTGCACGATCCTTCCCGAAGTAAACTTCAGATCGACCGTGCCAACACCATGAACAGAAGCACTCGCGCCATTCCCCATCAGTACGGACCCGTTTCCTGTGGCCTGATAAGAAGAAAACAATGAAATGTCAGCACACACATGAATATTTGCACCTGTGTCAATCCACCAGTCGGTAGACTGGCAAACTGAAAATACAGTAAACAAATTACCGTACCCAGATGGCCCACTCTCATTGTTGCTCACAATCATGTTGACAGTCTTGGAGTCCTGTCCTGGCTTCTTGAACTTGTGTGGGCACTTGACAGCCCAATGTTCATCAGAACCACAAGTGAAACAGCCACCCTTCTTCTTATCCTTCTTGAAAGGCTTCTTGCCCTTCTTCTTAAACTCGCTATTCTGTTGGACACCAGTCTTTCCCTTGGGCTTGTGGGGGTTGAAGTTCTTCTGCACCATGTTGGCGACAGAGGTCCCTTCGTTCCCTTTTCCATTCGAGTCCTTTGCTCTCGAGTTCTGCTCAACACTCAGATGGCCAATGACATCCTCAACTGAGAATTCACGCCTCTGATGTTTCAGAGTGGTAGCAAAATTCCTCCAGGAATTGGGTAGCTTAGCGATGATGCATCCCGCGACAAATTTGCCCGGCAGCACACACTTCAGAACCTCAAGTTCCTTAGCGATGCACTGTATCTCATGAGCCTGTTCCAATACAGGACGGTTTTCAACCATCTTGTAATCGTGGAACTGCTCCATAATATACATCTCGCTTCCAGCATCGGTTGCGCCGAATTTAGATTCGAGCGCCTCCCACAAGTCCTTGGCAACCCGCATATGTAAATATGCATCAACCAACTTATCTCCGATCATGCTCAGAACGCATCCAACAAAGACGACGGTGGCCTCCCTGAACGCCTTCTCCTGTTCAGGAGCAATCGTTCCCGTGGGAGTCACACCGACGACCCAGAACACGTTCATCGCCGTGAGCCATAAGACGGTTTTGGTCTGCCAACGCTTAAAGTACGTCCCCGTAAACGGGGCAGGTTTCAGTGCAGCAGCAAAACCATGGATCGAAAATTGCCTACACAGATTAGGTTTTTGGATTGTTGAGAAATTAAGCAATTGTTCGATTAATTTAATCCAAGAATAAATCATGAACATGATATAGACAGTGCTAATGACATACTGAAAATTCATGATGTACGCACATACTAGACATATAGTAGAAACATCTACGCAAACCACTAGTACTGCACACATGGAAATAATCAGGATAAGGGTAAGAATGTTATACCCTCCAGTAGGCCAGTTGGCCGGATCAGCAGCAAAGGCGGCGGCCTCGTCGGCGATGCGCTTGTCGGAGGCGGCCTTGTCGGCAGCAGCCTTGTCAGCGTCGGTGCTGGTGCTCATGGTGAAGGCGAAGGCGATGCGGACGAAGATGTAGTCGGCGTAGAGGAAGCAGTCGAACTGAGGCGAGCAGTCGCATAGAAGACGCTCCCCAAAAACCTAATCGCCCCTCTCCCGTACAGGATCTGGAGAGGCGGGGTTTCGGAGGCCTGCTCTCCCGTCGGCCGTGTACGCGGAAGACGGGATGGAGTCACCGGCGACAGCAGCAGCGAGAGGAACGACAGAGGTGGTGGTGGCAGAGCAGATGTGATCTATGTTCTTCTCTGGAGAGGAGCGACCTCTCTTATATAGGCGGAGAGGAGGAGACAAACGGTTCAGCATAAACAATCACAATGAATTCTGGTAACGGCCGTACTTAAGACGAGATGTTTCAGCTCGTATTCATTGTCCATTGATCGTTTTCAGTTGACTGTTCAAATTCCAATCCTGCGTGACAAAAAGAACACATCGGCTCGGCGAGATTCCCGCAACCCGCGGCGCGGCGCGTCGCGTCGTGACGAGACGGGCGGGCGGCGGAGGAGGAGGAGCGCGCGTGTGGAACACCTCTCCTTCCTTCACACCAACTCATACTAGTGGGAGAATGTCTCACCTTATAAGTTGGTGTACATCTCTCTCAACTAGCAATGTGGGACTAAACTCCCACCACTTGCTAGGCAGCATGGGCCCTTAGGGATTTTTCTGTAATTGCTAAATGGGCCCAAAGCCCATCTCATATTCAGCAATCCCCCACCAGATCCCAAAGGCCCATGGTGTTGTCCTCTGTTCCAAACTCTGTTTTGATATACCAGTATTTCAGTGGAGACCTGTTAAGATTGAACATCCACCTAGAGCAAGTAGCTACACCCCTCCACAACTGAACAATGGACTAAGCCTTGAATTGTCAGTTTGGCGTAAAGAAGTTTCACCACATGTCTTACTGATACTAGGCTGCCGAAGGCTGACCCCTCGGGTGGAGCATATAAGTCACACTCCTGGCCTGTTCATGAGCTTACTAGAGATCACCCCAATCTCATAGACTGTGACCAGCAGTCGGGCTCATATAGGTGTGTTCCTCCAAAGATCGCTCTGTAGGATAGCATCTTGCTTATACATATAAGCCTTGGAACACATTAAGACAGTAGTCATCCTCCCATACAGTATTGAGAGTATTGCATCTCCAGCGGAGTGGGTTAGTATAGTTACTCTCCTCAGTTCACCACTGGCTTGTTTTCCCAGGTCCTACTTCACGGGATCTCCGATCACATAGGTTGGGTTACCACCATGGCAACTCATGTGGGTCTCATGCCCATCTCCCTCGATGCATTATCTATCACAACACGTGATAGCCCTTTTGTAAAGGGATCTGCCAGATTCTTAGCCGTATGGACATATTCCAACGCTATCACCCCGGAGTTTCTCAATTTTCTGACATCTTTTAATCTCATTCTTATGTGTTTGTTGGACTTCATGTTGTCCTTTGAACTCTTCACCTTGGTGATGACGGACTGATTGTCACAGTTCTTAAGGATAGCCGGAACCGGTTTATCAACCAATGGCAAGTCCATCAAGAGATCTCGAAGCCATCCCGCTTCGACACCAGATGTGTCTAATGCTGTTAATTCTGCTTCCATTGTCGATCTCGTTAAGATCGTTTGCTTGCAAGACTTCCAGGAAACAGCGCCACCTCCAAGAGTAAACATATACCCAGTTGTGGCCTTCATTTCATCAGCATCAGAGATCCAATTCGCATCACTATACCCTTCAAGTACCGACGGGTATCCGGTATAGTGAAGTCCATAGTTCATAGTACCCTTTAGATAACGCATAACTCTTTCAACAGCATGCCAATGTACATCACCCGGTTTTGATACAAACCGACTCAGTTTGCTCACAGCAAAAGCGATGTCAGGCCTCGTAGCGCTAGCTAGGTACATCAGTGAACCAATGATTTGAGAGTATCTCAATTGATCTATAGCCGTGCCTTTGGATTTTCGAATCAACACGCTAGGATCATATGGTGTTTGAGATGGTGTGCAGTCCGAGTATCCAAAACGACTCAACACCTTCTCAACATAATGGGATTGCAAAAGTGTAATCCCACCCTCATTATCTCTCAGTAGCTTGATGTTCAAGATAACATCAGCCGCACCAAGGTCTTTCATCTCAATGTTCTGAGATAGAAACGACTTGACCTCCTCAATTACTTTGAGGTTGGTTCCGAATATCAGTATGTCATCAACATACAAGCACAGTATAACTCCTTCGCCCCCACCATGGCGATAGTATACACATTTGTCAGCCTCATTAACAACGAAGCCAACAGATGTCAGTGTTGTATTAAACTTATCATGCCATTGCTTAGGTGCTTGTTTCAGGCCATATAAAGATTTTATCAACCTACACACTTTTCCTTCCTGACCATCTATCACAAAGCCATCTGGCTGTTGCATGTAGATTTCCTCGTTTAGCTCTCCATTCAGGAAAGCTGTCTTAACATCCATCTGGTGGACGAGAAGACCATGCGAGGCCGCCAACGAGAGTAATACTCGAATGGTGGTCAGTCTGGCCACAGGTGAATAAGTATCGAAGAAATCCTCATCTTCTTTCTGGGAATAACCCTTGGCCACAAGCCTAGCCTTGTATTTTTCAATCGTACCATCAGGCCTAAGCTTCTTTTTGAACACCCACTTACATCCCAATGGTTTACAGCCATAGGGACGTTCTGTGATTTCCCATGTCCCATTAGCCAAGATGGAGTCCATCTCGCTACGGACCGCTTCTTTCCAGTAGTCAGCATCCGGAGACGCATAAGCTTCTGAAATAGAAGTGGGAGTATCATCCACAAGGTACACAAGGAAATCATCACCAAAGGACTTTGCAGTCCTCTGTCTCTTGCCCCTACCAAGGGTTTCCTTGTCCTCCTCCTCAGGATTTTCATCATGTGTTTGTTCATAATATTCCATCGGAATGGCATGTTCAGGAGTCTCATCAGATTCCAGTCTAGAAGTGCTTTGCATATCTCTCATAGGAAAAATATCCTCAAAGAATGTAGCATCTTTAGACTCCATAATCGTACCGACTTTCATGTCAGGTACCTCAGATTTCACTACCAGAAATCTATAGCCGACGCTATTCTTAGCGTAGCCCAAATTAACGCAATCCACAGTCTTTGGTCCAAGCTTACGCTTTTTGGGGATCGGCACATTGACTTTCGCCAAACAGCCCCAAGTACGTAAGTATGAGAGTGTTGTTCTTCTCTTTTCCCATTGTTCATAGGGAGTGATCTCATTGTCTTTTGTCGGAACTTTATTCAGGACATGACATGATGTCAATATAGCCTCCCCCCACCATGCCTTGGATAAACCCGATGTATCTAACATGGCGTTAACCAAATCAGTTAGAGTACGGTTTTTCCGTTGGGCAACCCCATTTGACTGAGGTGAGTAGGGAGGCGTCCTCTCATGAATAATACCATGTTCCGCACAAAAGGAATCAAACTCATTAGAGAAATACTCTCCACCACGATCTGACCGGACTCGTTTTATTTTCTTTTCAAGTTGATTTTCAACTTCTGCCTTATAGATTTTAAAGTAGTGTAGAGCCTCATCTTTAGTGTTTAAAAGATATACATAGCAGTATCTAGTAGAATCATCTATCAGTGTCATGAAGTATCTCTTTCCACGTTTAGTCAACACACCATTCATCTCACAAAGATCAGAATGTATGAGTTCTAATGGCGCCAAGTGTCTCTCCTCTGCAGCCTTATGGGGCTTGCGAGGTTGCTTTGCTTGCACACACGAATGGCACTTAGAACCTTTGGCTAAAGTGAAACTTGGGATTAAATTTAACTTTGCTAACCGCGTCATACAACCAAAACCAATATGACAAAGACGTGAATGCCAAACTTCTGTTTCATTAACATTTGAATGAATATTGTTCACGACTTTATTACAAAAATCAGCGAGGGAAAAGCGGAATAGACCTCCACATTCATAACCTTTTCCAACAAACAGTCCATATTTCGTAACAACTACTTTATTAGACTCGAATACCAGCTTAAACCCTTCTCTACATAGAAGGGAACCACTAACGAGATTCTTCTTGATGGCGGGGACATGCTGCACGTTCTTCAGTTGCACGATCCTTCCCGAAGTAAACTTCAGATCGACCGTGCCAACACCATGAACAGAAGCACTCGCGCCATTCCCCATCAGTACGGACCCGTTTCCTGTGGCCTGATAAGAAGAAAACAATGAAATGTCAGCACACACATGAATATTTGCACCTGTGTCAATCCACCAGTCGGTAGACTGGCAAACTGAAAATACAGTAAACAAATTACCGTACCCAGATGGCCCACTCTCATTGTTGCTCACAATCATGTTGACAGTCTTGGAGTCCTGTCCTGGCTTCTTGAACTTGTGTGGGCACTTGACAGCCCAATGTTCATCAGAACCACAAGTGAAACAGCCACCCTTCTTCTTATCCTTCTTGAAAGGCTTCTTGCCCTTCTTCTTAAACTCGCTATTCTGTTGGACACCAGTCTTTCCCTTGGGCTTGTGGGGGTTGAAGTTCTTCTGCACCATGTTGGCGACAGAGGTCCCTTCGTTCCCTTTTCCATTCGAGTCCTTTGCTCTCGAGTTCTGCTCAACACTCAGATGGCCAATGACATCCTCAACTGAGAATTCACGCCTCTGATGTTTCAGAGTGGTAGCAAAATTCCTCCAGGAATTGGGTAGCTTAGCGATGATGCATCCCGCGACAAATTTGCCCGGCAGCACACACTTCAGAACCTCAAGTTCCTTAGCGATGCACTGTATCTCATGAGCCTGTTCCAATACAGGACGGTTTTCAACCATCTTGTAATCGTGGAACTGCTCCATAATATACATCTCGCTTCCAGCATCGGTTGCGCCGAATTTAGATTCGAGCGCCTCCCACAAGTCCTTGGCAACCCGCATATGTAAATATGCATCAACCAACTTATCTCCGATCACGCTCAGAACGCATCCAACAAAGACGACGGTGGCCTCCCTGAACGCCTTCTCCTGTTCAGGAGCAATCGTTCCCGTGGGAGTCACACCGACGACCCAGAACACGTTCATCGCCGTGAGCCATAAGACGGTTTTGGTCTGCCAACGCTTAAAGTACGTCCCCGTAAACGGGGCAGGTTTCAGTGCAGCAGCAAAACCATGGATCGAAAATTGCCTACACAGATTAGGTTTTTGGATTGTTGAGAAATTAAGCAATTGTTCGATTAATTTAATCCAAGAATAAATCATGAACATGATATAGACAGTGCTAATGACATACTGAAAATTCATGATGTACGCACATACTAGACATATAGTAGAAACATCTACGCAAACCACTAGTACTGCACACATGGAAATAATCAGGATAAGGGTAAGAATGTTATACCCTCCAGTAGGCCAGTTGGCCGGATCAGCAGCAGAGGCGGCGGCCTCGTCAGCGATGCGCTTGTCGGAGGCGGCCTTGTCGGCAGCAGCCTTGTCAGCGTCGGTGCTGGTGCTCATGGTGAAGGCGAAGGCGATGCGGACGAAGATGTAGTCGACGTAGAGGAAGCAGTCGAACCGAGGCGAGCAGTCGCGTAGAAGACGCTCCCCAAAAACCTAATCGCCCCTCTCCCGTACAGGATCTGGAGAGGCGGGGTTTCGGAGGCCTGCTCTCCCGTCGGCCGTGTACGCGGAAGACGGGATGGAGTCACCGGCGACAGCAGCAGCGAGAGGAACGACAGAGGTGGTGGTGGCAGAGCAGATGTGATCTGTGTTCTTCTCTGGAGAGGAGCGACCTCTCTTATATAGGCGCAGAGGAGGAGACAAACGGTTCAGCATAAACAATCACAATGAATTCTGGTAACGGCCGTACTTAAGACGAGACGTTTCAGCTCGTATTCATTTTCCATTGATCGTTTTCAGTTGACTGTTCAAATTCCAATCCTGCGTGACAAAAAGAACACATCGGCTCGGCGAGATTCCCGCAACTCGCGGCGCGGCGCGTCGCGTCGTGACGAGACGGGCAGGCGGCGGAGGAGGAGGAGCGCGCGTGTGGAACACCTCTCCTTCCTTCACACCAACTCATACTAGTGGGAGAATGTCTCACCTTATAAGTTGGTGTACATCTCTCTCAACTAGCAATGTGGGACTAAACTCCCACCACTTGCTAGGCAGCATGGGCCCTTAGGGATTTTTCTGTAATTGCTAAATGGGCCCAAAGCCCATCTCATATTCAGCAATCCCCCACCAGATCCCAAAGGCCCATGGTGTTGTCCTCTGTTCCAAACTCTGTTTTGATATACCAGTATTTCAGTGGAGACCTGTTAAGATTGAACATCCACCTAGAGCAAGTAGCTACACCCCTCCACAACTGAACAATGGACTAAGCCTTGAATTGTCAGTTTGGCGTAAAGAAGTTTCACCACATGTCTTACTGATACTAGGCTGCCGAAGGCTGACCCCTCGGGTGGAGCATATAAGTCACACTCCTGGCCTGTTCATGAGCTTACTAGAGATCACCCCAATCTCATAGACTGTGACCAGCAGTCGGGCTCATATAGGTGTGTTCCTCCAAAGATCGCTCTGTAGGATAGCATCTTGCTTATACATATAAGCCTTGGAACACATTAAGACAGTAGTCATCCTCCCATACAGTATTGAGAGTATTGCATCTCCAGCGGAGTGGGTTAGTATAGTTACTCTCCTCAGTTCACCACTGGCTTGTTTTCCCAGGTCCTACTTCACGGGATCTCCGATCACATAGGTTGGGTTACCACCATGGCAACTCATGTGGGTCTCATGCCCATCTCCCTCGATGCATTATCTATCACAACACGTGATAGCCCTTTTGTAAAGGGATCTGCCAGATTCTTAGCCGTATGGACATATTCCAACGCTATCACCCCGGAGTTTCTCAATTTTCTGACATCTTTTAATCTCATTCTTATGTGTTTGTTGGACTTCATGTTGTCCTTTGAACTCTTCACCTTGGTGATGACGGACTGATTGTCACAGTTCTTAAGGATAGCCGGAACCGGTTTATCAACCAATGGCAAGTCCATCAAGAGATCTCGAAGCCATCCCGCTTCGACACCAGATGTGTCTAATGCTGTTAATTCTGCTTCCATTGTCGATCTCGTTAAGATCGTTTGCTTGCAAGACTTCCAGGAAACAGCGCCACCTCCAAGAGTAAACATATACCCAGTTGTGGCCTTCATTTCATCAGCATCAGAGATCCAATTCGCATCACTATACCCTTCAAGTACCGACGGGTATCCGGTATAGTGAAGTCCATAGTTCATAGTACCCTTTAGATAACGCATAACTCTTTCAACAGCATGCCAATGTACATCACCCGGTTTTGATACAAACCGACTCAGTTTGCTCACAGCAAAAGCGATGTCAGGCCTCGTAGCGCTAGCTAGGTACATCAGTGAACCAATGATTTGAGAGTATCTCAATTGATCTATAGCCATGCCTTTGGATTTTCGAATCAACACGCTAGGATCATATGGTGTTTGAGATGGTGTGCAGTCCGAGTATCCAAAACGACTCAACACCTTCTCAACATAATGGGATTGCAAAAGTGTAGTCCCACCCTCATTATCTCTCAATAGCTTGATGTTCAAGATAACATCAGCCGCACCAAGGTCTTTCATCTCAAAGTTCTGAGATAGAAACGACTTGACCTCCTCAATTACTTTGAGGTTGGTTCCGAATATCAGTATGTCATCAACATACAAGCACAGTATAACTCCTTCGCCCCCACCATGGCGATAGTATACACATTTGTCAGCCTCATTAACAACGAAGCCAACAGATGTCAGTGTTGTATTAAACTTATCATGCCATTGCTTAGGTGCTTGTTTCAGGCCATATAAAGATTTTATCAACCTACACACTTTTCCTTCCTGACCATCTATCACAAAGCCATCTGGCTGTTGCATGTAGATTTCCTCGTTTAGCTCTCCATTCAGGAAAGCTGTCTTAACATCCATCTGGTGGACGAGAAGACCATGCGAGGCCGCCAACGAGAGTAATACTCGAATGGTGGTCAGTCTGGCCACAGGTGAATAAGTATCGAAGAAATCCTCATCTTCTTTCTGGGAATAACCCTTGGCCACAAGCCTGGCCTTGTATTTTTCAATCGTACCATCAGGCCTAAGCTTCTTTTTGAACACCCACTTACATCCCAATGGTTTACAGCCATAGGGACGTTCTGTGATTTCCCATGTCCCATTAGCCAAGATGGAGTCCATCTCGCTACGGACCGCTTCTTTCCAGTAGTCAGCATCCGGAGACGCATAAGCTTCTGAAATAGAAGTGGGAGTATCATCCACAAGGTACACAAGGAAATCATCACCAAAGGACTTTGCAGTCCTCTGTCTCTTGCCCCTACCAAGGGTTTCCTTGTCCTCCTCCTCAGGATTTTCATCATGTGTTTGTTCATAATATTCCATCGGAATGGCAGGTTCAGGAGTCTCATCAGATTCCAGTCTAGAAGTGCTTTGCATATCTCTCATAGGAAAAATATCCTCAAAGAATGTAGCATCTTTAGACTCCATAATCGTACCGACTTTCATGTCAGGTACCTCAGATTTCACTACCAGAAATCTATAGCCGACGCTAGTCTTAGCGTAGCCCAAATTAACGCAATCCACAGTCTTTGGTCCAAGCTTACGCTTTTTGGGGATCGGCACATTGACTTTCGCCAAACAGCCCCAAGTACGTAAGTATGAGAGTGTTGTTCTTCTCTTTTCCCATTGTTCATAGGGAGTGATCTCATTGTCTTTTGTCGGAACTTTATTCAGGACATGACATGATGTCAATATAGCCTCCCCCCACCATGCCTTGGATAAACCCGATGTATCTAACATGGCGTTAACCAAATCAGTTAGAGTACGGTTTTTCCGTTCGGCAACCCCATTTGACTGAGGTGAGTAGGGAGGCGTCCTCTCATGAATAATACCATGTTCCGCACAAAAGGAATCAAACTCATTAGAGAAATACTCTCCACCACGATCTGACCGGACTCGTTTTATTTTCTTTTCAAGTTGATTTTCAACTTCTGCCTTATAGATTTTAAAGTAGTGTAGAGCCTCATCTTTAGTGTTTAAAAGATATACATAGCAGTATCTAGTAGAATCATCTATCAGTGTCATGAAGTATCTCTTTCCACCTTTAGTCAACACACCATTCATCTCACAAAGATCAGAATGTATGAGTTCTAATGGCGCCAAGTGTCTCTCCTCTGCAGCCTTATGGGGCTTGCGAGGTTGCTTTGCTTGCACACACGAATGGCACTTAGAACCTTTGGCTAAAGTGAAACTTGGGATTAAATTTAACTTTGCTAACCGCGTCATACAACCAAAACCAATGTGACAAAGACGTGAATGCCAAACTTCTGTTTCATTAACATTTGAATGAATATTGTTCACGACTTTATTACAAAAATCAGCGAGGGAAAAGCGGAATAGACCTCCACATTCATAACCTTTTCCAACAAACAGCCCATATTTCGTAACAACTACTTTATTAGACTCGAATACCAGCTTAAACCCTTCTCTACATAGAAGGGAACCACTAACGAGATTCTTCTTGATGGCGGGGACATGGTGCACGTTCTTCAGTTGCACGATCCTTCCCGAAGTAAACTTCAGATCGACCGTGCCAACACCATGAACAGAAGCACTCGCGCCATTCCCCATCAGTACGGACCCGTTTCCTGTGGCCTGATAAGAAGAAAACAATGAAATGTCAGCACACACATGAATATTTGCACCTGTGTCAATCCACCAATCGGTAGACTGGCAAACTAAAAATACAGTAAACAAATTACCGTACCCAGATGGCCCACTCTCATTGTTGCTCACAATCATGTTGACAGTCTTGGAGTCCTGTCCTGGCTTCTTGAACTTGTGTGGGAACTTGACAGCCCAATGTTCATCAGAACCACAAGTGAAACAGCCACCCTTCTTCTTATCCTTCTTGAAAGGCTTCTTGCCCTTCTTCTTAAACTCGGTATTCTGTTGGACACCAGTCTTTCCCTTGGGCTTGTGGGGGTTGAAGTTCTTCTGCACCATGTTGGCGACAGAGGTCCCTTCGTTCCCTTTTCCATTCGAGTCCTTTGCTCTCGAGTTCTGCTCAACACTCAGATGGCCAATGACATCCTCAACTGAGAATTCACGCCTCTGATGTTTCAGAGTGGTAGCAAAATTCCTCCAGGAATTGGGTAGCTTAGCGATGATGCATCCCGCGACAAATTTGCCCGGCAGCACACACTTCAGAACCTCAAGTTCCTTAGCGATGCACTGTATCTCATGAGCCTGTTCCAATACAGGACGGTTTTCAACCATCTTGTAATCGTGGAACTGCTCCATAATATACATCTCGCTTCCAGCATCGGTTGCGCCGAATTTAGATTCGAGCGCCTCCCACAAGTCCTTGGCAACCCGCATATGTAAATATGCATCAGCCAACTTATCTCCGATCACGCTCAGAACGCATCCAACAAAGACGACGGTGGCCTCCCTGAACGCCTTCTCCTGTTCAGGAGCAATCGTTCCCGTGGGAGTCACACCGACGACCCAGAACACGTTCATCGCCGTGAGCCATAAGACGGTTTTGGTCTGCCAACGCTTAAAGTACGTCCCCGTAAACGGGGCAGGTTTCAGTGCAGCAGCAAAACCATGGATCGAAAATTGCCTACACAGATTAGGTTTTTGGATTGTTGAGAAATTAAGCAATTGTTCGATTAATTTAATCCAAGAATAAATCATGAACATGATATAGACAGTGCTAATGACATACTGAAAATTCATGATGTACGCACATACTAGACATATAGTAGAAACATCTACGCAAACCACTAGTACTGCACACATGGAAATAATCAGGATAAGGGTAAGAATGTTATACCCTCCAGTAGGCCAGTTGGCCGGATCAGCAGCAGAGGCGGCGGCCTCGTCGGCGATGCGCTTGTCGGAGGCGGCCTTGTCGGCAGCAGCCTTGTCAGCGTCGGTGCTGGTGCTCATGGTGAAGGCGAAGGCGATGCGGACGAAGATGTAGTCGACGTAGAGGAAGCAGTCGAACCGAGGCGAGCAGTCGCGTAGAAGACGCTCCCCAAAAACCTAATCGCCCCTCTCCCGTACAGGATCTGGAGAGGCGGGGTTTCGGAGGCCTGCTCTCCCGTCGGCCGTGTACGCGGAAGACGAGATGGAGTCACCGGCGACAGCAGCAGCGAGAGGAACGACAGAGGTGGTGGTGGCAGAGCAGATGTGATCTGTGTTCTTCTCTGGAGAGGAGCGACCTCTCTTATATAGGCGCAGAGGAGGAGACAAACGGTCCAGCATAAACAATCACAATGAATTCTGGTAACGGCCGTACTTAAGACGAGACGTTTCAGCTCGTATTCATTTTCCATTGATCGTTTTCAGTTGACTGTTCAAATTCCAATCCTGCGTGACAAAAAGAACACATCGGCTCGGCGAGATTCCCGCAACCCGCGGCGCGGCGCGGCGCGGCGCGTCGTGACGAGACGGGCGGGCGGCGGAGGAGGAGGAGCGCGCGTGTGGAACACCTCTCCTTCCTTCACACCAACTCATACTAGTGGGAGAATGTCTCACCTTATAAGTTGGTGTACATTTCTCTCAACTAGCAATGTGGGACTAAACTCCCACCACTTGCTAGGCAGCATGAGCCCTTAGGGATTTTTCTGTAATTGCTAAATGGGCCCAAAGCCCATCTCATATTCAGCACCTTCGCCTTTCTGTTTCCCATCGGCCCTTGAGACGACGCTGCCTCGTTTGTCGCCGTCGACGAGATCGACGCTTGATGGAGCTGCGTCCTCGCGACATTGGCGAGTTTCCGCCGGAGTACAATATGTATACTTCTCCTATTTTTGGTTGGTCGCCTGTTTCGGTCCGCTCATGGCTAGGGTTTTCGTCGTATTTGATCGATGGTATTTCCGCCCGCATGTGATTCTTCATTGGTACACATGGTTGGTAATCAAGCATCACTAGATGAAAAGATGAAAGTGTTGGCCAAGGGGTTCAGATTGTTGACTAAAAACGATTGTTTGGCTGTCGTTTTCAGATGAAAAGACTAGAAACCTACTCCCAGCATCCAATACTTCCGTACACACTCCAAGAACAGGTTTCATGCTACAGAACGACATCAGAAACCTACGCCCAACATCAAAATTTGTTTTGTTCTGCTCAAAGATCACATACTGCAGAACGACATCAGAAATCATGAATGGAAAAGCACCTCGGGTTTTTTCGAGGCCTAAGTGAAGCTCTTATGTCACCCTCCATTTGTCTCTATAGCCGCCAACCCAGCCGCCATTGTGACCGCAAGCGTCGACGCCCATGGGCCATGCACCCACGAGAAGGGGTTGGCAGTCAGTCGATGAGGACGTTGCGTCATGGCATCGATAGGGGCTGGGTGCCGACCTCTCTTCTCCATGTTTGTTGGATTCAATCGAGAGTGGATTTTGGGGGAAGAACAGAGGAATTGGCTGTTGTGAAGCGAACACAGAGAGGGCGAGGAGATTTGGACGGGGTACACGGGGATCTATTTCAGCATACAACGGGAGGGGCGTTCCTGTAAATTATCATGGACGTGGGCTAACTGCTCCGTCCGACGTGTCGTCCGGTGTGGCAAGTTTCGGCCAAATTTGTATTAGTTTGTTCGCGCAAAGGAAGTTTAGGGGCCCAGTTGAGTCATTTTGCAAGTTTTTGTATGAAATTGTACCCACACTACAAGTTTATGTATGAATAGTGTAATTAACTGTTGGTAGTTGGTAGCAAAGTGACACTCAAACACTGGAATCCTAATGAACACAAAGAAAAATAAAATCAAACAACATAAATTATTTCATAATAATGTTACTATACGCTACTAAATAAAAAAATATAATATCCTTCGCTTAAGTTCTTTTTACACTAGACGCATATGAGCGGCTGTTTCGGTGAAAGTAGCGCCAAGATCTCGCTGTCGTCGCGGCGCTGGCCGCTGCTCGCTCGCCTTGGATTGCTGTTCTTTTCGGTTACTTGCTTGCTAGCGACCGGGGATTGCTGTTCTTTTCTGGAGTAGTAATAAAGTGGCAGCACTTTACAGCAGAGCAACAAGTAACCGAAACTCAGTGACTGGAGCATCCATGCTTTGTGTAACACTTCTCTTATCGACTCAGTTTTTTTTCTCTTCTACTCCCTCCGTTCGGAATTACTTGTCGCATAAATGGATGTATCTAGATGTATTTTAGTTGTAGATACATCCATTCCCAAGACAAGTAATTCCGAACGGAGGGAGTAAAAGAATACAACTTTTAAGGTGCTATCAAGTGTTGGTAGGTAGCAGAGTGACACGCAAATACTGGAATCCTAGTGAACATAGAGACAAATAAAATCAAGCAACATAAAATATTTCATTTTAATGTTATTATGCTATCAAGAGTTTTTTTTTCTCTTCTAAAAGAATACAACTTTTAAGGTGCTATGGAGCGTTGGCCGGCCGCTCCTCCCTCGCCTTGGGTCAGTTAATTGCTTGCTGGCGACCGGGGATTGTTGTTCTTTTCTGGAGTAGTAATAAAGTAGCAGCACTTTACAGCAGAGCAACAAGTAACAGATACTCACTAGCTGGAGCGTCCTCGGCTGCATGGCCGTCCATGTGAGCTTCTTGTTTCCTTACGGTGTAAGCTTCTTGTCTATAGATGCATGTTGATCTCACGGGGCGAGTCAGTACGTGCCGCCTACATCTATCCTTAAGAAGCTGCGACAAAATTCGTTTGACCACATTTGCGGGCGAGTACAAGCTCCCACTGTCGCATGCCTGGCTTCACGACGGCAACGGTGCTTGTCCGGTTGTGCTTCAAGACATTGAGTTTTCTTGGACATGACCGCTTGGTTGCACCACGACAACAACCTCACAAGTGCAATGCAGCCTCAGCTCTTTCCTTCCGTAGGGCGCGTTCATCTACCACTGCAGACGATGAGAAGAAAACAAGGCTACCAACCAGCTTTGGCGTTCCCTCGCGAGGAGTTTAGTCCGGTTCACTGCCGCTAGAACGAACGAACTCTCCCGCATGCACATCGCTTCACCGTGCGCGCCGTGTCCACCTGGTCTTGATAGAAACAATGAGTCATTGTCTGGTGCCTGCCGCCAATCCTTAACTCACTAGTAGAAAAAGTACCTTATGTGAGACACATTAGTCCCGATTCGATTTTGGTCCGGTACTATTGGTACCATTAGTCCCGGTTCGAACGGCTATGCATTAGTGCCGGTTCGTGTTGAATCTTTAATACCGGTTCATGCCACGAACCGCTACTAAAAGGGTGGTGGCAGGCTGGCGTTAGGCCGGGGCCCCACGAGCCCCTTTAGTGCTGGTTCGTGGCACGAACCGGCACTAACGAGGTCTAACCTATAGTCCCGGTTGGAGACACAAATCGGGACTATAGGGCAATTTTCAAACTCTACCCCCCCTCCACCCCGGTGGATCACCATTTCAGTTTTGAAAAAACAAAAGAAAATGATAAAAACTTCAAAAATTAAAATCCTTCGAGATGCAGTAATGTTACTACATCTACAAGTTAGGAAAATTTTAAAAATTAAATTTGGAAATGTTTTGCAAAACAGTATGATGAAAAAGTAAAACGACTACATCTTTTGCATACGATGTCGAAAAAAACGTATAATATATCAAAATGTTCAGCACGAAAATCCACATCCGATTTTGACTGACTACGGCCTGTTTGCAGTTTTTGGAATCCTCAAATTCAGTTTTTAGAAGTCATTTATCACATGTATTATGTTCAAATTACTTGTGTCCTACATTGAGCCAATCCTCTTACAAACCTACATTGAACCAATCCTCTGCTCAGTCATCCATTGCCGATGATGGCCATGATAGAATATGAATACGTAATTGTTATCTGTATTACACATCAGTGCATAGTTATACAAGTTTATTATGCAGCAAACGATATGCGAAAAAATCAGCGATGAGAAACCTATCTACGAAACACCATTGGAATCACTACCGATCTCATATTCCATTTTAATGCCATTGATGCTACAATTGTATTAATATTTCAACATATTTAAAGGACCTTTGGTCCTTTAGGACTAACTGTTGCGAGAATAGAAGAGCTTACATGACTCGGGATCAATTCAGCACTTTCGAGCTTACAGCCTACAATTACGTTCAGCGAAGCCAAATAATGGTTGATGGAGCACAATGTCACTTCAAATTATGGTCACAGCAGCATACAAGTTTCTTAGGCCAAGATTAGTACCACTCTTGAAATAAAAACAAATTGTTGCGATCACAACAAAGTAAATTACGAAATAAAAAGAATCAGTGTCTAGCTTTTAATCAGTCGACTCCGAAAGCACCTGGTTGAGCTTCCATAATACCTGAACGAAGGACCTCTCAGTTCACGAGACAGAGAAACAATACATTGACTGGAATAAAACAACACAAGCATTATTTCTTGACAGGACCAATATTTCATTATAAGTTTTAGTGGTCTTATTATTATGTTGCTAGATATCTGAAATGACAAAAATTGGCTTCGCTACTCAGCACTCACTCTTTCATGCAATTGTGGCTGAATTTAATATGTCAGTGATTCCAATTCTTTTACATAATGGTTCAGAAAAACATCTCCATTTGTGATAATTTGAAAGAAACTTGTTAAATCTCCCAACAAAGACCAAAGACCAATGAATAAAAAATGGGCTACAGTCATTAGAAAGTCACAACAATATTGTAAAAATAGTTGATCCAGCGGTGGCGGCCCCGGGGATCCGCCACGGCAGTGGTGTGCGGAGTGCGGCGACTCCACACAAGCACGAGCTGCTTGGAGACCTGACCTGCCCCGAGGTTCCGCGATGGCGCCGTCGTCGGCGGCGGCGGAGGCGGGGAAACCTAGACAAAAGATTGAGGAAGGTCGGCGGCAGCGATCCCGTACCTCGTCGGCGACGAGATATGACGTGACCCTTACGTCCGCGGTGGCGATCCCGTACGTCTGCACCAGCTAAATCGCACGAGATCCGGCAGCTTCTTCTCGAGATCACAAGAAGACGGCGCGGTCTCCTCGAGGGGATCGATAAGACTGTTTTTTTTTGTGGGGTGTTTTTTTTTGACTCTGTGCGTGGGCTGGGGAGGGGGACGGGAGGAAAATAAACCTACGAAAAAAACCAGACGAAAATGGTGTGCCGAAAAATAATCGGCGGAGACTACCCACTGAGACATTAGAGCATCTCCAATAGATGGTCCAAAATTTGGCGGTCCAAAACCAGAGATGTAAAATTTGAACCGCCAAAAAGTGCGTTTTAGAGCTCCGAAAAAAGCTCAACTCCGACAGATGGCCCAAAATGATGGTCCAAATTTGCAACTCCAATAGATGGTCCAAAATGAAGATGTAAAACAATATGAAAACGGCCGCGCGGCTGCTGCTAGCCACTGTCCAGCCGTGGTTTTGCATTGAAATAGCAACTAAAATTTGAAAATAAAGTTCATCATCATCATAGTTTTAAACAAAAGTGCATCACCATCATAGTTTTAATCAAAATTGCCACTTCTTCCCTTGACAATGAAGCCCTCATCATCCACATCAAGATTGTCATCATCATATTGGATTTCATATTCTTGTGATTCATATATGTAATCATCATTTGCCACATCTGTTGCGTGCATGAAAGCTTCATCATCAACACTACAATTGCACGCACAAACAATCAAGGACACAAAAAATTTGAAACAACAAACGAGAGCACAACCGCAAAATTATACCTTTGCGATATTTCGTCGAACATATTGGAGGCGGTGGCCGTTGGCGTGGCCACATCTTCCTCCATGGCTGGCGGTGGTGGCGGGGGAGGTGGAGGAATGGATGTGTGGCTGCTGGAGGAGGCCGCCGGCCGCACCGTCCGCGACTCGTCGCCTCGAGCCGCCGCGGCCCCCTTTGAGACCTTCACCGGCCGCGTAGAACTGTCGGCCGGGTTGCGGCTGCGGTTGGCCGGCCGTTTGACGCTGCCTCCTCGTCCCTTCGCCGGCTTCGCCGCCTGCGCGGTGGCCACCGGCCGGGGCGGCGCCAATCCGGGCCGGCGGGCGGGTGGCGGCGGCATGGCCGCGGATGCGGGCGGGATGGCAGCGGCGGCGGCCACGTGGGTCAGCCCACCGGCTGCGGCGGCGGCGGAGAAGGCGGCGGGGTCGTCGGCATCGGCCATGGCGGCGCCGGACGACGGGGGGCGGCGGCGGCCAGGAGGGTCGCGGGCGGCGGACGGGCGGGAACGGAAATGAAGTGGCAGTTGGGCGTTCGCGGGCGGCGCCTAGTTTTGGACTAGATGCATCCCGTGATGTATATTTGCATCGCGAGGTGTTGCATTTTACATCACGAGGAGGCCGCGGTCCAATTTTTTTTGCATATGGACCATCTATTGGAGCAGCGTTTTTTGCTCTAGACGGTCCAAAAGTTAGGTATTTTTACATTTGGACCCGCTATTGGAGATGCTCTTAGGAGTAAAGATTACACCTTTTGTATTCTTGCCCTTTATACACAAACAGTATAAATAAGTAACGCCTCACACATTCTTTTTTTTTCGGGATATCAGCAGTTCCTCTAGCCTGCACCGCGCATATACAAACAATAGAAGAAAACTATTACTGGCATTAGTGCTAGGATAGACACTGATTTTTGCACCCTGAAAAAAAGAAAAAGAAAAAAGACACTGTTGTTTACGTGCAGAGGGGTCACAACATAACTGATGATGCCGAACATGATGGTGACTGGATCATCTGCGGAGGACCCTCATGCCGCTGCCGGCGAGCAGCAGCAACCGTAGCGGCAAGCGGCGGACAAGGCGCCTCACACCATCGAGGAGGAGCCAGCGGATTTTACCACTCTTTCATGGTTTGGTTGCCTGTCTTGTCTCACTTCTGGATTTTACAAAACCTTCTCATCTCACTGCCTCAAATTCTTTTCTTTCCCACTCGACATCTGTTGTGACTGGTTGCAGAGTTTTCCCTTTGATTTTTTTCTGTATTAGGATTTCTGTTTGGTCCGTCGAGGCGGAAGATTCACGCTTTAGGCCGATTGTTTGCATGTCGTCGGTGCAGGCAGTTCCGTGTGTGCTTTTTTCTGTGTTGTGTTTCTTTCCGTGGGTTGTTCGTACCTTCCTGCCGAGAGATCGAGTCATGATTTTTTTATTTTGTTTTGTTTGCGGTGGTTCTTTCTTTCGGTGTGCGTCTGCTTTTCGTTTTGCCAATTGGAGCAGAGTTTATCTAATCGGATATCTAGGTCGCCGGTGCTCCATCTGGTTCTTGATCTGGTTCTGTTGCTTGCCATTCTCGTTTCACCACTGTATTTTGCAAATCTTTCCCGGATTGGTTGCCGGCCTCAAATTCTTTCCTTTTTCCCCACTCGACGGTTGTTGTGACTTGTGACTGGTTGAAGAGTTTCTCGTCGATTTTGTTCTGTTTTGGTAGGTTTTATGTTTGGTATGTCTTCGGGATCATGGCGGAAGGTTCATGCTTTGGACCGATTGTTTCTGTGCATATTTCCGTCCAACAGATCTTTGAATGTTCGGGGTTCGCCGTGCAATCGCAGTTCCTAGACGATGCGATTACTTTTTGGAACTGATTTTGGTTTAGATAGAAATTCTGAAGATGAGGGGGGATAATTTTTTGTTGTTTGTTTCAATCTGTATCCAAGTGTTCGACTTGATAGTTGGTTCTAGTGCTCGCTATCGCCGTCTCTGGATTGTCTGATTTCGTTTTCCGTGCAGGTACCATAGGATCAACCCGGAATCCGTCCCAGTCGTCAATGGCGGCAGCAGTAGCAGCGACGCCACTAGGAAGCCAGTTGAACCCGCGTCGGCACCGACACAAAGCATGGACGAGCCCGGCCTGGCCGTGGAAGCCGACAGCTCGATCCTCGCGTCCTACCATGCCTACGCCTCTCTCGAGCAGCGTCGGCCAGGAGGGCGTCCGGCGTCCTCATCCGCTGCCATCGTCAGCGACAACCAGCTGTACAACGTTGCCGCGCACTCCTCCCAGGGACTCAACCTCGACGGCGGGATCTACAACTTGGCCCAAGTTGTAGAGCCCTCCGTTGAGGTTGAGTTCCTGGGAGGAGTGCGCGGCGGCGTTGATCAACTGCTTGTCGCTAACGATGGCTGCGGATGAGGATGCCGGACGCCCTCCTGGCCGACGGTGCTCGAGCAAGGCGCGGGCAAAGTAGGACGCGAGGCTCGAGCTACTGGCGTCCACGACCAGGCCGGTCTCGTGCATGCTTGGTGTCGGTGCCGGCGCGGGTTCAGCTGGCCTCCTGGTGGCATCGTTGCGGCTGCCATCGCCATTGGAGACTGGGAAGGATTCCAGGTTGATCCTTTGTACCTGCACAGAAAATGAAATCAGACAATACAGAGACGGCGTTAGCGAGCATGGGAACCAACTACCAAGTCGAACACTTGGATACATATTGAAACAAAGAGCAAAAAATTAGCCCCCCCCTCATCGACATAATTTTTGTCTAAACCAAAATCAGTTCTAAAAAGCAACGACGTCCGTCTACGAACTGCGATTGGACGGCGAACCCCGAACATTCAAAGATCTGTTGGACAGAAATCCGCACAGATACAATCGGGCGAAAGCATGAATCTTCCGCCACAATCCCGAAGACAGACCAAACATAAATCCAACTAAAACAGAACAAAATCGGCGTGAAACTGATTTTGAGGACGGCAACCAAACCGGGAAAGATTTGAAAAATCCAGCAGTGAGACGAAAGAGGCAATCAACAGAACCAGATCAGGAACGAGACGAAGCACCGACAACCTAGATATCCGATTAGATAAACTCTGCTCCAATTGGCAAAACGAAAAATAGAGGCACACTGAAAGAAAGAACCACCGCACACAAAACGAAATAGAAATCCTGATTTGATATCTCTGCAGGCAGGTACGAATAGTCCACAGAACAAAACATGGCACGGCAAAAAAAGCACACATTGAACTGTCTGCACCGACGACATGGAAACGATCGGCCAAAAGCATGAATCTTCCGCCATGACAGACCAAACAGAAATCCTAATACAAAAAATCGATGGGAAAACACTGCAACCAGTCACTACAGCTGTCGAGTGGGGAAATAAAATAATCTGAGTCAGTGGGACGACGAGAAAGGTTGGTAAAATCTAGCATAGAGACCAGACATGCAACCAAACCGTGAAAGATTGGTAAAATCCGATGTCTCCTCCTCGGTGGTGCGTGGCGCCTTGTCCACCGCTTGCCACAGCGGCTGCTGCTACTCGCCGACGGCGGCACAATGGTCCTCCGCGGATGATCCGGTCACCCTCTTGCTTGGCATCATCAGTATGCAAGGACGACATACACGACCGAAACTGAACAATGTCTATGGGATCTAGCTTGCGCAGCCAATACAAGTACACCACATATAAAAGGAGACATCTACTCTACAAATGGATAGAAGGATGGCTGGATATGCACGAGCAAGCACACTAATGCCACAAATGCGTCAAATCTCTACTACTAATACGGATTCTTTTTTTTGCGGCATATCTGCAATTTCTCTGGCCTGCACCGCGTATATACAAACAATAGAAGGAAACTATTAATGGCATTAGTGCCAGGATAGACACTGATGTTTGCACCCTGCAAAAGGAGAAAAAGAAAAAAGACACTGCTATTTACGTGTAGTGGGATCACAACACAACACAGACGATGCTCGAGTTGCCCAGATTATTAGTATCTATCCCGGAGATAATGAGGTATTGAAGATCTGGTTGATGGTGGCCATGCCGACGATTGAGAGCATGAGAAGGGAGATCCACGCCCTCACCTGGTCGGCGAACCAAATCAATGTCACTGCATGGAAGGATCGACCAGAGAGGCTTCCCGTCGACCCGTCGCGGTGGCGTGAGGCTCGATCTGGGAAGAGGGAAGGGTTTGGAGAAGAGAGGGTTGGCGGTGGCTAGGGGAGGAAAGACGGGTATTGTGCATTTTGATTTAGGGTTCTGGTGTGAGAAGGATGGATGTGGTATTTTATACGGGAGAAACCTTAAAGCCCACATGCTGGGCCTAATTGACGGGCCCACTAGAACCGGGTACGAGGAGTGTTGGAACGTACCCAACCCCACACCATGTGAGGACTACTTTTGGCCAATACACATACCCGTGGATGATAAATTTAGCCGAAATAAGTTAATTGGGTGATGTCGTGCCTTCTGAGGTATGCATGTTTGGTGCCAAGGAGGCTATGCTTGTTGGGCATGTCCACAACCGAACACACCAGCGATGAGGTCGCCGATTGATAGAATGAGAAACGCGGGAGAAGGAAAGGGATCTAAGTGCGACCGAGAGAGGGAGAGAGACACACAAAGAGAGAGAGAGAGAGAGAGAGAGAGAGAGAGAGAGAGAGAGAGAGAGTACCTAAGGTAGTGAAGATCTTGTTGATGGTGACTACGCCGGCGATTGAGAGCATGAGGAGGGAGATCCACACCTTCACCTGGTTGGCGAACCCCATCGACATTGATGCATAGAAGGCTCCACTAGAGAGTATTCCCATTGGCCCGGTGCGGTGGCGCGAGGCTTCATCTGGGAACGCTAGATAGAAGGGCTGGGAGAAGAGAGGGTTGGCGGCGAGTGGGGAAGGAAAGAGGATTATAGTAAGGTTTGATTTAGGGTTATGATGTAAGAAGGATGGATGTGGTATTTTTATATAGGAGAATTGATATGGCCCACATGTTGGGCCTAATTAACAGGCCCACGGGAATCAGGTATGGGGAGTGGAGGAACGTACCCATCCCCACAACACCCTGTGAGGACTATTTTTGGGCCGTACACATACCTGTGGGTAGTAAATTTAGCCCAACTAAGGTAATTGGGTTATGTTGTGCCTTCTAACATGTGTGTGTGTGGTGCCATGGAGGCTATGCTTGTTGGGCATGTCCATGATCGGATGCACCAGCGAGGAGTTCGTCGATCGATGGAACAAGAAACGGGGGAGAAGGAAAGGGATCTAAGGGCGGCTAGGAGAGAGAGAGAGAGAGAGAGAGAGAGAGAGAGAGCGTACTTGAGGTAGTGAAGATCTAGTTGATGGTGTCCCTGCCGATGATTGAGAGCATGAGGAGGGAGATCCACGCCCTCACCCGGTCGGCGAACCCCATCGACGTCAATGCACAGAAGGCTCGACTAGAGAGGCTTCCCATCGACCCATCACGATGGCGTGAGGCTCGATCTAGAAAGAGGGAAGGGTTCGGAGAAGAGAGGGTTGGCGGCGGCTAAGGGAGGACAGAGGGATATTGTGCATTTTGATTTAGGGTTCTGATGTGAGAAGGCTGGGTGTGGTATTTTTATTCGGGAGAAATAATTGGGCCCACATATCGGCCCTAATTTATAGGCCCATGGGAATCAGGTACGTGGAGCGGTGGAATGTACGCATTCCCGCAACACCCTCCGAGGACTACTTTTGGCCCATACACATACCCATGGGTAGTAAATTTAGCCCAATAAGGTAATTAGGTGATGGTGTGCCTTCTGAGATGTGCATGTGCAGTACAGTGGAGGCTCTGCTTGTTGGGAACTTCCATGATCGGACGCACCTGCGAGGAGGTTGTCCGTCGATGGAACGAGAAACGGGAAAAAGGAGAGAGATTTACGGGTGGCCAGGAAAGAGCGTACCTTAGGCAATGAAGATCAGGTCTATGGTGGCAACGCTGGCGAGTGAGAGAAGGAAGAGGGAGATTTGCATCCTCACCTGGCCGGCGAACCCCACCGACGATGGTGCATAGAGGGGCCCACCAGAGATGCTTCCTGCCGTCTGTCGTGGTGGTGTGGTGCCCCAGATCTTGCTCCCCGTCGCCTTGGACGAGTCGAGGGATGAAGGAGGAGGCCTCCAGCACGAGGCGACATCAAGGGTGTGGTGCAACCGTGATTAAGGGAATACCTCCGGTTATAATTGGGTCTTTTTTTGGCAGAATAGGCATGCACCATTATCCCTGTGCGGTCTTAGGCGCGACCACCCCTACGTTCACATGACCCATCGGCATGACATGGCAATGGGAGGCTAAGCACACGCATCTCACCTTCTCCATGTCAGCCATTGGTTCAAAATCTCATGGTCAATGATCTATTCACTACTCTATGACTCGCCGCGAAGAGAAAGAAACACACCTTCCTCTAAAAAAGAAATAAGCACACATTTCTTTCCAACCAAAAAACTAAACATTGATCATCATTTAAGGTTCATAACCGGTAAGCCTTTTATATTACTATCGTTCCCACATATCAAAATGGGAATACCTTTCAAAGTTTCACTTCTATATAAGTTTGAATGGATATGGGTATAATGCAATCGTAACTTGGTATATATTAATCTTAGCTTGATATGTATTATTATGGGGTAAATGTGACAATGTCTATTACTTGGTATCCATAACACACTACTAGGATAAGGCATTGTAGATGAGGATGGACACCTAACCACTACCCGGTGATGCCTCAAGGGTTAAGGGTTAATGTAACCGCACATAGAAAGTAAAGAAGATGCTTGAAATCCCGTTCTAATTTCTAGTTAATCATATGTACTGCCATGGGCCGGTTTATGTATTAGACTGACTGAAAATTTTCTTAATCACATGGCATGCCATGGATCAACAGCATTGTCTCTCTTGCTAGCCTCGCAGGTGCACACCTTGGGTAGTAGAGGTTTGGAGATGGAGTGGGAATGTAAGGTGTCTTCACAAGAGTGGAAATATGTAAGCCTCGAGTCAAGATTCACTCTTCGCTACTCTCCTTTCTTTGTTGTGTGATTTCTTCAAAGAAAGCCCCTCTTATCCCGTGGATTCCCATCCAATCTATTCGTGCAAAGTATAAAAAGATTGATCTGTAAGACGAGTGAAGAGTAGTGTGTGTCTCTCTTTCTCTATGTGTGTGTGCGTGTGTGTGTGTGTGTGTGTGTGTGTGTGTGTGTTTGTGTGTGTGTGTGTGTGTTGTGTGATTAGACGAGTGACAGGAAAAATGAGGACAAAAACAAGTATGCATGTTCAACGAAAAATGTTAATTATTAGGATGATACTAAATTCCTATGTCTACCAACAAGGCATTCCAATGTGGAAGTATCCAAGAGCAAAAGTGAAATGCCATTCTTGATTAAACCATGATTCACTATAACAAAGTAATCTTTATGATTAAAATCTTCTTTGAAAGTATGTCCATAGATGTACTAATGTTATGATCTTATATGCTAGTGACATTTTTACATGTAAAAGGAAACTGTTTTTCATTTCACTAAAAGCATGATGTATATTTAGCGTTACTAGTGT
Organism: Secale cereale; assembly: GCA_902687465.1. Lineage (NCBI taxonomy): Eukaryota > Viridiplantae > Streptophyta > Magnoliopsida > Poales > Poaceae > Secale > Secale cereale. Next base: position 681,056,112 of record LR738709.1, on the reverse strand, counting down.
TAGTCTTAAGTCTTTCCATTTTGAGGTAGAGTTTTTTTTAAAGATCCAGGGTGCACCGACTTCATTGATTTAGAAGATAGCAGGCGCCAGGCGGAAAACATTGTGATCAAGTGATCAGTGTGGCGAGTCAGAGAAAAAACATAAAGATAAAGTAGAGCAAAAACCATCTCCTAGGCATCTATCTCATGATTGAATCCCCGAACGGGGCCTCTTGACAAACGGCTCCTACCAGCCTCCATTGTTGTTGGTCGCTACATCGTTGCTTGAAGGTAACTTTGCTCGGAAGACACAGTTGTTTCTTTCGTTCCAGATCTCCCAGGATATCATCATCAGCATTGATTTGACTCCTCGCTTGTAAACATCAGGTGTCAGATTGCTCATCTTCTGACAATGGGCAATGGATGTCTGATTTGGTGCCATTCGGAGGCTGAGAGCAGCGCACCCATGCCAAGAGGTGGCTCTTTGCTAGATCAGGTGCAGAAAGGGCATTCCCATATCAGATGTTTGGATGTCTCTAGGCTTCTCATGCACAGGGAACAAAAGTATCCATTCGTCCACCCTCTGCACTGAAGCCGGTCGTTGGCCCATAGTCTGTTGCGATGCAGCAACCAAGCAACAAACATTATATTGCCAGGAGCCCAAGCTTTCCAGATGATTGATTTGAACCCAGCCGCAGGTGGGACTTGGATGAATTGGTAGCGGTATGCCAAGCGGGCTGTATAGGAGCTGCCGCCTCTGGCCATCCATCTGATTTGGTCCGGAGTTTGAGCTAAAATAGCAATATCCGAAATCTGATTTTTTTGCGAAAGCTGCAGAAAGTCATGGGCGATCTCGAAGGTGTTTCCGTGCTATAAGTCTCTGATCCATTGGTCATTAACAAGGGCCGATGCCACCATTCTGTTCTTTCTTCTGGTGTGGTTGTATAGGGCTGGGAAGACGGAGCAGAGGAGGGCCGGTCTAAGCCAGGATCATTTCCAAAAACTCGTTGACTGAAATGAGTGTTTTTTCTACCAGGCATGGGATATAGCGTGTACGTCCACACTCCGTCGTTGCTTTCATATTCTTTCCATGTATTCACCGTCCATACATCCACGTGATGTTTTTCTCTATGTTTTAGATTGTATTGTAATGTTTTATTGTGTACCAGCAAATAAGAGTGCACTTGTTTTAGATGGAATTAGTTGGTACACAACTACACAAGGAAATAAAACGGTATACTTTTTGAAGAAAAAAGAAAGAAAAAATTATAAACTTTGAAATGAAAAAAAGATGGATGAGACACTTTGAAGCATCATAATTTTTTTTGTGACGGACTAAAAAAACATGGCACGGGTATTGAAGCAATGATGGAGGGTGAATCCATGCATGCTGAGAGTGGTTTTTCTGCACCCCACCTCGATGCACCCCCGATGCACCCACCTAAAAAAACATACCAAAACATTTTGAAAAAATATAAAACTTTGTGGGAATGATCATACACGCTTGCTGAAATATGTGTGCATCATAGAATATCATATATTTATCCAGAGTCTTGACTCCCTCTTGGTCCTAACTACAAATGTGTTTGTCGTGATGGCTTTTAAGGCGCAGTGTAGACTGTAGAGTAATATCTGCAATGACGGCATCAAAGTTTCAGTTAAAGCCAATGCTCGCCGTCCCTTCCTGCGCGGCGCCGGCCGCTCCTCGCCTTCGGTTACTAGTTACCGCCGTTTCTAGAGGTCGCGGGGAGCGTTTGCAGATGAGCGGCAACCTCCAGAGGAAGCATCCGAAACACTGGTGACTGGGCCGTCCTCCGCCGAACTCACCCTGGTGCCAGTATACTTCCATCCCCAGGCTGTGCCTAGCATCAGCAAGCGTTGTCACGAGGGAAGAGTGGGAGGCGGTGCAGCCACGGTGACGTGCGCCACGGCCGTTTCTGTCAAATCAGCGCGTGATCTCACCGGCCCCTCCTCGCTATCGCTCGCGCACCTTCGGTTACTAGTTGCTTCTCTCAGCACAGATCATGCACACGGTCACACACTCGAGCACTCGAACACGAGGTTTTAGGTTGCGTACAGATGCACCTATTCTACCTTCTTCTTCTCTTCTTATTTTGTTACAAAGAAAGATCGAGGCCTCCAACGGCCCGAGCAAAACGCCCACGAAGAGCCTCCACGATCGCGCCATCCCACGATCCAGCTCGTGCGGGGCGTGGACTAGTTCTAGGAAAGAAAAAACAATCCTAACAATCTTAGCTACTCAGCTAAAGGAAAACTACTCAGCTATTATTCCTGCTAAGACTAAAACGACGAACACATGAGGTTTAAGTCCACAATCACTCCCTAAACCTTGTGATCTTCGTTGAGCTCCACCATCCCGATCTTCACGCGCTGCTCCCGAAGCTTGACTCGCCCGAGTGCCTTGGTGAGCACATCAGCTAGTTGCTCCTCGGAACGGTAGAACTCGGTCTGGATCTTCCCATTCTCCACGCACTCCCGAATGAAGTGATATCTGATCTCGATGTGTTTGCTCTCGTCATGGAAAACAGGGTTCTTACTCAGTGAGATGGCCAACTTGTTGTCGACGTCGTGCACCGCCGCCCTCTGATCTTCCTCTTTGATTTCTCCCAGCAGCCGCGCTAGCCAGATGCCTTGGGGGCGAAAGGCCTGTTTTCTACTAGTGTGGCAAACCGCCGTGGTGGCGGCCATGTACTCGGACTCACACGAAGAGAGAGTGAGCACTCTCCGCTTCTGTGACTGCCAGCTGACCAAGTTGTTGTCGAGGAAGAATGCAACATTGGTGGTGCTCCTGCGGTTGTCCAAGTCACCTCCCAGATCGCTATCGCTGTAGCCGATCAGAGGAGCGCCGTGGTCACCGCGTGTGTACTGCACTCCCCAGTGCACGCTCCCGGCCACATAGCGTAGAATATGCTTCACCGCCGTCTTGTGCTGAACCGTAGGCTCCTGCATGAATCTTGAGACATACTCGACGGAGAACGCGAGGTCTGGCCTAGTGTGGACGAGGTAGCGGAGCGTGCCCACGATGCTCCTGTACTCGGTGGCGTCCACCGGTTGCGCCGAGCTCACCATGCTCAGCTTAAAGCGAGGCTTCATGGGCATATGACAGGGGTTGCAACCCGTCTTGCCCGCCTTGTCGAGGATCTTGGCAGCATACGCAGCTTGGCCACGGTCGATGCCGCCGTCATGCTACCTCACCTCAATGCGGAGGTAATAGTGCAGCTGCCCCAGATCGCTCATGTCAAAGAGCGCCCACATCTCCCTCTTGAACCCCACGATCTCTTCCTCGTCGGAGTCGGTGATGATCAGGTCATCGACGTAAATGCCGACGATCAGACGCAAGGACACCGTGCCTCTGGCGTACACGACATGTTCAAACGGGCATCTGCTGAACCCGAGCGAGCCCAAGCTTGCATACAGCTTGGCATTCCAGGCGCGATAGGCCTGTTTCAGCCCGTACAGGGCTTTTCTGAGCTTGAGCACTTTAGTTTCCCCGCCGGTGACCGTGAACCCCGATGGTTGGGCAACATACACCTCTTCTTCTAGCTAGACGTTGAGGAAGGCAGATTTCACGTCCATGTGATGCACCGTCCAGCTCGCGCGCGCGGCCAGAGCGAGTAGGAGACGCACGGACTCGAGCCTAGTCACTGGCGCGAACACTTCGTTGTAGTCGACGCCGTGCTTCTGAACATAGCCCTTTGCAACCAACCTCGCCTTGTGCTTCACCACCGCGCCTTGAGCATTTTTCTTGACCTTGTAGACCCACTTGATGCCGATCGGACGATGGACAGCAGGCATGTCCACAAGCTCCCCCGTCTGGTTGGCCTCGATGGAGCTCATCTCCTCCATCATTGCGCGCCGCCAACACGTTTCACCTTCTGCTTCCTTGAAAGAATAGAGCTCCTCGCCCAGTGCGAGGTGTAGCTCGTCATTGAGTTCATCGTCGTCGATCTCGCCGTCGTCGTCGTCGGGCTCCTCCAGCCCTGGAGGAGGCGCGTTGCGAGCTACCTTCTCAGGTGTGTCCATGTAGCGAGGGTTGGGGAGGAAGATGTCGTCCTTGCCGCGCATCATCATCGGTTGCACCAGCGCAAGATTGTCGGCCGTGCAAGCGAAGGCCGGCTGGACCACTCCCGCAGCAGTGCTTCTCTCTGTTGCGGCGTCAGAGGCCACTCGTGAGGTGTCGCCATCGCCCCCTTCTGCTTCTGCTGTTGTGGATGGCGTCCTCGCCGGGGACGCCGACACGGCGGGTGATCACGTAGCGTCTGGCGACGTGGAAGAGCACACCACTGACGACGTGCCGCAGGTGAGTGTAGAGATGGGCTCAATTACAAAGCTCATACCTGACTGCTCCACGCCGTTCTTCTCCGAGTCCCAAGCTCGTGTTTCCTCAAACACGACATCGCAGGAGACACGGACACGTTTGCCCACCAGTTCAAAGAGCCGGTACGCCTTGCTCCCTTGTTCGTACCCGAATATTACCATGCCCTTGCTCCTGTCCTCAAGCTTGGAGAGGTGTGGCCGCGTGTCCTTGGCGTGCGCCACACTCCTGAATACGCGCAGAAAGTCGACGGAGGGCTTCCTACCGTGCCAGGCCTCGAACGGCGTCTTGCCTGCCATGCTCCTGGTGTACACGCGGTTGAGCACGAAGATGGCCGTGGACACGGCCTCGCCCCAGAACTGCGTCGGCACTCCCATCCCCTTTTGCATGCACCGGGTGGTCCCGACGACGCTCTGGTTGCGACTCTCTACCACGCCATTCTGTTGGGGTGAGTACGGCGCCGTGAGGTGCCTTTGGATGCCAAATTCAACGAGGTATGCGTTGAAATCGCCGGAGTTGAACTCATCGCCTCGGTCAGAGCAGAAAGTGCGCAGCTTCCGCCCCGTCTCGTGCTCTGCGTCCGCTTGGAAGCGCTAGATCGCCTCGGCTGCCTCGTCCTTGCTACAGAGCAGACACAACCACATGAACCTGCTGTGATCATCCACAAGCAGGAGAAAGTACCGCTTGCCGCCCGGCGTCGATGGTGATGTAGGGCTGGATAGGTCACCGTGTATGAGCTCAAGTGGCTTGGTGGTGTGGTAGTTGGCCTGTCGTGGGAAAAACGATTGTCGCTGCTTGCCCACTAGGAAGGCATCACACACCTACTCGGAGTGGTGGATCAAGGGCATGCCCCGGACCATATTCTGGCGCGCCAGCCTCTCGAGCCCGTCGACATGTTGGTGACCGAATCGCGCATGCCAGCGCCACGCCTCGTCGCCGGAGTGCACGGCGAGAAAAACGGAGTTGGAGAGCTAGAGTCGGGCGATGTAGAGTCTGTTGTGGGAGCGCGGTACTCTGGCCAGGACACAGAGCTCGCGATCACGCACCGTCATAACGCCGGCCTCGACATGCGTGCGTGGGGCAGCCATTCTCGTCTAGCTGCCCGATGGAGACGATGTTGCTCTTAAGCCGCGGGATCCAGTACACGTTGGTGACTTCACGGTGCTCCTCCTCGGCCGCGGCGAACAGAACGGTCCCCGCCCTGGATTGCCACGAGCAAGCCGTCCCCAAACTTGACCGAGCCACGGATGGCCTTGTCCAGCTCTGTGAATGTCGCGTCCTCCCTGGTCATGTGGTTCGACGCGCCCTTGTCGAGATACCAGGAGCGCCGCGCAGTTCCACGCGTGCGCGCGATTCGTTGAGGAAGACCACCTCCTCTCCAGCTCCAACGCCTGGTGTGACGGCCGTGGCTGTCAGGGAGGCCTCCTCAATCATCAGCAGGCCCGGGTCATCGTCCTCCCCTGCTTGGCCTTGTGCAAGGAGGGCCTGCTCCTCCTCTCGTTTCTTCTTGCGGCAGTCCCAGATCCAGTGGCCGGCATTACCGCAGTAGTGACACTTGTCACGATTCGCGTCACCGCCACTGATAACCCACAAGTGTAGGGGATCGCAACAGTTTTCGAGGGTAAAGTATTCCACCCAAATTTGTTGATTCGACACAAGAGGAGCCAAAAAATACTCTTAAGTATTAGCAGCTGAGTTGTCAATTCAACCACACCTGGAAACTTAGTGTCTGCAGCAAGGTAGTTTAGTAGCAAAGTAATATGGAGATAGTGGTAGCGGCAATAAAAGTAATGATAGTGTTTTTGTTGTTTTTGTAATATATAGTAGCAGCGGTAAAGTAAATAAGCAACAAGCAATATGTGAAAAGCTCGTAGGCATTGGATCGGTGATGGGAAATTATGTTGGATGCAATTCATCATGTAGAAGTTATAACCTAGGGCGACACAGAACTAGCTCCAGTTCATCAATGCAATGTAGGCATGTATTCTGAATATAGTCATACGTGCTTATGGAAAAGAACTTACATGACATCTTTTGTCCTACCCTCCCGTGGCAGCGGCATCCTATTGGAAACTAAGGGATATTAAGGCCTCCTTTTAATAGAGTACCGGACCAAAGCATAAACACATAGTGAATACATGAACTCCTCAAACTAAGGTCATCACCGGGAGTGGTCCCGATTATTGTCACTTCGGGGTTGCCGGATCATAACACATAGTAGGTGACTATAGACCTGCAAGATAGGATCAAGAACACACATATATTCATGAAAACATAATAGGTTCAGATCTGAAATCATGGCACTCGGGCCCTAGTGACAACCATTAAGCATAGCAAAGTCATAGCAACATCAATCTCAGAACATAGTGGATACTAGTATTCAAACCCTAACAAAACAAACTTGATTACATGATAGATCCCATCCAACCCATCACCGTCCAGCAAGCCTACGTTGGAATTACTCACGCACGGCGGTGAGCATCATAAAATTGGTGATGGAGGAAGGTTGATGATAACGATGGCGACTATCTCCACTCTTCGGAGCCCCGAACGGACTCCAGATTAGCCCTCCCGAGAGAGATTAGGGCTTGGCGGCGGCTCCGTATCGTAAAACGCGATAATTCTTTCTCTCTGATTTTTTTCTCCCCGAAAGTGGATATATGGGATCCGGAGATACGTCGGTGGAGCACCAGGGGGCCCACGAGGCAGGGGGCGCGCCCTAGGTGAGGGGGCGCGCCCCCCACCCTTGTGGACATGGTGTGGTCCCCCTGGCCTGGGTCTTCTCGCATGTATTTTTTATATTTTCCAAAATAATTCTCCGTAAATTTTCAGGTCATGCTGAGAACTTTTTATTTCTGCACAAAAACAACACCATGGCAATTCTGCTGAAAACAACGTCAGTCCGGGTTAGTTCCATTCATATCATGCAAGTTAGAGTCCAAAAAAAGGGCAAACGTGTTTGGAAAAGTAGATACGTTGGAGACGTATCAACTCCCCCAAGCTTAAACCTTTGCTTGTCGTCAAGCAATTCAGTTGATAAACTGAAAGTGATAAAGAAAAACTTTGACAAACTCTGTTTGCTCTTGTTGTTGTAAATATGTAAGCTAGCATTCAGGTTTTCAGCAATGATCATGAACTAACCACATTCACAATAACTTTCAGGTCTCAAGTATACTCACATCAATGGCATAATCAACTAGCGAGCAATAATAATAAACCTCGGATGACAACACTTACTCAAAACAATCATGATATGATATAACAAGATGGTATCTCGCTAGCCCTTTGTGAGACCGCAAAACATTAATGCAGAGCACCTTTAAGGATCAAGGACTGACTAGATATTGTAATTCATGGTAAAAGAGATCCAGTCATGATCATACTCAATGCAAATTAATGGTAATACATGCAAATGACAGAGGTGCTCTCCTACTGGTGCTCTTTTATAAGAGGATGATGACTCTGCATAAAAGTAAATAGATAGGCCTTCGCAGAGGGAAGCAGGAATTTGTAGAGGTGCCAGAGCTCAATTTTTAAATAGAGATGAATAACATTTTGAGCGGTATACTTTCATCGTCAACATAACAAACAAGAATCTCGATATCTCCCATGCTACGCACATTGTAGGCGGTTCCCAAACAGAATGGTAAAGTTTATACTCCCCCAACCACCAACAAGTACACTCCACGGCTAGCCCAAAACAACGGGTACCGTCCAAATTAGCAATAGCTCTGGGGGAGTTTTGTTTCATTATTATGATTTTAAGCATGGGACTGGGCATCCCGGTTACCAGCCATTTTCTCATGAATGATGAGCGGAGTCCACTCATCGTGAGAATAACCCACCTAGCATGGAAGATATAGACAACCCTAGTTGATACATGAGCTGTTCGAGCATACAAAACAGCATTTCATTTGAAGGTTTAGAGTTTGGCACATACAAATTTACTTGAAACGGCAGGTAAATACCGCATATAGGAAGGTATGGTGAACTCATATGGGATAACTTTGGGGTTTGTGGAAGTGGATGCACAAGTAGTATTCCCGCTTAGTACAGGTGAAGGCTAGAAAGAGACTGGGAAGCGACCAACTAGAGAGCAACAACGATCATGAACATGCATTAAAATTAATCCATAATGAATGCAAGCATGAGTAGGATATAAATCACCATGAACATAAATATCGTGGAGGCTATGTTGATTTGTTTCAACTACATGCGTGAACATGTGCCAAGTCAGAACACTTGAATCGTTCAAAGGAGGATACCACCCTATCATACTACATCAGAACCATTTTAATATCATGTTGGCACGCAAGATAGACCATTATAAACTCTCAGCTAATTAAGCATGGCATAAGCAGCTATGATCTCTAATTGTCATTGCAAGCATGTTTCATTCATAACAAGCTGAATCAGGAACGATGAACTATCATATTTACAAAAACAAGAGAGGTCGAGTTCATACCAGCTTTTATCATCTCAATTAGTTCATCATATATCATCCTTATTGCCTTTCACTCGCACGACCGAATGGTGTGGATAATAATAATAGTGCACGTGCATTGGACTAAGCTGGAATCTGCGAGCATTTAATACAAGAGAGAAGACAAGGTAATATGGCTGAAGGTTAAATCAACAATAAAGCATGAGAGAGCCACTAAGCATTTTATCTCATGGTCTTCTACTCTTAACCCCCAAAGAAAAGAAAAGAAACTATTTACACGGGAAAGCTCCCAACAAGCAAAAGAAGAACGGGAAATCTTTTTGGGTTTTCTTTTAATTACTACTACAGGCAAGGAAAGTAAACTAGCTAGAAGAAGCAACTAATATATTTTATTTGTTTTTCTTAAGGTTTTTCTAACACACAAGAAAACGACTAAGAAAAAGAAATAAAACTAAACATGGATGGTACAATGAAAGAGTGTGAGCACCGACAACTAGAATAAGTGTGTGGACATGAATGTAAAGTCGGTGCGAAACATGTACTCCCCCAAGCTTAGGATTTTGGCCTAAGTTGGTCTATGGCCAGTATTGGCTTGACGGATATCCAAAGTCGTAGTTGGGGTTGTACTGGGTTGCAGCAGCTACAGCATGCTGAGCTGCAGCTCGAAGGCGGGCTGCTTCCGTCATATTATGATACTCATTTGCCTCCTCCCTGGTTATAGTGTATCTTCCTTTTGCCTGAAAGTCAAACAAAGTAGGGGCAGGAAGAGTAGTAGGAACGGCATGTCGCCTGTTAAAGTTTAGTCGATATTATTGTTCATCCCTCTCTATAAACCGGTGACTAGTCATAGCATGGTAATCCAAATGAGCAGGCGGTAAAGGTTCATCATTTTAATGTACAGGAACACCAAGACGGCGGGCTATGCGAGTGGCTTAAATCCCACCAAATAAATCTCCATGTAAACCATTATGGTGTAGCCTACGTGCAACAATGGCTCCCAAGTTATATTGTCTATCACCTAATACAGCACTCTTGAGAACACTAAGATCAGGGACACACATATGGCAAGCCTCATCTTTACCATTTATGCATCTACCAATAAAGAGAGCAAAGTAATGAATAGCAGGAAAATGAATGCTCCCTATGGTAGCCTGTGTAATTTCTCTAGCTTCCCCCACAGTGATACTCCCAAGGAAATCTCTATATTCATATTTGCGAGGGTCACCCATACTGCTCCACTGCGGGAGCTTACAAGCATCATTAAAATCCTGTAAGTCCATGGTGTAAGATTTATCATAAAGGTCAAACATTACAGTGTGAGAATTACGTGAAGATGAAAATTTAAACCTTCTCACAAAGGTATCAGTTAAGCCACGGTATTGAGGGCACTTATCTTGTATGAAGCCCTCGAGGTCAGCGTTGCGCACATATGCGTAAAATTTGTCCTTGATGCCAACCTGAACCATAAATTCGTCTGACGGCCATTCATAAGGCCGCACTTCAGCTTCCGTCGGTAGTTCATCGTCCGGCTCATGAATCGCGAGCCTCGGTTCTTGTTTACTTGAAGAACCACCTTGGAAGATTTTCCTAAGCATTTTTCTGAAATTTTCTGGAATTTTTAGTAACTCAAAATAAAAGTTATCCAATCTCAACAAGATTGATAGCTACAACTCCTACAAGTGCCTAGAGACTATATCATGCATTAGAACTTGTCACATCCCTAGTCAGTGCTTGCATTAGGACTAGCTAGAGTGTGCATCATGTTTACTTTTCAAAGAAACTTGAAATGGGAATGACAGAAACCCCAGCACCCCTCTTCTAACAACTAGGGTTTAATAAAATCTTTTCCAATGTACCCAAAATGCCCTTAAAAAATGTTCATCATTTCTGCCTTGGTCTTAAACCTCTGCCAAAAATGGTGCACAATTTTCTAGGACATCCAAGGTCTCTGGATTAATTCATATGGTATTTGCATTTGGGCATTTAAATGCTATAAAATATTTTGTGTGCCCAAATAATCATAAACTAAAATGTTCCATGCTGTTCATATTATATACAATGGGCATGACTAGTTTTATGAGCTATAAAAATGTTCTGGCATTTTTATTAATTCAACAAAGTTGCAAAAGAAATGAAACAAAAAGAAATAGAAAAGAGAGAAGAGAGAGAAACTTACCTGACGCCTAATAGGCCCACCTGCCAGCCCAGCCAAGCCATCGCTCCAGCGAGCTGCTTGGCTCGGCCAGGCAGGCAGGCAGGTGCTCGACGGCGGCCGCAGCGCGCGCCACGCAGCTGCCCGCCGCCCTGCTTCCTCCCCTCGCCGTTCTGGTGGGCGGGATCGACCACCCACTTCC
>LR738709.1:681013761-681044873 GCA_902687465.1 Secale cereale | reverse complement strand
GACACGCCCACTCCTCCCCAGCTCCTCTCCCTCGCCTTCTCCGCACCATGGCCGACGCCGCCGCGCTCGCGCCTTCGTGAAATGGCCGCGTCCACCGCCGTCCCCGAGCTCCGTCACCGTGTCCGTCCGCTCCGTCGTCATCGACTACGTCGAGTAGGCTGAGCCCCGAGCGCTCGCCCGCTCTGGAGTCGCCCCCGACCCCGTCTTCCCCAACTCCGGCCGCAGAGATCCCTATCGTCGCCCCGCTCAGCTCCGACCGTCCCCGAGCCCGCCTCGACGTTTACTGCAACCGCCGTGAGCTCAGCTCCATCCTTCCCCTCTCCGTTAGTTCCCTCCTGCACCGTACGCACTGCACGAGGCTCACCTGCACGCGCCGCCGCGGAGCTCGTCGCCGACGAGGCTCCGGCCATTTAACGGCCCGGCCATCGTGCCCACCAGCTCCACCGTCCTGTGTAGGTACTGTAGGATCACTCCACGCACCTCTACGAGCACCGCATCGACGAGTTCGACCTCGCCCGAACTCCTGCAGCCGCTGGACTCGTCGCCGACGTCGTTTTCGACGACCCCGAGGCCAGCCACCACCACCACTCGACGCGGCTCACTCCCAGCTGTCCGTAGGCGTGCTCCGCCGTCGTTTTGGCAGCCGGAGCACAAATCCCGCACCTCACCGCCGCGTTTGGCCTCGCCGGCGGCTAAACGCCGGCGAGTTAGCCCCGTTTGACCAAGGGTTTGACCCCCTTGGGTCACTGACATGTGGGCCCTGCCTGTTAGTCAAACCTAGGTTAGTGTCTAATCTAGTTTTAATTATTCAGTTAACTAACTATGACACTGACCAGTGGGTCCCACTGGTCAGGTTTGACCTGGGCCGCCCTGTTGACTGGCTGATGTCAGCATGATGTCATGCTGAGGCAGTAAAGGATTTTCTGGGATTATTTGATTTAAAAACAATTCAGGAAATTCCAGAAAATGCTTAAAACTTCAAAAAATCATATAAATTCAACAGTAGCTCAGATGGAAAAGATTTATATATGAAAATTGATCAGAAAAATCCAATCTTTCCAATGGCACTGCTTACATGCATGTTTGAGCAAGTTAACCTTGCTGTTCACATTAAAATATGATAATGCACTTAAATAATTAATAGTTTGAGTTTCAATTTGAATCTTCGATTCAAATGGGCTCAAACCCTTCTGGTTATAGTTGCATTAGCCCAAATCACATGCATCTTGCCATATCATGAGCATGCATCATATTGTTGCATTTGTTTGCTTATTGATTGTATCGCCGATATTCTCCGTGTTAGGTCCTGCTCCCGAGGATACTTCTGCGTATCCAGCTGAAGAGCAGTACCCGACAACCACTCTGTCAGGCAAGCAATCATTGATCATTCCGATACAAACCCATCTTCTCGCTCCTGCTCTCTTTTACTGCATTAAGGAAAAAACGTGTGAATTGCTACTTGCTGCGGTAGTTGAACCCTATTCCCTTGCATGACCTGTCATTGCCACAGTAAATAGTTGAAACCCACTAGCATGTGTAGGAGTTGATTGAGCCATGTGATGTGTGATCCACCATGCTATTTGTTTATGTTGCCTGCTATGCTTAGAGTCGTGTCAGGTCTGGTTCATCTGGGTGATGGATCAGAGTGAAATGATCATATCGGTAAAGAGAGGGAAGTGTGGATCATGTTTGGTAAAGGTATCGATGAAAGGCCATGTAGGAGTACGTGGTGGGTTGTTTCATTGGAACCGTCTATAGGACCTGAGATCTGTATGTGTGGTTCAAGTTACAACTACTACCACACATTGGGCCCTGAAATATGACCCTGCTCGACTTATTGACTGCCCATGTTCTCTGTCCAGGAGTTGCAACTAGTATCTGGTGTTTGTAGTTTACTGGTGGTCGTGCACAACGCTGACCCTCGGGGTGGGCTGTGATGCGACAGGTACGTGGGACGGTGTACCGGTTGCCCGTTTGGTGACTCGGGAACCCTGTACACATCGTTTGGGGCCGTGAGCGACACCCCGGCCGGATCTCCCCACGGATGGAACCCAAATAGGCGATAAACCTGGACGAGAGACTTGCGTGGTTGGTTAGGTCGTGGTCTACAACCACGTCGGCTTTCGCTTGAAGTCTGCCGAGCACATGTCGTGTGCAGACGCTAAGTGGTGAAAACATGTGTGAGGAAGTACACCCCAGCAGGGTTACCAATCTATTCGAATAGCCGTTGTTCGCGGTACGGACTACTTGATTACTCTTACAGTTCATAGACAAGTTGATGGATACTACTAAAAGCCTCAAGACAAGTGTGAGTGCCGTGGATGGCCCTTCCGTAGGATGACGGAAGAGGATCCTCGGTGGTGTATTGTTGTGGTGAGTAGAGGACTCGTGTACGTAGTATTATCTTGCAATCTGTTGAGAGTTGTATTATAGGTTAGCCAAGAGTCAAAGCTGGCTTTCTGCTATGAACTCCACTACCCCCTATTGATAATGTTGCATGTATGATAGGTTCTGTTGTAAGACTTGCTGAGTACCTTTGTACTCATGTTTGCTTAATAACTGTTGCAGAGGAGAACCCTGCCCCTTCTGATGGGTTCTACATAGACGTTGACGTTGACGAGTAGCTTGCTACCCAGACGGAGATCTGGAGCTTGTGAAGGGCCTTGTAGATAGTCAGGCTACACCAAGCCTGTTTTATTTTCCAAGTAGTCTGTACTCAGACATGTTAGCTTCCGCTTGTGCTTGTATGGCTGTATGACTTGAGTGTTGGGTCATGTGACCCCTACCTGTATGGATATGTTATGTATGGCTCTTGGAGCCTCTTAAATAAAGTACTTTGAGTCATAGAGTTCTGTTGTGATGCAATGTTGTATTTGCACATATTGAGAATATTGTGTGTATGATTGAAATGGTTGGTATGTGTGGGATCCGACACCTAGTTGTTTTCCTTTGGTAGCCTATCTTACAGGGAAATGTCTCCAAGTGCTTCCAATGAGCCTTGGTAGCTTGCTACTGCTCGGAACATGTAGGCTGGCCGGCATGTGTCCTTCTTTGTTCCTGTGTCTGTCCCTTAGGGGAAATGTCACGCGTTGTTCCTTTAAGTCCATGTAGCTTGCTACGACTTAGGTTCATACGTTGATGACCGACAAGTTCGTTGCTGGGTGATGGATGCCTGTCTCTATAATTTAGTGCCACTTTTGGTTTATAACTAGCCATGTCGGCCCGGGTTCTCTGTCATATGGATGCTAGCGACACTGTCATATACGTGTGCCAAAATGCGCAAACGGTCCTGGGCCAGGTAAGGTGGCACCCGTGGGGATACCGTGCGTGAGGCCGCAAAGTGATATGACGTGTTACAGCTAGATCGATGTTACTTAGGATCGGGGTCCTGACAGCGTTGGCATCAGAGCCGGACTGCCTGTAGGTTTCTCAAGCCAAACTGGTCGATGTTGAGTCTAGAAAAATTCTTAGTTATATGTAGGGGAATTGATTGTGGAAGGGAACGTAAGGCTCTTTTTACTCCTTTACCTTATGCCTTCTGATCTGAGTCAGTCTATTCTTTCCACGAGGATTTAGGACTAGGCCTCTTATCCTTACTAGGTTCACGTGTTACTAATCCGTAGACTCTTAGGATTGTTGGTTTCAAGCCTCAGTTCAGTTTCTACCCTTTTAGTATGATGATTTGTCGGACCCGGAACCTTGATATGATATTGTTGAGTGGCTATACTATCATTTGTATGATGTCTCAAAATCTTTTTTGAGCATTTACAGTTGTTATGCTGCCCGATTTCTTCCAGAAACACTGATGCCTTTGCATTACTTCTTCTTTCAGATGTCTGGCCGCACACCTCACCAAGTGGTTCGTTTGACTCGGTGCATTAATGTGCCCGGTCACACGGCCATGCTAGTCCGTGTGTTGACTGAGACCGGTTACCGCTGGTATCCTGAGTACACCGTGGAGGAACAGTACCGGGATTTAATTAGAGACAGTATTTCTGCACAGTCCGGATATACCCCTCATATCCCGGAGCTAACGACCCCATCCATTGGTCTTATGGACTCGGGGTTACTATCGAGATGGCAGTGCAGGATGTCGCTTATTCGATGATGACCATCCTCCGGGCTAGGCATGCCCTGTTGCTGAGCACTGAGTTCTGTTACATGCCAGCCTCACTTCCCGTAGAGGAAGGCTACTACACTGGTCTGTATACTGCTGCTGCTCATGAAGAGCCACTGCTTCAGACTACTGTTCAGATGCTGGAGGATAGGGACCATGAGGTCCGTGCCCTCCGGATGGAACAGTATAACACTCGAGCCGCCCACTGGACTACTTTGACACGGCTTGCACCTGTTGTGCACGCCGGATATCTGGATATGCGGGATTTGTACCCCGTGCGGACTCGTCTGCCTGATCATATGGATTGGCGTGATGTTGGGGGTATTACACCTCCACATGGGCGTCGGTTACCACCAGCATCAGGCCCGAGGCCACATCCATGTCCCTATGGTCCACAGCCTTCGAGTGCTCGAGAGTTTCAAGATCCATCTGTTCCACTTCCAGGCTACGGTGGTAATCTTTACGAAGATTACTATGGGAATGTCTGAGCTAGACCGTGGCAGTAGTAGTATCGTAGTAGTTGTATTTCCACAGTCCTGCGTGTCTTGTGGAATATGACTTAGTTAGTACTGAGTTCCGGAGGTGTAGTTAAATAATGTATAGGAGCTTGGAATGCCTCTGATGGGATGTATCGTCTTTCACCGCAGTTGTACTTTAGCCTTGGCTTGTACTAAACTATGTATGGTGTGTATGACCACTGGTGTATAT
Source organism: Secale cereale (assembly GCA_902687465.1). NCBI lineage: Eukaryota > Viridiplantae > Streptophyta > Magnoliopsida > Poales > Poaceae > Secale > Secale cereale. The sequence continues at coordinate 681,040,048 of LR738709.1, read as the reverse complement.
ATGGCAGTTTCTATATTACCATGTCGTACGGATGAACATCTCTGGATTCCGTGTCATCCATTACATTCTGCACTCCTATGTCAAGTTTTTGCCATCCTTGTCTAAACCGTTGTTTTGTTTTCCTAGGATGGTCAACACTCGCAGCACTCCTGCTGCTCAGGAGCAGGGTGAGGCTAGTGGGGCTAGAGATGAGAATCTGCCCCAGCCACCCTCCTTGGCTGAAGTTATGCTCGAGGCAGAACGGAACAAGAGAGAGACCAACCGTCTGCTGGAACGCATAGAGCAGAACACTAGGTTCCGTCAGAGGAATGACGTGGTGTCAATCAATGACTTTATCAAGATGTGCCCACCTAAGTTCCATCATTCCACTGAACCTCTGGATGCGGATGACTGGCTTCGTAGTATCACCCACAAGCTACACTCTGCCCGTGTGGCCAAAGCTGACAAGGTTATCTATGCCGCCTACCATCTTGAGGGCCCTGCCAGTCTCTGGTGGGAGAACTTTGAGGCTATGCGTCCTGCTGGCCAAATCACTACTTGGGTTGAGTTCAATGAGGCATTGCGTGAACATCACATTCCGGAAGGTCTCATGGATCGCAAGCGGGAGGAATTCTGCAACTTCACCCAGGGCCGGTTAACCGTGGATGGCTATAGTCGCGAGTTTGGCAACTTGGCACGCTATGCACCTGAGGAAGTATCCACCGATGCCAAGAAGCAAGCGAGGTTCCGCAAGGGACGCAGCCCTGAACTCCGCCGAGATCTATGACTACACGAGTGCACTTCCTTCCAGAAGTTGGTAAACAAAGCTATCAGTGCTGAGGCGGGCCAGACTGATTTCGAAGCCACACGCAAGCATCCTCGTGATTTTGATTCCTCATCCGGCTCTGGCTCTCACAAGCGCCGTGTGTGGGTTCCTAACACTGCTCTGCCACCAAAGTACACACCGAGGCCATCCTATGAGGCGCCTTGCCCAACTCAACAATATGCACCTGCCAAGACTTATGGAGGACCACCTACCAACTTTGCTCCACGCACTGGCACTGTGACATGCTTCAAGTGTGGAGACCCGGGGCACAACATGCGTGAGTGTCCCCAGAACCAGCCAGGAGAACCCGTTGGCCGTGGTAAGCCAACCGGCAAGGTGAATTATGTCAAGCCAATCCCCACTGCACGTGGTCATGTCAACTATGTCTCTGCTGAGGAAGCTTACGAGGATCCTAACGTCGTCCTTGGTACGCTTCTCGTTAACGGCCATCCGGCATCTGTTCTTTTCGATACTGGAGCATCCCATTCGTTCATATCTGAGAGCTATGCTCGAATGCACAACATGACTTTTTGTGACATGCCTACTTCCATGGTTATTCAAACTCCTGGTTCAAAGTGGCAAACTGTAGGAGATATGCCCTAGAGGCAATAATAAATTCTATTATTTATCTCACTGTTCATAATTAGGTTTATGTTCCATGCTATAACTGCTATGGTTCCCGAGCCCGTATATCCATAAAGGCTCTGGGGAAAACCCATGTGCACGTGTGGAATAATAAACGGTAAAAAGTATTCCTAGTCATGCCTCTAAGACTAGCTCAAGTGTTGCATGATGATTATGTTTTCCCAATCATGGGCATGTCTATGCCAGCAACTTTGAGGGCACAATGTTATAGGAACATTTGTGTTGAATCGACCCGAATTGATGTTATGCTATGAGATACATTCGTCACAAGTTTATGGTTAATAACACAGGAAGTTAATGTTTGCATAATTCCTTAGACCATGAGAGTATCGAGTTTCTTCATGCTTGCTTCATGAACTTTGGGGTTTGTTAAACGTCATCCGTAAATGGGTGGCTATTACGGCGGCTTACGGGTTCATGGAAAAGTGTGTTAAGTAACTTGATAGCTCAAGATTGGGATTTGCTCCTCCGTCGATGGAGAGATATACTCGGGCCCTCTCGGTGTTACGGTATCCATCATCGTCTGGCCAGACACAGGGTGATTTGATCACTGGGATGCCGAAACACGAAAACGAGAAAAGAGAACAAAACCGGTAACGAGGTAACTTGCATAGTGGACAAAGTGTTGGACCACAGTGATGCAATAAATCTCACCTCGGGTGTTTGTGACATATCGCGAAGCAAAAGGAATAGCTCACGGCAACTGGAGGTTCACTCGAATATTTATTCGTGTGGGTATAGGGGTCAATATGGGTGTCCACGGCTCCGATGTTGATCATTGATCGGAAGGGGTTCCGGGTCATGTCTATACTTCACCGAACCTATAGGGTCACACGCTTAAGGGTCATCTATCTGCTGAATACTAGACAGGGAGTCTGAGAGAAAATCACCGAAAAAGTTTCGGAGACAACGGAAGAGTTCCGGAGAGAGAACACCGAAAGAGTTTCGGTAAAACCAAAAAGATGTTTCGGAATATATTATTAGGTCAAAAAGGGTTTCGGCACCGCATGGAAATTATCAGAGGGTGCCAGAATTGGTCTGGGAACTTCTGGGAATTTTCAGAGAGAAAAATCGGAAATGTTCCGAAACTGCCGTAACCGCTGTTGATGCTTTCCGCTGATAAAAACCACAGCACCGAAAATGTTTCGGATCAAGCCCAGAATAATTTTAGAGGGTGCCGGAAATGTTCTGGGACCTTCTGGAATGTTTCAGAAAAAAGTTTCGCGGAAAACATCTTGTCCCAGCGCAAGGGGACAAGATCCCACGAATCGGGGGTTGCTTGTTTGGTGGCTTTTTGTCTAGGGAGCATGCATGTTTCATGGAGACATGTTGGTGGCTTGTTGGGGGGGCCCCCCCATGGGGGGAGACAAGGTGTGGGCCGGCCCAAGGGCTGCCATGGTGGTGTCCCCTTGGTGCCCCCCTTGTGTTACCATTATGCCCTTTCATGTGTGACATGAAGCTTGGGTATTTTGGTATTTCCATGTCCCACCCCACCCCTTGCCTTGGCCTATAAAAGGAGGAGTTGGGGCTGCCATCTCCTTCAATCCCTTGCTCTCACACAAGCCATGCATGATCTGGCATTCTCTCTCCCTCCCAGCGAAATAGTTTCGTAGAGCCGAAAGGCTGTCTGGGTTCCGGCAGGAACTAGTTCTGGACGGCGAAGCCCTGCCGGATAGATGAGACCGTATGTGTGCAACTCTGTAGAGAGATCGTAGTTTCGGTCTTAGTTCGTGAGTGCCTCCCGAAGGGCTGTCCGTGTGACCGTCCGAGTTTCGAAGGTCCTCCCGAAGGGCTGTCCGAGTGACCGTTCGAGTTTCGAAGGTCCTCCCGAAGGGCTGTCCGCGACACCATCCGGGGGACTGTTCGACCGTCTCCCGGAGGGCTGTCCGTGGAGCGGATGAGGGTATACATCCTCGCGGTTGGGAGGTTGTAAATCCTAGCTGCGGGGATCTGCACCGACGATCGTCATCGACTCTACTTCCGCTGCGCTACGAGTCGGTAACGAATATGATCAAAACCTTGTATGCAGTCTTCATAGTGGTCCTGGGCTGGTGCGTAGGTCAGAAAATTTTATTTTCTGCTGCGTTACCCTACACAAACCTCTAGGGTAAGCCATGGAAATGAAATTCTTGTCGATAGACTTGTTTTCCTTGCATCACTAATCGCTCTCAAGTCCTCGGACATAAACATCATCTTGGGTATGCATTGGATGACATCTCATTACGCCAAGATTGATTGCTACACTAGGACCGTTCAACTTACACACCCATCCGGCAAGACAGTCAATGTCTTGACCCGAATGGCTGAGCATCAGCTCTACTCTCTTAATGCCAGCCCTCTACCAGAACTCGAAGATATCCCGGTAGTCCGTGACTTTCCGGATGTTTTCCCAGAAGAATTGCCAGGTGTTCTACCTGACAGAGATGTCGAGTTCATGATAGATCTTATTCCAGGAACTGTCCCAATTTCTAGAAGACCCTATAAAATGGCACCCCTAGAATTAGCTGAGCTTAAGAAACAACTCGATGAGTCCTTGAAAAAGGGTTTCATCCGTCCTAGTTCTTCCCCTTGGGCTTGTCCCGTCCTCTTCGTCAAGAAGAAGGATGGAACGGAATGGATGGTTGTAGATTACCGACCTGTCGATCTGGTCACCATAAAGAACAAGTATCCGCTCCCTAGGATCAAGGACCTGTATGATCAGCTCGCTGGATCCTCAGTCTTTTCTAAAATGGATTTGAGGTTGGGTTACCATCAAATCAAAATCAAGAATGGGGACATTCCTAAAACGGCTTTTGTTACTCGTTATGGCCAATACGAGTACACCGTCATGCCTTCGGATTAACCAATGCCCCAGCCACCTTCTCCCGGCTAATGGATTCTATATTCATGGAGTATTTGGATAAATTCGTCGTGGTATACCTCGATGATATACTCATCTATTCCAAGAACAAGAAAGATCATGCCGAGCATCTAAGGCTGGTATTGACGAAACTTCGAGAGCACCGCCTTTATGCCAAATTCTCTAAATGTGAATTCTGGTTGCCGGAAGTGACCTATCTAGGTCATGTGATCTCTGGCAAGGGTATTGCTGTCAATCCCGAGCGAGTTCAAGCCGTCCTTGATTGGACTCCCCCTGAATCGGTCAAGCAAGTTATGAGTTTCCTTGGCTTAGCGAGCTATTGCCGACGCTTCGTCGAGAATTTCTCCAAGGTTGCTAAACCTCTAACTGAACTCCTCAAGAAAGATAAAAAGTTCGAATGGACCCCACAATGCGAGTCCAGCTTTCAGGAATAGAAAAGATGCCTAACATCTGCACCCGTACTGGTACCACCAGACTTTTCTAAGGAATTTATTATCTACTGCGACGCCTTGCGACAAGGACTAGGTTGCATACTCATGCAAGATCGTCAAGTGATCGCATACGCATCTCGACAGTTGCATCCACATGAGGATAACTATCCTACACATGATCTAGAGCTTGCAGCTGTAGTCCACGCACTCAAAACATGGCGACATTACCTTCTTGGTAATCGTTGTGAAATCTTCACTGATCACCAAAGTCTAAAATACATCTTCACCCAACCGGATCTAAATCTCAGGCAAAGACGTTGGGTTGAGTTGCTCACAGATTACAACTTAGGAATCACTTACACCCCTGGGAAGGCCAATGTCATGGCTGACGCACTAAGTCGTAAGTCGTATTGTAACAACTTGATGTTACAACAAGGGCAACCACTTCTCCACGAGGAGTTTCGAAAGCTTAACCTTCACATTGTTCCTTGAGGATTCCTTTCCACCTTGGTGGCGAAACCTACCCTTATGGATCAAATCATAGCTGCCCAGAAGCGTGATAAGGGTATATCCCTAGTCCAGGAGAGCATTGCTAGCGGAGTCGCTAGAAGTTTCTCTACGGATGATCGAGGTGTTGTCTTCTTCGAGAAACGTTTAGTGGTTCCCAAGAACCAACATCTGCGGCAGCTGATTCTTAGGGAGGCTCATGAATCTCCTCTCACGATTCATCCCGGTAGTACCAAAATGTATCAGGACCTACACCAGAGGTTCTGGTGGACTAGGATGAAGAGAGAACTCGCTCAATTCATTGCTAACTGCGACGTTTGTCGTCGAGTCAAAGCAGAGCATCAACGGCCTGCTGGCACCCTTCAACCTTTAGCTATTCTTGAATGGAAATGGGACAAGATCGGTATGGACTTCATTACCGGGTTTCCCAGGACCAGGAAAGGGAATAATGCTATCTTCGTCGTTATCGACCGCCTCTCCAAAGTAGCCCACTTCCTACCTGTTCGAGAGAGTATAACCGCTAGCCAGCTAGCAGACTTGTATATCTCTCGGATAGTATCACTTCATGGTGTGCCGTTGAAGATTAACTCAGACCGTGGAAGTCTTTTCACTTTACGATTCTGGGAAAGTTTCCAGAATGCTATGGGGACTCGTCTCTCTTTCAGCACCGCCTTCCATCTTCAGTCAAGTGGTCAAGTGGAACGAGTCAATCAAATTCTGGAAGATATGCTTCGAGCCTCTGTCATCTCTTTCGGTATGGACTGGGACAAGTGTCTTCCATTTGCCGAATTCGCTTATAACAATAGTTATCAAGCCGGCTTGGGCAAGGCTCCCTTCGATGTTCTATATGGACGAAGGTGTCAAACACCTCTTAACTGGTCAGAAACCGGGGAAAGACAATTCTTTGGTCCGGATATGATCCAGGAAGCAGAAGAGCAAGTTCGCATCGTTCATGAGAAATTGAAAACAGCCCAGTCTCGCCAGAAGAGCCAATATGATAGTCATCATAAGGCTGTGACTTTTGAAGTCGGCGATAAGGCTTACCTTCGGGTTACTCCTCTTAAGGGAACCCATCGTTTCAGTATCAAAGGTAAATTGGCCCCTCGTTACATCGGTCCTTTTCGCATTCTTGCCAAACGAAGAGAAGTTGCCTACCAATTGGAACTACCTCCGCACCTTTCCGGAGTTCATGATGTCTTCCACGTATCTCAACTCAGGCGTTGCTTCTCGGAACCTATCCGCAGAGTGGACCACGAAACGCTTGATCTCCAGGACAATCTCACATATCGAGAATACCCCGTTCGTATTCTTGATCAAACCGAGCGTACCACTCGACGTCACAATATCAAGTTTCTCAAGGTTCAATGGTCACATCATTCTGAGAGTGAAGCTACTTGGGAAAGGGAGGATCGTCTTCGACTTGAGTACCCCACCCTCTTTTCGGAGGAACCCGAATCTCGGGACGCGATTCTTTTGAGTGGGGGTGAGTTGTCACATCCCTAGTCAGTGCTTGCATTCGGACTAGCTAGAGTGTGCATCATGTTTACTTTTCAAAGAAACTTGAAATGGGAATGACAAAAACCCCAGCACCCCTCTTCTAACAACTAGGGTTTAATAAAAAAAATTCCAATGTACCCAAAACGCCCTTCAAAAATGTTCATCATTTCTGCCTTGGTCTTAAACCTCTGCCAAAAATGGTGCACAATTTTCTAGGACATCCAAGGTCTCTGGATTAATTCATATGGTATTTGCATTTGGGCATTTAAATGCTATAAAATATTTTGTGTGCCCAAATAATCATAAACTAAAATGTTCCATGCTGTTCATATTATATACAGTGGGCATGACTAGTTTTATGAGCTATAAAAATGTTCTGGCATTTTTATTAATTCAACAAAGTTGCAAAAGAAATGAAACAGAAAGAAATATAGAAAAGAGAGAAGAGAGAGAGAAACTTACCTCGCGCCTAATAGGACCACCTGCCGGCCCAGCCCAGCCACCGCTCCACCGAGCTGCTTGGCTCGGCCAGGCAGGCAGGCAGGTGCTCGACGACGGCCGCAGCGCGCGCCACGCAGCTGCCCGCCGCCCTGCTTCGTCCCCTCGCCGTTCTGGTGGGCGGGATCGACCACCCACTTCCCCCCCCCCCTCCGAGCTCGCTGACACGCCCACTCCTCCCCAGCTCCTCTCCCTCGCCTTCTCCGCACCATGGCCGACGCCGCCGCGCTCGCCCCGTCGTGAAATGGCCGCGTCCACCGCCGTCCCCGAGCTCCGTCACCGTGTCCGTCCACTCCGTCGTCATCGACTACGTCGAGTAGGCTGAGCCCCGAGCGCTCGCCCGCTCTGGAGTCGCCCCCGACCCCGTCTTCCCCAACTCCGGCCGCAGAGATCCCTATCGCCGCCCCGCTCAGCTCCGACCGTCCCCGAGCCCGCCTCGACGTTTACTGCAACCGCCGTGAGCTCAGCTCCGTCCTTCCCCTCTCCGTTAGTTCCCTCCTGCACCGTACGCACTGCACGAGGCTCACCTGCACGCGCCGCCGCGGAGCTCGTCGCCGACGAGGCTCCGGCCATTTAACGGCCCGGCCATCGTGCCCACCAGCTCCACCGTCCTGTGTAGGTACTGTAGGATCACTCCACGCACCTCTACGAGCACCGCACCGATGAGTTCGACCTCGCCCGAACTCCGGCAGCCACTGGACTCGTCGCCGACGTCGTTTCCGGCGACCCCGAGGCCAGCCTCCACCACCACTCGACGCGGCTCACTCCCAGCTGCCCGTAGGCGTGCTCCGCCGTCGTTTTGGCAGCCGGAGCACAAATCCCGCACCTCACCGCCGCGTTTGGCCTCGCCGGCGGATAAACGCCGGCGATTTAGCCCCGTTTGACCAAGGGATTGACCCCCTTGGGTCACTGACATGTGGGCCCTGCCTGTTAGTCAAACCTAGGTTAGTGTCTAATCTAGTTTTAATTAGTCAGTTAGCTAACTATGACACTGACCAGTGGGTCCCACTGGTCAGGTTTGACTTGGGCCGCCCTGTTGACTGGCTGACGTCAGCATGATGTCATGCTGAGGCAGTAAAGGATTTTCTGGGATTATTTGATTTAAAAACAATTCAGAAAATTCCAAAAAATGCTTAAAACTTCAAAAAATCATATAAATTCAACAGTAGCTCAGATGGAAAAGATTTATACATGAAAATTGATCAGAAAAATCCAATCTTTCCAATGGCACTGGTTTCATGCATGTTTGAGCAAGTTAACCATGCTGTTCACATTAAAACATGATAATGCACTTAAATAATTAATAGTTTGAGTTTCAATTTGAATCTTTGATTCAAATGGGCTCAAACCCTTCTGGTTATAGTTGCATTAGCCCAAATCACATGCATCTTGCCATATCATGAGCATGCATCATATTGTTGCATTTGTTTGCTTATTGATTGTATCGCCGATATTCTCCGTGTTAGGTCCTGCTCCCGAGGATACTTCTGCGTATCCAGCTGAAGAGCAGTACCCGACAACCACTCTGTCAGGCAAGCAATCATTGATCATTCCGATACAAACCCATCTTCTTGCTCCTGCTCTCTTTTATTGCATTAAGGCAACTACGTGTGAACTGCTACTTGCTGCGGTAGTTGAACCCTATTCCCTTGCATGACTTGTCATTGCCACAGTAAATAGTTGAAACCCACTAGCATGTGTAGGAGTTGATTGAGCCATGTGATGTCTGATCCACCATGCTATTTGTTTATGTTGCCTGCTATGCTTAGAGTCGTGTCAGGTCTGGTTCATCTGGGTGATGGATCAGAGTGAAATGATCATATCAGTAAAGAGAGGGAAGTGTGGAACATGTTTGGTAAAGGTATCGATGAAAGGCCATGTAGGAGTACGTGGTGGGTTGTTTCATTGGAACCGTCTATAGGACCTGAGATCTGTATGTGTGGTTCAAGTTACAGCTACTACCACACATTGGGGCCTGAATATGACCCCGCTCGACTTATTGACTGCCCATGTTCTCTGTCCAGGAGTTGCAACTAGTTTCTGGTGTTTTTAGTTTACTGGTGGTCGTGCACAGCGCTGACCCTCGGGGTGGGCTGTGATGCGATAGGTACGTGGCATGGTGTACCGGTTGCCCGTTTGGTGACTCGGGAACCCTGTACACATCGTTTGGGGCCGTGAGCGACACCCCGGCCGGATCTCCCCACGGATGGAACCCAAATAGGCGATAAACCTGGACGAGAGACTTGAGTGGTTGGTTAGGTCGTGGTCTACACCCACGTCGGCTTTCGCTTGAAGTCTGCCGAGCACATGTGGTGTGCAGACGCTAATTGGTGAAAACTTGTGTGAGGAAGTACACCCCTGCAGGGTTACCAATCTATTCGAATAGCCGTTGTTCGCGGTACGGACTACTTGATTACTCTTACAGTTCATAGACAAGTTGATGGATACTACTAAAAGCCTCAAGACAAGTGTGAGTGCCGTGGATGGCCCTTCTGTAGGATGACGGAAGAGGATCCTCGGTGGTGTATTGTTGTGGTGAGTAGAGGACTCGTGTACGTAGTATTATCTTGCAATCTGTTGAGAGTTGTAGTATAGGTTAGCCAAGAGTCAAAGCTGGCTTTCTGCTATGAACTCCACTACCCCCTATTGATTATGTTGCATGTATGATAGGTTCTGTTGTAAGACTTGCTGAGTACCTTTGTGCTCATGTTTGCTTAATAACTGTTGTAGAGGAGAACCCTGCCCCTTCTGATGGGTTCTACATAGACGTTGACGTCGACGAGTAGCTTGCTACCCAGACGGAGATCTGGAGCTTGTGAAGGGCCTTGTAGACAGTCAGGCTACACCATGCCTGTTTTATTTTCCAAGTTGTCTGTACTCAGACATGTTAGCTTCCGCTTGCGCTTGTATGACTGAATGACTTGAGTGTTGGGTCATGTGACCCCTACCTGTATGGATATGTTATGTATGACTCTTGGAGCCTCTTAAATAAAGTACTTTGAGTCATAGAGTTATGTTGTGATGCAATGTTGTATTTGCACATATTGAGCATATTGTGTGTATGATTGAAATGCTTGGTATGTGTGGGATCCGACACCTAGTTGTTTTCCTTTGGTAGCCTATCTTACAGGGAAATGCCTCCTAGTGCTTCCAATGAGCCTTGGTAGCTTGCTACTGCTCGGAACACGTAGGCTGGCCGGCATGTGTCCTTCTTCGTTCCTGTGTCTGTCCCTTAGGGGAAATGTCACGTGTTGTTCCTTTAAGTCCATGTAGCTTGCTACGACTTGGGTTCATACGTTGATGACCGACACGTTCGTTGCTGGGTCATGGATGCCTGTCTCTGTAATTTAGTGCCACTTTTGGTTTATAACTAGCTATGTCGGCCCGGGTTCTCTGTCATATGGATGCTAGCGACACTGTCATATACGTGTGCCAAAATGCGCAAACGGTCCCGGGCCAGGTAAGGTGGCACCCGTGGGGATAACGTGCGTGAGGCCGCAAAGTGATATGACGTGTTACAGCTAGATCGGTGTGACTTAGGATCGGGGTCCTGACAGAACTACTTGGGACCAAAGAAATTTGACATGCAAGCTCAAGAACAAGGTCACCACAGCAACAAAAAATTGCAATAAATAAAGCACTAGAACAAAAACTAATTGGACCAATGGAGGAGTCACATACCAAGGAACAATCTCCCCAAATAGTTTGTTGAATAGTGCTTTGAGCAAGGAGATCGAAAATGGCAGCAAGATGAGCTAGAACTCGGGCTTGAGCTGGTTGATGATTTTCTTGGAAGGAAGAAGAAGAGTATGGGTGCAGGAATAAGTGGAGGGGGGCCACGTGGGGCCCACGAGGCAGGGGGCGCTCCCTATGAGGGTGGGCGCGCCCTGGACCCTCGTGGCCAGGTGTTGGCTCCCCTCGCTGTGTGTTTTGTGCTATATATTCTCAAATATTCTAGAAAAAATCATATTAAATTTTCAGGGCATTTGGAGAACTTTTATTTTCGGGGTATTTTTTATTGCACAGATAAGTCTGGAAACAGACAGAAAATACTAGTTTTTGCTTTATTTATACTTATTAATGGAAAGTAAAAGGAGGGTACATATGGTCGTGCTATCTAGATTCACCTATCTCATGCTCATCAAAAGGAATTCATTAACAAGGTTGATCAGGTCTTGTTAATAAACTCTTTCCGAATAACATGAAACCAGAGAATTTTCGAATAATACTAGGTTACCTCAATGGGAATATGTATGTCCCCAACGATAAGAATGTCATATGTCTTCTTGACAGTAGGAAGAGGAAATTCAAAACCTCCAATAGTAATAGTTCAAAATTTTCCAATATAATTGATACTGTGGACCTGAGGTTGTTTCCCCGGAAAGTGTACCGTATGCTCATTACCATTGACATGAATGTTGGAAATATGCCCTAGAGGCAATAATAAAAGAGTTATTATTATATTTCCTTGTTCATGATAATCGTTTATTATCCATGCTATAATTGTATTGATTGGAAACTTAAATACATGTGTGGATGAATAGACAAACTTTGTGTCCCTAGTAAGCCTCTTCAGGACTAGCTCGTTGATCAAAGATGACCGCGGTTTCCAGGTCATAGACATGAGTTGTCATTTGATAACGGGATCACATCATTAGGAGAATGATGTGATGGACGAGACCCAAACGTTAAACATAGCTTTTGATCGTGTCAGTTATCGCTATAGTTTTCTGCATGTCAAGTATAAGTTCCTATGACCATGAGATCATGTAACTTACTGACACCGTAGGAGTGCTTTGTGTGTGCCAAACATCGCAACGTAACTGGGTGACTATAAAGGTACTCTACAGGTATCTCCGAAGGTGTCTGTTGAGTTGACATGGATCGAGACTGGGATTTGTCACTCCGTGTGACGGAGAGGTATCTCCGGGCCCACTCGGTAATACGTCATCTCAATGAGCTCAAAGTGACTAAGTAGTTAGTCACGGGATTATGTATTACGGTAACGAGTAAAGAGACTTGCCGGTAACGAGATTGAACTAGGTATAGAGATACCGACGATCGAATCTCGGGCAAGTAACATACCGACGAGACAAAGGGAACTGTATACGGGATTGCCTGAATCCTTGACATCGTGGTTCATCCGATGAGATCATCGAGGAACGTGTGGGAACCAATATGGGTATCCAGATCCCGCTATTGGTTATTGACCTGGGAGTGTCTCGGTCATGTCTGCATAGTTTCCGAACCCGCAGGGTCTACACACTTAAGGTTCGGTGACGCTAGGGTTGTTAGTGAGAACAGTGCATGGTTACCGAAGGTTGTTCGGAGTCCCGGATGAGATCCCGGACGTGACGAGGGTCTCCGGAATGGTCCGGAGACGAAGATTGATATATAGGATGAAAGGTTTCGGAGTCCGGAAGTGTTCCGGGGAGTATCGGGAAATCGGCAAATGACCGAAAAGGGTTTCGGGGGTCCCGGAAGGAGTTTCGGGCCTAATGGGCCACAAAGGGGGGACACAACAGCCCTCATAGGGCTGTGCGCCCCCCCTGGGCCCTCTCCTCATGCGCCAAGAGGGGAAACCCTAGCCCCAGGGGGCGCCAACCCCTTCCCCTTTGCCCTGGCCGCCGGCCCCTAGGGGAAACCCTAGGGCGCCCCCTCCCCTCTACTCCCCCTATATAAAGAGAGGCAGAGGGAGGGCAGCTACACACGTTCGTGCCTCGGTGCTGCCCTCCCTCTCCCACTACAATCTTCGTTTTCCCGCGGTGCTTGGCGAAGCCCTGCAGGAATCCTCCACCACCATCTCCACCACGCCGTCGTGCTGCCGGTGTCTCCATCAACCTCTCCTCCCCTTCTTGCTGGATCAAGAAGGAGGAGACGTCCCCGAGCTGTACGTGTGAAGAACGCGGAGGCACCGTTGCTTCGGTGCTAGGATCTTCGGCGATCTGAATCGCGGCGAGTACGACTCCATCAACCGCGTTCTTGAACGCTTCCGCTTAGCGATCTACAAGGGTACGTGGATCCAACTCTCCCCTCGTAGATGCATCTCCTAGATTGATCTTGGTGAACGTAGGAAAAAATTTTGTTTCCCATGCAACGTTCTCCAACAGTGGTATCAGAGCTAGGATCTTGCGTAGATGCTTTCACGAGTAGAACACAAAAGGGTTTGTGGACGTTGATGTTTAGATTGCTTCCCTCCTTAGTCTTTCTTGATTCAGCGGTATTATGGGATGAAGCGGCCCGGACCAACTTTACATGTCCACGTACATGAGACCGGTTCCATCGACAGACATGTGACTTTTGTTGCATAAGATGGCTGGCGGGTGTCTGTCTCTCCTATCTTAGTTGAATCGGAATAGAACAAGGCGGTCCTTGTAGAAGGTTAAATAGCAACTTAAATATCACCGTTGTGGCTTTGCGTAGGTAAGAAGCGTTCTTGCTAGATACCCATAGCAGCCACGTAAAACATGCAACAACAATTTAGAGGACGTCTAACTTGTTTTTGCAGGGTATGTATGTGATATGATATGGCCAATGACATGATGAGATATATTTGATGTATGAGATGATCATGTTGTAATAGTTAATATCGACTTGCATGTCGATGTATACGGCAACCGGCAGGAGCCATAGGGTTGTCTTTAATTTTTGTATGACCTGCGTGTCAATCATTAAGCGCTTTGTAATGCTTTACTTTATCGCTAAACGGTAGCAATAGTAGTAAGAGCATGGTGGGCGCGCGACAACCCCGATGGCGACACGATGATGGAGATCATGATGATGGGGATCATGGTGTGGCGCCGGTGACGATGGAGATCATGCCGGTGCTTTGGAGATGGAGATCAAAAGCACGAGTTGATGGCCATATCATGTCACTTATGATTTGCATGTGATGTTAATCCTTTTATGCATCTTATTTTGCATAGGACGACGGTAGCATTATAAGATGATCCTTCACTAAAATTTCAAGATAAAATTGTGTTCCCCCCGAGTGTGCGCCGTTGCGAAGGTTCGTCGTTTCGAAGCACCACGTGATGATCGGGTGTGATAGACTCTACGTTCGCATACAACGGGTGCAAGCCAGTTTTGCACATGCAGAACACTCGGGTTAGACTTGACGAGCCTAGCATGTACAGACATGGCCTCGGAACACGGAAGACCGAAAGGTCGAGCATGAGTCATATAGTAGATATGATCAACATGTAGATGTTCACCATTGACACCACCTCATCTCACGTGATGATCGGACTTGGGTTGGTGGATTTGGATCATGTCACGCTCGGATGACCAGAGGGATGTCAATTTGAGTGGGAGTTATAAATAATTTGATTAGGTAATAACTCACTTATCATGAACAATAGTCTGAAATGTCTTTGCAAATCTTTTGTTGTAGATGGCTCGCGCAGTAGCTCCCCTGAATTTTAATGCGTTCCTAGAGAAAGCTAAACTGAAAGATGATGGGAGCAACTTTGTGGACTGGCTCCGCAATCTGAGGATCATCCTCACAGCTGCCCAAAAGGTTTATGTCCTAAATGCACCGCTAGGTGAACCCCCCGCTCCTCAGGCCTCTGTGGACGTTATGAACGCCTGGCAGTCGCGTTCGGATGACTACTCAGTGGTGCAGTGTGCCATGTTGTATAGCTTGGAAGGAGGACTTCAAAGGCGTTTTGAACGTCATGGAGCATATGAGATGTTCCAGGAGTTGAAGTTCATCTTTGAAAAGAATGCCAAGATCGAGAGGTATGAGACCACCGATAAATTCTTTGCTTGCAAGATGGAGGAGAATTCGTCTGTCAGTGAGCACTTACTGAAGATGTCTGGGTACTATACCCGCATAGCTGATCTGGGACTTGTGTTCCCGGAGGAGGCTATCATTGACAGAATTCTCCAGTCACTCCCTCCTAGCTATAAGAGCTTCGTGCAGCAGTATAACATGTAAGGGATGAACAAAACCATCGCCGAGCTGTTTTCGATGCTGAAAGTCGCTGAGGCAGACATCCAGAAGGAGTATCAAGTGTTGATGGTCAATAAAACTACCAGTTTCAAGAAGAATGGCAAGGGCAAGAAGGGTAACTCTAAGAAGGGTGGCAAGGCAGTTGCTCATCCAGTGAAGAAACCCAAGGCTGGGCCCAAGCCAGAGACTGAGTGTTTCTATTGCAAGGGGAACGGCCACTGGAAGCGGAACTGCCCCAAGTATCTGGCAGACAAGAAGGGGGCCAACAACAACAACAAGCAAGGTATATGTGATATACATGTTATTGATGTGTACCTTACCAACTCACGTTGTAGTGCCTGGGTATTTGATACCGGTTCGGTTGCTCACATTTGCAACTCTAAACAGGAACTGCGGAATAAACGGAGGCTGGCGAAGGACGAAGTGACGATGCGCGTGGGAAATGGTTCCAAGGTTGATGTGATCGCCGTCGGCACGCTCGCTCTTCGATTACCATCGGGATTAGTTATGAACCTGAATAATTGTTATTTAGTGCCTGCGTTAAGCATGAACATTATATCTGGATCTTGTTTGATGCGAGACGGTTACTCATTTAAATCAGAGAATAAAGGTTGTTCTATTTATATGGGTAATATCTTTTATGGTCATGCACCCGAAGTTAGGGGTTTATTCTTATTGAATCTCGATAGTGATGATACACATGTTCATAACATTGATGCCAAAAGATGTAGAGTAGACAACGATAGTACCACTTTCTTGTGGCACTGCCGTCTGGGTCATATCGGCGTGAAACGCATGAGGAAGCTCCATGCTGATGGACTTTTGGAGTCTCTTGATTTTGAATCACTTGACACATGCGAGCCGTGCCTCATGGGCAAGATGACTAAGACCCCGTTTTCAGGAACAATGGAACGGGCAAGTGACTTATTGGAAATCATACATACTGATGTGTGTGGCCCGATGAGTGTCACGGCGCGCGGTGGATATCGTTATTTTCTCACCTTCACTGACGACTTAAGTAGATATGGGTATATTTACTTGATGAAGCATAAGTCTGAAACGTTTGAAAAGTTCAAGCAATTTCAGAGTGAAGTTGAGAATCATCGTAACAAGAAGATCAAGTTCCTACGATCTGATCGAGGAGGAGAGTATCTGAGTTATGAGTTTGGCAATCACTTAAGAAAATGTGGAATTGTTTCACAGTTGACGCCACCTGGAACACCACAGCGTAATGGTGTGTCCGAACGTCGTAATCGAACCCTATTAGATATGGTGCGTTCTATGATGTCTCTTGCCGATTTGCCACTATCGTTCTGGGGATATGCGTTAGAGACAGCTGCATTCACTTTAAATAGGGCTCCATCTAAGTCCGTTGAGACAACACCGTATGAACTGTGGTTTGGTAAGAAACCTAAGTTGTCTTTTCTCAAAGTTTGGGGTTGCGATGCTTATGTCAAAAGGCTTCAGCCAGAAAAGCTCGAACCCAAAGCGGACAAATGTGTCTTCATAGGATACCCAAAAGAGACGGTTGGGTACACCTTCTATCTCAGATCCGAGGGCAAAGTGTTTGTCGCTAAGAACGGGTCCTTTCTCGAGAAAGAGTTTCTCTCGAAAGAATTGAGTGGGAGGAAGGTAGAACTTGATGAGGTTATTGAACCTCTGCTTCAACCAGAGAGTAGCGCAGCATAGAAAGATGTTTTTGTGGAGCCTGCAGAGGTCGAAGAGGAAGCCAATGATGATGATCAAGAAGTTTCTGATCAAGGTACTACCGAACCTCGTAGGTCGACAAGGGTACGCACTGCACCTGAGCGGTATGGTAACCCTGTCTTGGAGGTCATGTTGTTGGACAACAGTGAACCTACGAGCTATGGAGAAGCGATGGTGGGCCCGGATTCCGACAAATGGTTAGAGGCCATGAAATCCGAGATGGGATCCATGTATGAAAACAAAGTATGGACTTTGGAAGTATTACCTGAAGGGCGGAAGGCCATTCAGAATAAATGGATTTTTAAGAGGAAGACGGACGCTGACGGCAATGTCACCGTGTATAAAGCTCGACTTGTGGCAAAGGGTTTTTCACAAGTTCAAGGGATTGACTACGATGAGACTTTCTCACCCGTAGCGATGCTTAAATCCGTCCGAATCATGTTAGCAATAGCTGCATATTTCGATTATGAAATTTGGCAGATGGATGTCAAAACGGCATTCCTTAACGGTTTTCTTAAGGAAGAATTGTATATGATACAACCGGAAGGTTTTGTCGATCCAGAGAATGCTGACAAAGTTTGCAAACTCCAGCGTTCCATTTATGGACTGGTGCAAGCATCTCGGAGTTGGAATCTTCGCTTTGATGAGGTGATCAAAGCGTTTGGGTTTGTACAAGTTTACGGAGAAGCTTGTATTTACAAGAAAGTGAGTGGGAGCTCTATAGCGTTTCTAATATTATATGTGGATGACATATTGCTGATTGGAAACAATATAGAATTTTTGGATAGCGTAAAGGGGTATTTGAACAAGAGTTTTTCGATGAAGGATCTCGGTGAAGCTGCTTTCATATTGGGCATCAAGATCTATAGAGATAGATCGAGACGCTTGATAGGACTTTCACAAAGTACATACCTTGATAAAGTTTTGAAGAAGTTCAAAATGGATCAATCCAAGAAGGGGTTCTTGCCGGTATTGCAAGGTACAAAGTTGAGTAAGACTCAATGCCCAGTGACTGCGGAAGAAAGAGAAAAGATGAGTGTCGTCCCCTATGCTTCAGCCATAGGCTCTATCATGTATGCAATGCTGTGCACAAGACCAGATGTCAGCCTTGCCATAAGTATGGCCGGAAGGTTTCAAAGTAATCCTGGTATGGATCACTGGACAGCGGTCAAGAATATCCTAAAGTACCTGAAAAGGACTAAGGAGATGTTTCTCGTTTATGGAGATGATCAAGAGCTCGTCGTAAAGGGTTACGTCGATGCAAGCTTTGACACTGATCCGGATGACTCTAAGTCTCAAACCGGATACGTATATATTCTCAACGGGGGAGCGGTAAGCTGGTGCAGTTCCAAGCAAAGCGTGGTAGCCGATTCTACATGCGAAGCGGAGTACATAGCTGCCTCGGAGGCGGCAAAGGAAGGTGTCTGGATGAAGGAGTTCATGACAGATCTTGGAGTTGTGCCTAGTGCACTAAACCCAATGACTCTGTTCTGTGACAACACTGGTGCCATTGCTCTAGCCAAGGAACCAAGGTTTCACAAGAGGACCAGACACATAAAGCGACGCTTCAATTCCATCCGCGATTCAGTCAAGGAGGAGGACATAAGCATTTGCAAAGTACACACGGATTTGAATGTTGTAGATCCGTTGACTAAGCCTCTTCCACGGGCTAAGCATGATCAACACCAAGACTCTATGGGTGTTAGGTTCATTACCTTGTAATGCTAGATTATTGACTCTAGTGCAAGTGGGAGACTGTTGGAAATATGCCCTAGAGGCAATAATAAAAGAGTTATTATTATATTTCCTTGTTCATGATAATCGTTTATTGTCCATGCTATAATTGTATTGATTGGAAACTCAAATACATGTGTGGATAAATAGACAAACTTTGTGTCCCTGGTAAGCCTCTTCAGGACTAGCTCGTTGATCAAAGATGACCGCGGTTTCCAGGTCATAGACATGAGTTGTCATTTGATAACGGGATCACATCATTAGGAGAATGATGTGATGGACGAGACCCAAACGTTAAACATAGCTTTTGATCGTATCAGTTATCGCTATAGTTTTCTGCATGTCAAGTATAAGTTCCTATGACCATGAGATCATGTAACTCACTGACACCGTAGGAGTGTTTTGTGTGTGCCAAACGTCGCAACGTAACTGGGTGACTATAAAGGTACTCTACAGGTATCTCCGAAGGTGTCTGTTGAGTTGACATGGATCGAGACTGGGATTTGTCACTCCGTGTGACGGAGAGGTATCTCCGGGCCCACTCGGTAATACGTCATCTCAATGAGTTCAAAGTGACTAAGTAGTTAGTCACGGGATTATGTATTACGGTAACGAGTAAAGAGACTTGCCGGTAACGAGATTGAACTAGGTATAGAGATACCGACGATCGAATCTCGGGCAAGTAACATACCGACGAGACAAAGGGAACTGTATACGGGATTGCCTGAATCCTTGACATCGTGGTTCATCCGATGAGATCATCGAGGAACATGTGGGAACCAATATGGGTATCCAGATCCCGCTATTGGTTATTGACCTGGGAGTGTCTCGGTCATGTCTGCATAGTTTCCGAACCCGCAGGGTCTACACACTTAAGGTTCGGTGACGCTAGGGTTGTTAGTGAGAACAGTGCATGGTTACCGAAGGTTGTTCGGAGTCCCGGATGAGATCCCGGACGTGACGAGGGTCTCCGGAATGGTCCGGGGACGAAGATTGATATATAGGATGAAAGGTTTCGGAGTCCGGAAGTGTTCCGGGGAGCAACGGGAAGTTGGCGGATGACCGAAAGGGGTTTCGGGGTCCCGGAAAGGGTTTCGGGCCTAATGGGCCACAAAGGGGAGACGCAACAGCCCTCATAGGGCTGTGCGCCCCCCCTAGGGCCCTCTCCTTGTGCGCCAAGGGGGCTGGACCCCCCTAGGGCTGCCGCACCCCCTTAGGCTTGGGGGGCAAGGCACCTGGGGGGGAAACCCTAGCCCCAGGGGGCGCCGCCCCTCCCCATCTGCCCTGGCCGCCGGCCCCTAGGGGAAACCCTAGGGCGCCCCCTCCCCTCTACTCCCCCTATATAAAGAGAGGCAGAGGGAGGGCAGCCACACACGTTCGTGCCTCGGTGCTGCCCTCCCTCTCCCACAACAATCTTCGTTTTCCCGCGGTGCTTGGCGAAGCCCTGCTGGAATCCTCCACCACCATCTCCACCACGCCGTCGTGCTGCCGGTGTCTCCATCAACCTCTCCTTCCCCCTTGCTGGATCAAGAAGGAGGAGACGTCCCCGAGCTGTACGTGTGAAGAACGCGGAGGCACCGTTGCTTCGGTGCTAGGATCTTCGGCGATCTGAATCGCGGCGAGTACGACTCCATCAACCGCGTTCTTGAACGCTTCCGCTTAGCGATCTACAAGGGTATGTGGATCCAACTCTCCCCTCGTAGATGCATCTCCTAGATTGATCTTGGTGAACGTAGGAAAATTTTTTGTTTCCCATGCAACGTTCCCCAACAATGAAATGTGACATTGCATTTGTTGCAATCAATAACAGCCCCTGCAGTATTCAAAAAGGGTGTACCAAGGATAACAGACATACTATCGTCATCGGGAATATCAAGTATAACAAAGTCCGTTAGAATAGTAACATTTGCAACCACAACAGGCACATCCTCGCAAATACCGATAGGTATAGCAGTTGATTTATCAGCCATTTGCAAAGATATTTCAGTAGGTGTCAACTTACTCAAGTCAAGTCTACGATATAAAGAGAGAGGCATAACACTAACAATGGCTCCAAGATCACATAAAGCAGTTTTAACATAGTTTCTTTTAATGGAGCAAGGTATAGTAGGTACTTCTGGATCTCCTAGTTTCTTTGGTATGTCACCTTTAAAAGTGTAATTGGCAAGCATTGTGGAAATTTCTACTTCAGGTATCTTTCTTTTATTGGTAATAATATATTTCATATACTTAGCATAAGGATTTGTTTTAAGCACATCAGTCAAACGCATACGCAAAAAGATAGGTCTAGTTATTTCAGCAAAGCGCTCAAAATCCTCATCATCCTTTTTCTTGGATGGTTTCAAAGGAAAAGGCATGGGTTTCTGAACCAAGGGTTCTCTTTCCCTACCGTGCTTCCTAGCAACAAAGTCTCTCTTATCATAACGTTGATTCTTTGATTGTGGCTTATCAAGATCAATATAAGGTTCTATCTCTACATCATTATTATTGCTAGGTTGAGCATCATCATGAACATCATCATTAATATTATCACTAGGTTCATGTTCATTCCAGATTGTGTCTCAGCACCAGAAATAGATATATCATTGGGATTCTCAGGTGTGTCAGCTACATGTTCACTAGAAGCATGCAAAGTTCTATCTTTTTTCTTTTTCTTCTTCTTAGAAGAACTAGGTGCATCCAAATTAGCTCTCTGAGAATCTTGCTCAATTCTCTTAGGGTGACTTTCAGGATACGGAGTTTCCTGAGTCATTTTACCACCTCTAGTTGCAACTCTAATAGCATAGTCATTATTCTTACTATTTAATTCATTGAGAAAATCATTCTGAGTCTTAAGTACTTGTTCTACTTGAGTGGTGACCATGGAAGCATGTATACTAATAAGTTTCAGTTCACCTTTAACTCTAGATAGATAATCACTCAAGCGTTCAATCATATAAGCATTGTGTTGCAATTGTCTACCAACATAAGCATTGAAGTTTTCTTGTTTCACAATAAAATTTTCAAACTCATCTAAGCATTGGCTAGCAGACTTATAACGAGGAATATAACCTTCATCAAATCTATAAAGAGAATTTACCTTTACTACCTGTGTTTACGAGTTCAGGCCCTTCTCGGAGCAAGTAAAAGCCCTACGTATCGGTGCCCGGAGGGGGTCGACTGGAATGTATATATGTGTTTGAGTTACAGGGGGTGCGAACCCTTGTACTGGAGGAGGGGGGTGGCTTATATAGAGTGCGCCAGGACCCCAGCCATCCCCATGTTACAAAGGGTTCAATGTACATAAAGGCATGGCATTACTGATAACGCCTGCAATGAAGAGTGATAAAGGCATTAATTGTCACAAAATGAATGCCGGACCGTTGCTGTCCTAAGGGTCCTTTGACCTTCAGGGGTCGAGTGTCCTTGAATGGTCGAGTGGAGTTGACTCGTCTGGGAGAGGGTGTACGGTCGAGTGATATATCCTCTTGGGCCATAACAGTCGACCGACCCTGCTGTCTTCGAGTTGTCCTTTGAAATTCTGGTGTAGTGACCTTGGGTGGGGTACCTGGGTCAGGCCCGTGACCCTACCCTAGGTCCGTAGCATCATCACTCCCCCTCCCACTAACACTTTTCAACATTCTGATTCACTTCCATAGACAGCCCTGTCAGCCCTTGTCTCCGGCAGTGTACTTGGCATGGCCTCATTGGGGTCGTCGCCGCCTAGATGCCTCGCCTTCCTCTTCTTCGCAGGAATCGAGTGGCGCCCAAATCAATTTTAGGCGTTAAATACAAACACACCAAATCCATTACACTCTACGGCGCTAGAGGCTAGGCGTCGGGGGTAGTCGAAGGGGCCGCGGCGACAAGGGCGGCCGAGGGGGCCGCGGCGACGAAAGCTGTGACGATGGGGGCCGCGGCGATGGGGGCCGCCGAGGGGGCCATGGCGACGGGGGCAGCCGGCGCTAGAAGCGCGGGCAGTGCCGAGCCCAGTGCGCGGCTGGGCGGTTCGCCAGAGGTGGAGGCAAGGGCGAACCGCGCCGCGGGAGGAGGGTGACGGTACCTGTTGGAATGGGAACACCAGCTCATCAAAGTACACATGCCGCGAGGTGAAAATGCGGTGGGACACTGGATCATAGCACCGGTAACCTTTGGTGTTGGGAGGATAGCCAAGGAAGATGCAAGGAAGCGACCGGGGAGCGAGTTTGTGAGGAGCAGTGGACGCGGTGCTAGGATAACAGAGACAACCGAAAATGCGAAGACCATCATAGTATGGAACCACACCCAAGAGGAGCTGGTGGGGGTGTAGTTCCAGCGTGGACGACATGGGCGAATCTTAATAAGAAGGCTGGCGGTCGCGAGCGCGTCCGGCCAGAACCGGGGAGGCACGTAAGAGTGGAAGAGCAACGTGCAGACACGGCCATTAAGGGTGCGGATGACGCGTTCTGCCATGACGTGTAGGGGCAAGTGAGTCGAAAGATTGTGCCATGAGACGCAAGGAGATTGCGAATGGTGACATTGTCAAACTCTTTGCCGTTGTTAGTCTGCAAGGAAAGAATAGGACGACCAAACTGTGTGGTGACATATGAATAAAAGGCGGTGAGTGTGGCGAGAGCGTCGGACTTGCGACGGAGAGGAAATGTCCACACGTAATGGGAAAAATCATCCAATATCACCAAATAGTATAAATAACCCGTGTTGCTCGCAACCGGGGACGTCCAAACATCACTATGCAATAACTAAAATTAGAAAGTGGAAATGTTTGTAGACTCGCTAAAGGGAAGACGAACGTGCTTGTCAAGGCGGCAGGCCTCACAAGAGAGGTCGTCAACCTTATTACATGAGAAAGAAAAATTCTGGAGAATCTAACGCATAACTATGGAGTTGGGATGACCGAGGCGGACGTGCCATAGATCGACACTGGCAGCGAAGGCGGTAGGATGGTTGGTGGTGGCGCCGGAGGGATGCATCGGGTAAAGGTCGTTCGGGCTGTCATGTCGGTGCAGCAGCATCCGTGTACGGGCATCCTTCACAGAAAAGCCGATAGCGTCAAATTCAACAGTGATAGGGTTCTCACGTGCAAGGCGACGAACAGAAACAAGATTGGTAACTAAGTCAGGAGACAGGAGAACATTAGACATGTTAATGGGAGTAGAAGTAGAAGGAAACGACATATGACCGACATGTGTAATGGGTAAAGAGGAACCGTTACCAACGGTGATGCGAGTGGGGGTATGAACAGGGGTGGCAGATGTGAGCTTGCCGGGATGAGCTGTCATATGGGCAGTGGCGCCCGAGTCCATGTACCAGTCACCTCCGCCATCGTAGTTACTTGGTGACGGAGCCGAGTGCAGAGCAGCGAGAAGGGTCGGATCCCACGGCGGCGGCACCTGGGGAGGGAGTCCGTAGGCCGGCGCGGGAGCAGCGCAGTAGGCCGGCGGGGGCGCAGCGCCGTAGGCGGGCACGGCACCGTTGGCAGGTGCGGGCGCGGTGCCATAGCCGATGTAGGGGCCGTTCTGCGCGGTAAAGAGTGACTGATGACTCGCCCAACGAGGCCCAAAGATGCCCGGAGTGGGATCCCGAGGAACCGGCATCGAGTACGCGTGTACGACGCCCGTCCATGGGTTGGTGCCATAGGTCCAGGGCGGGTGGCCTGCCGCTGCTGCTGACGAGGGGCCCCCGTGCGCCTGTTTGCGACCGCCCCGGCGGCGGTTGCCGCGGCGCTCGCCACCCGGCTGCGGCTGCTGGGGGCAGCAGGAGGGGTGGGGGGCACGGGCGGGAGGGGGTAGAACCCCGGGGGCGTGGGGGGCATCGGCTGGTGGCGGGGTGCAGGCGCGGGCAGGGTGGTCGGTGGAGGGGTACCACGCGAGGTGCCGATGGCGAGGGCGTGGTGCTGCACGCGCTTCTTGACCCCCTTCATCCGGCGCTCCTCCAACCGCAAGTATGCCACAAACTTGGGGAAGGAGGGGTCCGGTATGAGGGAGAGGTTGGAGGCGGCGTTACCGAAGTCCTCGTTGAGGCCGGCGGTGAGTGTGCTGAGAAGGAGATCGTCATCAACTATGGCGTCAATATCACGAAGCTCATCCGCCAACGTATTCGGGCGGCGGCAGTAGTCATCGATGGACTGATCAACTTGATGAGAGTCAAAGAATTCCTGCTGCAAAAAAATGCGGCGTTGAAGCTTGTTGTCGGTGAAGAGGCCGTTGAGCTTGACCCACACGGCGCGGGCGTCGTCACCACCGCTCGACCGTGTGAAACAGGTCCCTCGAGATGGTGGTGAAAAACCATCGGATGAGCGTGGCGTCGATCGCGGTCCACTCGGAGTCACACACCATGTCGCGGGAGTTGACGGAGCCGTCAACGTGGTCCACGAAGTTATTCTCACGGAAGAGCAGCGAGAAGTGCGTTTTCCACGCAAAGTACGTGGCATCGGTGGCATCGAGGATGACAGGGACGTGGGAGTGGACGTTGATGTCGCGGATATCAGCGGGGTCCGGCCCGGCAAAGGGGTTGGAGGAGGCGGAGGAGGACTTGGCGACGTGGGGAAGTGGCGGCGCGGCGGAGGTGCGGCGCGGCCAGGGAGATGGCGCGGTGTGGGGGCGGCGGCGGCGACCCGAGGCGGCGGCGGAGGTGAGGCGCAGCGGGGAGAGGCGGCACGGCAGAGGGGAGGCGCAGCGGGAAGAGGCGCGGCGCGGGGAAGCGGCGGCGGCGGCTGTAGGGGGCACTGGCGGCAGCGGCCCAAGGCGGCGGCGACGGCTAGGGCTAGGGTTAGGCCGAAGCGGGGGAACGACTTGCGATAGATATCATGTAGAGAATGATTTGGTGCATCGATATCTCATTGATCGTGCGCTAGGCACATATATATAGGTACAAGTGGTGCGACCGGTATCTTGTCTTCTAAGATACATGTAGATACATAGGGAAACAGACACGACAGATACCACATACAAAACCCAGACCTACGTATATGTACACATGTTCAACGGTTTTCAAATCAAAGTGCCTAACATACACTAATAGAACGCCATGAGAATTATTGGAGCATATTTTAGAGATGGACCCGTCTCTCCGACTTGCAATGCTATCGCATGCACGGAAAAGGAATGAGAGGCTCGCTCCGGCTCAAACTAATTAAAACGGATGCCGCTCTACTAAGAGCATCTCCAGCCACGCCCCCAACAGGCCCCCAGGCCATTTTTTCGGCGCCGGCGCCAGTCGCGCCCCAGGGGGTCGTCTGGGGGCGTTGGACGGACAGTTTTCCGCCGGATTGGGCCGAAATTGACGCCGGCGTTCCCAACTCGATCCCGGCACCCTGGGGGTCGTCTGGGGGCGCTGGACGGACAGTTTTTGGCGCGAACTGTGATGGGCCCACTCTGTCAGCGACGCGCCGCTTCGTCGTCCACATCGCCTCGTTTCCCGTGGGAATCAATGCCAAATCTGTCGCGCTGCCGCGCCGTCGCCTCCATTGATGCCGTGCCTGCCGCGATGCAGCCCGCCGGTCAGCATGCCCATTGATGCCGTGCAGTGAAGCGTCGCGTCGCCCAGCGCCACGGCCGCCCGCCACGCATCGCCTGGCATGCGCCTCCCGCCGCCCGAGCTCCGGCTACTAAAGTCGCCCCCTCATCGGTGAATGCCACACCGCAGCACATCGCCTCCCCCCCCCCCTCGCT
>LR738709.1:681002920-681013683 GCA_902687465.1 Secale cereale | reverse complement strand
CCCCTCGCTCGCACACTCCACTCCCCCGCCTGTTGGAAATATGCCCTAGAGGCAATAATAAAAGGATTATTATTATAGTTCATGATAATTGTCTGTTATTCATGCTTGAATTGTATTGTACGGAAACAGCGATACATGTGTGAATACATAGACCACAACGTGTCCCTGGTAAGCCTCTAGTTACTAGCTCGTTGATCAACAGATGGTCACGGTTTCCTGACCATGGACATTGGATGTCAATGATAACGGGATCACATCATTAGGAGAATGATGTGATGGACAAGACCCAATCTTGAGCCTAGCACGAGATCGTATAGTTCGTAATGCTTAAGCTTTTCTAGTGTCAAGTATTTGTTCCTTAGACCATGAGGTTGTGCAACTCCCGGATGCCGTAGGAATACTTTGGGTGTGCCAAACGTCACAACGTAACTGGGTGGCTATAAAGGTACGCAACGGGTATCTCCGAAAGTGTCTGTTGAGTTGGTACGAACCGAGACTGGGATATTGTCACTCCGTATGACGGAGAGGTACCTCTGGGCCCTCTCGGTAAGACATCGTCATAATGAGCTCAAACTGACTAAGGAGTTAGTCACGGGATGATGGATTACGGAACGAGTAAAGAGACTTGCCATGACGAGATTAAACAAGGTATCGGGCATACCGATGATCGAATCTCGGGCAAGTACCGTACCGATAGACAAAGGGAATAACATACGGGATTGAGTGAATCCTAGACACAGTGATTCATCCGATGAGATCATCGTGGAACACATGGGAACCAACATGGGTATCCAGATCCCGCTATTGGATATTGACCGGAGAGTCGTCTCGGTCATGTCTGCGTGTCTCCCGAACCCGTAGGGTCTACACACTTAAGGTTCGGTGACGCTAGGGTTGTAGAGATACATGCACATGGAAACCCAAATGTTTTTCGGAGTCCTGGATGAGATCCCGGACGTCACGAGGAGTTCCGGAATGGTCCAGAGGTAAAGAATGATATATAGGAAGTCCAGTTTCGGCCATCGGGTGAACTCCGGGGGTCACCGGGAGTGTCCCGGGACCACCGGAGGGGTCCCGGGGGTCCATCGGGTGGGGCCACCCATCCCGGTGGGTCCCCTAGGCCGCAAGGGGGAAGGGACCAGCCCCTGGTGGGCTGGCGCACCACATGGGCCCCCCTCCATGCGCCTAGGGTTGAAACCCTAGGGGAAGGAGGCGCCCCCTATGCCTTGGGGGGCAAGTCTACCCCCCTGGCCGCCGCCCCCTTGGAGATCTGATCTCCCTAGGGCCGGTGCCCCCCCTGGCCCCTATATATAGTGGGGGGGGAGAGGGCAGCCGCACCCCAAGCCTCTGGCGCCTCTCCCCCCTCCCGTCACACTTCCATCTCCTCTCGCAGGGCGCCGGCGAAGCCCTGCAGGTTTTCCTGTTGCATCCACCACCACGCCGTCGTGCTGCTGGATCTCCGACAACCTCTCCTCCACCCTTGCTGGATCAAGAAGGAGGAGACGTTGTTGTACCGTACGTGTGTTGAACGCGGAGGTGCCGTCCGTTCGGCGCTGGGATCATCGGTGACGAGGAACACGAAGAGTACGACTACTTCATCCGCGTTCCATCGAACGCTTCTGCACGCGATCTACAAAGGGTATGTAGATGCACTCCATTATGCTCGTTGCTAGATGACTCCTTAGATTGATCTTGGTGAAGCGTAGGAAATTTTTTGAATTCTGCTACGTTCCCCAACAGTGGCATCTGAGCTAGGTCTTTGTGTAGCATCTTGCACGAGTAGAACAAAAACAAGTTGTGGGCGTTGAGTTTGCTCAATTTTCTTCCCGTTACTAGTCCAATCTTGATTCGGCGGCATTGTGGGATGAAGCGGCCTGGACCGACCTTACACGTACGCTTACGTGAGACTGGTTCCACCGACAGACATGCACTAGATGCATAAGGTGGCTGGCGGGTGTCTGTCTCTCCCACTTTAGTCGGATCGGATTCGATGAACAGGGTCCTTATGAAGGGTAAATAGAAATTGACAAATCACGTTGTGGTTTTGGCGTAGGTAAGAAACGTTCTTGCTAGAAAACCTATAGAAGCCACGTAAAAACTTGCAACAACAATTAGAGGTCGTCTAACTTGTTCTTGCAGCATGTGCTATGTGATGTGGTATGGCCAAAAAGGATGTGATGAATGATATATGTGATGTATGAGATTGATCATGTTCTTGTAATAGGAAATCACGACTTGCATGTCGATGAAATTGACAACTGGCAGGAGCCATAGGAGTTGTCTTAATTATTGTATGACCTGCGTGTTACTGAATAACGCCATGTAATTACTTTACTTTATTGCTAAACGTTAGCCATAGTAGTAGAAGTAATAGTTGGCGTGACGACTTCATGAAGACACGGTGATGGAGATCATGATGATGGAGATCATGGTGTCGAGCCGGTGACAAAGATGATCATGGTGCCCCGAAGATGGAGATCGAAGGAGCAAGATGATATTGGCCATATCATGTCACTTTATTTGATTACATGTGATGTTTATCACGTTTATGCATCTTGATTACTTAGAACGACGGTAGTAAATAAGATGATCTCTCACTAAAATTTCAAGAATTGTGTTCCCCCTAACTGTGCACCGTTGCTAAGGATCGTTGTTCCGAAGCACCACGTGATGATCGGGTGTGATAGGTTCTAACGTTCGCATACAACGGGTGTAAGCCAGATTTACACACGCAATACACTTAGGGTTCACTTGACGAGTCTAGCTTGTACAGACATGGCCTCGGAACACGGAAGACCGAAAGGTCGAACATGAGTCGTATAGAAGATACGATCAACATGAAGATGTTCACCGTTGATGACTAGTCCGTCTCACGTGATGATCGGACACGGGCTAGTCGATTCGGATCATGTATCACTTAGAAGACTGGAGAGATGTCAATCTGAGTGGGAGTTCATTAAAATTTGATTAATATGAACTTAATTATCATGAACTTAGTCTAAATTCTTTACAATATGTCTTATAGATCAAATGGCCCACGCTCATGTCACCCTCAACTTCAACGCGTTCCTAGAGAAATCCAAGCTGAAAGACGATGGTAGCAACTATACGGACTAGGTCCGTAACCTGAGGATCATCCTCATAGCTGCCAAGAAAACTTATGTCCTAGAAGCACCGCTAGGTGACGCTCCCGCCCCGGCAAACCAAAGATGTTATGAACGCTTGGCAGTCGCGTTGTGATGATTACTCCCTGGTTCAGTGCGGCATGCTCTACAGCTTAGAATCGGGGCTCCAAAAGCGTTTTGAGCACCACGGGGCATATGAGATGTTCCAAGAGCTGAAAATGGTTTTCCAGGCTCATGCCCGAGTTGAGAGATATGATGTCTCCAATGCATTCTACAGCTGTAAGATGGAGGAAAACAGTTCTGTCAGTGAGCACATACTCAAGATTTCTGGGTTGCACATCCGCTTGTCTCAGTTGGGAATGAATCTCCCAGACGAAGCGGTCATTGACAGAATCCTCCAGTCGCTCCCACCAAGCTACAAGAGCTTCGTGTTGAACTTCAATATGCAGGGGATGGAGAAGTCCATTCCCGAGGTGTATTCCATGCTGAAATCAGCGGAGGTGGAGATCAAGAAAGAGCATCAAGTGTTGATGGTCAATAAAACCACTAAGTTCAAGAAGGGCAAGGGTAAGAAGAACTTCAAGAAGG
This sequence comes from Secale cereale, assembly GCA_902687465.1. NCBI lineage: Eukaryota > Viridiplantae > Streptophyta > Magnoliopsida > Poales > Poaceae > Secale > Secale cereale. The sequence goes on along the minus strand of LR738709.1, from coordinate 681,009,970 downwards.
ACGACAAGGGAGTTTCCGCGCCCGGTAAGCCAGTTGCCGGGAAGAAGCCAAAGTATGGACCCAAGCCTGAGACTGAGTGCTTTTATTGCAAGGGAACGGGTCACTGGAAGCGGAATTGCCCCAAGTACTTAGCGGACAAGAAGGCCGGCAACGTCAAAGGTATATGTGATATACATGTTATTGATGTGTACCTTACCAGCGCTCGTAGTAGCTCCTGGGTATTTGATACCGGTGCAGTTGCTCATATTTGTAACTCAAAGCAGGAGCTGCGGAATAAGCGGAGACTGGCGAAGGACGAGGTGACGATGCGCGTCGGGAATGGTTCCAAGGTCGATGTGATCGCCGTCGGCCCGCTGCCTCTACATCTACCCTCAGGATTAGTTTTAAACCTTAATAATTGTTATTTAGTACCAGCTTTGAGCATGAACATTGTATCTGGATCTCGTTTGATGCGAGATGGCTACTCATTTAAATCCGAGAATAATGGTTGTTCTATTTATTTGAGAGATATGTTTTATGGTCAAGCCCCGCTGGTCAATGGTTTATTTTCGATGAATCTCGATCGTGATGATACACATGTTCATAGTGTGAATGCTAAAAGATGTAAAGTTGACAATGATAGTCCCACATACTTGTGGCATTGCCGCCTTGGTCATATTGGTGTCAAACGTATGAAGAAGCTTCATGCAGATGGACTTCTGGAGTCTCTTGATTATGAATCATTTGACACGTGCGAACCATGCCTCTTGGGCAAGATGACCAAGACTCCGTTCTCCGGAACAATGGAGCGAGCAACCAACTTATTGGAATTCATACATACCGATGTGTGCGGTCCAATGAGTGTTGAGGCTCGCGGAGGCTATCGTTATGTTCTCACCCTCACAGATGACTTGAGTAGATATGGGTATATCTACTTGATGAAACACAAGTCTGAGACCTTTGAAAAGTTCAAGGAATTTCAGAATGAGGTTGAGAATCAACGTGACAGAAAAATAAAGTTCTTGCGATCGGATCGTGGGGGTGAATATTTAAGTCATGAATTTGGCACGCACCTTAGGAACTGTTGAATTGTTTCACAATTGACACCGCCTGGAACACCTCAGCATAACGGTGTGTCCGAATGTCGAAATCGTACTCTGTTGGACATGGTGCGATCTATGGTGTCTCTCACCGATTTACCGCTATCTTTTTGGGGTTATGCTTTAGAGACTGCCGCATTCACTTTAAATAGGGCTCCGTCGAAATCCATTGAGACGACACCGTATGAACTTTGGTTTGGGAAGAAACCTAACTTGTCGTTTCTAAAAGTTTGGGGTTGCGATGCTTATGTCAAGAAACTTCAACCTGAAAAGCTCGAACCCAAATCGGAAAAATGCGTCTTCATAGGATACCCAAAGGAAACGATTGGGTACACCTTCTACCACAGATCCGAAGGCAAAGTCTTTGTTGCCAAGAATGGATCCTTTCTGGAGAAAGAGTTTCTCTCGAAAGAAGTGAGTGGGAGGAAAGTAGAACTTGATGAGGTGACAGTCACCCCTCCCGAACCGGAAAGTAGCGCAGCGCAGGAAATTGTTCCTGAGGTGCCTGCACCGACAAGGGAGGAAGTTAATGATGATGATCATGAAGATACAGATCAAGTTACTACTGAGCTTCGAAGGTCCACGAGGACACGTTCCGCACCAGAGTGGTACGGCAACCCTGTCATGGAAATCATGTTGTTAGACAACGGTGAACCTTCGAACTATGAAGAAGCGATGGCGGGCCCAGATTCCAATAAATGGCTTGGAGCCATGAAATCTGAGATAGAATCCATGTATGAAAACAAAGTATGGACTTTGGTGGACTTGCCTGATGATAGGCACGCCATAGAAAATAAATGGATATTTAAGAAGAAGACAGACGCGGATGGTAATGTGACCATCTATAAGGCTCGGCTTGTCGCTAAGGGTTATCGACAAGTTCAAGGGATTGACTACGATGAGACTTTCTCGCCCGTAGCGATGCTGAAGTCAGTCAGAATCATGTTAGCAATTGCCGCATTCTATGATTATGAGATATGGCAAACGGACGTCAAAACAACATTCCTTAATGGCTTCCTCAAGGAAGAACTGTATATGATGCAGCCGGAAGGTTTTGTCGATCCAGAAAATGCTAACAAGGTATGCTAGCTCCAGCGCTCGATTTACGGGCTGGTGCAAACATCTCGGAGTTGGAATATTCGCTTTAATGATGTGATCAAAGCGTTTGGCTTTATACAGACTTGGGGAGAAGCCTGTATCTACAAGAAAGTGAGTGGGAGCTCTGTAGAATTTGTCATACTATATGTGGATGACATATTGCTGATGGGAAATGATATAGAATTCTTGGAAAGTGTAAAAGCCTACTTGAATAAGAGTTTTTCAATGAAGGACCTTGGAGAAGCTGCTTACATATTAGGCATCAAAATCTATAGAGATAGATCAAGACGCCTCATTGGTCTTTCACAAAGCACATACCTTGACAAGATATTGAAGAAGTTCAATATGGATCAGTCCAAGAAGGGGTTCTTGCCTGTTTTACAAGGTATGAGATTGAGCAAGGCTCAGTCCCTGACCACGGCAGAAGATAGAGAAAAGATGAGTGTCATTCCCTATGCCTCGACCATAGGTTCTATCATGTATGCCATGTTGTGTACCGGACCTGATGTGAACCTTGCCATAAGTTTGGTAGGGAGGTATCAAAGTGATCCCGGTATGGAACACTGGACAGCGGTTAAGAACATCCTAAAGTACCTGAAGAGGACTAAGGATATGTTTCTCATTTATGGAGGTGACGAAGAGCTCGTCGTAAAGGGTTACGTCGATGCTAGCTTCGACACAGATCTGGATGACTCTAAGTCACAAACCGGATACGTGTATATTTTGAATGGTGGAGCAGTCAGGTGGTGCAGTTGCAAGCAGAGCGTCGTGGCGCATTCTACATGTGAAGCGGAGTACATAGCTGCTTGCGAAGCAGCACAAGAAGGAGTCTGGATGAAGGAGTTCATCACCGACCTAGGAGTCATTCCAAGCGCGTCAAGCCCGATGACTCTCTTCTGTGACAACACTGGAGCTATTGCCATTACCAAGGAGCCCAGGTTTCACAAGAAGACCAAGCACATCAAGCGCCGTTTCAACTCCATCCGGAATTATGTTCAAGATGGAGACATAGATATTTGTAAAGTGCATACGGATCTGAATGTCGCAGACCCGTTGACTAAACCTCTTCCACGGGCAAAACATGATCAACACCAGAACTCTATGGGTGTTCGATTCATCACAATGTAACTAGATTATTGACTCTAGTGCAAGTGAGAGACTGTTGGAAATATGCCCTAGAGGCAATAATAAAAGGATTATTATTATATTTCCTTGTTCATGATAATTGTCTGTTATTCATGCTTGAATTGTATTGTACGGAAACAGCGATACATGTGTGAATACATAGACCACAACGTGTCCCTGGTAAGCCTCTAGTTACTAGCTCGTTGATCAACAGATGGTCACGGTTTCCTGACCATGGACATTGGATGTCAATGATAACGGGATCACATCATTAGGAGAATGATGTGATGGACAAGACCCAATCTTGAGCCTAGCACGAGATCATATAGTTCGTAATGCTTAAGCTTTTCTAGTGTCAAGTATTTGTTCCTTAGACCATGAGGTTGTGCAACTCCCGGATGCCGTAGGAATACTTTGGGTGTGCCAAACGTCACAACGTAACTGGGTGGCTATAAAGGTACGCAACGGGTATCTCCGAAAGTGTCTGTTGAGTTGGTACGAACCGAGACTGGGATATTGTCACTCCGTATGACGGAGAGGTACCTCTGGGCCCTCTCGGTAAGACATCATCATAATGAGCTCAAAGTGACTAAGGAGTTAGTCACGGGATGATGGATTACGGAACGAGTAAAGAGACTTGCCATGACGAGATTGAACAAGGTATCGGGCATACCGACGATCGAATCTCGGGCAAGTACCGTACCTATAGACAAAGGGAATAACATACGGGATTGAGTGAATCCTAGACACAGTGGTTCATCCGATGAGATCATCGAGGAACACGTGGGAACCAACATGGGTATCCAGATCCCACTGTGGGTTATTGACCGGAGAGTCGTCTCGGTCATGTCTGCGTGTCTCCCGAACCCGTAGGGTCTACACACTTAAGGTTCGGTGACGCTAGGGTTGTAGAGATACATGCACATGGAAACCCGAATGTTGTTCGGAGTCCCGGATGAGATCCCGGACGTCACGAGGAGTTCCGGAATGGTCCGGAGGTAAAGAATGATATATAGGAAGTCCAGTTTCGGCCATCGGGTGAACTCCGGGGGTCACCGGGAGTGTCCCGGGACCACCGGGTGGGGCCACCCATCCCGATGGGTCCCCTAGGCCGCAAGGGGGAAGGGGCCAGCCCCTGGTGTGCTGGCGCACCACATGGGCCCCCCCTCCATGCGCCTAGGGTTGAAACCCTAGGGGGAGGGGCGCCCCCTATGCCTTGGGGGCAAGTCTACCCCCTGGCCGCCGCCCCCTTGGAGATATGATCTCCCTAGGGCCGGCGCCCCCCTGGCCCCTATATATAGTGGGGGGGGAGAGGGCAGCCGCACCCCAAGCCTCTGGCGCCTCTCCCCCCTCCCGTCACACTTCCATCTCCTCTCGCAGGGCGCCGGCGAACTTCTGCAGGTTTTCCTGTTGTATCCACCACCACGCCGTCGTGCTGCTGGATCTCCGACAACCTCTCCTCCACCCTTGCTGGATCAAGAAGGATGAGACGTTGATGTACTGTACGTGTGTTCAACGCAGAGGTGCCGTCCGTTCGGCGCTGGGATCATCGGTGACGAGGAACACGAAGAGTACGACTACTTCATCCACGTTCCTTCGAACGCTTCCACACGAGATCTACAAAGGGTATGTAGATGCACTCCATTATGCTCGTTGCTAGATGACTCCTTAGATTGATCTTGGTGAAGCGTAGGAAAAAATTTGAATTCTGCTACGTTCCCCAACACCGCCGACGATCAATCGCAGCGCGGTACCCAGGCGATTCGGCGGCGAAGAACGGCTTCGGCCGCCACCACCTTCACGAGTGGGAGGCGCGCCTCCTGATCGAGGCCGACTACCCGGCTCCCCCGGACATGAGGGTGCCGGGCGCGTGGCGTCTGAGCGCCGGCGGCGTGCCGATGCCACCCGCTCCCATCGGGACGGACCGGCGGGCAGAGATCGCCCGCATTAGGTCGTCGCTGGCGGAGGAGGAGCGGCGACGGCCGGCGTAGTCCCCCGACAACAACTTCTTCTGGACGGTCTACTTCGACCGCCGCCGCGATGGTCTCATCGCCTCCACCAACGGCGTCGTGCCGCGCGGCCGCCACAACGCCGAAGGGCGGCGCGAGTGGTGGGGGGTGCCCGGCCGCACCCTCGAGCACGTCCTCGACTACATCGAGGCCGGCAACACGCCGCGCCTCGAGTACCCCGGCCCCGCACCCCCGTCCTTCTTTCGCCGCCGTGGCGGCTTGTGGATGCCGCGGCGGTTGTCGGACGCGACGACCTCCTCCTCCTGGGGCGGCTCGCCGGCGGCCTTCGCCGTCAAGCCCGAGCCGCAGAACATGGCGGGGGGTCCCCGCTAGGGCGCCGCACCCGCAGAGGCACCCTGACCATCCCCGAGGAAGGCCGCGGCGGTCGCCTGCGCCTCGTCCGGCCGAAAACCGAGCCGGAGCCTCCCCTGCTCCCGGTAAATCCGGAGCACCTCGCGATGGCCGCCGCCAACGAGACGGCCATGAGGTGGGCGAGGGAGGACTACGTCCGCGAGCAGGTGGCTCGCCAGCGCCGCGCCCTTGAGGTACTCAAGGCGCGCCACCGCCGCCCTGTCCGCGAGGTGGACGGCGTCCTCTACCTTGATAGCGACGAGGAGGAGGCCGGACCATCCCGCGTCGGCGACCCTGGACAGGGCTGCAGCAGGGACGGCGGCGGGTGGCAGGGCGAGGACGACGACGGCGGAGACTACACCGACTTCTACAAGCGCCTAGGCATTTAGAAGTCGGACGGCGGCGAGGCGCGGCGAGGACGGCGTAGCTAGGCCGTGTTTGTTTTTTATTTGGTTTTTGTACAAATTTGAATGAATGTCGCCGAGTTTGGATGAATTTCGACGAGTTTGTGCCAAAAAACGTCGAATTCGTTTAGCCCTGGGGTCGACCTGGGGGCGACGGCTGGAGATGCTCTAAGCACCAGGAGTAAATCTTAGAGCTAAGGACGACGTGATAGAAAAGAGCGTACCCTGATTTCAATCATGTAGCTGTAGATGTGGGAAAGCTCATCTCTAAGTTAGCAACAATTTTACCTCCATCAGCGCTCATATCCCATCACCATCTCATCCATCCACGTGAGAATCTTGCGTGCACCAAGCGAAGCAAACAGTCCATGCAAAGCAGAAATCCATGGCGGCTATAGGCAGGAGACAACGCCCACAAAGTTGAAACCGGCGGTGCAAAAATCAACCAAGAAGAAGGAAAACGATGCAAAGGGAACAACAACGACGAAACTGAGCGAAAAGGTTTGTTTCCTCTTCCAAGCTCTTCCTCAGGCTATGCAAGTCTGGAACCAAGTTTGGTACTACGCACAGCCCGCCGCCTCCCCTGCCCCCACCACGGAGGCATGGAAACAGCGGCGGGGGGCTTCGACCGACAATCGTAAACCAACGAACTGTCTGTCATGGACGAAACAAACGAATGAAAGTCTAAGAAAAGAAAAATGCTGAACGCCGGCTAGAGTTCTTTTGTTTTTTTATTTCGACTGAAGCTCATGGAGTGCCCATGAGTCTACTGCTGCCTTCAACCCCTCTTTCTCCGGCTACCACCCTCCTCCGCATCAGCGACGCCAAAATGTTTTTTTTCTTCCGCATCGTCGTCTTCGGAGTCGTACCTCTGGGAGCACAAGTTGTCCTCCTCCGCCATTGCTTTCAGGCCGGGGCGCTGCAAAACAACACAAAGATTATCAAGCTTGGGTGCTGAAAGAGAGAAACACAAACAAAGCCCCC
>LR738709.1:680968195-680978259 GCA_902687465.1 Secale cereale | reverse complement strand
GGATCACCATTTCAGTTTTGAAAAAAACAAAAGAAAATGATAAGAACTTCAATAATTAAAATCTTTCGAGATGTAGTAATGTTACTACATCTACAAGTTAGGAAAATTTTAAAATTTAAATTTGGACATGTTTTGCAAAAAAGTATGATGAAAAAGTAAAACGACTACATCTTTTGCATACCATGTCGAAAAAAACGTATAATATATTAAAATGTTCAGCACGAAAATCCGCATCCGATTTTGACTGACTACGGCCTGTTTGCAGTTTTTTGAATCCTCAAATTCAGTTTTTAGAAGTCATTTATCACATGTATTATGTTCAAATTACTTGTGTCCTACATTGAGCCAATCCTCTTACAAACCTACATTGAACCAATCCTCTGCTCAGTCATCCATTGCCGATGATGGCCATGATAGAATATGAATACGTAATTGTTATCTGTATTACACATCAGTGCATAGTTATACAAGTTTATTATGCAGCAAACCATATGCGAAAAAAATCAGCGATGGGAAACCTATCTATGAAACACCATTGGAATCACTACCGATTTCATATTCCATTTTAATGCCATTGATGCTACATTTGAATTAATATTTCAACATCTTTAAAGGACCTTTGGTCCTTTAGGACTAACTGTTGCGAGAATAGAATAGCTTACATGACTCGGGATCAATTCAGCACTTCGAGCTTACAGCCTACAATTGCGTTCAGCGAAGCCAAATAATGGTTGATGGAGCACAATGTCACTTCAAATTATGGTCACAACAGCGTACAAGTTTCTTAGGCCAAGATTAGTACCACTCTTGAAATAAAAACAAATTGTTGGGATCACAACAAAGTAAATTACGAAATAAAAAGAATCAGTGCCTAGCTTATAATCAGTCGACTCCGAAAGCACCTGGTTGAGCTTCCATAATACCTGAACGAAGGACCTCTCAGTTCACGAGACAGAGAAACAATACATTTTTTTTTTTTTGCGGGTGAGAGAAACAATACATTGACTGGAATAAAACAACACAAGCATTATTTCTTGACAGGACCAATATTCTCTACCTCACCTTCACTTTTTTCAAAACATCTCGGTAAGCCATTGGAGCTTCGCAAATAAAAGAGGCATTCTTCATAACATACTGATTCAAACACAAAATCAGCATATCTACATTGTAGCTATTTTATCATTCCAAGTTACAAAGTAGCTTCCTCGATAAATGCATGAAAACTAAAAAGGGACTGGTGATAGTCTTCTTGGTTTAAATTAAACTGCATGAAAGTTTCTTTTGGTTGGCTCAGACAGGGAAAATATTAATAGTCCAAAAAATTGTAAGAAAGATGCGGTTACCTTTAACTGCTCCAAGACAACTGACATATATAAGGGCCATCATGATGCAGGCTCGGTAATATACTGCCTCACTCCGTTGTAAGGGTAAGTTAATTTGTAAGAGATAGTACCATTATTAGTTTTAGTGGTCTTATTATTATGTTGCTAGATATCTGAAAATGCAAAAATTGGCTTTGCTACTCAGCACTCACTCGTTCATGCAATTGTGGCTGAATTTAATATGTCAGCGATTCCAATTCTTTTACATAATGGTTCAGAAAAACATCTCCATTTGTGATAATTTGAAAGAAACTTGTTAAATCTCCCAAAAAAGACCAAAGACCAATGAAGAAAAAATGGGCTACAGTCATTAGAAAGTCACAACAATATTGTAAAAATAGTTGATCCAGCGGCGGCGGCCCCGGGGATCCGCCACGGCAGCGGTGTGCGGAGTGCAGCGACTCCACACAAGCACGAGATGCTTGGAGACCTAACCTGCCCCGACGTTCCGCGATGGCACCGTCGGCGGCGGCGGCGGAGGCGGGGAAACCTAGACAAAAGATTGAGGAAGGTCGGCGGCGGCGATCCCGTACCTCGTCGGCGATGAGATATGACGTGACCCTTACATCCGCGGTGGCGATCCCATACGTCTGCACCAGCTAAATCGCACGAGATCTGGCAGCGTCTTCTCGAGATCGCAAGATGACGACGCGGTCTCCTCAAGGGGATCGATAAGACTGTTTTTTTTTTGCTTGGTGTTTTTTTTTTTGACTCTGTGCGTGGGCTGGGGAGGGGGACGGGACGAAAATAAACCTACGAAAAAAACCGGACGAAAATGGTGGGCCGAAAAATAATCGGCGGAGACTACCCACTAAGACATTAGAGCATCTCCAATAGATGGTCCAAAATTTGGCGGTCCAAAACCGGAGATGTAAAATTTGAACCACCAAAAAGTGCGTTTTGGAGCTCCGAAAAAAGCTCAACTCCAACAGATGGTCCAAAATGATGGTCCAAATTTGCAACTCCAATAGATGGTCCAAAATGAAGATGTAAAACAATATGAAAACGGCCGTGCGGCTACTGCTAGCCACTGTTCGGCCGCGGTTTTGCATTGAAATAGCAACTAAAATTTGAAAATAAAGTTCATCATCATCATAGTTTTAAACAAAAGTGCATCACCATCATAGTTTTAATCAAAATTGCCACTTCTTCCCTTGACAATGAAGCCCTCATCATCCACATCAAGATTGTCATCATCATATTGGATTTCATATTCTTGTGACTCATATATATAATCATCATTTGCCACATTTGTTGCGTGCATGAAAGCTTCATCATCAACACTACAATTGCACACACAAACAATCAAGGACACAAAAAATTTGACACAACAAGCGAGAGGACAAACGAGAGCATAACCGCAAAATTTATACCTTTGCGACATTTCTTCGAACATATTGTAGGCGGTGGCTGTTGGCATGGCCACATCTTCCTCCACGGCTGGTGGTGGCGGCGGGGGAGGTGGAGGAATGGATGTGTGGCTGCTGGAGGAGGCCGCCGGCCGCACCGTCTGCGATTCGTCGCCCCGAGCCGCCGCGGCTGCCTTTGAGACCTTCACCAGCCGCGTAGAACTGTCGGCTGGGTTGCGGCTGTGGTTGGCCGGCCGTTTGACGCTGCCTCCTCGTCCCTTCGCAGGCTTCGCCGCCTACGCGGTGGCCACCGGCCGGGGCGGCGCCAATCCGGGCCGGCGGGCGGGGGGCGGCGGCATGGCCGCGGATGCGGGCGAGATGGCAGCGGCGGCGGCCACGTGGGTCAGCCCACCGGCTGCGGCGGCGGCGGAGAAGGCGGCGGGGTCGTCGGCATCGGCCATGGCGGCGCCGGACGACGGGGGGCGGCGAACGAGCGCGGGCGGGCGGGAACGGAAATGAAGTGGCGGTTGGGCGTTCGCGGGCGGCGGCTAGTTTTGCACTAGATGTATCCCGTGATGTATATTTGCATCACGAGGTGTTGCATTTTACATCACGAGGAGGCCGCGGTCCAATTTTTTTTGCATATGGACCGTCTGTTGGAGCAGCGTTTTTTGCTCCATACGGTCCAAAAGTTAGGTATTTTTACATTTGGACCGTCTATTGGAGATTCTCTTAGGAGTAGAGATTACACCTTTGGTATTCTTGCCCTTTATACACAAGCAGTACAAGTAAGTAACGCCTCACACATTAATCGGCACCTCATTATCTCTGGGATAGATACTAATAATCCGGGCGATCTCGAGCATCGTCTGTGTTATGTTGTGATCCCTCTATACGTAAACAACAGTGTCTTTTTTTTCTTTTTCTTTTTTTGAGGGTGCAAAAATCAGTGTCTATCCTGGCACTAATGCCATTAATAGTTTCCTTCTATTGTTTGTATATGCACGGTGCAGGCTAGAGGAACTGCTGATATCCCCAAAAAAAAAGAATTCGTATTAGTAGTAGAGATTTGATGCATTAGTGGCACATTAGTGTGCTTGCTTGTAAATATCCACCCATCCGTCTATCCATCTGTAGAGTAGAGGTCTCCTTTTATATGCGGTGTATTTATATTGGCTACGCAGGCTAGATACCATAGACATTGTTCAGTTTCGGTCGTGTCTGTCGTCTTTGCTAACTGATGATGGCGAATATGATGGTGACCGGATCATCCGCGGAGGACCCTCATGCCGCTGCCGGCGAGCAGCAGCAACCATAGCGGCAAGCGGCGAACAAGGCGCCTCACACCATCAAGGAGGAGCCAGTGGATTTTACCACTCTTTCATGATTTGGTTACCTGTATTGTCTCACTGCTTGATTTTACAAATCCTTCTCATCTCACTGCCTCAAATTCTTTTCTTTCCCCACTCGCATCTGTTGTGACCGGTTGCAGAGTTTTCCCATTGATTTTTTTCTGTATTAGAATTTCTGTTTGGTCCGTCGAGGCGGAAGATTCACGCTTTCGGCCGATTGTTTCCATGTCGTCGGTGCAGGCAGTTCAGTGTGTGCTTTTTTGCCGTGTCGTGTTTCTTTCCGTGGGTTGTTCGTACCTTCCTGCCGAGAGATTGAGTCATGATTTTCATTTTGTTTTGTTTGCGGTGGTTCTTTCTTTCGGTGTGCGTCTGCTTTTCGTTTTGCCGATTGGAGCAGAGTTTATCTAATCGGATATCTAGGTCGTCGGTGCTCCATCTGGTTCTTGATATGGTTCTGGTTCTTGCCATTCTTGTTTCACTACTGGATTTTGCAAATCTTTCCTGGATTGGTTGCCGGCCTCAAAATCTTTCCTTTTTCCCCACTCGACGGTTGTTGTGACTTGTGACTGGTTGCAGATTTTCTCGTCGATTTTGTTCTGTTTTAGTACAATTTATGTTTGGTCTGTCTTCCGGATCATGGCGGAAGATTCATGCTTTGGACCGATTGTTTCTGTTTAGATTTCCGTCCAACAAATCTTTGAATGTTCGGGGTTCGCCGTGCAATCGCAGTTCCTAGACGGACGCAGTTACTTTTTGGAACTGATTTTGGTTTAGATAGAAATTCTGGCGATGAGGGGGGGGGGGATAATTTTTTGTTGTTTGTTTCAATCTGTATCCAAGTGTTCGATTGATAGTTGGTTCCAGTGCTCGCTATCGCCGTCTCTGGATTGTCTGACTTCGTTTTCCGTGCAGGTACCATAGGATCAACCCGCAATCCGTCCCAGTCGCCAATGGTGGCAGCAGCAGCAGCGACGCCACTAGGAAGCCAGTTGAACCCGCGTCGGCACCGACACCAAGCATGGACGAGCCCGGCCTGGCCGTGGAGGCCGACAGCTCGATCCTCGCATCCTACCTTGCCTGCGCCTCTCTCGAGCAGCGTCGGCCAGGAAGGCGTCCAGCATCCTCATCCGCAGCCATCGTTGTCGCTAACTGTCCTCCTGGCCAGATGAGGACGCCGGACGCCCTCCTGGCCGATGGTGCTCGAGCGAGGCACGGGCAAGGTAGGACGCGAGGCTCGAGCTACTGGCATCCACGACCAGGCCGGGCTCGTGCATGCTTGGTGTCGGTGCCGACGCGGGTTCAGCTGGCCTCCTGGTAGCATCGCCGCCGCTGCCATCGCCATTGGGGACTGGGACGTATTCCGGGTAGCTCCTCTGGTACCTGCACGGAAAATGAAATCAGACAATCCAGAGACGGCGTTAGCGAGCATGGGAACCAACTACCAAGTCGAATACTTGGATACATATTGAAACAAAGAGCAAAAAATTAGCCCCCCGTCATCGACATAATTTTTATCTAAACCAAAATCAGTTCTAAAAAGCAACGACGTCCGTCTACGAACTACGATTGGACGGCGAACCCCGAACATTCAAAGATCTGTTGGACAGAAATCCGCACAGATACAATCGGGAGAAAGCATGAATCTTCCGCCACAATCCCAAAGACAGACCAAACATAAATCCAATTAAAACAGAACAAAATCGACGGGAAACTCTGCAACCAGTCACAAGTCACAACATCTGTCCAGTAGAGAAAAAGGAAAGAATTTGAGGACGGCAACCAAACCGGGAAAGATTTGAAAAATCCAGCAGTGAGACGAAAGAGGCAATCAACAGAACCAGGCCAGGAACGAGACGGAGCACCGACGACCTAGATATCCGATTAGATAAATTTTGCTCCAATTGGCAAAACGAAAAATAGAGGCACACTAAAAGAAAGAACCACCGCACACAAAACGAAATAGAAATCCTGATTCGATATCTCTGCAGGCAAGTACGAACAGTCCACGGAACAAAACATGGCACGGCAAAAAAAGCACACACGGAACTGTCTGCACCGACGACATGGAAACGATCGGCCGAAAGCATGAATCTTCCGCCATGACAAACCAAACAGAAATCCTAATACAAAAAAATCGATTGGAAAACACTTCAACCAGTCACTACAGCTATCGGGTGGGGAAAGAAAATAATCTGAGTCAGTGAGACGATGAGAAAGATTGGTAAAATCTAGCATAGAGACCAGACATGCAACTAAACCGTGAAAGATTGGTAAAATCCGATGTCTCCTCCTCGGTGGTGCGTGGCGCCTTGTCCACCACTTGCCGCAGCGGCTGCTGCTACTCGCCGATGGCGGCACAACGGTCCTTCGCGGATGATCCGGAAACCGTCCTGCTCGGCATCATCAGTATGCAAGGACGACAGACACGACCGAAACTGAACAATGTCTATGGGATCTAGCTTGCGCAGCCAATACAAGTACACCACATATAAAAGGAGACCTCTACTCTACAAATGGATAGAAGGATGGCTGGATATGCACAAGCAAGCACACTAATGCCACAAATGCGTCAAATCTCTACTACTAATACAGGTTCTTTTTTTGCGGCATATCAGCAGTTTCTCTGGCCTGCACCGCGTATATACAAACAATAGAAGGAAACTATTAATGACATTATTGCCAGGATAGACACTGATGTTTGCACCCTGCAAAAAGAGAAAAAGAAAAATGACACTGCTATTTGCGTGTAGAGGGATCACAACACAACACATACGATGCTCGAGTCGCCCAGATTATTAGTATCTATCCCGGAGATAATGAGGTAGTGAAGATCTTATTGATGGTGGCCATGCCGACAATTAAGAGCATGAGAAGGGAGATCCACGCCCTCACCTGGTCGGCGAATCACATCAATGTCACTGCATGGAAGGATCGACCAGAGAGGCTTCCCGTCGACCCATCGCGGTGCCGTGAGGCTCGATCTGGGAAGAGGGAAGGGTTTGGAGAAGAGAGGTTTGGCGGTGGCTAGGGGAGGAAAGACGGATATTGTGCATTTTGATTTAGGGTTCTGGTGTGAGAAGGATGGATGTGCTATTTTTATACGGGAGAAACCATAGGGCCCACATGTTGGGCCTAATTGACGAGCCCACTAGAACCGGGTACGAGGAGTGTTGGAACGTACCCAACCCCACATCATGTGAGGACTACTTTTGGCCCATACACATACCCGTGGATGGTAAATTTAGCCGAAATAAAGTAATTGGGTGATGTCGTGCCTTCTGAGGTGTGCATGTTCGGTGCCAAGGAGTCTATGCTTGTTCGGCATGTCCACAACCGAACACACCAGCGACGAGGTCGCCGATTGATAGAACAAGAAATGCGGGAGAGGGAAAGGGGTCTAAGTGCGGCCGAGAGAGGGAGAGAGACACACAAAGAGAGAGAGAGAGAGAGAGAGAGAGAGAGTACCTAAGGTAGTGAAGATCTTGCTGATGGTGACCACGCTGACGATTGAGAGCATGAGGAGGGAGATCCACACCTTCACCTGGTTGGCGAACCCCATCGACATTGATGCATAGAAGGCTCCACTAGAGAGTCTTCCCATTGGCCTGTCGCGGCGGCGCGAGGCTTCATCTGGGGACGCTAGATGGAAGCGATGGGAGAAGAGACGGGTGGCGGCGGGTGGGGAAGGAAAGAGGATTATAGTAAGGTTTGATTTAGGGTTATGATGTAAGAAAGATGGATGTGGTATTTTTATATAGGAGAATTGATAGGGCCCACATGTTGGGCCTAATTAACAGGCCCATGGGAATCAGGTATGGGGAGTGGTGGAACGTACCCATCCCCACAACACCCTGTGAGGACTATTTTTGGGCCGTACACATACCTGTGGGTAGTAAATTTAGCCCAACTAAGGTAATTGGGTTATGTTGTGCCTTCTAACATGTGTGTGTGTGGTGCCATGGAGGCTATGCTTGTTGGGCATGTCCATGATCGGATGCACCAGCGAGGAGTTCAACGATCGATGGAACGAGAAACGGGCGAGAAGGAAAGGGGTCTAAGGGCAGCTAGGAGAGAGAGAGAGAGAGAGAGAGAGAGAGAGAGAGAGAGAGAGAGTACTTGAGGTAGTGAAGATCTAGTTGATGGTGTCCCTGCCGATGATTGAGAGCATGAGGAGGGAGATCCACGCCCTCACCCGGTCGGCGAACCCCATTGACGTCAATGCATAGAAGGCTCGACTAGAGAGGCTTCCCATTGACCCATCATGGCGGCATGAGGCTCGATCTGGGAAGAGGGAAGGGTTCATAGAAGAGAGGGTTGGCGGCGGCTAAGGGAGGAAAGAGGGATATTGTGCATTTTGATTTAGGGTTCTGATGTGAGAAGGCTGGGTGTGGTATTTTTATACAGGAGAAATGATTGGGCCCACATATCGGCCCTAATTTACAGCCCCGTGGGAATCAGGTACGTGGAGCGGTGGAATGTACGCATTCCCACAACACCCTCCGAGGACTACTTTTGGCCCATACACATACGCGTGGGTAGTTAATTTAGCCCAATAAGGTAATTAGGTGATGGTGTGCCTTCTGAGATGTGCATGTGCAGTACAATGGAGGCTCTGCTTGTTGGGAATTTCCATGATCGGATGCACCTACGAGTAGGTCGTCAGTCGATGGAACAAGAAACGGGAAAAAGAAGAGAGATTTACGGGTGGCCAGAAAAGAGCGTATCTAAGGCAATGAAGATCAGGCCTATGGTGGCAACGCTGGCGAGTGAGATAAGGAAGAGGGAGATTTGCATCCTCACCTGGCCGGCGAACCCCACCGATGATGGTGCATAGAGGGGCCCACCAGAGATGCTTCATGCCGTCTGTCGTGGTGGTGTGGTGCAACCGTGACTAAGGGAATACCTCCGGTTATAATTGTTTTTTTGGCAGAATAGGCATGCACCATTATCCATGTGCGGTCTTAGGCGCGACCACCCCTATGTTCACATGACCCATCGGCATGACATGGCAATGGGAGGCTAAGCACTCGCATCTCACCTTATCCATGTCAGTCATTGGTTCAAAATCTCATGGTAAATGATCTATTCACTACTCTATGACTCGCCGCGAAGAGAAAGAAACACACCTTCCTCTAAAAAAGAAATAAGCACACATTTCTTTCCAACCAAAAATAAACATTGAACATCTTTTAAGGTTCATAACCGGTAAGACTTTTATGCTACTATCGTTTCCACATATCAAAATGGGAATGCCTTTCAAAGTTTCACTTCTATATAAGTTTGAATGGATATGGGTATAATGCAATCGTAACTTGGTATATATTAGTCTTAGCTTGATATGTATTATTATGGTGTAAATGTGACAATGTCAATTACTTGGTATCCATAACAGACTACTAGGATAAGGCATTGTAGATGAGGATGCACACCTAACCACTACCTGGTGATGCCTCAAGGGTTAAGGGTTAATGCAACCGCACATAGAAAATAAAGAAGATGCCTAAAATCCCGTTCTAGTTAATCATATGTACTGCCATGGGCCGGTTTATGTATTAGACTGAATGAACATTTTCTTAATCACATGGCATGCCATGGATCAACAGCGTTGTCTCTCTTGCTAGCCTCGCAGGTGCACACCTTGGGTGGTAGAGGTTCGGAGATGGAGTGGGAATGTAAAGTGTCTTCACAAGAGTGGAAATATGTAAGCCTCGAGTCAAGGTTCACTCTCCGCTACTCTCCTTTCTTTGCTGTGTGATTTCTTCAAAGAAAGCCCCTCTTATCCCATGGATCCCCATCCAATCTATTCGTGCAAAGTATAAAAATGTTTGATCTGTAGGACGAGTGAAGAGTAGTGTTTGTGTCTCTCTCTGTGTGTGTGTGTGTGTGTACGTGCGCGCGTGTGCGTGTGTGTGCGTGTGCGCGTGTGTGCGTGCGTGTGTGTGCGTGTGTGTGTGTGTGTGTGTGTGATTAGACGAGTGACA
>LR738709.1:680935398-680968089 GCA_902687465.1 Secale cereale | reverse complement strand
GACGAGTGACAGGAAAAATGAGGTAAAAAACAAGTATGCATGTTCAAAGAAAAATATTAATTATTAGGATGATACTAAATTCCTATGTCTACCAACAAGGCATTCCAATATGGAAGTATCCAAGAGCAAAAGTGAAACGCTATTCTTGATTAAACCATCATTCACTATAACAAAGTAATCTTTATGATTAAAATCTTCTTTGAAAGTATGTCCATATATGTACTAATGTTATGATCTTATATACTAGTGACATTTTTACATGTAAAAGGAAACTGTTTTTCATTTCACTAAAAGCATGATGTATATTTAGCGTAACTAGTGTTAGCATTGATTTGACTCCTCGCTTGTAAACATTAGGTGTCAGATTGCTCATCTTCTGACAATGAGCAATGGATGTCTGATTTGGTGCCATTCGGAGGCTGAGAGCAGCGCAGCCATGCCAAGAGGTGGCTCTTTGCTACATCAGGGTGCAGAAAGGGCATTCCCATATCAGATGTTTGGATGTCTCTAGGCTTCTCATGCACAGGGAACAAAAGTATCCATTCGGCCACCCTCTGCACTGAAGCCGATCATTGGCCCATAGTCTGTTGCGATGCAGCAACCAAGCAAAAAAGATTATATTGCCAGGAGCCCAAGCTTTCCAGATGATAGATTTGAACCCAGCCGCAGGCGGGACATGGATGAATTGATAGCGGTATGCCAAGCGGGCTGTATAGGAGCTGCCGCCTCTGGTCGTCCATCTGATTTGGTCCGGAGTTTGAGCTAAAATAGCAATATCCGAACTTTGAATTTTTCGCCTAAGCTACAGAAAGTCATGGGCGATCTCGAAGGTGTTTCTGTGCTATAAGTCCCTGATCCATTGGTCATTAACAAGGGCCCATGCCACCGTTCTGTTCTTTCTTCTGGTGTGGTTGTATAGGGCTGGGAAGACGGAGCAGAGGAGGGCCGGTCCATGCCAGGATCATTTCCAAAAACTCGTTGACTGAAATGAGTGTTTTTTCTACCAGGCATGGGATATAGCGTGTACGTCCACACTCCGTCGTTGCTTTCATATTCATTCCATGTATTCACCGTCCATACATCCACGTGATGTTTTTCTCTGTGTTTTAGATTGTATTGTAATCTTTTATTGTGTACCAGCAAATAAGAGTGCACTTGTTTTAGATGGAATTAGTTGGTATACTTTTTGAGAAAAAAAAGAAAGAAAAAAATTATAAACTTTGAAATGGAAAAAAAGATGGATGAGACACTTTGTAGCATCATAATTTGTTTTGTGACGGACTGAAAAAAATATGGCACGGGTATTGAAGCAATGATGGAGGGTGAATCCATGCATGCTGAGAGTGGTTTTTCTGCACCCCACCTCGATGCACCCCCGGTGCACCCACGTAAAAAAAACATACCAAAACATTTTGAAAAAATATAAAACTTTGTGGAAATGATCATACACGCTTGCTGAAATATGTGTGCATCATAGAATATCATATATTTATCCAGAGTCTTGACTCCCTCTTGGTCCTAACTACAAATGTGTTCGTCGCGATGGCTTTTAAGGCGCAGTGTAGACTGTAGAGTAATATCTGCAATGACGGCATCAAAGTTTCAGTTAAAGCCAATGCTCGCCGTCCCTTCCTGCGCGGCGCCGGCCGCTCCTCGCCTTCGGTTACTAGTTACCGCCGTTTCTAGAGGTCGCGGGGAGCGTTTGCAGATGAGCGGCAACCTCCAGAGGAACTGAGGAAGCATCCGAAACACTGGTGACTGGGCCGTCCTCCGCCAAACTCACCCTGGTGCCAGTGTACTTCCATCCCCAGGTTGTGCCTAGCATCAGCAAGCGTTGTCGCGAGGGAAGAGCGGGAGGTGGTGCAGCCGTTGTGACGTGCGCCACGGCCGTTTCGGTCAAACCAGCGCGTGATCTCACCAGCCCCTCCTCGCTATCGCTCGCGCACCTTCGGTTACTAGTTGCTTCTCTCAGCACAGATCATGCACACAGTCACACACTCGAGCACTCGAACACGAGGTTTTGCGTTGCGTACAGATGCACCTTTTCTGCCTTCTTCTTCTCTTCTTATTTTATTACAAAGAAAGATCGAGGCCTCCAACGGCCCGAGCAAAACACCCACGATGAGCCTCCACGATCGCGCCATCCCACGATCCAGCTCGTGCGGGGCGTGGAGTTGTTCTAGGAAAGAAAAAACAATCCTAACAAACTTATCTACTCACCTAAAGGAAAACTACTCAGCAATTATTCCTGCTAAGACTAAAACGACGAACACATGAGGTTTAAGTCCACAATCACTCCCTAAACGTTGTGATCTTCGTTGAGCTCCACCATCCCGATCTTCACGCGCTGCACCTGAAGCTTGACTCGCCCGAGTGCCTTGGTGAGCACATCAGCTAGTTGCTCCTCGGAACGGACGAACTCGGTCTGGATCTTCCCATTCTCCACACACTCCCGAATGAAGTTATATCTGATCTCGATGTGTTTGCTCCGGTCATGGAAAACAGAGTTCTTAGTCAGTGAGATGGCCGACTTGTTGTCGATGTCGAGCACCGCCGCCCTCTGATCTTCCTCTTTGATTTCTCCCAGTAGCCGTGCTAGCCAGATGCCTTGGGGGCGAAAGGCCTGTTTTCTACTAGTGTGGCAAACCGCCGTGGTGGCGGCCATGTACTCGGACTCACACGAAGAGAGAGCGAGCACTCTCCGCTTCTGTGACTGCTAGCTGACCAAGTTGCTGTCGAGGAAGAATGCAACACCGGTGGTGCTCCTGCGGTTGTCCAAGTCGCCTTCCAGATCGCTATCGCTGTAGCCGATCAGAGGAGCGTCGTGGTCACCACGTGTGTACCGCACTCCCCAGTGCACGGCCCCGGCCACATAGCGCAGAATGTGCTTCACCGCCATCTTGTGCTGAACCGTAGGCTCCTGCATGAATCTTGAGACATACTCGACGAAGAACACGAGGTCTGGCCTAGTGTGGACGAGGTAGCGGAGCATGCCCACGATGCTCCTGTACTCGGTGGCGTCCACCGGTTGCGCCGAGCTCACCATGCTCAGCTTAAAGCGAGGCTCCATGGGCATATGACAGGGGTTGCAACCCGTCATGCCCGCCTTGTCGAGGATCTTGGCAGCATACGCAGCTTGGCCACGGTCGATGTCGCCGTCGTGCTGCCTCACCTCTATGCGGAGGTAATAGTGCAGCTGCCCCAGATCGCTCTTGTCAAAGAGCGCCCACATCTCCCTCTTGAACCCCGTGATCTCTTCCTCGTCGGAGCCGGTGATCATCAGGTCATTGACGTAAACGCCGACGATCAGACGTGAGGACGCCGTGCCTCTGGCGTACACGACGTGTTCAAACGGGCATCTGCTGAACCCGAGCGAGCCCAAGCTTGCATCCAGCTTGGCATTCCAGGCGCGGTGGGCCTCTTTCAGCCCGTACAGGGCTTTTCTAAGCTTGAGCACTTTAGTTTCCTCGCCGGTGACCGTGAACCCCGACGGTTGGGCCACGTACACCTCTTCTTATAGCTCGCCGTTGAGGAAGGCAGACTTCACGTCCATGTGATGCACCGTCCAGCTCGCGCGCGCGGCCATAGCGAGTAGGAGACGCACGGACTCGAGCCTAGCCACTGGCGAGAACACTTCGTTGTAGTCGACGCCGTGCTTCTGGACGTAGCCCTTTGCAACCAACCTCGCCTTGTGCTTCACCACCGCGCCTTGAGCATTTTTCTTGACCTTGTAGACCGACTTGAGGCCGATCAGACGATGGCTAGCAGGTAGGTCCACAAGCTCCCATGTCTGGTTGTCCTCGATGGAGCTCATCTCCTCCATCATTGCGCGCCGCCAACACGTTTCACCTTCAGCTTCCTTGAAAGAACCGAGCTCCTCGCCCAGTGCGAGGTGTAGCTCGTCGATGAGTTCATTATCGTCGATCTCGCCGTCGTCGTCGTCGGGCTCCTCCAGCCCTGGAGGAGGCGCGTTGCGAGCTGCCTTCTCAGGTGTGTCAATGTAGCGAGGGTTGGGGAGGAAGATGTCGTCCTTGCCGTGCATCATCATCGGGTGCACTGGCTCAAGATTGTCGGCCGTGCGAGCGGAGGCCGGTTGGACCACTGCCGCAGCAGTGCTTCTCTCTGTTGCGGCGTCAGAGGCCGCTCCTGGGGTGTCGCCGTCGCCCCCTTCTGCTTCTGCTGTTGTGGATGGCGTCCTTGCCGGGGACGCCGACACGGCGGGTGATCACGTAGCGCCAGGCGACGTGGAAGAGCACACCACTTACGATGTGCCACAGGTGAGTGTAGAGATGGGCTCAATTACAAAGCTCATACATGACTGCTCCGCATCGTTCTTCTCCGAGTCCCAAGCTCGTGTCTCCTCAAACACGACATCGCGGGAGACATGGACACGTTTGCCCACCGGGTCAAAGAGCCGGTACACCTTGCTCCCTTGTTCATACCCGAACATTACCATGGCCTTGCTCGTGTCCTCAATCTTGGAGAGGTGTGGCCGCGTGTCCTTGGCGTGCGCCGCACTCCTGAATACGCGCAGAAAGTCGACGGAGAGCTTCCTACCATGCCAGGCCTCGAATGGTGTCTTGCCTGCCACACTCCTGGTGTACACGCGGTTGAGCACGAAGACGGCCGTGGACACGGCCTCGCCCCAGAACTGCGGCGGCACTCCCATCCCCTTTAGCATGCACCGGGTGGTCCCGACGATGGTCTAGTTGCGACTCTCTACCACCCCATTCTGTTGGGGTGAGTACTGCGCGGTGAGGTGCCTTTAGATGCCAAATTCAGCGACGTATGTGTTGAACTCGCCGGAGTTCAACTCCCCGGCTCGATCAGAGCGGAAAGTGCGCAGCTTCCGCCTCGTCTCGCGCTCTGCGTGCGCCTGGAAGCGCTAAATCGCCTCGGTTGCCTCGTCCTTGCTGCAGAGCAGACACAACAGCATGAACCTGCTGTGATCATCCACAAGCAGGAGAAAGCACCGCTTGCCGCCCGGCGTCGGTGGTGATGTAGGGCTGCATAGGTCACCTTGTATGAGCTCAAGTGGCTTGGTGGCGTTGTAGTTGGTCTGTCGTGGGAAAAACGACTGCCGCTGCTCGCCCACTAGGCAGGCATCGCACATCTACTCGGAGTGGTGGATCAAGGGAATGCCCCGTACCATATTCTGGCGCGCCAGCCTCTCGAGCCCGTCGAAATGTTGGTGACCGAAGCGCGCATGCCAACGCCGCGCCTCGTCGCCGGAGTGCACGACGAGATAAACGGAGTTGGAGAGGTGGAGTCGGGCGATGTAGAGTCTATTGCGGGAGCGCGGTACTCTGGCCAGGACACGGAGCTCGCGATCACGCACCGTCATGACGTCGGCCTCGACATGCGTGGGGCAGCCATTCTCGTCTAGCTGCCCGATGGAGACGATGTTGCTCTTAAGCCGCGGGATCCAGTACACGTTGGTGAGTTCATGGTGCTCCTCCTCGGCCGCGGTGAACAGAACGGTGCCCCGCCCCTGGATTGCCACGAGCGAGCCGTCCCCAAACTTGACCGAGCCACGGTTGCCCTTGTCCAGCACTATGAACGCCGCGTCCTCCCCGGTCATGTGTCGAGATACCAGGAGCGCCGCGCAGTTCCATGCGTGCTTGCGATTCTTTGAGGAAGACCACCTCCTCTCCAGCTCCAATGCCCGGTGTGACGGCCGTGGCTGTCAGGGAGACCTCCTCAATCATCAGCAGGCCCGGGTCATCATCCTCCCCTTCTTGGCCTTCTGCAAGGAGGGCCTGCTCCTCCTCTCGTTTCTTCTTGCGGCAGTCCCGGATCTAGTGGCCGGCTTTACCGCAGTAGTGACACTTGTCACGATCCGTGTCACCGCCACTGATAACCCACAAGTGTAGGGGATCGCAACAGTTTTCGAGGGTAAAGTATTCAACCCAAATTTGTTGATTCGACACAAGGGGAGCCAAAGAATACTCTTAAGTATTAGCAGCTGAGTTGTCAATTCAACCACACCTGGAAACTTAGTGTCTGCAGCAAGGTAGTTTAGTAGCAAAGTAATATGGAGATAGTGGCAGCGGCAATAAAAGTAACGATAGTGTTTTTGTAGTTTTTGTAATATATAGTAGCAGTGGTAAAGTAAATAAGCAACAAGCAATATGTGAAAAGCTCGTAGGCATTGGATCAGTGATGGGAAATTATGTTGGATGCAATTCATCATGTAGAAGTTATAACCTAGGGTGACACAAAACTAGCTCCAGTTCATCAATGCAATGTAGGCATGTATTCCGAATATAGTCATACGTGCTTATGGAAAAGAAATTACATGACATCTTTTATCCTACCCTCCCGTGGCAGCGGGGTCCTATTGGAAACTAAGGGATATTAATGCCTCCTTTTAATAGAGTACCGGACCAAAGCATTAACACATAGTGAATACATGAACTCCTCAAACTAAGGTCATCACCCTTGTGGACATGGTGTGGGCCCCCTGGCCTGGGTCTTCTCGCAGGTATTTTTTATATTTTCCAAAATAATTCTCCAAGAACTTTTTATTTCTGCACAAAAACAACACCATGACAATTCTGCTGAAAACAGCGTCAGTCCGGGTTAGTTCCATTCAAATCATGCAAGTTAGAGTCCAAAACAAGAGCAAACGAGTTTGGAAAAGTAGATACGTTGGACACGTATCGACTCCCCCAAGCTTAAACTTTTTCTTGTCCTCAAGCAATTCAGTTGATAAACTGAAAGTGATAAAGAAAAACTTTGACAAACTTTGTTTTCTCTTGTTGTTGTAAATATGTAAGCCGGCATTCAGGTTTTCAGCAATGATCATGCACTAACCACATTCACAATAACTTTCAGGTCTCAAGTATACTCACATCAATGGCATAATCAAGTAGCGAGCAATAATAATAAACCTCGGATGACAACACTTACTCAAAACAATCATGATATGATATAACAAGATGGTATCTCGCTAGCCCTTTGTGAGACAGCGAAACATAAATGCAGAGCACCTTTATGGATCAAGGACTGACTAGACATTGTAATTCATGGTAAAAGAGATCCAGTCATGATCATACTCAATGCAAATTAATGGTAATACATGCAAATGACAGAGGTGCTCTCCTACTGGTGCTCTTTTATAAGAGGATGATGACTCTACATAAAAGTAAATAGATAGGCCCTTCGCAGAGGGAAGCAGGGATTTGTAGAGGTGCCAGAGCTCAATTTTTAAATAGAGATGAATAACATTTTGAGCGATATACTTTCATTGTCAACATAACAAACAAGAATCTCGATATCTCCCATGCTACGCACATTATAGGCGGTTCCCAAACAGAATGGTAAAGTTTATACTCCCCCAACCACCAACAAGCACACTCCACGGCTAGCCCGAAACAACGGGTACCGTCCAAACTAGCAACAGCCCTCGGGGAGTTTTGTTAAATTATTATGATTTTAAGCATGGGACTGAGCATCCCGGTTACCAGCCATTTTCTCGTGAATGATGAGCGGAGTCCACTCATCCTGAGAATAACCCACCTAGCATGGAAGATATAGACAGCCCTAGTTGATACATGAGCTGTTCGAGCATACAAAACAGAATTTCATTTGAAGGTTTAGAGTTTGGCACATACAAATTTACTTGGAACGGCAGGTAAATACCGCATATAGGAAGGTATGGTGGACTCATATGGGATAACTTTGGGGTTTATGAAAGTGGATGCACAAGCAGTATTCCCGCTTAGTACAGGTGAAGGCTAGAAAGAGACTGGGAAGCGACCAGCTAGAGAGCAACAACGGTCATGAACATGCATTAAAATTAATCCACAATGAATGCAAGCATGAGTAGGATATAAATCACCATGAACATAAATATCGTGGAGGCTATGTTGACTTGTTTCAAGTACATGCGTGAACATGTGCCAAGTCAGACCACTTGAATCGTTCAAAGGGGGATACCACCCTATCATACTACATCACAACCATTTTAATATCATATTGGCACGCAAGATAGAGCATTATAAACTCTCAGCTAATTAAGTATGGCATAAGCAGCTATGATCTCTAATTGTCATTGCAAGCATGTTTCATTCATAACAAGCTGAATTAGGAACGATGAACTATCATATTTACAAAAACAACAGAGGTCGAGTTCATACCAGCTTTTCTCATCTCAATTAGTTCATCATATATCATCCTTATTGCCTTTCACTCGCACGACCGAATGGTGTGGATAATAATAATAGTGCACGTGCATTGGACTAAGCTAGAATCTGCGAGCATTTAATACAAGAGAGAAGACAAGGTAATATGGCTCAAGGTTAAATCAACAATAAAGCATGAGAGAGCCACTAAGCATTTTATATCATGGTCTTCTACTCTTAACCCCCAAAGAAAAGAAAAGAAACTATTTACACGGGAAAGCTCCCAACAAGCAAAAGAAGAACGGGAAATCTTTTTGGGTTTTCTTTTAATTACTACTACAGGCAAGGAAAGTAAACTAGCTAGAAGCAACAACTAATATATTTTATTTGTTTTTCTTAAGGTTTTTCTAACACACAAGAAAAAGACTAAGAAAAGTAAATGAAACTAAACATGGATGGTACAATGAAAGAGTCTGAGCACCGACAACTAGAATATGTGTGTGGACATGAATGTAAAGTCGCTGAGAAACACGTACTCCCCCAAGCTTAGGCTTTTGGCCTATGTTGGTCTATGGCCAGTATTGGCATGACGAATATCCAAAGTCGTAGTTGAGGTTGTACTGGGTTGCAGCAGCTACTGCATGCTGAGCTGCAGCTTGAAGGCGGGGTGCTTCCGTCATATTATGATACTCATTTGCCTCCTCCCTGGTTATAGTGTATCTCCCTTTTGCCTGAAAGTGAAACAAAGTAGGGGCAGGAAGAATAGTAGGAAAGGCATGTCGCCTGTTAAATATTAGTCGATATTATTGTTCATCCCTCTCTATAAACCGGTGACTAGTCATAGTATGGTAATCGAAATGAGCAGGCGGTAAGGTTCATCATTTTAATGTACATGCACACCAAGACGGCGGGCTATGCGAGTGGCATAAATCCCACCAAATAAATCTCCATGCGAACCATTATGGTGTAGCCTACGTGCAACAATGGCTCCCAACTTATATTGTTTATCACCTAATACAGCACTCTTGAGAACACTAAGATCAGGGACACACATATGGCAAACCTCATCTTTACCATTTATGCATCTACCAATAAAGAGAGCAAAGTAATGAATAGTAGGAAAATGAATGCTCCCTATGGTAGCCTGTCTAATTTCTCTAGATTCCCCCACAGTGATACTAGCAAGGAAATCTCTATATTCAGATTTGCGAGGGTCACCCATACTGCCCCACTGCGGGAGCTTACAAGCATCATTAAAATCATGTAAGTCCATGGTGTAATATTATCATAAAGGTCAAACAGGACAGTGTGAGAATTACGTGAAGATTAAAATTTAAACCTTCTCACAAAGATATCAGTTAAGCCACGGTATTGAGGGAACTTATCTTGTATGAAGCCCTCGAGGTCAGCGTTGTGCACATATGCGTAAAATTCGTCCTTGATGCCAACCTGAACCATAAATTCGTCTGACGGCCATTCATAAGGCCGCACTTCATCTTCCCTCGGTAGTTCATAAGTGCCTAGAGACTATATCATGCATTAGAACTACTTGGGACCAAAGAAATTTGACATGCAAGCTCAAGAACAAGGTCACCACAGCAACAAAAATTTGCAATAAATAAAGCACTAGAACAAAAACTAATTGGACCAATGGAGGAGTCACATACCAAGGAACAATCTTCCCAAACAGTTTGGTGAATTGTGCTTTGAGCAAGGAGATCGAAAATGGCAGCAAGATGAGCTAGAACTCGGGCTTGAGCTGGTTGGTGATTTTTTCGGGAGGAAGAAGAAGAGTATGGGTGCAGGAATAAGTAGAGGGGGGCCACATGGGGCCCACGAGGCAGGGGGCGCACCCTTTGAGGGTGGGCGCGCCTTGGACCCTCGTGGCCAGGTGCTGGCTCCCCTCGTTGTGTGTTCTGTGCCATATATTCTCAAATATTCTAGAAAAAATCATATTAAATTTTCAGGGCATTTGGAGAACTTTTATTATCGGGGTATTTTTTTATTGCACGGGTAAGTCTGGAAATAGACAGAAAATAATATTTTTTGCTTTATTTATCCTTATTAACGGAAAGTAAAAGGAGGGTATAGAAGGTTGTGCTATCTAGATTCACCTATCTTATGCTCATCAAAAGAAATTCATTAACAAGGTTGATCAGGTCATGTTAATAAACTCTTTTCGAATAACATGAAACCAGAGAATTTTCGAATAACACTAGGTTACCTCAACGGGGATATGTATGTCCCCAGCGATAAGAATGTCATATGTCTTCTTGACAATAGGAAGAGGAAATTCAAAACCTCCAATAGTAATAGTTGAAATTTTTCCAATATAATTGATACTGTGGACCTGACGTTGTTTCCTCGGAAAGTGTACCGTATGCTCATTACCATTGACATGAAATGTGACATTGCATTTGTTGCAATCAATAACAGCCCCTGCAGTATTAAAAAAGGATCTACCAAGGATAATAGACATACTATCGTCATCGGGAATATCAAGTATAGCAAAGTCTGTTAGAATAGTAACATTTGCAACCACAACAGGCACATCCTCGCAAATACCTACAGGTATAGTAGTTGATTTATCAGCCATTTGCAAAGATATTTCCGTAGGTGTCAACTTACTCAAGTCAAGTCTATAATATAAAGAGAGAGGCATAACACTAACACCGGCTCCAAGATCACATAAAGCAGTTTTAACATAGTTTCTTTTAATGGAGCAAGGTATAGTAGGTACTCATGGATCTCCTAGTTTCTTATGTATTTCACCTTTAAAAGTGTAATTGGCAAGCATTGTGAAAATTTCTACTTTAGGTATCTTTCTTTTATTGGTAATAATATCTTTCATATACTTAGCATAAGGATTTGTTTTAAGCACATCAGTCAAACGCATACGCAAAAAGATAGGTCTAATCATTTCAATAAAGCGCTCAAAATCCTCATCATCATTTTTCTTGGATGGTTTCGGAGGAAAAGGCATGTGTTTCTGAACCAAGGGTTCTCTTTCCCTACCGTGCTTCCTAGCAACAAAGTCTCTCTTATCATAATGTTGATTCTTTGATTGTGGGTTATCAAGATCAATAGCAGGTTCTATCTCTACATCATTATTATTGTTAGGTTGAGCATCATCATGAACATCATCATTAATATTATCACTAGGTTGATGTTCATTCCAGATTGTGTCTCAGCATCAGAAATAGATATATCATTGGGATTCTCAGGTGTGTCAGCTACAGGTTCACTATAAGCATGCAAAGTTCTATCATTTTTCATTTTCTTCTTCTTAGAAGAACTAGGTGCATCTAAATTAGCTCTCTGAGAATCTTGCTCAATTCTCTTAGGGTGACTTTCAGGATACAGAGGTGCCTGAGTCATTTTACCACCTCTAGTTGCAACTCTAATAGCATAGTCATTATTCTTACTATTTAATTCACTGAGAAAATCATTCTGAGCCTTAAGTACTTGTTCTACTTGAGTGGTGACCATGGAAGCATGTATACTATTAAGTTTCAGTTCACCTTTAACTCTAGATAGATAATCACTCAAGCGTTCAATCATATACGCATTGTGTTGCAATTGTCTACCAACATAAGCATTGAAGTTTTCTTGTTTCACAATAAAATTGTCAAACTCATCTAAGCATTGGCTATCAGACTTATAACGAGGAATATCACCTTCATCAAATCTATAAAGAGAATTTACCTTTACTACCTGTGTTTACGAGTTCAGGCCCTTCTCAGAGGAAGTAAAAGCCCTTCGTATCGGTGCCCGGAGGCGGTCGACTGGAATGTATATATGCGTTTGAGTTACAGGGGGTGCGAACCCTTGTACAGGAGGAGGGGTGGCTTATATAGAGTGCGCCAGGACCCCAGCCATCCCCATGTTACAAAGGGTTCAATGTACATAAAGGCAGGGCGTTACTGATAACGCCTGCAATGAAGAGTGATAAAGGCATTAATTGTCACAGAATGAATGCCGGACAGTTGCTGTCCTAAGGGTCCTTTGACCTTCAGGGGTCGAGTGTCCTTGAATGGTCGAGTGGAGTTGACTCGTCTGGGAGAGGGTGTACGGTCGAGTGATATATCCTCTTGGGCCGTAACAGTCGACCGACCCTGCTATCTTCGAGTTGTCCTTTGAAATTCTGGTGTAGTGACTTTGGGTGGGGTACCTGGGTCAGGCCCGTGACCCTACCCTAGGTACGTAGCATCATCACTCCCCCTCCCAATAACACTTTTCAACATTCTGCTTCACTTCCACAGACAGCCCTGTTGTCCCTTGTCTCCGGCAGTGTACTTGGCATGGCCTCATTGGGGTCGTCGCCGCCTAGGTGCCTCGCCTTCCTCTTCTTCGTAGGAATCGAGTGGCGCCCAAATCAATTTTAGGCGTTAAATACAAACACACCAAATCCATTGCACTCTATGGCGCTAGAGGCAAGGCGTCGGGGGAAGCCAAATGGGCTGCAGCGACAGGGGTGGCCGAGCGGGCCGCGGCGACGGAAGCCGTGACGATGGGGGGCGCGGCGATGGGGGCCGCCAAGGGGGCCGTGGCGACGGGGGCAGCCGGCGCAGGGAGCGCGGGGAGTGCCGAGCCCGGTGCGCGGCTGGTCGGTTCGCCAGAGGTGGGGCAAGGGGGAACCACACCGCGGGAGGAGGGTGACGGTACCTACTGGAATGGGAACGCCAGCTCATCAAACTACACATGCCGCGAGGTGAAAACGCGATGGGACACAGGATCATAGCACCGGTAACCTTTGGTGTTGGCAGGATAGCCGAGGAAGATGCAAGGAAGCGACCGGGGAGCAAGTTAGTGAGGAGCAGTGGACGCGGTGCTAGGATAACAGAGACACCCGAAAATGCAAAGACCATAATGGTACGTCCAAAACGTATCTATAATTTCTGCTTGCTCCATGCCTCTTTTGTGTGATATTGCAATGATATTTATGCACTTCCATACACTTTTGATCATATTTGGACTAACTTATTAACTCAGTGCACCACAGTGCCAGTTCCTGTTTTCTGCCGTTTTTCTATTTCAGGTTTCCCCCATATTAAAAGTGCCCTAAAAATTCCGGGAAAAATACAGGAAAAATCAGCGTATCGGGAGCTTCCAGAAAAACTAAAGCAGGGCTAGAGGGGAGCCTGGGGTGGCCCAGGCGGCCACCCGGCGCGGCCCCACCCCTGGCCGCGCCAAGGGAGCGCCTGGGGCCCCGCCTCCGCCTCTGGTGACCCCCTTTTGCATATATATTGCTCGCGTCCCGAAACCCTCGAGGACGGAACCCTTTTTCGCGATCTCGTCTCTATTCCGCCGCCGCCGCGCTTCCAAGA
Organism: Secale cereale; assembly: GCA_902687465.1. Taxonomy (NCBI): domain Eukaryota; kingdom Viridiplantae; phylum Streptophyta; class Magnoliopsida; order Poales; family Poaceae; genus Secale; species Secale cereale. The sequence goes on along the minus strand of LR738709.1, from coordinate 680,954,636 downwards.
TCGGGAGCACCAGGAGAACTCTTCCCGGCACCCTACCGGAGGGGAGAACCACCACCGGGAGCTTCTCCACCACCATGGACGCTTCCCGGATGAGTTGTGAGTAGTCCCCCTTGGACCATGGGTCCATGACCAGTAGCTATGTGATGTTCTCCTCCCCTCTTTGTTCTTCATGGATTAGACCTCGTGAGCTGCCCTACATGATCGAGGCACATATGTAACCTTTATGCTGTTGCTCTGCTGAGTTTGCTGGGATCCGATGGATTATGAGATTATGTTCAGATTGTGTGTGAGTAATATATTTGATTCACCTCTTTTATATTTATGTTCTTGAGTAATTCTTGCATGTTCTCCGTTGCTATTTATTGCTTTGGCCGAGTAGTAGGTAGTAACTCCAAGAGGGAACGCTATGCTTGATTGTGGGTTCATGCCCCTCAATGACTAGTTTGAGTGACAGAAACATGAGTCTAGGGGATGTGCTGTTGCCACAAGGGGGAAAACAACGGTGCTTGTACTTGCGGGTGCAAGGATTGTTTACTTTACGCAAAGTTCTTTTAATGCAGTTGTCTGTTGCTTTGAGTTTACACTATGGGTGGGACTCGCAACTTAATACCAGCGAGATGTTCTGGATAGATATCTCAAGGTGGATGATTAGTAGTAGATGCAGATGGATTTCGGTCTACTTGCCTTGGCGTACCGCCCATGCTTTCGAGCCTCTACCTTTCTTTACAGCATAGTTAGCATTGGTTTGGGCACATAATCCTGTCAATTGCCCAGCTGTAATTTGTTTACCTCGCTTAGCTGTTTTATCGTCTTTTGGGAGAGAGACATCACTAGTGAACATCGTGGGACCCCGGTCCATATTACCATCACTGATCACACCCGCTATTTACTTCCTGTTCTTATTTCCTAGTTGCAGTCATACCTATCACTATTACCTCTTGCGTTTGATCCTTTGTAAACGACAAGGCCGGAGGGATTGACAACCTCTCTGTACTCGTTGGGAGCAAAGTTATTTGTATCTGTGTGCAGGTCCTGTTAACTGCTAAGTTGGCGCCGTTAGCGTTGACACCTACTTGTTGGCCCTCGGAGTCTCACGGGATTCGATCCTTCGTATCTTGCCAAGGGAAACTTGCCGTTACGCTACATCTCAAACCTTCCACTTGGGGTAACCAACGAGGGGCGAGAAGCCATCAAGCAAAGTTTCTGGCGCCGTTGCCAGGGACTCCACTCTTCAAGATAGGGGAGTTGCACGCTATCTTTTATCTTTACTTTTTAGTCTTGTTAGTTTACCTTTCAGTTTTCTTTATGTCTTTTCACTAGTTTTGCTTAATGGAAAACAACAAAAATATGAGAGAGCTTTATAAGCTCTACCTTGCTTTGGGACATGATGTGTTTGAAGAGAAAATTAAAAAACCTATGGAACTTTATTATTTGCATAACAATCATGATGGTGGTGATGTTATTAGTATGCTTTCTTTGAATATCAATATTGCTAATGACATGGAAAGCTCTAAGCTTGGGGATGACACGTTTGATGAACATGATATTTTTAGTCCCCCAACTTTTGAAGAGAAAATTTACTTTGATGATACTTTGCTTCCTATATATGATTATTACAATGATGAATATGATGTTTTCAGTCCACCTACTATTGAGGATAAAATTTATTATGATTATGATATGCCTCCTAAATACAATGATTACCGTGATGGTTATGATTGCTTTACTCTCAGTATCCCTAATAAGAAAGATTTTGCTTATATGAAGAGTAATGATACCTTTTTGCATGTGGATCATGGTAACAATGCTTTATGTGATGCTTATATTGTTGAGTTTATTCGTGATCCCACTGAAAATTATTATGAGAAGGGAACATATGCTTATAGATATTTCAATAATATCAAGTTCCCTCTCTTTATGTTGAAGGTTTTGAAGCTGCACTTGTATTGTCTTCCTATGCTTATTGCTTTGTGCTTCAATGAATTATTGTATTGCAATATTCCTATGCATAGGAAGCATGTTAGGCTTAAATGTGTTTGGTATTTGCTTCTTGATGCTCTCTTTTGTTCATCAACTCTTATTCCTACGAGAGCATCATTAAAGTCTTAAGCCTATCTTTATGGCTATAAAGAAAGAGCTCTAGGGAGACAACCCTTGTTATCTTTGCTTTCAGTTTGTTCTTTCAGTTTTAGTGGTCTTGATGTTTGTTACTACTGTAGCAACATCATTGTATCTTTACTTTTCAGCTTTGTGCCAAGTTTAGCCTCTGATTGCAAGAAAGTTCAAAAGTTGTGACGTGCAGTCCAGAAAACAAATTCTGTCCTTGGACAGAAAAATTCGTATAAAATCACCAGATCATCTTTTTGATCTGAATTTTTTTGACAGCGTGCTCTATACAATTGGATTTTGGGCGTCTGTTCTGAGTTTTTTGATTTGAGTTGCAGAAGTGCCCCAAAAAAATTATTTACTACCTGCTGGTCTGTTTTTCAAAGATTCTGTCCTGTTTTGCCTTTTCTTCGTTTTGCAAACCTTGAGCTTGCTTTTTCTTTGCAAAAACCTTTTGGCAATCTTGAGAAACAGTAGCTCTTCAAGATTATCCTTATTTCGAGCAGGGAAAAGTTATTTTATTATGGGTACTAACCTTGCTAATCAGATTATGATGAGTTATGTATGAAGGGAGTTTTCAAGTGTGCGAGGGAAGATGATAAAAAGATTCAGGAGGGTCAAACGCTCAAGCTTGGGGATGCCCCCGTGCACCCCCAAGAAATATTCAAGAAGACTCAAGCGTCTAAGCTTGGGGATGCCCCCGTGCATCCCCTTCTCCATCAACAATCATCAGTTCGTCTTTCGTTCCACTATATTTTAATCACTTCATGCGTTATGTGATATGCTTGGAGCGTCTTGCGCTTAGTCTCCTTTTTAGTTTTCTTTAGCTTTGCTTGCTGTTCATAACGAGTTAGAACCCAGCTTTCTTTGTGTGGGAGAGAAACACGCTCCACTTCAACCTAGAACACAACATAGGATTTTCATGCTTATCTTTGCTGTCTATGTTCTTTGTCTTTCAATAGCTGCTGTCATGTTTAGCTCTTAGTTTTCATGCTTTTCTTTTTAAAGAGCTTTTGTTTAGTTGGTTGCTAAACTCTCTTGAGTTTTCATGTTTATCTTATTAAGAGAGTTTGTCTGTTGCACTGAGTTGTGTGTCTTAACTTAAAGTAGGTAATTGAGGTTGCTATTTAATTTTAGTAGTTACTTGCAATAGTTTTGAGGTATTGCCATGAGTAATGTTTGAACTTTTGGTGTCAAGAGCTTTAGCCTATTAGTGATAGATGTCGTATTTTGGGCAATCCGTGTTTATTTTCGAAAACCTACAAAATAGTTGAGAACTTTAGCTACTAAATGGATCACTAATCTTTGGAGGGATCGAATATTAGAGTACACTCACGTACCATGGGTCGAGGATGCGCAAGGATAACCAAATCCCCATACACTCCTCCTCGGGGTACTTGTCTCTTTGTGAACCTCCTAATTAGATTGAGAGTTACCGATAATAAGTGCATGAGTTCTTCGGACTAATGTGAGTATTCGATGGTTGACACTTCCACCTAACCATATTTTTCTAGCCTCTTCGGTGCCGTGCATTGCCCTTTCTCACCTCGAGAGTTGGCGCATACTTCGCCGGTGCATGCAAATCCTTGGCATGATACGCTCTGTCATCATAAGCCTCATTATATCCTTCCTCAAAACAGCCACCATACCTACCTATTAAGGCATTTCCGTAGCCTTTCCGAGATACATTGCCATGCAACATCCATCTTCTCATGACTTGATCTTCATGTCATACATGATTTTTGCTTGATCGACGAGCCGCATGCTAGTTGGGCCTTGCCCTAATCATTGCTACATGACGCGCTAGTATCATTGCATATCCTGCTACACTGGCAGAGGCATACATTTGCATACATCATGATAGTTTCATTTTCTTTATGTTGAGTACTTTTGTAAAGTGTGAAAGATCTTCTATAATTCTTGTAATACATAGAGTGTTGCCCCTAAAGTGAGGGAAAGATCCCAAAGAGGAAAAAATCAAAAGATCCCAAAGAGGACAAATGAGAGATAAATAGAAAGAGCCATTGAGGCCACAAAAAAAATAAAAAAATAGAAAAAAGGAGAAAAAGAAATAAAAAGTGTCGTGGAATTAACACGACAGATGTCCGGTTTAACGGACTTGATGATGGAACCATCGCACGGGTTAGCTTGAAGGGGTTAAAAGCACACAAAGGACACAGAGGGTTTATACTAGTTCGGCCCCTTCGATGAAGGTAAAAGCCTACGTCTAGTTTGGTTTGGTATTGCTTGGGCGTCGATGAACAGGGAGCGGATCGCTTGCCTGTGTCTCGACGGGTTGTTTCTTGCTTGTCCCTAAACCGCCGCCGGGTCGTCCCTTTATATAGAGGCGACGCCCGGTCCGGTTTACAGAGTCCCGAGGCCGGCTCATACTCGTGTCCGTCTCGGTCTCTGTCTTTTCTTTCCTTATCTCTCAAGTTACATCATCGGGCGGTTTACAAACCATAACTATGTACATGGGCCCTAAGATCTCATGGGCCGTAGCCTTTACTAAATATTACAACCAAACATATTATAATAAACCGGTTTATACTAGCCGGTTCATACCTGCTAGTCATATCCCTGACATTAGGCCCCAGAATGATTTGAACTTGTTCACATCAATCTTCTCAGTCTTGCATAATTTTCTTCTGTGTCTTCTCATTTTTTGTAAACCGGCCCTGACGTCATCCTCGAGAATCACTGAATCTGACCGTGACATCACTTCCGCATTTAACGCTGTGAGCTGTCCATCAGCTTTGTTTAAGGGTTATCCCGAAAATCGAGGCGTCGGAAGATCTTTATCCGATCCTTTGCCTCCTCGAATCCCGCACCTGTCGCTTCGGATCTGACTTTCTTCTTATAAATACTGCTGTCCCCCATTCATTATCTTCTTCCGCTTCTTCTTCCTCCTCCGTCGCCCGAGCTCCATCGTCGCCTGAGCTCGAACCGCCGTCGTCAACCGCCGAACCCAAGTCCTCGCCGGCCGCTGCATCGACCTGAGCTTGACCAGAGAACCTCCGCCGCTGATTCCTGTTGTTCCAGGTATGTCTTTCCTCCTTCTCATAGATCCGTAACTTCTAGGGTTCTTCCTCACGCCTCCACCATTAGAGCCTCAACGGAAGCTTCAGCTTGTTCAACTTGAAGCAAATAGTTTTCAGTAACCTTTACTTTTAGATCTTGCCCTTTAAACTTTACCTCTACTCCGTTGTATATGCTTCAGATCTTCGTCTTTCTTGTTTAACCTGTAGATTTATCCGCTCTGAATAGGACCCTTGTAGTTCTTCCCGTATACTCTTGCATTTGTTTTTCTTTTTCTTGTATGCTCAGATCTGTTCCACCTTAGCTGTCTTTGAAAACCTGTTTTTCTCCTCTGTAGATCTGTTAAGTATGCTCCGGTTTAAAGAAATTTCTCGATGAGCGCGACGGTTTAGCTCTTTTCTCTATTGTGGTCATGAACCGGCAGTAACATAACTCACTGTTATTGCCGGGTTAGCTATATCATTAGTCCCTTGTCTAAACTGTTGCGTGATCTTCGTATGTATCTTCCGGTTTATGCCGCTGTACTTAAACAATCCGGTCTTTATACTTTATCTTTTTAGCGCTTGCTCTTCTGCTGCCATGGCCAAACAATTTGTGTCTTGCGATTGGGTTCCTTCCATTATTACGGAAGAAGACTTGGTCAATGCTGCTGCCATTGGTACTTTAAGCCCTCAATCCGTTTTAAAGTGGCGGGCTCCAGGAAATGAATGCCCTCCTACCCCAGAGAAGGGGAGGTTATTGTTTTCTTCGACCACATAGCCCGAGGCTTCACACCTCCCGGTTCAAGATTCTTCCGAGATGTGCTTGCCGCTTTCCAGCTCCATCCTCAGGACATTGGTCCCAACTCCGTTTCCAATATTTGTGACTTCCAAGTTTTCTCAGATGTATATCTGCAAGAAGAGCCGTCTATTGACCTGTTCCGGGATTTCTTTCACCTGAACCGGCGTACTGAGTTCACCAGCGGGCCGCATCAGGAACTTGGTGGGGTTAGTATCCAGAAAAGGAGAGATGCAGTCTTTCCCCATGATGCTCTCCATGCGCACCCAAAGGAATGGAACAAGTCCTGGTTTTACTGTATTGACACTTCTCCTCAAGGGGAGAATCCACTGCCGGGTTATCGCGAGCACCGTCTTCCGGAAAATCACCCTCTGCCACAGTGACTTAGCTCTGCCGAACGGCCCCGGTTTGCTTCTCAGCTTGCTAGACTGAAAGCTTTCATGGCCAACGGTTTAATTGGAACTGATTTTATGCGCTGTTGGATCTCTTGGAGTATCCTTCCTTTGAGTCCGCGATCACAGTTAATGTGCAAGTATTCTGGTAAACCGGACGATCCTCAACGGTTTTCCAAGGATAAACTTTCTGAATCGGAGGTCATTGAATCGGCTAAGAAGAGGCTCAACGTCTCCTTAGAAGATTGCAGCAAAATCAGATTAGCCCCATATTACAAGAAGAACAAGCTGCCTGCAGTAAGTCTTGCTTTTTTGTATATATTTTTTAATCCGTTTATATAAACCGTCCTCTAACTGTCCTCTTTTCTGTCCGAATAGGCCGATGATCCTTTCTGGAAAAGAAAACCTCAAGAGAAACCCGGCAAGCAAACACGCCGGAAGACCTTTGCTAGTAAGAAGAGAAAAGCGGCCGGAGGCTCTAGTTCTCACGCTGAGGATGACGATCCGGACTCTGAGGTATGAATTAATCCGGCTTTAACTTGCTTCCTTTTACTCATATCTGTATCTAATGATAACTTTTTCACAGGAGTTGGCTGAGGGCGATAAACCGGCCGAAGTTGAGGTAACTATCCTTTCTTCCGATTCAGAACCACTTCCACAAAAAAGTCGTCGGACAGTCCGGAAATATCAGTTTTCTCATCCTTATGCTCAATTGGATCCTAATTTTCTTTTGAAGAAACAACAACACGAAGCTCTTCGCCGGACCACTCGCCATAGCGGTCTTGCAGTGGAATCATCCGGGATTTCTCTAACTCCGGCTCGGAGGCGTCGCTCTGAGGTTATACTCTCTCCAACCCTCCTTCATCCCAAGGTCGGGCTTATATGAAAACCTCTTAAACCGTCTGACCCTGATTATCAGGAGACTCCGTTATCCTCTTCCGGTGAATCAACTGCAACGCAACTTCCACCCTTGAAAACTGTCCCAGGGTAAGTCTTTTAAATTTATCCGGTTTATGATTGCACCTTTGTCTTACAGCTCTAACTTGTTTCTCCAACTTTCTTCAGCAAGCCAAAGCCTAGTAAAAAACCAAAGGCCAACCAACCAACTGCTCAGACTGTTGTTGATGATCCGGCAGCTAACCCGGACTCAACTGTCCCTCTTGAAGGCGAACGTACAATTCCCCTTGAAGATCCTGCCCCTGCAGACCACACAACTATGCCAGAGAATCCAAATGCTGAAGACGTTCTTGAACCGTCCAGTCCTGCCCGGGCCAATACTCCACAGCCCAATCCGGCTCCAGCCAGTCCGGTTCGTACTGCAACCCCACCACCAGCTACTGCTTCTCCGGATGTGGAGATAACTCATACCGCTTACACCGCTCCCGCTGAGCCCACTGTCTTAGCCAAACATGCGGCTAAAGCGGAGAAGCTGCACAAGGAAAAGGGTAAATGGAGTACCGAACTTTCCAGCTTTGCTGAGATGAGTGCCCAGGAACTCTATTCCGGGTACTTGAACCGGCTCCACACAGGCCGAGATTATGAAGCGGGCCTGATTAACATGATGAAGGACAAGTACGAGGTAATCCCTTGCATCTTCTTTTAACTTTCAATGCACTTCTGTCTATACCATATCAGCCCCCAAGTTCCGGTTTAGCTTATATTGAGAAGGTGAACCGGTACTTCTTGATGAATCAAATGATCTTGCATTAGCCCCCAAGTGCCAGGGGCATAACTCGGTTTATGTGACTGGGACTTGCTTGACTTTTCCTTTGATAGTTCAATTATCCATTAGCCCCCAAGTGTCAAGTAGACAACTTGTTTGTGTGCTTGAGACTTTATCTTTGAATTGCTTCTGTTTAACTCTTCAATTGCCCATTAGCCCCCAAGTGTCAAGTAGACAACTTGTTTGTGTGCTTGAGACTTTATCTTTGAATTTCTCCTTATCACTTGATTTTCTTTGCAGGCTGATTTAAACCGGAGGGCTGAAGAAGTCAGTGAACTCCGGAACAGACTTGCTGAGATGGAGGCTGCTGCTGCTAAAGCCAAGAAAGACTTGAAGGTGAGTTTAAAGACTGCTGAAGAGCTGAAAAAATTCTTTGAAGGAGAGCGGACCGCCTTTGAGGTTCAGAAGAACGAGCTGGAAAAAAGGGCCAAAGATGCTGAGGAAGCGCTTAATCCGGTTACTGAAGAGTTAACCGGTTTAAAGCGGCAGATTGAGTTAATGACTTCTGCAATCTTTGGTAAGTATATAACCTATATTCCTGTTTTCATCCTTGTAATCTTCCAGCCGTGCCGGTCTAACTGTGATACTCATATGCAGGGCGCCGTGTCACCCATCTTGGGGATGACTTACGGAAAAAACTTAAGGCATGTTACACTTTGGTCGAGCAGCTGTATTCCGGCGCTCAGAGGATCATAAGTGCAACATCATTCAATAAACCGGCGCCCACTACCATCCAAGGCACATTAGAAAAGCTATCTGTTTTGCCAGTGCATTTGGAGGAAGTTAAGAAATCTGTTGCTCGAGCCGGTGCCCTCATGGCACTTACCAGGGCTAAAGCCTGGGTCCCGGATCTTGATCCGGAAGAAGCCTTGAGCGGATTTCCCGACACTAAAGAAGACGGATCAACTTTTACTGCAAAGGACCTCCATGCCTTGACGAAGGAGATGCGTCCACTCGCCAGCAAGCTTGCAGCCGAATCCGATTTATCCAGGTATCATCCGGGGTACGACTTGCAGAACGAGCGGGTGGAGCGGCCGGTTTATGATACCGTCAATTTAATCCCACCAGTGCGACCTCCTACCTTCGCTCCAGATATCGTACCTTCTGAACTCATTAATGAAGAGATGTACTTCCGTGCCCTAACGAAGATCGACTGGTGTGTTCCGGACTTCCAACCGCTTCAAGAAGAGGAGGAGACTCCGGATCAAGTCGATGCTCAGCCGTCTCAGCAAGAAGGAGCATAGCTCATAGCTTATTGCTGTAGTTGCAGTCCCATTTTACCGAACAATTTTTAATTTGTCAGGCTTTGCTATGCCTTGTAATAGGATAGCTGAACACATGGTCCGCTTTGATCCGGATATTCTGACTTCTTGCTTTAATGTTTGCCGATTTAAAATTTGTCTGATGTCGCTTATCTTGCATATGACCTGCCCCTGCATAGAAAATACTGAAAATATGTCCTAGCGGTTTACCGCCGGACAGATTAAATGGTTCTCACAATATATCAAACAAATGTATTCTTAAACCAGAAAATAATTTTATACCTGAGACCAAGTATGCTTGATACTCTTAATCCGGCGTATATTGCCTTTTTGAAGGGAGTCTTTGAATAGACTCAACAATAATCCCTGGTTTTATACAAACTGCCGGTTTAAAGCATGCTCAGCTTCTTGTTTTGTTTCTGCGGGATGATTGTTCTGGGTTATGATAAACACCGGATTAACCCAAACTTTTTACTCATGCTGGTGCTCATGACCCAGACTTCTCAACTTTGTAGATGTGTGGTCAATTTCTTGAATTGTCCCACTCCGGATTAATGAATCAGAACACATAAAGATCAGAAATGCAAATTTGCAAATAAAACCATGTAATCGAGGCTTTTTATGAGCTGCCAGGTTCAAAGCAAGGTTCAGCCAATCACTGGATGCGGGTAATCTCGTCTTTCCAGAGGGCCGGTCGATGGATGCCCGTAGCCTTTCCATAGGAACCATAAGAAAAAACTTGAGCCAATCACTGGATGCCCGTAGCCTTTCCAGAGGGCCTCCATGGTTCCATGAAACCATGGGTAAATTTTAACCAATCACTAGATGCCCGTAGCCTTTCCAGAGGGTCTCCATGGCTCCATGAAGCCATGGGTAAACATAAGCCAATCACTGGATGCCCGTAGCCTTTCCAGAGGGCCTCCATGGTTCCATGAAACCATGGGTAAATTTTAACCAATCACTGGATGCCCATAGCCTTTCCAGAGGGTCTCCATGGCTCCATGAAGCCATGGGTAAATATAAGCCAATCACTGGATGCCCGTAGCCTTTCCAGAGGGCCTCCATGGTTCCATGAAACCATGGGTAAATTTTAACCAATCACTGGATGCCCATAGCCTTTCCAGAGGGTCTCCATGGCTTCATGAAGCCATGGGTAAATATAAGCCAATCACTGGATGCCCGTAGCCTTTCCAGAGGGCCTCCATGGTTCCATGGAACCATGGGTAAATTTTAACCAATCACTGGATGCCCGTAGCCTTTCGAGAGGGTTTTCCTGAAGCATCCTCTTTGAGCCGGATGTGATGTCTTGCTCTTCATGGAGTTTTATTGCTTCTGAGTATTTATTCTGCAAAATCAGTTTTAAACCGATCGATATATTTGACATATGATAATACATATATGGTTGTCCTCATAAGATATTTGTATTGGAAAAAAGGCTGAGCCCCCGGTTTACCGAGGGTGCCGGTTTATTCATTAATCATAATATATACATAGGATACAGTAGAGCTCATAGCTCAAGTATAGTAGGGTCGTAAGTGGGCGATGTTCCATGGCCTCTTCGTCTCCTCCTCTGATGTTCGTGAGTCCTTGTGTTCTCGAACGTCCACCAGGTAATATGAACCATTGTGTAGATTCTTGCTGACCACAAAGGGCCCTTGCCAAGTAGGGATAGCTTGTGCATATCTGTTTGATCTTGGATGAGCCGGAGTACCAAGTCTCCCTCCTGGAATGTTCTGCTCTTGATCCGGCGGCTGTGATATCTGCGCAAGTCTTGTTGATAGATTGCAGACCGTGCTGCTGCTATATCACACTCTTCATCCAGCCGGTCCAAACTGTCTTGTCTCGCCTGCTCATTGGCCGCTTCAACATAGACTGTCACCCTTGGTGAATCATGACGGATATCACTTGGAATCATCCGGCCGACCGCGTAACCCTTGAGCCCTTCAAAGCTGCCCTTCAAGAACTCGAAACCATCGTGCGGAGGCCCCATGGTGGGCGCCAACTGTCGTGGAATTAACACGGCAGATGTCCGGTTTAACGGACTTGATGATGGAACCATCGCACGGGTTAGCTTGAAGGGGTTAAAAGCACACAAAGGACACAGAGGGTTTATACTAGTTCGGCCCCTTCGATGAAGGTAAAAGCCTACGTCTAATTTGGTTTGGTATTGCTTGGGCGTCGATGAACAGGGAGCGGATCGCTTGCCTGTGTCTCGACGGGTTGTTTCTTGCTTGTCCCTAAACCGCCGCCGGGTCGTCCCTTTATATAGAGGCGACGCCCGGTCCGGTTTACAGAGTCCCGAGGCCGGCTCATACTCGTGTCCGTCTCGGTCTCTGTCTTTTCTTTCCTTATCTCTCAAGTTACATCATCGGGCGGTTTACAAACCATAAGTATGTACATGGGCCCTAAGATCTCATGGGCCGTAGCCTTTACTAAATATTACAACCAAACATATTATAATAAACCGGTTTATACTAGCCGGTTCATACCTGCTAGTCATATCCCTGACAAAAAGATAGAAGGGGGCACACTACTATTTCTTTTGAGAGAATCACACTCGTACTCCATCTTATACCTTGTGCTCCATAGAGATTATCATTCATGCATATAGCTATGTGGGGACCTTTACACTATAGAACTTGGCTTGTATATTCCAATGATGAGCCTCCTCAAAAGAGCTCTAGGTCTTCTTGAGCAAGCAAGTTGGATGCACCCCCACTAGTTCCATTGCAGAGCTTACCTTAGCTCATATGTGCATCCGTTGCATGGCAATCCCTACTCCTCACATCATATTTATCATTTGGCTTTCTCTCACCGATGATTGTCCTCATTGATGTGAGCCTTTCACACCTTTTTTTGTCTTCCCCCTCTATCATTTTTCTATCTTTGCCATCCTAAGTGTCGACTTTCTTGCTTACGCTCATCCATTGCATGAGTGCTCAAAATATCGAAAGAGAGTGGATCATTTTGACTTGTACCTGGCTGACGGTCTGGGGATGAGTCAAGATAAGATTCCAAAGAAGACCAAGTGTGAAACTTTAGTAGATTAAGTTCTCAACAATACAAAAACTATGTTTTACTCTCTCATATATCCCTATCCCCTTTCTTGCACGCAAACACCATTTGGAGACATTCGAGTCACGGACAGCGAGAGCTCTTGCACCTTTATGTTCTTATGTTACTTGTTACAATGCTAATATAGACTCTTGCTTGTTATGACTTGAATTGGATTACATGCCTTGATTACTTTACTTAAAAGTTATTATATGGTTGAGCAGGAATTGGATTACATGCCTTGATTACTTTACTTAAAAGTTCTTACATGTCACCACAGAAATTATGCTTGTTATCATTTACCTACTCGAGGACGAGCAGGAATTAAGCTTGGGGATGTTGATACGTCCAAAACGTATCTATAATTTCTGCTTGATCCATGCCTCTTTTGTGTGATATTGCTATGATATTTATGCACTTCCATTCACTTTTGATCATATTTGGACTAACCTATTAACTCAGTGCACCACAGTGCCAGTTCCTGTTTTCTACTGTTTTTCTATTTCAGGTTTCCCCCATATTAAAAGTGCCCTAAAAATTCCGGGAAAAATACAGGAAAAATCAGCGTATCGGGAGCTTCCAGAAAAAACCAAAGCAGGGCCAGAGGGGAGCTTGGGGTGGCCCAGGCGGCCACCCGGCGCGGCCCCACCCCTGGCCGCGCCAGGGGGGTGCCTGGGGCCCCACCTCCGCCTCTGGTGACCCCCTTTTGCATATATATTGCTCGCGTCCTGAAACCCTCGAGGACGGAACCCTTTTTCGCGATCTCGTCTCTGTTCCGCCGCTGCCGCGCTTCCAAGATCGGGAGCACCAGGAGAACTCTTCCCGGCACCCTGCCGGAGGGGAGAACCACCACCGGGAGCTTCTCCACCACCATGGACGCTTCCCGGATGAGTTGTGAGTAGTCCCGCTTGGACCATGGGTCCATGACCAGTAGCTATGTGATGTTCTCCTCCCCTCTTTGTTCTTCATGGATTAGACCTCGTGAGCTGCCCTACATGATCGAGGCATATATGTAACCTTTATGCTGTTGCTCTGCTGAGTTTGCTGCGATCCGATGGATTATGAGATTATGTTCAGATTGTGTGTGAGTAATATATTTGATTCACCTCTTTTATATTTATGTTCTTGAGTAATTCTTGCATGTTCTCCGTTGCTATTTATTGCTTTGGCCGAGTAGTAGGTAGTAACTCCAAGAGGGAACGTTATGCTTGATTGTGGGTTCATGCCCCTCGATGACTAGTTTGAGTGACAGAAACATGAGTCTAGGGGATGTGTTGTTGCCACAAGGGGGAAAACAACGGTGCTTGTACTTGCGGGTGCAAGGATTGTTTACTTTACGCAAAGTTGTTTTAATGCAGTTGTCTGTTGCTTTGAGTTTACACTATGGGTGGGACTCGCAACTTAATACCAGCGAGATGTTCTGGATAGATATCTCAAGGTGGATGATTAGTAGTAGATGCAGATGGATTTCGGTCTACTTGCCTTGGCGTACCGCCCATGCTTTTGAGCCTCTACCTTTCTTTACAGCATAGTTAGCATTGGTTTGCGCACATAATCCTGTCAATTGCCCAGCTGTAATTTGTTTACCTCGCTTAGCTGTTTTATCGTCTTTTGGGAGAGAGACATCACTAGTGAACATCATGGGACCCCGGTCCATATTACCATCACTGATCACACCCGCTATTTACTTCCTGTTCTTATTTCCTAGTTGCAGTCATACCTATCACTATTACCTCTTGCGTTTGATCCTTTGTAAATGATAAGCCGGAGGGTTTGACAACCTCTCTGTACTCGTTGGGAGCAAAGTTATTTGTATCTGTGTGCAGGTCCTGTCAACCGCTAAGTTGGCGCCGTTAGCGTTGACACCTACTTGTTGGCCCTCGGAGTCTCACGGGATTCGATCCTTTGTATCTTGCCAAGGGAAACTTGCCGTTACGCTACATCTCAAACCTTCCACTTGGGGTAACCAACGAGGGGCGAGAAGCCATCACATCATAGCATGGAACCACACCGAAGAGGAGCTGGTGGGGGTGTAGTTCCAGCGTGGACGACATGGGCAAATGTTAATAACAAGGCTGGCGGTCGTGAGCACGTCCGGCCAGAACCGGGGAGGCACGTAAGAGTGGAAGAGCAACGTGCAGATACGGCCATTAAGGGTGCGGATGACGCATTCTGCACGACCGTTCTGCTGTGACGTGTAGGGGCAAGTGAGTCGAAAGATTGTGCCATGAGACGCAAGGAGATTGCGAATGGCGACATTGTCAAACTCTTTGCCGTTGTCAGTCTGCAAGGCAAGAATAGGACGACCGAACTATGTGGTGACATATGAATAAAAGGCGGTGAGTGTGGCGAGAGCGTCGGACTTGCGACAGAGAGGGAATGTCCACACGTAATGGGAAAAATCATCCAATATCACCAAATAGTATAAATAACCCATGTTGCTCGCAACCGGGGACGTCCAAACATCACTATGCAATAACTAAAATGAGAAAGTGGAAATGTTTGTAGAGTCGCTAAAGGGAAGACGAACGTGCTTGTCAAGGCGGCAGGCCTCACAAGAGAGGTCGTCAACCTTATTACATGAGAAAGAAAAACTCTGAAGAATCTGACGCATAACTGTGGAGTTGGGATGACCGAGGTGGACGTGCCATAGATCGACACTGGCGGCGAAGGCGGCACGACAAGTGGTGGTGGCGCCGAAGGGATGCATCGAGTAAAGGTCGTCCGGGCTGTCACGTCGGTGCAGCAGCATCCGTGTACGGGCATCCTTCACAGAAAAGTCGATAGCATCAAATTCAACAGTTATAAGGTTCTCACGAGCAAGGCGACGAACAGAAACAAGATTGGTAACTAAGTCAGGAGATAGAAGAACATTAGACATGTTAATGGGAGTAGAAGTAGAAGGAAACGACATATGACCGACATGTGTAATAGGTAAAGAGGAACCGTTACCAACGGTGATGCGAGTGGGGGTATGAATGGGGTTCGCGGATGTGAGCTTGCCGGGATGAGCAGTCATATGGGCAGTGGCGCCCGAGTCCATGTACCAGTCACCTCCGCCACCGTAGTTACTTGGTGACGGAGCCAAGTGCAGAGCAGCGAGAAGGGTCGGACCCCACGGCGGCGGCACCTGGGGAGGGGGTACCCTCCGTAGGCCAGCGCGGGAGCAGCGCAGTAGGCTGGCGGGGGCGCAGCGCCGTAGGCGGGAGCGGCACCGTAGGCAGGTTCGGGCGCGGCGCCGTAGACGATATAGGGGCCGTTCGGCACGGTGAAGAGTGACTGATGACTCGCCTCACGAGGCCCAACGATGCCCGGAGTGGGATCCCGAGGAACTAGCATCGAGTACGCGTGTACGACGCCCGTCCATGGGTTGGTGCCATAGGTCCAGGGCGGGGTGGCCTGCCGCTGCTGCTGACGAGGGCCCCCCCGTGCGCCTGTTTGCGACCGCCCCCACGGCGATTGCCGCGGCACTCGCCACCCGGCTGCGGCTGCTGGGGGCAGCAGGAGGGGTAGGGGGCACGGGTGAGAGGGGGTAGAACCCCGGGGGCACGGGGGGCGTCGGCTAGTGGCGGGGTGCAGGCGTGGGCAGGGCGGCCGGTGGAGGGGTACCACGCGAGGTGCCGACGGCGAGGGCGTGGTGCTGCACGTGCTTCTTGACCCCCTTCATCCGGCGCTTCTCCAACCGCAAGTATGCCACAAACTTGGGGAAGGAGGGGTCCGGTATGAGGGAGAGGTTGGAGGCGGCGTTACCGAAGTCCTCGTTGAGGCCGGCGGTGAGCGTGCTGAGAAGGAGGTCGTCATCAACCTTGGCGCCAATGTCACGGAGCTCATCCGCCAACGTCTTCAGGCGGCGGCACTAGTCATCGATGGACTGATCATCTTGATGAAAGTCAAAGAATTCCTGCTGCAAAAAAATGCGGCGTTGAAGCTTGTTGTCGGTGAAGAGGCCGTTGAGCTTGACCCACACGACGCAGGCGTCGTCACCATCGCTCGACCATGTGAAACAGGTCCTTCGAGATGGTGGTGAAAAACCACCGGATGAGCGTGGCGTCGATCGCGGTCCACTCGGAGTTACCCACCATGTCGCGGGAGTTGACGGAGCCGTCAACGTGGTCCACGAAGTTATTCTCGCGGAAGAGCTGCGAGAAGAATGTTTTCCACGCAAAGTACGTGGCATCGGTGGTATCGAGGATGACAGGGACGTGGGAGTGGACGTTGATGTCGCGGATATCAGCGGGGTCCGGCCCGGCAAAGGGGTTGGAGGAGGCGGAGGAGGACTTGGCGACGTGGGGAAGTGGCGGCGCGGCGGAGGTGCGGCGCGGTCGGGGAGATGGCGCGGCGTGGGGGGAGGGCGGTGGCGGCAATTGTAGATGGCGGCGGCGGCGGCGACCCGAGGCGGCGGCGGAGGTGGGGAGAGGCGGGGAGAGGCGGCACGGCAGAGGGGAGGCGCGGCGCGGGGAAGCGGCGGCGGCTGTACGGGGCACTGGCGGCGGCGACCCAAGGCGGCGGCGATGGCTAGGGCTAGGGTTAGACGGAAACGGGGGAACGACTTGCGATAGATATCATGTAGAGAATGATTTGGTGCATCGATATCTCATTGATCGTGCACTTGGAACATATATATAGGTACAAGGGGTGCGACCGGTATCTTGTCTTCTAAGATACATGTAGATACAGAGGGAGACAGACACGACAGATACTGCATACAAAACCCAGACCTACGTATAGGTACACATGTTCAACGGTTCTCAAACCAAAGTGCCCAACATACACTAATAGAACGCCATCAGAATTATTGGAGCATATTTTAGAGAGGGACCTGTCTCTCCGACTTGCAATGCTATCGCATGCACGGAAAAGGAATGAGAGGCTCCCCCGGACATGAGGGTGACGGGCGCGTGGCGTCTGAGCGCCGGCGACGTGCTGGTGCCACCCGCTCCCACCGGGGCGGACCGGCGGGCAGAGATCGCCCGCATTAGGTCGTCACTGGCGGAGGATGAGCGGCGACGGCCGGCGTACTCCCCCGACAACAACTCCTTCTGGACGGTCTACTTCGACCGCCGCCGCGACGGTCTGATTGCCTCCACCAACGGCATCGTGCCGCGCGGCCGCCACAACGCCGAAGGGCGGCGCGAGTGGTGGGGGCTGCCCGGCCGCACCCTCGAGCACGTCCTCGACTACATCAAGGCCGGCAACACGCCGCCCCTCGAATACCCCGGCCCTGCACCCCCGTCCTTCTCTCGCCGCCATGGCAGCTCGTGGATGCCGCGGCAGTTGTCGGACGCGACGACCTCCTCCTCCTCGGGCGGCTCGCCGGCGGCCTTCGCCGTCAAGCCCGAGCCGCAGGACACGGCGGGGGAGTCCCCGCTAGGGCGCCGCACCCACAACGGCGCCCTGATCATCCCCGAGGAAGGCCGCAGCGGTAGCCTGCGCCTCGTCCGGTCGAAAACCTAGCCGGAGCCTCCACTGCTCCCGGTAAAGCCGGAGCACCTCGCGATGGCCGCCGCCGACGAGACGGCCATGAGGTGGGCGAGGAAGGAATACGTCCGCGAGCAGGTGGCTTGCCAGCGCCGCGCCCTTGAGGAACTCAAGGCGCGCCACCGCTGCCCCGTCCGCGAGGTGGACGGCGTCCTCTACCTCGGTAGCGACGAGGAGGACGCCGGGCCATCCCATTGTCGGTGACCCTGGACAGGGCTGCAGCAGGGACGGCGGCGGGTGGCAGGGCGAGGACGACGACGACGACGACGACTGCGGAGACTACACCGACTTCTACAAGCGCCTAGGCATGTAGAAGTCGGACGGCGGCGAGGCGCGGCGAGGCGCGGCGAGGCCGGCGTAGCTAGGCCGTGTTTGTTTTTTTATTTGTTTTTTGTACAAATTTGAATGAATGTCGCCGAGTTTGGAAGAATTTCGACGATTTTGTGCCGAAAAACGCTGAATTCGTTTAGCCCTGGGGCCGACCTGGGGGCGACGACTGGAAACGCAGTCGCCCCACGCCTAAATTCTCGCAGGTCGCCCCTAGGACACGTTTTTTCGGCGTCCTGAGGGGCCGAACGGCTGGAGATGCTCTAAGCACCAGGAGTAAATCTTAGAGCTAAGGACGACGTGATAGAAAAGAGCGTACCCTGATTTCAATCATGTAGCTGTAGATGTGGCAAAGCTCATCTCTAAGTTAGCAACAATTTTACCTCCATAAACGCTCATATCCCATCACCATCTCATCCATCCACGTGAGAATCTTGCTTGCACCAAGCGAAGCAAACAGTCCCTGCAAAGCAGAAATCCATGGCGGCTATAGGCAGGAGACAACGCCCACAAAGCTAAAACCGGCGGTGCAAAAATCAACCAAGAAGATGGAAAACGTTGCAAAGGGAACAACAACGACGAAACTGAGCGAAAAGGTTTGTTTCCTCTTCCAAGCTCTTCCCCAGGCTATGCAAGTCTGGAACCAAGTTTGGTACTACGCACAGCCCGCCGCCTCCCCGGCCCCCACCACGGAGCCATGGAAACAGTGGCGGGGGGCTTCGACCGGCAATTGTAAACCAACGAACTGTCTGTCATGGACGAAACAAACAAATGAAAGTCTAAGAAAAGGAAAATGCTGGACGCCGGCTAGAGTTCTTTTTGTTTTTTATTTCGACTAAAGCTCATGGAATGCCCATGAGTCTACTGCTGCCTTCAACCACTCTTCCTCCGGCTACCACCCTCCTCCGCATCGGCGACGCCAAAATGTTTTTTTTCTTCCGCAGTGTCGTCGTCGGAGTCGCACCTCTGGGAGCTCAGGTTGTCCTCCTCCGCCATTGCTTTCAGGCCCGGGCGCTGCAAAACAACACAAAGATTATCAAGCTTGGCTGCTGAAAGAGAGAAACAGAAAGAAGGCCCCCC
>LR738709.1:680888325-680912091 GCA_902687465.1 Secale cereale | reverse complement strand
TTTTTTTTTGCGGCATATCAGCAGTTTCTCTGGCCTGCACCGCGTATATACAAAAAATAGAAGGAAACTATTAATGGCATTAGTGCCAGGATAGACACTGATGTTTGCACCCTGCAAAAAGAGAAAAAGAAAAAAGACACTGCTATTTGCGTGTAGAGGGATCACAACACAACACAGACGATGCTCGAGTCACCCAGATTATTAGTATCTATCCCAGAGATAATGAGGTAGTGAAGATCTGGTTGATGGTGGCCATGCCGACGATTGAGAGCATGAGAAGGGAGATCCACGCCCTCACCTGGTCGGCGAACCACATCAATGTCACTGCATGGAAGGATCGACCAGAGAGGCTTCCCGTCGACCCGTCGCGGTGGCGTGAGGCTCGATCTGGGAAGAGGGAAGGGTTTGGAGAAGAGAGTGTTGGCGGTGGCTAGTGAAGGAAAGACGGATATTGTGCATTTTGATTTAGGGTTCTGGTGTGAGAAGGATGGATGTGGTATTTTTATACGGGAGGAACCATAGGGCCCACATGCTGGGCCTAATTGACGGGCCCACTAGAATCGGGTACGAGGAGTGTTGGAACGTACCCAACCCCACACCATGTGAGGACTACTTTTGGCCAATACACATACCCGTGGATGGTAAATTTAGCCGAAATAAGGTAATTGGGTGATGTCGTGCCTTCTGAGGTGTGCATGTTCGGTTCCAAGGAGGCTATGCTTGTTGGGCATGTCCACAATCGAACACACCAGCGATGAGGTCGCCGATTGATAGAACGAGAAACGCGGGAGAAGGAAAGGGATCTAAGTGCGGCCGAGAGAGGGAGAGAGACACACAAAGAGAGAGAGAGAGAGAGAGAGAGAGAGAGAGAGAGAGAGAGAGAGTACCTAAGGTAGTGAAGATCTTGTTGATGGTGACCACGCCGGCGATTGAGAGCATGAGGAGGGAGATCCACACCTTCACCTGGTTGGCGAACCCCATCGACATTGATGCATAGAAGGCTCCACTAGAGAGTCTTCCCATTGGCCCGGCGAGGTGGCGCGAGGCTTCATCTGGGAACGGTAGATGGAAGGGCTGGGAGAAGAGAGGGTTGCGGCGAGTGGGGAAGGAAAGAGGATTATAGTAAGGTTTGATTTAGGGTTATGATGTAAGAAGGATGGATGTGGTATTTTTATAAAGGAGAATTGATAGGGCCCACATGTTGGGCCTAATTAACAGGCCCACGGGAATCAGGTATGGGGAGTGGAGGAACGTACCCATCCCCACAACACCCTGTGAGGACTATTTTTGGGCCGTACACATACCTGTGGGTAGTAAATTTAGCCCAACTAAGGTAATTGGGTTATGTTGTGCCTTCTAACATGTGTGTGTGTGGTGCCATGGAGGCTATGCTTGTTGGGCATGTCCATGATCGGATGCACCAGCGAGGAGTTCGTCGATCGATGGAACGAGAAACGGGGGAGAAGGAAAGGGATCTAAGGGCGGCTAGGAGAGAGAGAGAGAGAGAGAGAGAGAGCGTACTTGAGGTAGTGAAGATCTTGTTGATGGTGTCCCTGCCGATGATTGAGAGCATGAGGAGGGAGATCCACGCCCCCACACAGTCGGGGAACCCCATCGACATCAATGCACATAAGGCTCGACTAGAGAGGCTTCCATCGACCCATCACGGTGGCATGAGGCTCGATCTGGGAAGAGGGAAGGGTTCGGAGCAGAGAGGGTTGGCGGCGGCTGAGGGAGGAAAGAGGGATATTGTGCATTTTGATTTAGGGTTCTGATGTGAGAAGGCTGGGTGTGGTATTTTTATACGGGAGAAATAATTGGGCCCACATATCGGCCCTAATTTATAGGCCCATGGGAATCAGGTACGTGGAGCGGTGGAATGTACGCATTCCCACAACACCCTCCGAGGACTACTTTTGGCCCATACACATACCCGTGGGTAGTAAATTTAGCCCAATAAGGTAATTAGGTGATGGTGTGCCTTCTGAGATGTGCATGTGCAGTACAGTGGAGGCTCTGCTTGTTGGGAATTTCCATGATCGGACGCACCTGCGAGGAAGTCGTCGGTCGATGGAACGAGAAACGGGAAAAAGGAGAGAGATTTACGGGTGGCCAGGAAAGAGCGTACCTAAGGCATGAAGATCAGGCCTATGGTGGCAACGCTGGCGAGTGAGAGAAGGAAGAGGGAATTTGCATCCTCACCTGGCCGGCGAACCCCACCGACGATGGTGCATAGAGGGGCCCACCAGAGATGCTTCCTGCCGTCTGTCGTGGTGGTGTGGTGCCCCAGATCTTGCTCCCTGTCGCCTAGGACGAGTCGAGGGATGAAGGAGGAGGCCTCCAGCACGCGGCGACATCAAGGGTGTGGTGCAACCGTGACTAAGGGAATACCTTCGGTTCTAATTGGGTCTTTTTTGGCAGAATAGGCATGCACCGTTATCCCTGTGCGGTCTTAGGCGCGACCACCCCTACGTTCACATGACCCATCGGCATGACATGGCAATGGCAGGCTAAGCACTCGCATCTCACCTTCTCCATGTCAGTCATTGGTTCAAAATCTCATGGTCAATGATCTATTCACTACTCTATGACTCGCCGCGAAGAGAAAGAAACACACCTTCCCCTAAAAAAGAAATAAGCACACATTTCTTTACAACCAAAAAACTAAACATTGATCATCTTTTAAGGTTCATAACCGGTAAGACTTTTATGTTACTATCGTTTCCACATATCAAAATGGGAATGCCTTTCAAAGTTTCACTTCTATATAAGTTTGAATGGATATGGGTATAATGCAATCGTAACTTGGTATATATTAGTCTTAGCTTGATATGTATTATTATGGGGTAAATGTGACAATGTCAATTACTTGGTATCCATAACACACTACTAGTGTAAGGCATTGTAGATGAGGATGCACACCTAACCACTACCCGGTGATGCCTCAAGGGTTAAGGGTTAATGTAACCGCACATAGAAAATAAAGAAGATGCTTGAAATCCCGTTCTAATTTCTAGTTAATCATATGTACTCCCATGGACTGGTTTATGTATTAGACTGACTGAACATTTTCTTAATCACATGGCATGCCATGGATCAACAACATTGTCTCTCTTGCTAGCCACGCAGGTGCACACCTTGGGTAGTAGAGGTTTGGAGATGGAGTGGGAATGTAAGGTGTCTTCACAAGAGTGAAAATATGTAAGCCTCGAGTCAAGGTTCACTCTCCGCTACTCTCCTTTCTTTGTTGTGTGATTTCTTCAAAGAAAGCCCCTCTTATCCCGTGGATCCCCATCCAATCTATTCGTGCAAAGTATAAAAATGTTTGATCTGTAGGACGAGTGAAGAGTAGTGTGTGTGTCTCTCTCTCTCTATGTGTGTGTGTGTGTGTGTGTGTGTGTGTGTGTGTGTGTGTGTTGTGTGATTAGACGAGTGACAGGAAAAATGAGGACAAAGAAAGTATGCATGTTCAACGAAAAATGTTAATTATTAGGATGATACTAAATTCCTATGTCTACCAACAAGGCATTGCAATGTGGAAGTATCCAAGAGCAAAAGTGAAACGCCATTCTTGATTAAACCATGATTCACTATAACAAAGTAATCTTTATGATTAAAATCTTCTTTGAAAGTATGTCCATAGATGTACTAATGTTATGATCTTATATACTAGTGACATTTTTACATGTAAAAGGAAACTGTTTTTCATTTCACTAAAAGCATGATGTATATTTAGCGTAACTAGTGTTAGTCTTCAGTTTTTCCATTTTGAGGTAGAGTTTTTTTTAAAGATCCAGGGTGCACCGACTTCATTGATTCAGAAGATAGCAGGCGCCGGGCGGAAAACATTGTGATCAAGTGATCAGTGTGGCGAGTCAGAGAAAAAACATAAAGATAAAGTAGAGCAAAAACCATTTCCTAGAGTCAGAGAAAAAACATAAAGATAAAGTAGAGCAAAAACCATCTCCTAGGCATCTATCTCATGATTGAATCCCCAAACGGGGCCTCTTGACAAACGGCTCCTACCAGCCTCCATTTTTGTCGGTCGCTACATCGTTGCTTGAAGGTAACTTTGCTCAGAAGACACAGTTGTTTTTTTCGTTCCAGATCTCCCAGGATATCATCATCAGCATTGATTTGACTCCTCGCTTGTAAACATCAGGTGTCAGATCGCTCATCTTCTGACAATGAGCAATGGATGTCTGATTTGGTGCCATTCGGAGGCTGAGAGCAGCGTAGCCATGCCAAGAGGTGGCTCTTTGCTAGATCAGGGTGCAGAAAGGGCATTCCCATATCAGATGTTTGGATGTCTCTAGGCTTCTCATGCACAGGGAACAAAAGTATCCATTCGGCCACCCTCTGCACTGAAGCCGATCGTTGGCCCATAGTCTATTGTGATGCAGCAACCAAGCAAAAAACATTATATTACCAGGAGCCCAAGCTTTCCAGATGATTGATTTGAACCCAGCCGCAGGCGGGACTTGGATGAATTGGTAGCGGTATGCCAAGCGGGCTGTATAGGAGCTGCCGCCTCTGGCCGTCCATCTGATTTGGTCCGGAGTTAGAGCTAAAATAGCAATATCCGAAATCTGATTTTTTTGTCAAAGCTGCAGAAAGTCATGGGCGATCTCGAAGGTCTTTCCGTGCTATAAGTCTCTGATCCATTGGTCATTAACAAGAGCCGATGCCACCATTCTGTTCTTTCTTCTGGTGTGGTTGTATAGGGCTGGGAAGACGGAGCAGAGGAGGGCCGTTCCAAGCCAGGATCATTTCCAAAAACTCGTTGACTGAAATGAGTGTTTTTCTACCAGGCATGGGATATAGCGTGTACGTCCACACTCCGTCGTTGCTTTCATATTCGTTCCATGTATTCACCGTCCATACATCCACGTGATGTTTTTCTTTGTGTTTTAGATTGTATTGTAATGTTTTATTGTGTACCAGCAAATAAGAGTGCATTTGTTTTAGATGGAATTAGTTGGTACACAACTACACAAGGAAATAAAATGGTATAATTTTTGAGAAAAAAAGAAAGAAAAAATTATAAACTTTGAAATGGAAAAAAAGATGGATGAGACACTTTGTAGCATCATAATTTTTTTTTGTGACGGACTGAAAAAAACATGGCACGGGTACTGAAGCAATGATGGAGGGTGAATCCATGCATGCTGAGAGTGGTTTTTCTGCACCCCACGTCGATGCATCCCCGGTGCACCCACGTAAAAAAACATACCAAAACATTTTGAAAAAATATAAAACTTTATGGGAATGATCATACACGCTTGCTGAAATATGTGTGCATCATAGAATATCATATATTTATCCAGAGTCTTGACTCCCTCTTGGTCGTAACTACAAATGTGTTCGTCGCGATGGCTTTTAAGGCGCAGTGTAGACTGTAGAGTAATATCTGCAATGATGGCATCAAAGTTTCAGTTAAAGCCAATGCTCGCCGTCCCTTCCTGCGCGGCGCCGGCCGCTCCTCGCCTTCGGTTACTAGTTACCGCCGTTTCTAGAGGTCGCGGGGAGCGTTTGCAGATGAGCGGCAACCTCCAGAGGAAGTATCCGAAACACTGGTGACTGGGCCGTCCTCCGCCGAACTCACCCTGGTGCCAGTATACTTCCATCCCCAGGCTGTGCCTAGCATCAACAAGCATTGTCGCGAGAGAAGAGTGGGAGGCGGTGCAGCCGCGGTGACGTGCGCCACGGCCGTTTCGGTCAAACCAGCGCGCGATCTCACCGGCCCCTCCTCGCTATCACTCGCGCACCTTCGGTTACTAGTTGCTTCTCTCAGCACAGATCATGCACACGGTCACACTCGAGCACTCGAACACGAGGTTTTGCGTTGCGTACAGATGCACCTTTTCTTCCTTCTTCTTCTCTTCTTATTTTGTTACAAAGAAAGATCGAGGCCTCCAACAGCCCGAGCAAAACGTCCACGATGAGCCTCCACGATCGCGCCATCCCATGATCCAGCTCGTGTGGGGCGTGGACTAGTTCTAGGAAAGAAAAAACAATCCTAACAAACTTATCTACTCACCTAAAGGAAAACTACTCAGCTATTATTCCTGCTAAGACTAAAACGACGAACACATGAGGTTTAAGTCCACAATCACTCTCTAAACCTTGTGATCTTCGTTGAGCTCCACCATCCCGATCTTCACACGCTGCTCCCGAAGCTTGACTTGCCCGAGTGCCTTGGTGAGCACATCAGCTAGTTGCTCCTCGGAACTGACGAACTCGGTCTGGATCTTCCCATTCTCCACGCACTCCCGAATGAAGTGATATCTGATCTCGATGTGTTTGCTCCCGTCATGGAAAACAGGGTTCTTACTCAGTGAGATGGCCGACTTGTTGTCGACGTTGAGCACCGCCGGCCTCTGATCTTCCTCTTTGATTTCTCCTAGCAGCCGCGCTAGCCAGATGCCTTGGGGGCGAAAGGCCTGTTTTCTACTAGTCTGGCAAACCGTCGTGGTGGCGGCAATGTACTCGGACTCACACGAAGAGAGAGTGAGCACTCTCCGCTTCTGTGACTGCCAGCTGACCAAGTTGCTGTCGAGAAAGAATGCAACACCTGTGGTGCTCCTGCGGTTGTCCAAGTCGCCTCCCAGATCGCTATCGCTGTAGCCGATCAGAGGAGCGCCGTGGTCACCGTGTGTGTACCGCACTCCCCAGTGCACGCTCCCGGCCACATAGCGTAGAATGTGCTTCACCGCCGTCTTGTGCTGAACCGTAGGCTCCTGCATGAATCTTGAGAGATACTCGACGGAGAACGCGAGGTCTGGCCTAGTGTGGACGAGGTAGCGGAGCATGCCCACGATGCTCCTATACTCGGTGGCGTCCACCGGTTGCGCTGAGCTCACCATGCTCAGCTAAAAGCGAGGCTCCATGGGAATATGACAGGGGTTGCAATCCGTCATGCTCGCCTTGTCGAGGATCTTGGCAGCATACGCAGCTTGCCCACGGTCGATGCCGCCGTCGTGCTGCCTCACCTCGATGCGGAGGTAATAGTGCAGCTGCCCCAGATCGCTCATGTCAAAGAGCGCCCACATCTCCCTCTTGAACCCCGCGGTCTCTTCCTCGTCGGAGCCGGTGATGATCAGGTCATCGACGTAAATGCCGACGATCAGACGCAAGGACGTCGTGCCTCTGGAGAACACGGCGTGTTCAAATGGGCATCTGCTGAACCCGAGCGAGCCCAAGCTTGCATCCAGCTTGGCATTCCAGGCGCGACAGGCCTGTTTCAGCCCGTACAAGGCTTTTCTGAGCTTGAGCACCTTAGTTTCCTCGCCGGTGACCATGAACCCCGATGGTTGGGCAACGTACACCTCTTCTTCTAGCTAGACGTTGAGGAAGGCAGACTTCACGTCCATGTGATGCACCGTCCAGCTCGCGCGCGCGGCAAGAGCGAGTAGGAGACGCACGGACTCGAGCCTAGCCACTGGCGCGAACACTTCGTTGTGGTCAACGCCGTGCTTCTGAACATAGCCCTTTGCAACCAACCTCGCCTTGTGCTTCACCACCGCGCCTTGAGCATTTTTCTTGACCTTGTAGACCCACTTGAGGCCGATCGGACGATGGCCAGCAGGCAGGTCCACAAGCTCCCACGTCTGGTTGGCCTCGATGGAGCTCATCTCCTCCATCATTGCGCGCCGCCAACACGTTTCACCTTAACCTTCCTTGAAAGAACCGAGCTCCTTGCCCAGTGCGAGGTGTAGCTCGTCGTTGAGTTCATCGTCGTCGATCTCGCCGTCGTCGTCGTCAGGCTCCTCCAGCCCTGGAGGAGGCGCGTTGCGCGCTGCCTTCTCAGGTGTGTCCATGTAGCAAGGGTTGGGGAGGAAGATGTCGTCCTTGCCGCGCATCATCATCGGGTGCACCAGTGCAAGATTGTCGGCCGTGCGAGCGAAGGCCGGCTGGACCACTCCCGGAGCAGTGCTTCTCTCTGTTGTGGCGTCAGAGGCCGCTCGTGGGGTGTCGCCATCGCCCCCTTCTGCTTCTGCTGTTGTGGATGGCGTCCTCGCCGGGGACGCCGACACGGCGGGTGATCACGTAGCGCTTGGCGACGTGGAAGAGCACACCACTGACGACGTGCCGCAGGTGAGTGTAGAGATGGGCTCAATTACAAAGCTCATGCCTGACTGCTCCGCACCGTTCTTCTCCGAGTCCCAAGCTCGTGTCTCCTCAAACACGACATCGCGGGAGACACGGACACGTTTGCCCACCGGTTCAAAGAGTCGGTATGCCTTGCTCCCTTGTTCGTACCCGAACATTACCATGGCCTTGCTCCTGTCCTCACGCTTGGAGTGGTGTGGCCGCGTGTCCTTGGCGTGCGCCACACTCCTGAATACGCGAAGAAAGTCGACGGAGGGCTTCCTACCGTGCCAGGCCTCAAACGGCGTCTTGCCTGCCACACTCCTGGTGTACACACGGTTGAGCATGAAGAAGGTAGTGGACACAGCCTCGCCCCAGAACTGCGGCGGCACTCCCATCCCCTTTAGCATGCACCGGGTGGTCCCGACGACGGTCTGGTTACGACTCTCTACCACGCCATTCTGTTGGGGTGAGTACGGTGCGGTGAGGTGCCTTTGGATGCCAAATTCAGCGAGGTATGCGTTGAACTCGCCGGAGTTGAACTCCCCGCCTCGGTCAGAGCGGAAAGTGCGCAGTTTCCGCCCCGTCTCGCGCTCTGCGTGCGCCTGGAAGCGCTAGATCGCCTCGGCTACCTCGTCCTTACTACAGAGCAGACACAACCACATGAACCTGCTGTGATCATCCACAAGCAGGAGAAAGTACCGCTTGCCGCCCAGTGTCACTGGTGATGTAGGGCTAGATATGTCACCGTGTATGAGCTCAAGTGGCTTGGTGGTGTGGTAGTTGGCCTGTCGTTGGAAAAACGACTGCCGCTGCTTGCCCACTAGGAAGGCATCACACACCTATCGGAGTGGTGGATCAAGGGCATGCCCCGGACCTTATTCTGGCGCGCCAGCCTCTCGAGCCCGTCGAAATGTTGGTGACCGAAGCGCGCACGCTAGCGCCACGCCTCGTCGTCGGAGTGCACGGCGTGACAAACGGAGTTGGAGAGCTGGAGTCGGGCGATGTAGAGTCTGTTGCGGGAGCGCGGTACTCTGGCCAGGACACGGGGCTCGCGATCACGCACCATCATAATGCCGGCCTCGACATGCGTGGGGCAGCCATTCTCGTCTAGCTGCTCGATGGAGACGATGTTGCTCTTAAGCCGCGGGATCCAGTACACGTTGGTGAGTTCACGGTGCTCCTCCTCGGCTGCGGCGAACAGAACGGTCCCCGCCCATTGATTGCCACGAGCAAGCCGTCCCCAAACTTGACCGAGCCACGGATGCCCTTGTCCAGCTCTGTGAACGCCGCGTCCTCCCCGGTCATGTGGTTCGACACGCCCGTGTCGAGATACCAGGAGCGCCGCGCAGTTCCACGCGTGCGCGCCATTCGTTGAGGAAGACCACCTCCTCTCCAGCTCCAACACCCGGTGTGACGGCCGTGGCTGTCAGGGAGGCCTCCTCAATCATCAGCAGGCCCGGGTCATCATCCTTCCCTGCTTGGCCTTGTGCAAGGAGGGCCTGCTCCTCCTCTCGTTTCTTCTTGCGGCAGTCCCGGATCCAGTGGCCGGCATTACCGCAGTAGTGACACTTGTCACGATCCACGTCACCGCCACTGATAACCCACAAGTGTAGGGGATCGCAACCGTTTTTGAGGGTAAAGTATTCAACCCAAATTTGTTGATTCGACACAAGAGGAGCCAAAGAATACTCTTAAGTATTAGCAGCTGAGTTTTCAATTCAACCACCCCTGGAAACTTAGTGTCTGCAGCAAGGTAGTTTAGTAGCAAAGTAATATGGAGATAGTGGTAGCGGCAATAAAACTAACTGTCGTGGAATTAACACGTCAGATGTCCGGTTTAAGGGACTTAGGTGTGGAGCCATCGCGCGGGTTAGCTTGAAGAGGTTAAAAGCACACAAAGGACACAGAGGGTTTATACTAGTTCAGCCCCTTCAATGAAGGTAAAAGCCTACGTATAGTTTGGTTTGGTATTGCTTGGGCGTCGATGAACAGGGAGCAGATTGCTTGCCTATCTCTCGACGGATTGTTCTCTGTCCCTGAACCGTCGCCGGGTCGTTCCTTTATATAGGAGGCAACGCCCGGTCCGGTTTACAGAGTCCTGAGGCCGGTTCATAATCGTGTCCGCCTCGGTCTCTGCTCTTCCTTCCTTGTATCTCAAGTTACATGATAGGATGATTTACAAACCGTAAACTTACACATGGGCCCTAAGCCTTCATGGGCCGTAACTTCTACTGAGTTTATAACTATACATCTACATTACCATAATCTGGTTCTCCGTAGCCGGTTTATACTTGCTAGTAATATCCCTGACATTAGGCCCCAGAATGATTTGAACTTGTTCATGTCAGTCTTCCAAACCTTGCATAAACTTCTTCTTTGTATCTTCTTGGCTTTGTAAACCGGTGATACGTCCAAAACGTATCTATAGATTCTGCTTGCTCCATGCCTCTTTTGGGTGATATTGCTATGATATTTATACACTTCCATACACTTTTGATCATATTTGGACTAACCTATTAACTCAGTGCACCCCAGTGCCAGTTTCTGTTTTCTGCTGTTTTTGTATTTCAGGTTTTCCCATTACGAGAACTGCCAGAAAAATCCCGGAAAAATTATATAAAAAATCAGCGTTCCAGAAGCTTCCCGGCACCCGAAGTAGAGCCGGAGGGGGGCCACCAGGGCTCCAGGCGCCCTGGTGGCGCGGCCCCCCTCCTGGCCGCGCCGGGGGGCGCCTGGGCCCCCCAGGCCTACGCTGATGCCCCCTTTGGCATATATTTATATCGTGTCCCGAAACCCTGGAGACGGGAACCCTTTTTCGCGATCTCATCTCTGTTCCGCCGCCGCCGCGCTTCCATGATCGGGAGCACCAGGAGAACTCTTCTCGGCACCCTGCCGGAGGGGAGGATCACCACCGGGAGCCTCTCCACCACCATGGACGCCTCCCGGATGAGTTGTGAGTAGTCTCCCTTGGACCATGGGTCCATGACCAGTAGCTATGTGATGTTCTCCTCCCGTTCTTGTGCTTCACTAATTAGACCTCGTGAGCTGCCCTACATGACCGAGGCACATATGTAATCCTTATGCTATTGCTATGTTGAGTTTGCTGGGATCCGATGGATTGTGAGATTATGTTCAGATTGTGTTTGAGTAATATATTTGATCTACCTCTTTTATATTTATGTTCGTAAGTAATTCTTGCATGTTCTCCGTTGTTATTTATTGCTTTGGCCAAGTAGTAGGTAGTGACTCCAAGAGGGAACGTTATGCTTGATTGTGGGTTCATGCCCCTCGATGACTAACTTGAGTGACAGAAACATGAGTCTAGGGGATGTGATGTTGCAACAAGGGGGAAAACAATGGTGCTTGTGCCCGCGGGTGCAAGGATTGTTTACTTTACGCAAAGTTCTTTTAATGCAGTTGTCTGTTGCTTTGAGTTTACACTATGGGTGGGACTCGCAACTTAATACCAGCGAGATGTTCTGGATAGATATCTCAAGGTGGATGATTAGTAGTAGATGCAGATGGATTTCGGTCTACTTGCCTTGGCGTACCGCCCATGCTTTGAACCTCTACCTTTCTTGCAACATAGTTAGCATTGGTTTGCGCACATAATTCTGTCAATTGCCCAGCTGTAATTCATTTACTTCACATAGTTGTTTTATCGTCTTTTGGGAGAGAGACATCACTAGTTAACATCATGGGACCCCGGTCCATATTACCATCACTGATCACATCCGCTATTTACTTTCCGCTTTTACTTACTATTTGCAGCAAAAACTATTACTATTATCACTTGCGTTTGATCCTTTGTAAACGACAAGGCCGGAGGGATTGACAACCTCTCTGTACTCGTTGGGAGCAAAGTTATTTGTATCTGTGTGCAGGTCCACGTTGATTGCTAATATCTGGCGCCGTTAGCAGTTGACACCTTCTTGTTGAAACTGGGAGTCTCAGGGAAATCGATCATTGGTATCTTTGCCAAGGGAAAACTTCCGCTACACTACATCTCAAACCTTCCACTTGGAGTAACCAACGAGGGGCGAGAAGCCATCAAGCAAAGTTTTCTGGCGCCGTTGCCGGGGACTCCACTCTTCAAGATAGGGGAGTTGCACGCTATCTTTTACCTTTGCTTTTTAGTCTTGTTAGTTTACCTTTCATTTTTGCTTTAGTATCTTTTATCGAAAATCACAAAAATAGTTATCTTGCTTGCTTGCTACTATGGGTTCCACCGAGAACACCAAGTTGTGTGACTTCACTATTCACAACAACGATGACTTTATCTGCACACCTATCACTACACCTGCCACTTCAGCAGCTTCGTATGAAATTAAACCTGCTTTACTGAACCTAGTTATGAAAGATCAATTCTCCGGTGCTGGAGATGATGCTGCTTTACACTTAAACAATTTTGTTGAACTTTGTGATATGCAAAAGTACCAAGAAATAGATGGTAATATTGTTAAGCTTAAGCTTTTTCCTTTCTCCTTGAGAGGAGGAGCTAAAATTTGGTTTCAATCTTTGCCTAGAAATAGCATAGATTCATGGGACAAGTGCAAAGATGCTTTTATTGGAAAATACTATCCACCTGCTAAAATTATCCAACTAAGGAGTAACATAATGAATTTCAAACAATTGGATAATGAACACGTTGCCCAAGCTTGGGAACGTATGAAATCTCTTGTAAAGAACTGCCCTACTCATGGTTTGACTACTTGGATGGTTATCCAAACTTTTTATGCAGGCTTGAACTTTACCTCGCGGAACTTGTTAGATTCGGCCGCGGGAGGAACCTTTATGTCAACTACACTTGGTGCTGCCACAAAGCTTCTCGATGAGATGATGACCAACTATTCCCAATGGCACACCGAACGCGCTCCAACAGGTAGGAAGGTAAACTCTGTCGAGGAGATTTCCTCCCTAAATGAAAAAGTTGACTTGATCATGTCTCTACTTTCGAAGCAATCTTCTGTTGATCCTCGTGATGTCCCATTAAATTCTTTGATTGGTCAAGAACAAGTAGATGTTAACTTTATCTCTAGAAACAATTTTAATAACAATGCTTATAGGAGTAATTTTGGTAGCAATCCTAGACCGTTCCCCTCTAATTCTTATGGGAACAACAATGCTTATCCTATCACCAAGAACTCCACTACTGAACTAGAGATTATGCTTAAAGATTTCATCACTACACAAAAAGCCTTTAATAAGAGTGTAGAAGAAAAACTAAACAAACTAGATGATCTCTCTTCGAAGGTAGACAATTTAGCCAATGAGGTAGAATTGCTTAAAATTAGAACTTCTCCTCTTGAGGAGAGGAAGGTCACTCCTATGAATGCTATTCAGGTGCAAATTAATGAAAACATTAGGATGTTGGCTAAACTTAAAGAGAGATGGGCTAGAGAAAGGGAGGAAGAGGATAGAATTAAGAACCTTCCTACCCACCACACTGTTGCTACTATCCAAGTTGTTGAGGATATCCAAACTCTTAGCACCCAATGCACTCCTGGTCCCATTGGACCTATTAATGGTGATGCTATGACTATAGAAACTACCAAACAAGTGAACCTAAAGGACACCACTACCACTTTACTTGATTGTAGTGACCTTGATTTTGATAATTGCACTCTTACCGAAGTTATTGATTTCCTTCACAAGATGTCTAGAGATCCCCGCACTAGCACGCTTAACCTTGCCTTCACAGAGCATATCACTAATGCTCTCATCAAAGCTAGGGAGGAGAAACTTAGAGTAGAAGCCTCCATACCTAGAAAGCTAGAAGATGGTTGTGATCCTATGATTAAAATTAAGTTGAATAACTTCTCTTGCTATGCTTTATGTGATGTTGGTGCTAGTACCTCTGTTATGCCCAAAAGAATATATGATATGCTTAAATTGAAACCTTTTGATTCTTGTTCTTTTGGTGTTCGTCTTGTTGATTCTTCCATAAAGAAACCTTTGGGGAGGATCGACGATGTTCTTATCATTGTCAATGACAATTATGTTCCCGTTGATTTTACTATTATGGACATTGAATGTGAACCTTCTTGTCCAATTATTTTGGGACGTCCGTTTCTACGCACCGTTGGTGCTATCATTGCATTGAAAGAGGGGAATATAAAATTCCAATTTCCTCTCAAGAAAGGGATGAAACACTTCCCTCGAAAGAAGATTAAGTTACCTTTTGAGTCCGTTATACGGGCTAGCTATTCTTTTACTCTTGATAAAACTTGATTTCTATGCATTATGCCTAGCTTAAAGGCATAAAAGAAAGCGCTTTTGGGAGGCAGCCCACATGAATAAAATTTTTATTTTGCTTTTGTTGTGTCTTGATGTTGTTACTACAGTAGCATCATCATTGTATCTTTGCTTTTCAACTTTGTGCCAAGTGTAGCCTCTGATTGCAAGAAAGTTCAAAAGTTGTGACGTGCTGTCCAGGAAACAGATTCTGTCCTTGGATAGAAAAATTCGTATAAAATCACCAGATCATCTTTTTGGTCTCAATTTTTTTCGACAGCGTGCTCTATACAATTGTCTTTCATGCGTCTATTCTGAGTTTTTTGATTAGAGTTGCAGAAGTGCCCCGAAAAAATCATTTACTACCTGCTGTTCTGTTTTTCACAGATTATGTCATGTTTTGCATTTCCTTCATTTTGCAAACCTAGAGCTTGCTTTTTCTTTGCAAAAACCTTTTGGCAATCTTGAGAAACAGTAGATCTTCAAGAATATCCTTATTTCCAGCAAGGAGCAATTATTTTATTATGGGTACTAACCTCGCTAATCAGATTATGATGAGTTATGTATGAAGGGAGTTTTCAAGTGTGCGAGGGAAGATGATAAAAAGATCCAGGAGTGTCAAACGCTCAAGATTGGGGATGCCCCCGTGCACCCCCAAGAAATATTCAAGAAGACTCAAGCGTCTAAGCTTGGGGATGCCCCCGTGCATCCCCTTCTCCATCAACAATTATCAGTTCGTCTTTCGTTCCACTATATTTTTATCACTTCATGTGTTATGTGCTATGCTTGGAGCGTCTTGCTTTTAGTTTCCTTTTTAGTTTTCTTTAGCTTTTCATAAAGAGTCGGAACTCAGCTTTCTTTGTGTGGGAGAGAAACACGCTCCACTTCTACCTAGAACATAACATAGAATTTTCATGTCTATCTTTGCTGTGTGTGTTCTTTGTCTTTCAATAGCTACTATCATGTTCAGCTCTTAGTATTCATGCTTATCTTTTTAAAGAGCTTTTGTTTAGTTGGTTGCTTGAACTCTCTTTATTTGTCATGCTTATCTTATTAAGAGAGTTTGCTTCTGTTGCATTGGTTGATATGTCTATGATAAAGATGCTACGTGCATAATGGTGCTTAGTAGTTCATGTTTTCTTATGGTTAGTCTCAAATAGCTGGGGGGTTCCCAATGTGTTATTGGAGTACCAACATGATTTGTTTGCCTATGATGTGGTATGGTTTAGTAATATCTTCCTTCAAGAATTTATTTTGATTGACTTGGCGTATGCTCACGCATATTTAAGACTGTAAAGAAAGTCTGTCAAGCCTTGATGATCTTTTGTTTCTGAGTAGCGATATAACTTCCATGCCTGATTCAATGTTGCTTTGTCGCTCTGCATGATTATGACCGTCATTGCTATCTTAGTTGGTCGCTCCCAGTCTTTTGCTAACCTCCACCTGTACTAAGCGGACTGACTGCTTGTGCATCCAAAAAAATTTAACCCAGTTATGCCATATGAGTCCACCATACCTTCCTATACATGGTATTTACCTGCCATTCCTAACGAAGACTTTCATGTGCCATCTCGAAATTATTCAAAAAAATGCATTGCTGTTTTGTGCCTCTGTTTTAAGTTCATGAGGAAGTAGTAGTTAATTCGTGATCTTTTTAAGTTGGACAAGCTTCACCCCGTGATTGCATGTCTAATGTGCAAACCCATAATACGAGAAGGAACTGGCATTGAGTGCACCCGGCTCAAACATAATATAACAAACAAACCCTCCTTCACGCTTTGTTCATGAGAAATCAGAAAACTTTGGCAGTGATAAACAAAGGAGATTAAGAGGATGTGATCGTCCTCATTCGGGAGCCGTTCCTCGAAATTTGTCCATCTCAAGAAGTGATTGAGTTGTCTGCTAGCATTCGTTGACGAAACATGCATAATCTAAAAAAAATATTATTACCTCTGTTTTTAAAACCAAGAGCTCTGGTACATGCTTTGTCTTTGTTTCCGACTACGGGTTTTCAACCTTCCCAACAAAAGCCACGGTTCGAGAGTCTCCGCCTTCTTTTAAAGCACCAACTACTGAGAGCATGATTGTCATTCTGAGTGTAATGTGCATTGTCCCAAAGTAGCATTGTCTTTTGCATTATTGTGATATTGTTTATTCTGAAATCATTGTATCTAGTCATCACATAAACCTTGAAGGTGCCCCTGCATTTATGTTTTGCTTCACTAAAGGGGGCAAGCGAGATATCACTTTATCATATTTGCACACCATGCTCATTACAAATCTTTTTGATGTTTCAGTATCATGTTGTAAAACTTTCAGTCCTTTGTGATTTTCTCATAAGGCAACTTAATTACTACAGATTCATTGTCTCAGTAATCTTTTGTCATATGACTATGAAAAATCCTTATATGGTTAATAGCATGTCACCACAGAAATTATTCTTGTTATCATTTACCTACTCGAGGACGAGCAGGAATTAAGCTTGGGGATGTTGATACATCCAAAACGTATCTATAATTTCTGCTTGCTCCATGCCTCTTTTGGGTGATATTGCTATGATATTTATACACTTCCATACACTTTTGATCATATTTGGACTAACCTATTAACTCAGTGCACCCCAGTGCCAGTTTCTGTTTTCTGCTGTTTTTGTATTTCAGGTTTTCCCATTACGAGAACTGCCAGAAAAATCCCGGAAAAATTATATAAAAAATCAGCGTTCCAGAAGCTTCCCGGCACCCGAAGTAGAGCCGGAGGGGGGCCACCAGGGCTCCAGGCGCCCTGGTGGCGCGGCCCCCCACCTGGCCGCGCCGGGGGGCGCCTGGGCCCCCCAGGCCTCCGCTGATGCCCCCCTTTGGCATATATTTATATCGTGTCCCGAAACCCTGGAGACGGGAACCCTTTTTCGCGATCTCATCTCTGTTCCGCCGCCGCCGCGCTTCCAAGATCGGGAGCACCAGGAGAACTCTTCCCGGCACCCTGCCGGAGGGGAGGATCACCACCGGGAGCCTCTCCACCACCATGGACGCCTCCCGGATGAGTTATGAGTAGTCTCCCTTGGACCATGGGTCCATGACCAGTAGCTATGTGATGTTCTCCTCCCGTTCTTGTGCTTCACTAATTAGACCTCGTGAGCTGCCCTACATGATCGATGCACATATGTAATCCTTATGCTGTTGCTATGTTGAGTTTGCTGGGATCCGATGGATTGTGAGATTATGTTCAGATTGTGTTTGAGTAATATATTTGATCTACCTCTTTTATATTTATGTTCGTAAGTAATTCTTGCATGTTCTCCGTTGTTATTTATTGCTTTGGCCAAGTAGTAGGTAGTGACTCCAAGAGGGAACGTTATGCTTGATTATGGGTTCATGCCCCTCGATGACTAGCTTGAGTCACAGAAACATGAGTCTAGGGGATGTGCTGTTGCCACAAGGGGGAAAACAACGGTGCTTGTGCCCGCGGGTGCAAGGATTGTTTACTTTACGCAAAGTTCTTTTAATGCAGTTGTCTGTTGCTTTGAGTTTACACTATGGGTGGGACTCGCAACTTAATACCAGCGAGATGTTCTGGATAGATATCTCAAGGTGGATGATTAGTAGTAGATGCAGATGGATTTCGGTCTACTTGCCTTGGCGTACCGCCCATGCTTTGAACCTCTACCTTTCTTGCAACATAGTTAGCATTGGTTTGCGCACATAATTCTGTCAATTGCCCAGCTGTAATTCGTTTACCTCACATAGTTGTTTTATTGTCTTTTGGGAGAGAGACATCACTAGTGAACATCATGGGACCCCGGTCCATATTACCATCACTGATCACATCCGCTATTTACTTTCCGCTTTTACTTACTATTTGCAGCAAAACCTATCACTATTATCACTTGCGTTTGATCCTTTGTAAACGACAAGGCCGGAGGGATTGACAACCTCTATGTACTCGTTGGGAGCAAAGTTATTTGTATCTGTGTGCAGGTCCACGTTGATTGCTAATATCTGGCGCCGTTAGCAGTTGACACCTTCTTATTGAAACTGAGAGTCTCAGGGAAATCGATCCTTGGTATCTTTGCCAAGGCAAAACTTCCGCTACACTGCATCTCAAACCTTCCACTTGGGGTAACCAACGAGGGGCGAGAAGCCATCAACCGGCTATGACGTCATCTCTGGAAATCATTTTATTCAGTCGTGACATCACCTCCGCATTTATTGCTCACAGGTGTTTGTTACCTTTGTTTAAAGGCTATCCCGAAAATCGAGGCGACCGTAGAATCTTTATCCATTCTCCGACCTCCTCAAATCCTGCGCTTGCCGTTTCACATCTCAGCCTTTATAAATACTGCCGAGCCTTTATTCTTTTCCTTCCTTTTGCTTTTCTTCTTCCTCCGTCGCCTGAAGCTCCGCCGCTGCCTTCGAGCTCGTCGCCATCGTCCGCCAGGCCGCTGCATCACCCTGAAACGCGACCAGATTACTCCACCGCCGTCTCCTTCCGTCTCAAGTATTCCTTTCCTCTCGCTACAGATCTCTCATCTAGGGTTCCTCCATGGCCTCCGCATTAGACCTCGAAGCTCTGCTGTTCATCTTATATGTCGTGCCTGCAGTAGATTCCAACTCTGGATTTGCTTTGAACGCGCCCCTGCTCCGTAGTTTAGACTTAGATTCAGATCTTTAAATTCGCCCTTAGGTTCATCTATTCTGTAGAAGACCTTTGTAGTTCTTCCTGCGATAAACTTGCGTAAACTTCGCCTTTTTATTATTGCTCGGATCTATTTTACTTTAGCCTTCCGTAGAAACCTGTTTCTTCGTCTTGATAGATCTGCAAGTTACTCGCCGGTTTAACCAATCATATATTGCTCCTGCAACGCATCAACCATGAACCCGACGGTTTAGCTTCTTCTTTTTTGTTATCATAAACCGGTAGAAGCTTGTCTCCCATCTGCTCCCGGGTTGTCAATGCCATTAGTCCCTTGTCTAAACCGTCGATGTAATTTGATAACACAACCCGGTTTATGCTTCAGTACTTGAATAATCCGGACTTTGCACTTTACTTTTTCAGCGCTTTCCTTCTGCTAATATGTCTGCCAAGCAGTTCGTTTCTTGCAACTGGGTCCCTTCCCGCATTACGGAAGAGGATTTAACCAATGCTGCTTCAATTGGTATTCTGGGCCCCCAAGCAGTTCTGAAATGGCGGGGCCCAGGGATGAGTGTCCTCCTACCCCCAAAGAAGAAGAAATTATTGTTTTCTTCGACCACCTGGCCCAGGGTTTCAGCCCTCCCGGTTCAAAAAAATTCCGGGATGTACTGGCCGCTTTTCAACTTCATCCTCAGGATATAGGCCCAAATTCCGTATCAAACATCTGCAATTTCCAAGTCTTCTCCGAGGTGTATCTTCAAGAAGAACCGTCAGTGGACTTGTTCCGGGACTTTTTCCACTTAAACCGGCGGACTGAGTTCACTGCCGGACCACATCAAGAACTGGGTGGTGTCAGTATTCAGAAGAGAAGAGATGTGGTTTTTCCTCATGCTGCTCTCCATACACACCCCAAGGATTGGAATCAGTCCTGGTTCTATTGCAAGGATACCTCGCCCGAAGGAGAAAGCCCACTGCCGGGTTACCGCGAGCACCGTCTTCCGGAAGATCATCCCCTGCCACAGCGTCTTACTTCCTCCGAGCGAGCCCGGTTTGCTCCTCAGCTTGCCAAGCTCAAAGCCTTTATGGCCAACGGATTAACTGGAGTTGATTTCGTGCGTTGTTGGCTTGCTTGGAGCATCCTTCCCCTAAGCCGGCGCTCCGGCCTGATGTATCAATATACCGGAAAGGCAGATGACCCTCAACGCCATATTGACATAATACTTCCTGAGAAGGATGTTATTGAATCTGCCAAGAAACTGCTCAACATCTCTCTTGAAGAATGCAGCCAAACCGGATTGGCTCCATATTATAAGAAGAACAAACTGCCAGCCGTAAGTTAATCCTTTCAGCTAGTTTCTAATCCGTTCATATCGATTACCCCTTGTATTTATTTTTCCTTTCCTGCATACGCCGACGATCCGTTTTGGAAGAGAAAATCTCAGGACAAGTCAGGTAAACATCCACGCCGGAAGACGTGCGCTGTCAAAAAGAAGAAGGCAGCTGCTGGCTCCGGTTCACATCTTGAGGAAGATGATCTGGATTCTGAGGTATGATTTGATCTTGATATGTCTTTGATCTCTTTTATCCAGATTTTTGTTAACAGTGCCTTTTCACAGGATTTGGCCGAAGGTGATAAAGCGGCAGAAACTGAGGTAATCACTCTTTCTTCAGATTCTGAACCGCCGATGCCCAAAACTCGTCGGGCATCTCGGAAGTACCCTTTTTCTCATCCTTACGCTCAACTGGACCCTAAATTTCTTTTGAAGAAGCAGCAACATGAAGCTGCCGGACTACACGCCATAGTGGCCATGTAGTCGAGTCTTCTGGAATATCTCTCACTCCGGCTCGGAGGCGCCGCTCTGAGGTTTTACTTTCTCCCACTCTTCTTCATCCCAAGGTCGGACTTATACGCAAACCACTTAAACCGTCTGATCCTAACTATCAGGAGACGCCTTTATCATCTTCCGGCGAATCGACTGCCACATAGGTCCCAATACTGAAAACTGTCCCTGGGTAAGTCTTTTATCTCATCCGGTTCACCTTTGTATTTTCCCTATATAACTCTAATTTCTTTTTCAATTCCTTTCAGCAAGCCCAAGCCTAGCAAAAAGGCAAAGGCCAGCAAAACGACTGCTGAGACTGCTACTGCTGATCCGGATGAAGTCATCCCTCGAGAAAGTGAGCCTGCCATTCAATTGGATGATCCTGCTCCCATGGACCATGATTACACTGCTGCTCCTGAAGGTACAAATGCTGAATATGTTCTTGAACCGGCAAGTCCTGTCCGGGCTAACCCTCCTCGGAATAGCCCGGCTCCTGCTAGCCCGGCTCGTACTGCTGCTCCACAGCCAGCCGTTGCCTCTTCTCCGGATATTCAGATAACCGGTACAGGTTTTAGCGCTCCTGCTGAGCCTATCGTTTTAGCCAAGCATACTGCTAAAGCGGAGAAGCTTCAACAAGATAAGGGCAAGTGGAGCACGGACTTGTCCAATTATGCCGAACTGAGTGCTCAGGAACTTTATTCCGGGTATTTGAACCGGCTTCATACCAGCCGTGAATAAGAAATGGGCTTGGTTAACATGATGAAGGACAAATACGAGGTACCTTACTTGTCTTTGTTTTGCCTTTTTTGTATTTCTATCTATGCCATGGTAGCCCCCAAGTTCCGGTTTAGCTTTGTTGGAGGTGAACCGATACTTCCAAATGTGTGCAAATGATCTTACATTAGCCCCCAAGTGCCAGGGGCATAACTCGTTTTATGTGCCTGGGACTTGTCTAAATCTCTCTTTCGATACTTCAACTACCCATTAGCCCTCAAGTGTCAAGTAGATAACTTGCTTATGTGCTTGAGACTTGTCTTTAATTGTCACCCTTGGATACTTCAACTGCCCATTAGCCCCCAAGTATCAAGTGGATAACTTGGTTATGTGCTTGAGACTTGTCTAACTTGTCATTTATTCCACTTGATTTTCTTGCAGGCTGATTTGACCTGGAGGGCTGCAGAAATAACTGAGCTCTAGAATAGACTTGCGGTGACTGAAACTGCTGCTGCCAAGGCCAAAGATGATCTGGCGTTGAATTTAACCACTACTGAACAATTGAAGAAATATTTTTAAGCGGAGCGGACAACCTGGAAAGTGCAGAAGAATGCTCTTGAAAAAAGAGCAAAGGATGCTGAAGAGGCCCTTAACCCGGTGACACAAGAGCTGATCGGTTTAAGGCAGCAAATAGAGCTTATGACCTCTGCCGTCTTTGGTAAATACTTAACTTGCATGTGTTTTCATCTCTGCAATCCTTATTCCGCTCTGGTTTAACTATGATAATCATATGCAGGGCGACGCGTCACTCATCTTGGGGATGACCTCCGGAAGAAACTCAAGGCCTCTTATACTCTGGTTGAGCAGCTGTATTCCGGCGCTCAAAGGATTATAAGTGCGATGTCTTTTCATAAAGCGGCCCCAACCACTATCCAAGGCACTTTAGAGAAGCTTTCTATATTGCCTGTACGCTTGGAAGAGGTGAAGAAATCTGCTGCACGGGCCGGTTCTCTTGTGGCGCTGACCAGAGCCAAAGCGTGGGTTCCAGACTTTGATCCGGAAGAAGCTATGAACGGGTACCCCATCACCAAGTAAGATGGATCGGCCTTCTCTGGCAAAGACCTTCATGCTTTGACTAAAGAAATGCGTCCCCTTGCCAGCAAGCTTGCTGATGAATCGGACTTGACCAGGTATCATCCGGCGTATGACTTAAAGAATGAGCGGGTGGATCGGCCGGTTTATGATATCGAAAATCTAATCCCACCAGTGCGGCCCCATACTTTCGCTCCAGATGTTGACCCGTCTGATCTTATTACTGAGGAGATGTACTTCCGTGCTTTATCAAAGATCGACTGGCGCGTTCCTGCTTTTCAACCGCTTCAAGAAGATGAAGAAGCGCCGGAACAAGTTGATCCTCAGCCTTCGCAGCGGGAAGAAGAAGCATAAGCCGCTCAGTTTAACTTTAGATGCTGTACTCTTTTTGTCGAGAAAAACTTTAATCCGTTCAGGCTTGTCGTGCCTTGTAATAGGATAGCTCGAAACATTTCCCGTATTAATCCGGATGTCACAGCTTTGCTTTAGCGTCTGCCAATTTGAATCCTTTGTCTGCTATGGTTTATCTGTATGTGCATAGATAACACTGAAAAAATGCCCTGGCGGTTTACCGCCGGACCCATTAAAGTGCTCTCATATGTTTATATATATCGCACGAGTATCTATTTTATACCAAAAATAACTTCATACCTTTGATTAAGTATGCTTGATATCCTTAATCCGGCGAACATTGTAGTTTCTGAAGAAGCTCTTGGCTCTGTTGGGGTGGACCCAATAATTGTTCCGTGTTATAGGAACTACCGGTTTAAATAATGCTG
Organism: Secale cereale; assembly: GCA_902687465.1. Taxonomy (NCBI): domain Eukaryota; kingdom Viridiplantae; phylum Streptophyta; class Magnoliopsida; order Poales; family Poaceae; genus Secale; species Secale cereale. The sequence continues at coordinate 680,888,726 of LR738709.1, read as the reverse complement.
GAGCTCTATGTCCAGACTTTTGAAAATATGTGGTCAACTTTGAAATTGTCCAGCTCCGGATCAAAAAACCATAGAAAACACTTGAAAAAATCTCAAAATACAAAATGCAGTTTGCAAATAAAACCATGTAATCGAGGCTTTTTACGAGCTGCCAGGCTCCATATGTGCCAATCAAAGGGTGCGACCCAAAGGGCTATGACTCTTTTTCTTTTGCCATCAAAGGATGTACTCCAAGGGGCAAGAAATATTGCATTTGCCATCAAAGGAAGTACTCCTAGGGACAAGAACTTTTCTTTTGCCATCAAAGGGATGTATCTTCCAAGGGGCAAGAAATATTGCATTTGCCATCAAAGGAAGTACCCTAGGGACAAGAACAGTTTTTTCTTTTGCCATCAAAGGGA
>LR738709.1:680856758-680887901 GCA_902687465.1 Secale cereale | reverse complement strand
ATCAAAGGGAATGATCAACCAAGGGGCAGGAAATATTGCATCTGCCATCAAAGGAAGGTTCCCTAGGGACAAGAACAGGTTTTTTCTTTTGCCATCAAAGGGAATTATCAACCAAGGGGCAGGAAATATTGCATCTGCCATCAAAGGAAGGTTCCCTAGGGACAAGAACAGGTTTTTTCTTTTGCCATCAAAGGGAATGATCAACCAAGGGGCAGGAAATATTGCATCTGCCATCAAAGGAAGGTTCCCTAGGGACAAGAACAGGTTTTTGCCAATCGATGGAGTTTATCCAAAGGGCGTTTGATACGAAGATACTCATGTAGACCGGACCAGAAAAGACTTTTAGCGAGGATTCACATGTGATTCGTAGCCCCCTAGTTTGGTCCCTTCTGCATAAAATAGTGTACTTCGAAACATCTGTAATAATTTTCACAGGACATATATTTAGAAGAAAAAAAGGCCGATCCCCCGGTTTACCAAGGGTGCCGGTTTATTCATTAATCATAATATATACATAGGATACAGCAGAGCTCATGGCTCAAGTGTAGTAGGGCCACAGGAGAGCGATGTTCCATGGCCTCTTCGTCTCTTCTTCTGATGTCCGTGAGTCTTTGTGCTCTCGAACGTCCACCAGGTAGTATGAACCGTTGTGTAGGTTCTTGCTGACCACAAAGGGCCCTTCCCAAGGTGGGGATAGCTTGTGGATATCTGTTTGGTCCTGGATGAGCCGGAGTACCAAGTCCCCCTCCTGGAATGTCCTGGTTTTAACCCGGCGGCTGTGATATCTACGCAAGTCCTGCTGATAAATCGCAGATCGTGCTGCCGCTATGTCACGCTCTTCATCTAGCCGGTCCAAACTGTCCTGTCTTGCCTGCTCATTGGCTGCTTCAACATAAGCTGTCACTCGTGGTGAATCATGGCGGATATCGCTTGGAAGAACCGCTTCAGCACCGTACACCATGAAGAAAGGTGTATAACATGTGGACCTGTTCGGCGTAGTATTGATGCTCCAGAGGACAGAAGGTAACTCCTCAACCCAGCAACCTGGTGTTCTTTGCAAGGGAGTCATAAGCCGGGGCTTGATACCTCGCAAAATCTCTTGATTGGCTCTTTCAGCTTGACCATTGGATTGAGGGTGAGCTACAGAAGACACATCTAGGCGAATATGCTCCCATTGACAAAACTCTTCCATCTCTCCTTTAGATAAATTGATGCCATTGTCTGTGATGATGCTGTGTGGAAAGCCAAACCGGAAAATTACCTTTTTGATAAATTTAACCGCTGTTGCCGCATCACACTTGCTCACAGGCTCTGCCTCAATCCACTTCGTAAACTTATCCACAACAACCAGCAGATGAGTTTTTTGATCTTGGGATCGTTTAAAAGGTCCAACCATATCAAGCCCCCAAGTCGCAAACGGCCAAGTAATTGGTATCATCCGCAGCTCCTGTGCCGGAACAAGAGCACGCCGTGAAAATTTCTGACAAGCATCGCACTTCCGGACTAGATCCTCCGCATCAGCATGGGCTGTCAGCCAATAGAACCCTTGATGGAAAGCTTTAGCCACCAAGGATTTTGAACCGGCGTGATGTCCACAATCCCCTTCATGAATCTCTCTAAGGATGTCACAGCCTTCCTCGGATGATACACACCGCTGAAATGCTACAGAAACACTGCGATGGTGAAGTTCCCCGTTTACAATCGTCATGGATTTGGATCGTCGGATTACCTGTCTTGCTTCAATCTCATCATCCGGCAACTCTCTATATAGCAAGTTGGTCTCGGTATCTAAGGGACGCAATTTAACCTCGGTTGCATCTATGAGGTATGTGTTAATGAACCCAATATCACCTACTTGTCTTTTCTTCAATTCGACGATCTTCAATCTGCATAATATAGTGAGGATAATTATAAATACATGCAATGAAGATCAGCTATATAGAGAGACTTAATGACAGAAGTAGTACTACTTACTGACAGTAGCAGGTGACCGTTGTTTTATCGAGGGCCAATTGATTGAAAAACTGATAGAACTCCTCAAATGTAACAGGCAACAGTTCAATTCCAACGAGGTCATGGTCCGGTTTAACTCTCAAATACAAGCTATACCTCCCCCCAGACTCTCTGGAGATTTTCAATTACCAATCATGCAATCTTCGCATATTCGTTGATAGAGATCTTTCATTTTTGACGAGAGGCTTTTTGTACTCGTATCTTTCTATCTGCACGTCCAAGAAATCATATTGTACATCGTTGGACACGTAATCTCCAAGATTGGTATAACCGGGCACCATCCTCAGATCATTAGTGACCATGTCGCTAGACACCTTGAGCGGGGGGCACGATTGGTCCGCTTGTTCGCCGAGCTGGGCAATTTGTTTCCCAGCTCGTCCTTCTGCTAACCTTTGATCACTTTTAGTACTTCCCGACCGCTTCGCTGCTTGAAATGACTTTTGAATCATGCGGTCATAATAGTCCTGCGGCTTACTTTTCGCTGGTTGCTTCATGGCAGCAAGAGTGCGCTTTGCTTGCACCGCATCTATCTTCTCCTCCGGAGGTGGATGTCTCTGTGCTTTCAACCCTTCAAGCCAGTCCTTCACTTCGCCTTGAGCTATCTTCGTGTTTTCCTCGTCGGACCTCTCATATGGTAACTTCTCTAGAGGCGTGAGAGAAGGACCGAATCTGCATCGCCTCCCGCCTCTAGCTGTACTGCTAGACATCGCCAGACCAGACGAAGCGGCTGTCTTTTTTCCTTACTTACACGCCGGAGTAGGAGCAGCTGGAGCGGCGGCAGGTTTCTTCCGCCCTTGCTGACTAGGCGGAGAAGGAGGAGCAGGCTGGCTGCTCGGGCGCGCCGGCGGCGAAGGAGGCGGAGTGCCGCCACGCGCCGGCGGCGAAGGAGGCGGAGTGCCGCCACGCGCCGGAGAAGGATCCGGAGTGCCCTGATCGTCACTCACCGGAGGAGGAGGCGGTGGAGGAGGCGGAGTGCCCTGACTCGCCGGAGGAGGAGGAGGAGGCGGAGGCATGGAGTCTTCAGTGAAGAACCCAGCCGAGTCTCCCCTTCACCGGTAGGGTGGTCAAGCTGGAGCTCCTCAAATCCCTCCGTAATTTCGTCCACCATCACCCTAGCATATCCTTCTGGAATCGGCCGGCAGTGAAAAGTGTCGCCGGGTCCAGTAGGATAAACAGAGCCAGCAGCCGCCTTGACCTTCAGATTCATCCACTGCGTCATAAGGTGGCAATTTTGTGCCTCCGTGATAGCATCCACGGGATACCTGGCAGTAGCCGTCAAGATAGGATCCGGCTGAAGCAGCTCAGTGGAAGCCACGTTGCTTCTCCGCTGAGATGGCGGGGTAGCTTCGGGGGAAGCTTCGGCAATTCTTTTGTCCCGATTTGCTTCCCGTTCCTCTATCGCTTGTATTCTGGCCTGCAGCGCCTGCAGTTCGGTCTGCTCCATTTTCTTCCTCCTCTCGTGGCTTTCGTAGCCGCCTGCGTCCGGAAACCCAGCACGCCACGGAAGGGAGCCTGGCGTGCCTCGTGTCCGTCCAGGGTGCTCAGGATTCCCGAGGGCCATTGTCAGCTCGTCGTTCTCTCTGTCGGGGAAGAACGTCCCTTCATGCGCTGCTTTGATATACTGTCACATCTTCCTGAGTGGTGTTTCCAATTGCTTGTCCGTCCAAATGCACCTCCCTGATACAGGGTCCAAGGTTCCGCCAGCCCCGAAGAACCAAGTCCGGCAATGGTCTGGCCATTGCATTGTCTCTGGTTCGATCCCTTTCTCAAGCAGATCATTCTCAGCCTTGGCCCACTTAGGCCGGGCTCTGAGGTAGCCACCTGACCCCGTGCGATGGTGATGCTTCTTCTTCGCAGCATTTATCCGGTTTGTCTCCGACATCTTCTGACTCTTTTCCGATGTCTTATAGGCCAAAAATGCGGGCCAGTCATCTTTGATCTTCTCATATATGCCCACGAATTCTGGAGTCTTTTTATCTTTGACAAACTTATTCAGTTTTTTCTTCCATGCCCTAAATTGGTCTGCCATCTTCGAAAGAGCAGCAGACTTGATTAAGTCCTCTTTAACTGGTTTCGCCGGATCATCCTCTGGCGGTAGGATGAAATTTGACTTCAGCTCATTCCAAAGATCTTCTTTCTGCATATCAGTGACATAAGACACCTGAGCGTCATTTGCAGCCGGCTTTAACCGTTGATGGATGCTGATCGGGATCTTGTCCCTAACCAGAACCCCGCACTGATTAACAAATGTGTTCTTTGTCCGGATGGGTTCAATCGGCTCGCCGGAGCGCGAGATTTCTGAGATCTCAAACTTTTCATCCGGCCTCAACTTTTTCTTCGCGCCTCGTCTCTTTACCGAAGATTTGCTCGATCCGGAGGGCTAGAAAAAGGAACAAAGACGAGAGTTAATGAATGCATCAATTAATTAACTAGTCAGCACAGGCTTAACTAACATATATACCTCCTGGCCGGACTCGGTTCGGTCACCGGAGCCAGCATCACGGTCTCCTTCTTGCACCGGCATTGGGTCACCGGAGCCGTCCTCACGGTCTACTTCTTCCATGTGCATTGGGTCACCGGAGCCATCAATATCATAGCCTAGATCTTCCAGCTGCAGCTCTCTTTCCACCTGCTCATCGGTGTCGTTGAGAAACGACAAGACGGCATTTTGTCCGTCTGCGATTATGTCCATCAACATCGCTTCTTGTGCTAGGTCTCGGGTGTTGTCGTCCATAGTTTCTACAAATATTTACAACATGCCAATTATTATTCAAACATGACAGATGGATATATTAATGGCAAACGTAGAACTAGCTTCGACCCTCGACCCCTGGACGACCCTCGACCCCTGGACGACCCTCGACTGCTCGGCGATCCACAACCCTAGACCCCCTCATGTCACATTCTGTCTAGTGTCAAAGGATTCAACAAAACGAATACTTCATCAATAGGCGAAAGTAACAATCGCATGATGGTACGAAGCTCTCCAAAGTGGTTTTGGAACGGAGTCCCAGAAAGGATAATTCGTAACAAAAGACGGATTATCCTATCAGGAACTCCGTTCCAAAACAACTTTGCATAACTTCGTACCAACATGCCCCGGTTACTTCTGGCAAATGATGAAGTCATGGTATTCTTCAATACTTTGACACTAGCTAGGCAACCTCTCGACCCCTCGACCCCCGACTGCTCGGCGATCCACAACCCTAGACCCCCTCATGTCACATTTTGTCTAGTGTCAAAGGATTCAACAAAACCAATACTTCATCATTAGGCGAAAGTAACAGTCGCATGATGGTACGAAGCTCTCCAAAGTTATTTTGGAACGGAGTCCCAGATAGGATAATTCGTAACAAAAGACGGATTATCCTATCAGGAACTCCATTCCAAAATAACTTTGCATAACTTCGTACCAACATGCCCCGGTTACTTCTGGCAAATGATGAAGTCATGGAATTCTTCAATACTTTGACACTAGCTAGGCAACCTCTCGACCCCTCGACCCCCGACTGCTCGGCGATCCACAACCCTAGACCCCGATCATGTCACATTTTGTCTAGTGTCAAAGGATTCAACAAAACCAATACTTCATCATTAGGCGAAAGTAACAGTCGCATGATGGTACAAAGCTCTCCAAAGGGCGGGAAGGAGGGGCCTTTGGTCCCGGTTGGTGGCACCAACCGGGACTAAAGGGGGGCATTGGTCCCGGTTGGTGCCACGAACCGGGACTAATACGCCCCTTTAGTCCCGGTTGGTGCCACCAACCGGGACCAAAGGCCTTGCTGGCGCGGTGCGGTGGGATGTTTAGACCCACCTCGCTAGTTGAGAGAGACCAGCACCTGTTTATAAGCTGCGCTGCCTCTCTCCTCTCGAACTCATCTGAAATGCAGGCTTACGCGCCTAATTCGACAGTGCAATGTCTGTGGGCCTACTGGGCCTGCTGCGGGCCTGAATCCTGGCCCATGGTTGGGTTTCTAGTCGTATTCAGGCCGTGCTGGCCCAGTAGGTGGCATTTTTTTTTTCTTTTTTTCTATTTATTTTTTCATTTCTACTTAGAACTAAATACTTATAGTTTTTTAGTGATTTCTTTTTTCTTTTAGGTCACAAAAATTATAAACTTTCATTATTGTCTTTGTTGCTTTATTTATTTTATTTTGTTTCTACTTACAACAAAATACTTATTGTTGCTATTTTTTTGCAAGTTTTTTTGTTTTATTTTCTGCATTATTTATTTTCTTTTGTTTTTTGCTTTATTTTTTAATTCTTTCTGGTAAAACCAATTACAAACTTTCTGTTAGTGCAAGTAGTATTCAAATTTGAATAGTTTAAATTTGAAATTATTTTTTTTCTTTGTTGCTTTATTTATTTTATTTTGTTTCTACTTACAATGAAATACTTATTGTTGCTATTTTTTATTTTTTTTTGCAAGTTTTTTTTTGTTTTCTGCATTATTTATTTTCTTTTGTTTTTTGCTTTATTTTTTAATTCTTTCTGGTAAAACCAATTACAAACTTTCTGTTAGTGCAAGTAGTATTGAAATTTGAATAGTACAAACGGACAATGGTATCATACTCGTTTGTTACAAAGTTGGCATGGTATCATCATAATAGTTGCCGAAAAAAGTCTTCACTTTTTTCGCTTGTGTCATTTGCTTATTGCGCTGTAACCATGGATAATCTTCATCGTTTATCAGGATGCTTGGGTCAGCCTTGACTTTGAAGGGAGGAATTTCATGAAACTTTTCATAATCTTCAGACATGTCTGTCTTGCCCTCCACTCCCAGGATGTCCCTTTTTCCTGAAAGAACTATGTGGCGCTTTGGCTCATCGTATGATGTATTCGCTTCCTTATCTTTTCTTTTTCTCGGTCTCGTAGACATGTCCTTCACATAGATAACCTGTGCCACATCATTGGCTAGGACGGACGGTTCGTCAGTGTATCCAAGATTTTTCAGATCCACTGTTGTTATTCCGTACTGTGGGTCTACCTGTACCCCGCCTCCTGACAGATTGACCCATTTGCACTTAAACAAAGGGACCTTAAAATCATGTCCGTAGTCAAGTTCTCATATGTCCACTATGTAACCATAATATGTGTCCTTTCCCCTCTCGGTTGTTGCATCAAAGCGGACACCGCTGTTTTGGTTGGTGATCTTTTGATCTTGGACAATCGTGTAAAATGTATTCCCATTTATCTCGTATCCTTTGTAAATCAATACAGTCGAAGATGGTCCCCTGGACAACAAGTACAACTCATCACAAACAGTGTTGTCACCTCTGAGACGTGTTTCCAACCAACTGCTGAAAGTCCTGATGTGTTCACATGTAATCCAGTCGTCGCACTGCTCCGGGTGTTTGGAGCGTAGACTGTTCTTGTGTTCATCGACATACGGGGTCACTAATGTAGAGTTCTGTAGAACTGTGTAGTGTGCTTGAGACCAAGAATATCCGTCCCTACATATTATTGAGTCCCTTCCAAGCGTGCCTTTTCCAGTCAGTCTCCCCTCGTACCGCGATTTAGGGAGACCTATCTTATTAAGGCCAGGAATGAAGTCAACACAAAACCCGATGACATCCTCTGTTTGATGGCCCATGGAGATGCTTCCTTCTGGCCTGGCGCGGTTACGGAAATATTTCTTTAGGACTCCCATGAACCTCTCAAAGGGGAACATATTGTGTAGAAATACGGGCCCCAGAATGACAATCTCGTCGACTAGATGAACTAGGACGTGTGTCATGATATTGAAGAAGGATGGTGGGAACACAAGCTCAAAACTGACAAGACATTGCGCCACATCACTCCTTAGCCTTGGTACGATTTCTGGATCGATCACCTTCTGAGAGATTGCATTGAGGAATGCACATAGCTTCACAATGGTTAATCGGACGTTTTCCGGTAGAAGCCCCCTCAATGCAACCGGAAGCAGTTGCGTCATAATCACATGGTAGTCATGAGACTTTAGGTTCTGGAACTTTGTCTCTGCCATATTTATTATTCCCTTTATATTCGACGATAAGCCAGTCGGGACATTCATACTGAGCAGGCATTCAAAGAAGATTTCTTTCTCTTCTTTCGTAAGAGCATAGCTGGCAGGACCTTCATACTGCTTCGGAGGGATGCTGTCTTTTTCGTGCAAACGTTGCAGGTCCTCCCGTGCCTCAGCTGTATCTTTTGTCTTTCCATACACGCCCAAGAAGCCTAGCAGGTTCACGCAAAGGTTCTTCGTCACGTGCATCACGTCGATTGAAGAGCAGACCTCTAGGTCTTTCCAGTAGGGTAGGTCCCAAAATATAGATTTCTTCTTCCACATGGGTGCGTGTCCCTCAGCGTCATTCGGAACAGCTAGTGCGCCGGGGCCCTTTCCAAAGATTATGTGTAAATCATTGACCATAGCAAGTACGTGATCACCGATACGCATGGCGGGCTTCTTCCGGTGATCTGCCTCGCCTTTGAAATGCTTGCCTTTCTTTCGACATTGATGGTTGGTCGGAAGAAATCGACGATGGCCCAGGTACACATTCTTCCTGCACTTGTCCAGGTATATACTTGCAGTGTCATCTAAACAGTGCGTGCATGCGTGGTATCCTTTGTTTGTCTGTCCTGAAAGGTTACTGAGAGCGGGCCAATCGTTGATGGTCACGAACAGCAATGCCTTTAGGTCAAATTCCTCCTGTCTGTGCTCATCCCACGCACGTACACCGTTTCCATTCCACAGCTGTAAAAGTTCTTCAACTAATGGCCTTAGGTACACATCAATGTCGTTGCCGGGTTGCTTAGGTCCTTGGATGAGAACTGGCATCATAATGAACTTCTGCTTCATGCACATCCAAGGAGGAAGGTTATACATACATAGAGTCACGGGCCAGGTGTTGTGATTGCTGCTCTGCTCCCCGAAAGTATTAATGCCATCCGCGCTTAAAGCAAACCATACGTTCCTTGGGTCCTTTGCAAACTCCTCCCAGTACTTTCTCTCGATTTTTCTCCACTGCGACCCGTCAGCGGGTGCTCTCAACTTCCCGTCTTTCTTACGGTCCTCACTGTGCCATCGCATCAACTTGGCATGCTCTCTGTTTCTAAACAAACGTTTCAACCGTGGTATTATAGGAGCATACCACATCACCTTCGCAGGAACCCTCTTCCTGGCGGGCTCGCCATCAACATCACCAGGGTCATCTCGTCTGATATTATACCGCAATGCACCACATACCGGGCATGCGTTCAGATCCTTGTATGCACCACGGTAGAGGATGCAGTCATTAGGGCATGCATGTATCTTCTGCACCTACAATCCTAGAGGGCATACGACCTTCTTTGCTGCGTATGTACTGTCGGGCAATTCGTTATCCTTCGGAAGCTTCTTCTTCAATATTTTCAGTAGCTTCTCAAATCCTTTGTCAGCCACAGCATTCTCTGCCTTCCACTGCAGCAATTCCAGTACGGTACCGAGCTTTGTGTTGCCATCTTCGCAATTGGGGTACAACCCTTTTTTGTGATCCTCTAACATGCGATCGAACTTCAGCTTCTCCTTTTGACTTTCGCATTGTGTCCTTGCATCGACAATGACCTGATGGGCCTCGAACCCCTCGTTGGTTACCCCAAGTGGAAGGTGTAAGATGCAGTAAGTAGAAGTGTTTTCCCTTAGCAAAGATGCCAAGGATCGAATCCCCAGAGACTCCTAGGTTCAACAAGTAGGTGTCAATTGCTACGGCGCCAGATTAGTAGCAATCAACGTGGACCTGCACACAGATACAAATAACTTTGCTCCTAACGAGTACAGAGAGGTTGTCATTCCCTCCGGCCTTGTAGTTCACAAAGGATTAAAAGCAATGATAGTAGTGATAGATAGTGTTTTGCAATAGTAAATAATAACGGAAGTAAATAGCGGATGTGATCAATGATGGTAATATGGACCGGAGTCTCATGATGTTCACTAGTGATGTCTCTCTCCCAAAAGACGATAAAACAGCTATGTGAGGTAAACGAATTACAGCTGGGCAATTGACAGGACCACGAACGCAAACCAATGCTGACTACATTGCAAGAAAGGTTGAGGTTCAAAGCATGGGCGGTACGCCAAAGTAAGTAGACCGAAATCCATCAATGCCTACTACTAATCATCCACCTTGAGATATCTATCCAGAACATCTCGCTGGTATTAAGTTGCGAGTCCCACCCATAGTGTAAACTCAATGCAACAAACAACTGCATTAAAAGAACTTTGCGTAAAGTAAACAATCCTTGCACCCGCGGGCACAAGCACCGTTGTTTTCCCCCTTGTGGCAACAGCATATCCCCTAGACTCATGTTTCTGTCACTCAAGCTAGTCATCGAGGGGCATGAACCCACAATCGAGCATAACGTTCCCTCTTGGAGTCACCACCTATTACTCGGCCAAAGCAATAAATAACAACGGAGAACATGCAAGAATTACTTATGAACTAAAATATAAAAGAGGTGAATCAAATATACTACTCAAGATCAATCTGAACATAATCTCATAATCCATCGGATCCCAGCAAACTCAACATAGCAACAGCATAAGGATTACATAGGTGCCTCGATCATGTAGGGCAGCTCACGAGGACTAATTAGTGAAGCACAAGAACGGGAGGAGAACATGACATAGCTACTGGTCATGGACTCATGGTCCAAGGGAGACTACTCATGAGTCATCCGGGAGGCGTCCATGGTGGTGGAGAAGCTCCCGGTGGTGATCCTCCCCTCCGGCAGGGTGCCGGGAAGAGTTCTCCTGGTGCTCCAGATCTTGGAAGCGGCGGCGGCGGCGGAACAGAGATGGGATCGCGAAAAGAGTTCCTGTTCTGAGGGTTACGGAGGACCCTTTAAATATATGCCAAAGTAGGGCATCAGGGGAGCTTCGGGGGGCCCAGGCGCCCCCCGGCGCGGCCCAGGGGGGGCGCGCCGCCAGGGCGCCTGGAGCCCTGGTGCCCCCCCCCAGGCTGCCCTTCGGACGCAGTGTTGTTTCCGGAATGCTGATTTTTTATATAATTTTTCTGGATTTTTCTGGGCAGTTCTCGAAACGTGAAAACCTGAAATACAAAAACAGCCGAAAACAGAAACTGGCACTGGGGTGCACTGGATTAGTAAGTTAGTCCAAATATGATCAAAAGTGTATGGAAGTGTATGAATATCATAGCAATATCACCCAAAAGTGGCATGGAGCAAGCAGAAATTATAGATACGTTTTGGACGTATCAACATCCCCAAGCTTAATTCCTGCTCGTCCTCGAGTAGGTAAATGATAACAAGAATAATTTCTGTGGTGACATGCTATTAACCATATAGGACTTTTTCATAGTCATATGACAAAAGCTTACTGAGACAATGATTCTATAGTAGTTAAGTTGCCTCATGAGAAAATCACAAATGACTGAAAGTTTTACAATATGAAACTGAAACATCAAATAGATTTGCAATGAACATGATGTGCAAATATGACAAAGTGATATCTAGCTTGCCCCCTTTAGTGATGCAAAACATAAATGCAGGGGCACCTTCAAGGTTTAAGTGATGACTAGACACAATCATTTCAGAATAAACGATATCACAATCATGCAAAAGACAATGCTACTTTGGGACAATGCACATTACACTCAGAATGACAATCATGCTCTCAGTAGTTGGTGCTTTACAATAAAGTAGAAGAATGGTTATGTGCTAGAGCTTTTTATTTTGAAAACATGGAAGCAATTTTGTCAACGGTAGTAATACTTCATATGTGTCATGCATAAGACATCCTATAAGTTGCAAGCCTCATGCATCGTATACCAATAGTGCTCGCAACTTGTCCTAATTAGCTCGGATTTCCATGGGTTATCATTGCATTGCATATGTTTCAACCAAGTGTCACAAAGGGGTACCTCTATGCCACCTGTACAAAGGTCCAAGGAGATAGATCGCATTTGATTTCTCGTTTTTGATAAATCTCAACTTGAGGACATCCATACCGGGACAACATAGAAAATAGATGATGGACTCCTCTTCAATACATAAGCATATTCTCATAAGAGATTGAGGATTAAGGTCCAAGCTAAAACTTCCACCATGATGCATGGCTTTGGTTGGCGGCCCAATGTTCTTCTCTAACAATATGCATATTAATTCAACCCACGGTAAATCACCCTTACTTCAGACAAGACGAACATGCATAGCAACTCACATGATATTCAACAGAAGTGTGACAGTTGATGGCGTCCCTAGAAACATGGTTACCGCTCAGCAAGCAACTCATAAGAAATAAGATACATAAGCAACATATTCTTTACCACAATAGTGTTTAGGCTACTTTCCCATGAGCTATGTATTGCAAATTAGTGTGCTTAGTATAGGTGGAGGTTAGCAAAAGACTGGGAGCGACCAACTAAGAGATCAATGACGGTCATAATCATGCAGAGCGACAAAGCAATATTGAATCAGGTATGGTAGTTATATCGCTACTCAGAAACAAAAGATCATCAAGGCTTGACAGACTTTCTTTACAGTCTTAAATATGCGTGAGCATACGCCAAGTCAATCAAAATAAATTCTCGAAGGAAGATATTACTAAACCATACCACATCATAGGCAAACAAATCAAGTTGGTACTCCAATAACACATTGGGAATCCCCCCAGCTATTTGAGATTAACCATAAGAAAACCTGAACTACTAAGCACCATCATGCAAGTAGCATCTTTATCATAGACACATTAACCAATGCAACGGAAGCAAACTCTCTTAATAAGGTGAGCATGATAATTAAAGAGAGTTCAAGCAACCAACTAGACAAAAGCTCTTTGAAAAGATAAGCATGAATACTAAGAGCAGAGCATGATAGTAGCTATTTAAAAGACAAAGAACACACACAGCAAAGATAGACATGAAAATTCTATGTTATGTTCTAGGTAGAGGTGGAGCGTGTTTCTCTCCCACATATAGGAATGCTGAGTTCCGACTTGTTATGAAAAACTAAAAAGAAAACTAAAAGCAAGACGCTCCAAGCATAGCACATAACACATGAAGTGATAAAAATATAGCGGAACGAAAGACGAACTGATAATGTTGATGGAGAAGGGGATGCACGGGGGCATCCCCAAGCTTAGACGCTTGAGTCTCCTTGAATATTTCTTGGGGGTGCACGGGGGCATCCCCAAGCTTGAGCGCTTGACACTCCTGAATCTTTTTATCATCTTCCCTCGCACACTTGAAAACTCCCTTCATACATAACTCATCATAATCTGATTAGCGAGGTTAGTACCCTTAATAAAATAATTATACCTTGCTGGAAATAAGGATATTCTTGAAGTTCTAATGTTTCTCAAGATTGCCAAAAGGTTTTTGCAAAGAAAAAGCAAGCTCTTGATTTGCAAAGTGAAGGTAAGACAAAACAGGACAGAATCTGTGAAAAACAGAACATCAGGCAGTAATTGATCTGTTCGGGATACTTCTGCAACTCAAATCAAAAAACTCAGAACAGATGCACGAAAGAAAATTATATAGAGAACGCTGTCGAAAAAATTCAGACCAAAAAGATGATCTTGTGATTTTATACGAATTTTTCTATCCAAGGACAGAATCTGTTTCCTGGACAGCACCTCACAACTTTTGAACTTTCTAGCAATCGGAGGCTATACTTGGCACAAATATGAAAAGCAAAGATACAATGATGATGCTACAGCAGTAAACAACATCAATACACAACAAAAGCAAAAAAAAAATCATGTGGGCTGCCTCCCAAAAGCGCTTTCTTTTATGCCTTTATGCTAGGCATAATGCATAGATCAAGTTGTATCAATTGAACCATCATCAAGATCATCAAAAAGCTCTTCAATAATACAACTAGTCTTAAGAGGACTCTCAAATAAAGGCCTCATAGAGATACTCCTAGGTAGAAGGCCAAAAGGATAAAAGTCAAGGGAAGATTCATTTATAAATTCATCACATAGAGATGTTTCTTCCAAAGTCTTTACAGTTTCAACCCCTTTGGCAATAGATGGATTACTTTTAGAACGGGGAGCCTTTGGAACGTGAACGAACTTAGGCTCCCTCTTTGCTGGAGTTTCTACCTTTTTGGTTTTGATCGAGGAGAAAGTAGTTCCTAAGGTATCAAATATTTCCTCAATCTTGTTTATCCTAGAAGAGTCCAAGTCATGGAATTTGACGGTCTCCAAAATTTTAAAAAATTTATGCATGGAGCTATCAAGTCTATTCAAATTCCCTTGGATCTTACGATCCAACTCATTCATCTTATTAATGCTTGGCATCTCTAGCTCTATCCTTTCAAGTTTTTTCATAATGTGAGCTAGGGTGATGTCCTCTTGAATGCTAACAACAGGGGGTCTCCCAACAAGATTTTCAATAATACTAAGAGACTCCCAAACTGGGGCCTCCAGGAAATTCCCATTGATAGCAGTATCTAGAATAAACCTATTCCAAGAAGTAATTCCAACATAAAAATTTCTAAGTAAGATAGTAGTAGGTTTCTTCTTGGTGGCTCTTTTTTGTGAATCATTAATTCTATACCAAGCATCTTTCAAACTTTCCCCACCTCTTTGTTTAAAGGTGAGAACTTCTGCCTCGTCAAAGACAAAAGGACCCGACATAATGACAACTAAAGAACAAGATAACTATTTTTGTGATTTTCGATAAAAAGGTACTAAAGCAAAAAATGAAAGGTAAACTAACAAGACTAAAAAGCAAAGGTAAAAGATAGCATGCAACTCCCCTATCCTGAAGAGTGGAGTCCCCGGCAACGGCGCCAGAAAATACTCCTTGATGGGCCTCGAACCCCTCGTTGGTTACCCCAAGTGGAAGGTGTAAGATGCAGTAAGAAGAAGTGTTTTCCCTTAGCAAAGATGCCAAGGATCGAATCCCCAGAGACTCCTAGGTTCAACAAGTAGGTGTCAATTGCTACGGCGCCAGATTAGTAGCAATCAACGTGGACCTGCACACAGATACAAATAACTTTGCTCCCAACGAGTACAGAGAGGTTGTCAATCCCTCCGGCCTTGTAGTTCACAAAGGATTAAAAGCAATGGTAGTAGTGATAGATAGTGTTTTGCAATAGTAAATAATAACGAAAGTAAATAGCGGATGTGATCAATGATGGTAATATGGACCGGAGTCTCATGATGTTCACTAGTGATGTCTCTCTCCCAAAAGACGATAAAACAGCTATGTGAGGTAAACGAATTACAGCTGGGCAATTGACAGGACCACGAACGCAAACCAATGCTGACTACGTTGCAAGAAAGGTTGAGGTTCAAAGCATGGGCGGTACGCCAAAGTAAGTAGACCGAAATCCATCAATGCCTACTACTAATCATCCACCTTGACATATCTATCCAGAACATCTCGCTGGTATTAAGTTGCGAGTCCCACCCATAGTGTAAACTCAATGCAACAGACAACTGCATTAAAAGAACTTTGCGTAAAGTAAACAATCCTTGCACCCGCGGGCACAAGCACCGTTGTTTTCCCCCTTGTGGCAACAGCACATCCCCTAGACTCATGTTTCTGTCACTCAAGCTAGTCATCGAGGGGCATGAACCCACAATCGAGCATAACGTTCCCTCTTGGAGTCACTACCTATTACTCGGCCAAAGCAATAAATAACAACGGAGAACATGCAAGAATTACTTATGAACTAAAATATAAAAGAGGTGAATCAAATATATTACTCAAGATCAATCTGAACATAATCTCATAATCCATCGGATCCCAGCAAACTCAACATAGCAACAGCATAAGGATTACATAGGTGCCTCGATCATGTAGGGCAGCTCACGAGGACTAATTAGTGAAGCACAAGAACGAGAGGAGAACATCACATAGCTACTGGTCATGGACTCATGGTCCAAGGGATACTACTCACGAGTCATCCGGGGGGCGTCCATGGTGGTGGAGAAGCTCCCGGTGGTGATCCTCCCCTCCGGCAGGGTGCCGGGAAGAGTTCTCCTGGTGCTCCCGATCTTGGAAGCGGCGGCGGCGGCGGAACAGAGATGGGATCGCGAAAAGAGTTCCTGTTCTGAGGGTTACGGAGGACCCTTTAAATATATGCCAAAGAAGGGCATCGGGGGAGCTTCGGGGGGCCCAGGCGCCCCCCCCCCCGGCGCGGCCCAGGGGGGGCGCGCCGCCAGGGCGCCTGGAGCCCTGGTGGCCCCCCAGGCTGCCCTTCGGACGCAGTGTTGTTTCCGGAACGCTGATTTTTTATATAATTTTTCTGGATTTTTCTGGGCAGTTCTCGAAACGTGAAAACCTGAAATACAAAAATAGCCGAAAACAGAAACTGGCACTGGGGTGCACTGGATTAGTAAGTTAGTCCAAATATGATCAAAAGTGTATGGAAGTGTATGAATATCATAGCAATATCACCCAAAAGTGGCATGGAGCAAGCAGAAATTATAGATACGTTTTGGACGTATCATGACCCGGCGGAGATCATCATTTGGATCCTCTTGATCTTCAGCAGCTTCACCCGTTGCAGCATCATTGGGCACATCGTGTGGTTCCTCTTGATCTTCACCAGCTCCCTCCATTGCAGCATCACCGTATTCAGGGGGCACATAGTTGTCATCGTACTCTTCTTCTTCGCCGTCTTCCATCATAACCCCTATTTCTCCGTGCCTCGTCCAAACATTATAGTGTGGCATGAAACCCTTGTAAAGCATGTGGGAGTGAAGGATTTTCCGGTTAGAGTAAGACATCGTATTCACACATTTAGTGCATGGACAACACATAAAACCATTCTGCTTGTTTGCCTCAGCCGCATTTAGAAACTCATGCATGCCCTTAATGTACTCGGAGGTGTGTCTGTCACCGTACATCCATTGCCGGTTCATCTGCGTGCATTATATATAATTAAGTGTGTCAAAAACCATTACAGAACATCATAAATAGATAATTAAGTGACCAAATGGATAAAAGTTCATCATCACATTAAAACCAAAGTACATACATATATAGTTCTCATCTAACAACATATAGCTCTCCATACACATCGAAACTATGTAAAACATTTCAATGCGAAAACAAATGCGATCATAATCGCAACCAAGGTAACAATTGATCCAACGGCATAATGATACCAAGCCTCGGTATGAATGGCATATTTTCTAATCTTTTTAATCTTCAACCGCATTGCATCCATCTTGATCTTGTGATCATCGACGACATCCGCAACATGCAACTCCAATATCATCTTCTCGTCCACAATTTTTTTTATTTTTTCCTTCAAGAATTTGTTTTCTTCTTCAACTAAATTTAACCTCTCGACAATAGGGTCCATCTTGATCTTGTGATCATCGATGACTTCCGCAACATGCAACTCCAATTCCATCTTCTCCTCCTCCATTTTTTCCATTTTTTTCTTTAAGGAAATGTTTTCCTCTTCAACTAAATTTAACCTCTCCACAAGAGGGTCGGTTGGAATTTCCGGTTCAACTACCTTCTAGACATAATAAAACATCTATGCATGTCAGGTTGGTCGGCATAACTATCATAAACACTAAAACAAATAGTTATAAATTAAAGATAATATACCACATCCGAATCGTAGACAGGACGAGAGCCCACGTGGGCGGATATCAAAACCATCGCACTATATAATAACAAGCAATAATAAACATAAGAAAATTAGACAAATATCTATCTAAAGCAATAATAACAAGCAATAATAAAAGTAAGAAAAGCATGGACATAACAAGAGGCTCACCACGGTGGTGCCGGTGACGAGATCGGTGGGGGCGATCGACGGCGGCGAAGACGGGGACGGGACGTGACGGACCGCTAAACCTAGACAAATCTCGGAGAAAATAGAGCTTCGAGAGGAGAAAAGCTTAACTAGTGTGGCTCGGGCATTCCACCGAACACGTTGTGTGCATAGGAGGTGAGCTAGAGCACCACTAACCCCTCTCCCCCTCGGCCAGAAAAAAAAAAGAGCAGTGAGCTCTTCTCTTGAGTGAGGGGTTATATATAGGCACCTCATTGGTCCCGGTTGGTGCTACGAACCGGGGCTAAAGGGGTGCCTTTGGTCCCGGTTCATATCACCAACCGGGACCAATGGTGGTGGGCCAGGAGCAAGAGCCATTGGTCCCGGTTTGTCGCTCCAACCGGGACCAAAAGGTCCAGACGAACCGGGACCAATGGCCCACGTGGCCCGGCCAGCCCCCTGGGCTCACGAATCGGGTCCAGTGCCCCCATTGGACCCGGTTCTAGATTGAACCGGGGCTAATGGGCTGGACAAGCCTGGACCAATGCCCTGTTTTCTACTAGTGTGGGAATATAAGGTGTGTTCACAAGATTGGAAATAAGTAAGCCTCGAGTCAAGGCTCACTCTCCGCTACTCTCCTTTCTTTGTTGTGTGATTTCTTCAAAGAAAGCCCCTCTTATCCTGTGGATCCCCATCAAATCTATTCGTGCAAAGTATAAAAATCTTTGATCTGTAGGACGAGTGAAGAGTAATGTAAGTCAAACAGATATGCGTGTGTCTCTCTCTCTATGTGTGTGTGTGTGTGTGTTGTGTGATTAGACGAGTGACAGGGAAAATGAGGACAAAAACAAGTATGCATGTTCAAGGAAAAATGTTAATTATTAGGATGATACTAAATTCCAATGTCTACCAACAAGGCATTCCAATGTGGAAGTTTCCAAGAACAAAAGTGAAATGCCATTCTTGATTAAACCATGATTCACTATAACAAAGTAATCTTTATGATTAATATCTTCTTTGAAAGTATGTCCATATATGTACTAATGTTATGATCTTACATACTAGTGACATTTTGACATGTAAAAGGAAACTGTTTTTCATTTCACTAAAAGCATGATCTATATTTAGCGTAACTAGTGTTAGTTTTAAGTCTTTCCATTTTGAGGTAGAGTTTTTTTTTTTTTAAGATCCGGGGTGCACCGACTTCATTGATTTAGAAGATAGCAGGCGGAAAACATTGTGATCAAGTGATCAGTGTGGCGAGTCAGAGAAAAAACATAAAGAGAATGTAGAGCAAAAACCCTCTCCTAGGAAGCTATCTCATGATTGAATCCCCGAACGGGGCCTCTAGACAAACGGCTCCTGCCAGCCTCCATTGTTGTTGGTCGCCACATCGTCGCTTGAAGGTAACTTTGCTCGGAAGACATAGTTGTTTCTTTCCTTCCAGATCTCCCAAGATATCATCATCAGCATTGATTTGACTCCTAGCTTGTAAACATCAGACTGATCATCTTCTGACAGTGAGCAATGGATGTCTGATTTGGTGCCATTCGGAGGCTGAGAGCAGCGCATCGATGCCAAGAGGTGGCTCTTTGCCAGATCAGGGTGGAGAAAGGGCATTCCCACATGAGATGTCTGGATGTCTCTAGGCATCTCATGCACAGGGAACAAAAGTATCCATTCGGCCACCCTCTGCACTGAAGCCGAACGTGGGCCCATAGTCTGTTGCCATGCAGCAACCAAGCAAAAAACATAGCATTGCCAGGAGCCCAAGCTGTCCATATGATTGATTTGAATCCAGCCGCAGGCGGGACTTGGTTGAATTGCTAGCGGTATGCCAAGCGGGCCATATAGGAGCTGCCGCCTCCGGCCGTCCATCTGATTTGATCTGGAGTTTGAGCTAAAATTGCAATATCCGAACTCTGAATTTTTCGCCAAAGTTGCAGAAAGTCATGGGCGATCTCGGAGGTGTTACCGTGCTATAAGTCTCTGATCCATTGGTCATTAACAAGGGCCGATGCCACCGTTTTGTTCTTTCTTCTGGTGTGGTTGTATAGGGCTGGGAAGACGGAGCACGGGAGGGCCGGTCCAAGGCAGGAGTATTTCCAAAAAGTCGTTGACTGAGGTAGAGTTTTCAAAACTGTTTTTTCTACCAGGCATGGGATACAGCGTGTATGTCCACACTCCGTCGTTGATTTCATATTCATTCCATGTATTCACCGTCCATACATCCACGTGATGTTTTTCTCCATGTTTCAGATTCTATTGTAATGTTTTATTTTGTACCAGCAAATAAGAGTGCACTTGTTTTAGATGGAATTAGTTGGTACACAACTACTGAAGGAAATAAAATGGTATACTTTTTGAGAAAAAAAAGAAAGAAAAAAATGTTAAACTTTGAAATGGAAAAAAAGATGGATGAAACACTTTGTAGCATCATAATATTTTTTTGGAAGTATCTAGAACTCATCTAGATGAGATATAATTTGGTCTCATTCACCTGGAAAACAAGAACAGATACAATCCACGTTAGCACACACGCATCATATAGCATCACATCCAATGGCTATAAAAGGTGATTGAGACCAAATTATATCTTATCTAGATAAGTTTTAGCAAACCTGATTTTTTTTTGTGACGGATTGAAAAAAACATGGCACGGGTATTGAAGCAATGATGGAGGGTGAATCCATGCATGCTGAGAGTGGTTTTTCTGCACCCCACCTCGATGCCACCCCGTGCACCCACGTAAAAAAACATACCAAAACATTTTGAAAAAATATAAAACTTTGTGGGAATGATCATACACGCTT
Source organism: Secale cereale (assembly GCA_902687465.1). Taxonomy (NCBI): domain Eukaryota; kingdom Viridiplantae; phylum Streptophyta; class Magnoliopsida; order Poales; family Poaceae; genus Secale; species Secale cereale. The sequence goes on along the minus strand of LR738709.1, from coordinate 680,867,370 downwards.
GCTGAAATATGTGTGCATCGTAGAATATCATATATTTATCCAGAGTCTTGACTCCCTCTTCGTCCTAACTACAAATGTGTTCATCGCGATGGCTTTTAAGGCGCGGTGTAGACTGTAGAGTAATATCTACATTCACGGCATTGAAGTTTCAGTTAAAGCCAATGCGCGCCGTCCCTTCCTGCGCGGCACCGGCCGCTCCTCGCCTTCGGTTACTAGTTACCGCCGTTTCCAGACGTCGCGGGGAGAGTTTGCAGATGAGCGGCAACCTCCAGAGGAAGCATCAGAAACACTGGTGACTGGGCCGTCCTCCTTTAAACTCACCCTGGTGCCAGTGTACCTCCATCCCCAGGCTGTGCCTAGCATCAGCAAGTGTTGTGGCGAGGGAAGAGTTGGAGGCGGTGCAGCCGCCGTGACGCGCGCCACGGCAGTTTCGGTCAGACCAGCGCTCCCTCGCCGACCCCTCCTCGCTCTCGCTCGCGCGCCTTCCTTTAGTACTAGTTGCTTCCGTTTCCTCACGTCACGCAGAGGAGCGGCCACTGGAGGAGGCGGGGCTCCGTCAATCCGCGAGCATATCATTGTTCTTTTCCACTTTACACTTTACAGCACAGCAACGAGTAACTGATACTAAGTGACTGGAGCGTTCTCGGCTGCACCTAGGCGCCCGTTCGTTCATGTGAGTGTCGGCCTCTAGCTGGCGGTAAGCGTCAGGAACTCGTGTCTATGGATGCTGATGAACTCGTCACTGGCGCCTATCTAACTGAAGTTGCCACGAAACATATTTGACAAAATACATTTGCAGCCAAGTACAAGCGGCGGGCGGTGTGCCAGTGCACTCCTCACGTCGCATGCATGCAACAGCTGCAGCCGTACGTGTGCTTCAAGCTTCCGGTGGGACTTTTTTTTGAGGGATTTTTTTTGCGGGATTTTTGTATGTACAGTAAGACGCGCACATACTGGCATGCACACTGCATCACTGAACCGTGTACTCATCTGCAGATGTGGTCAGACGTAGTTCGTCGCAACTTCATTGACTCATCGTTTGATCATCATCTATTGACTCGAGCAGACGCTTAAACCCAGCCTGAGGATATCAAGTGCGTCACTCGCATGGACGTGCATGCACCACGCGCTCATCTGTCAACGCTCAAGGGACGGGTGCTGTTTGGGCGACACATGCACGCATGCACACACACTTTTGATGATTTTGATGATCGAAATCTGCTAGCAAAGCGGCATACCATTTTTCGCAAAACAAGAGGCATGCTATTCTTTCGCCAAACGAGTTAAAACGTAGAATTTTTTTCCCTTTGCGTACAAACGAAGAATTGGCAACCCTATGGATGGATTCGGTCGGTTGAGAGGCTGTTGTGATTTGGATTTAATTATCCACCTAATCACGAAATTAATTCTTACTTGTAATAGCATACCATACTTGTTTGACATATTCATAATAGAAAGGACGACCCTTTTCTTGTACTAGCTGATAAAGCAAGCTTGCATGCACACCAGTACCCAAAAAAGCTTTTCATTCATGCATATGAAATACCCCAAATATGCATCAACATGTTTAGTGAAGTGAAAGGCGCAGTTTCCTTTATATGGAAAAGATGTCACTAGTATATGAGATCATAACATTAGTACATACTAGCAAAAGAGCCCGTGCGTTGCAACGGGAGAGAAAACATAACACACGCTCTTAACCCAACAACCATCACTCAATATCATAATAGGTCAATTTCCTATATTTTTGCGAGGCATCATATTTGTGTTGCCGCTTATCCTACTTCTCACACTCGCCGGCGATGGCCTCGGTGTTCACACAAAACAAAATAAAACGTATTTGAATATGGTTAATTCTAAGACGTCTCTCTCTCCCTCTCTCCTCCCTCTCCCTCTCTGCTCCCTCTCCCTCTCTCTCTCTCTCTCTCTCTCTCGCTTTCTCTCACTCTCGCGAAGAAAATCTGTTGTTTTACCCTGCGACATTTTTCAGAGGTATGCATGTGTAGTTATTGATATTTTCTGTTCCCTATATTATAATGGGGTGTTCATTTGCAATCCGGATCGCCGCCGGTACGAAAGAAAAAATGGAGCTTGTGCTATAAATTATAAGTTTGCTTTCAAAATAATATTTTAAAAATATCTAACATGTAAAATTAATATCATATTTAGATTCCACACATTTTTCTAATAATATTTCATATATAATATGTTAAAATCGAAGTTACGGTTTAAAAGATACGTATAATTTAGAAAATCATTTGCTTGACTTAAATATATTCCAAAATAAAGTTTAAAAATACTTAACAGGTAAAAATAATCCCATATTCATATTCTACATATTTTTCTAATCAAATTTCATATATAACATGTTCAAATCGGAGTTACGGTATAAGGATGATTTTAAAAAAGCATTTATTTATTTGACTTAAATATGATCTGCGGATGAATTACCTAAATCATAGGGGGGGGGTCGATCAATGTAAAATAACGGTTCGGGAGTGGCTTAAACCCGGACTGCGGGTTGATTTCAAGAAAACACATGGACTTTTGTGTAAAATACAAAAAAAACGACTCGATTTTACTTAAAACGGGACTATGGGTTGAATTCTCTCAAATAGAGGGACTTTTAAGAAAAATGTCATGACGGACCAGAAGAAACCCAATTTTCTTTATTATAAGGTAAAGATATGGATATACTTCAAAAGAAGGATTTCAATCACAAATACAACTTGGTTATAGTGAATCATGTGCTAATCGAGAATGATGATTCACTTTTTCTCTTGGATACTTCCACATTGAAACACCTTGTTGGTAGAGATAGCAATGTAGCATCCATCCAAATGTGTGCATGATGGCAAGGTTTGGCCGATCTCGCAAAATGGTGCTATATCAATTTCTCTTCACTCGTAGAAAACAGGCACGGATCAGTCACAAACCGGGACCAAAGGGGACATCGGTCCTGGTTCGTGAGGCCTGGGTGCTGGCCAGGCCTCGGGTGCCATCGTTCCCGGTTTGTGTGCCCCTTTAGTCTCGGTTCTAGACTCGAACGGGGACCAACGGGCCTCTCTCCTGTCCGCTCCTGGTTCGTGACTGAACCGGGCCTGTTTTCTCTTGGAACCGGTTTGTGGCTGGAACAGAAACCAAAGGTTGTCCTTTATATATACCCCCACCCGTGCCCGTGAGCAGAGCCATCGCTCTATTTTTTTGGCTTCGAGAGGAGATGTGTGTGTGTGTTGCTCTAGCTCACCTCCTATGCACATGAGGTGTTCGATGAAATGCTCTAGCCACACTTAAGCTTTCTCCTCTCCAAGCTCCTTATCCAAGCTCCACTTTCCTCAAGATTTGTCCAGGTTTGCTTGTCCGTCCTGTCACGTCGCCATCCTCACTGCCGTTGGTCGCCCGCGCCTTATCTCGTCACCAGCACCGCCGTGGTGAGCCTCTTGTTCTTATCTTCTTTCTAAAAGAAAAAATACTTACTTGTAAGATTTAGATAGATACTTGTATAATTTTCTTACTTTTATTATTGTTTGTTATTATATAGTGCCATCATTTTGGTATTCGCCCCCGTCGGCCCTCATCCTGTCTATGATTCGGATATGGTGTATTATCTTTTACAACTATTTGTTTAATTTAGTGTTTATGACAATTATGCCGACCAACGTGACATAGATGTTTTTATGTAGGAGGTATGTGAACCGGAAATTCCAACCGACTCTATCGTCGAGAGGGTAAATTTGGTTGAAAAAGAAAACAATTACTTGAAAGAAAAATTCTAAATAGTTGAAGAGTAGAAGATGAAATTGGAGTTGCATGTTGCCGATGTCGTCGATGATCACAAGATAAAAATGGATGCAATGCGCTCGAAGATTAGAAAGATTCAAAAATATGTCATTCATACTGAGGCTTGGTATCAATATGCCGTTGTATTAATTGTTACCTTAGTTGCGATTATGATCGTATTTTAGTTGTTGGATTGAAATGTTTTACATAGTTTTAATGTATGGTTTAATTAGATGCTTTAGAGAGTTATATGTTTTTCAATGTGAGAACTATGTATGAACTTTAGTTGTGATGATGAACTTCTATTGGTTTGGACACTTCTCTATTTATGATGTTTTGTACACGAAGTGCATCCAGTTTTTGCCGTAACCCTCTCAACTTTTTAGCACATGCTATGTGGGTGAAATGATGATACAATGCCAACTTTCAACCTTTTCGGAGTTCATTTGCAATGCTTTTGAATTTCGAGGTCATTTAGCTAAAAAAACAGTAAATGCATGAAAAATACCAAATGTAGTCACAAAGGGTTGAAAATTGATAATGTGGCTTTGAATGGTGCATTTTGAACATACAAAAAGTCTGGAGTTCAAATAAGTTCAAAAATTGAAATGCCTTTGTAACAGACGAGTTTTCGTCCGAAACCCTGATACTTCGAAAGAGATTGTCCATTTTGCACACGAAGTGCATCCAATTTTTGCCGTAACCCTCTCAACTTTTTAGAACATGTTACGTGGGTGAAATGATCATACCATTCCAACTTTCAACCTTTTTCAGAGTTCAGTTGTAGTGCTTTTCAATTTCAGGGTCATTTAGCTCCAAAAAATCAGTAAGTGCATGAAAAATACCAAATGAAGTCACAAAGGGTTGGAAATTGATGATATAGCTTTGAATGGTGCATTTTGAACACACACAAAAGTTTGGAGTTCAAATAAGTTCAAAAAAATAAAATGTCTTTGTAACAGATAAGTTTTCGTTTGAAACCCTGATACTTCGAAAGAGATTGTCCATTTTGTACAGGAAGTGCATCCAGTTTTTGCCGTAACCCTCCCAACTTTTTAGCACATGCTATGTGGGTGAAACGATGATACCATGCCAACTTTCAACCTTCATAGTTCATTTGTAGTGCTTTCCAATTTCAGGGTCATTTAGCTCAAAAAAAATCAGTAAATGAATGAAAAATACCAAATGAAATCACAAAGGGTTGAAAATTTATGATGTGGCTTTGAACGGTCCATTTTTAGCACACAAAAAGTCTGGTGTTCAAATAAGTTAAAAAATGAAATGCATTTGTAACATATGAGTTTTCATCCGGAACACTGATACTTCGAAAGACATTATCCATTTTGTACACGAAGGGCAGCCAGTTTTTGTCGTAACCCTCTCAACTTTTTAGCACATGCTATGTGGGTGAAATGATGATACCATGCTAACTTTCAACCTTTTCAGAGTTCATTTGTAATGCTTTTCAATTTCAGAGTCATTTAGCTCAAAAAATCAGTAAATGCATGAAAAATACCAAATGAAGTCACAAAGGGTTGAAAATTTATGATGTGGCTTTGATTGGTGCATTTTGAACACACAAAAAGTCTGGAGTTGAAATAAGTTCAAAAAAATGAAATGCCTTTGTAACAGATGAGTTTTCGTCCAAAACCCTGATACTTCGAAAGAGATTGTCCATTTTTTACACGAGGTGCGTCTAGTTTTTGCCGTAACCCTCTTAACTTTTTAGCACCTCAAGATATAAATGACTTAAGAAAAAATATCTAAATTTGACATGAAGAAAGAAATAAGGAATGTCGCATGTAGAAAGTTTGGGGGCATTTGAATTCAATAGTTTCTGTAGGCACCGCACATGGTACCTTAATTTTGGTGTGTTCAAAACAATAAGAGATACAAATCATTACATAAAAAGATGGAACATGGAGGTATATTAGTGTACATTACGTCAATATCTTGTTGCAGTACAAAATCAAGTGAAAATGATTAACAAACCGTGATGTGGACTATAGACTTCCTACTTCCCCTTCAAATTCTAAATCACTTATACGGACATATTTGAATTATAAATCAATGTATGCTTAAACCATTACTAAAATGTATGGAATTTAAACGCAATATCATTAGGTAATATGATGAACCCATACAAAATTTCATCGTATTTAAACCACATTTGATTTTATAGAAAAATGAAAGAAATAGGATGCTTGTAACTGTATGGAATTTTCAAAAAAATATTTAAAATTCTCATTTTTTAAAGGAGGCTATGAGTTACATAAGTGCTTGAACATGAATTTTTTTTTCATTTAGAGACCATTTTAAGGTACATGTAGTTCAAATTTCAAATATATCCAGTAAATAATAGAAATGCATTTAATGCCTACAAAACTGCATATGGTTTTAGAAAGATGCCTAAATTTGACATTTTATCTAGTCCCTAACCCAAACATTTAGCCTTATTCCCATACCCATACCACACTATAATTGTTTTTAGCAAAGATAATTAACCTAAACCCATTTTACTAGTGACATGCTCTCTTGGCCTGCTTATCGCCGGTCCGCGAGGCTAATAGTGTCTTGGCCCAGAATGGCCCATCGTTGCCCCATACCCGATAAATTTGATCCTTAACTCTAAATCTCAACCTTAAATCCACCCCTCTCCCAATCTCCACAGCCGATTACGCTCCCCCACATCTACCTCTCCCTTCCCCCACACCCACTCCACCGCAACCTCCCTACACATCTGGCAATGCCTCCGCTAGGTGGGATGGCCATGCATGGCATCCATGTGCTCGACATCCATGATGGCCGCACACTGTACGACCCAATTGGCCTCACGCGGGAAGGCCACTTCGAATCTTGACCTAATGGACGACGATGACCAGATCTCCCTGCATGGAGGATCATCAGTTACCTCCTCACCGACCGTGGAGGAACTCGAGCTGGTCGACCACGGCCATATCATTTGGGAGGTTGGTTCATAAGGAATAAGGATAATGTCCGATTACCTTTTGAGCTATAAATAATGCCCCCTACCACCTAGTATTTGTTCTCGCATTAGGATCTCTTTTGTGAGGAATTTTGAGGTTAGAAGTTCATTTTGTCACATATGTTGGGTTTGTTAAATGGTCCATCAATTATCTCTTGTGAAGTTTTGTAAGAATGTTCACATTTTCCATATATGTCTTGCCTACCTATAATTTTAGTTTCACGCTATTGTTCTTGTTCAACTTAAGAATACAACACTGATTCCGTGTAATAGACCTGATTTACTTTGGGAGTATGTGCATCTCACGCTTTGCAAAAAATGTTACTCATATTTTACTGTATTTGTTTTGTTTTTAGGAGTTAAAAATAACTAGACGAGGGGAAAAAGCAATCAGTTTTGTTCAGTTTTTGTAGGATTTATGTTTGGTCTTTCTTCGGGATCATGGCGGAAGATTCATGCTTTGGCCCGATTGTTTATGTGCAGATTTCCGTCGAACAGATCTTTGAATGTTCTGGGTCCACCATGCAATAGCTTTTTCCTAGACGGACGTGGCTGCTTTTTTTATTGATTTTGATTTAGATAGAAATTCTGGCGATGAGTGATGGATAATTTTTTGCTGTTTGTTTCAATCTGTATTCAAGTGTTCGACTTGGTAGTTGGTTAAAGTGCTCGCTATCGCCATCTCTGGATTGTTTGATTTCATTTTCCGTGCAGGTACTAGAGAAACAACCTGGAATCTGTCCCAGTCGCCAATGGCGGCGGCAGCAGCAATGAAGCCACCAGGAAGCCAGTCGAACCCGCACCGGCACCGACACAAGGCACGGACGAGCCCGGCCCAACCGTGGACGCCGACAACTCGATCCTTGCATCCTACCTTGCCTGCGCGCCTCTCGAGCAGCGTCGGCCAGGAGAGCGTCCAACATCCTCATCCGCAGCCATCGTCAGCGACAAGCAGCTGTACAACGCCGTCGCGCACTCCTCCCAGGGACTCAACCTCGACGGCGGGCTCTACAACTTGGGTTGCCAAGTTGTAGAGCCCTCCGTCGAGGTTGAGTCCCTGGGAGGAGTGCGCGGCAATGTTGTACAGCTGGTTGTCGCTGACGATGGCAGTGGATGACGACGTCGGATGCCCTCCTGGCCGACGGTGCTCGAGCAAGGTGCGGGCAAGGTAGGACGTAAGGCTCGAGCTATTGGCATCCACGGCCGGGCCGGGCTCGTCCATGCTTGGTGCCGGTGCCGGCGCGGGTTCATATGGCCTCCTGGTGTTTTCGCCGCCGCTGCTATCGCCATTGGGGACTGGGACGAATTCCAGGTTGATCTTCTGGTACCTGCACGGAAAACGAAATCAGAAAATCCAAAGACGGCGTTAGCGAGCACGGGAACCAACTACCAAGTCAAACACTTGGATACTGGTGGAAAAAAAGAGCAAAAAATTATCCCGCCTCATCGCCAGAATTTCTATCTAAACCAAAATCAGTTCTAAAAAGCAACCACGTCCGTCTACGAATTGCGGTTGGACGGCGAACCCCAAACATAGAAAGATTTGTTGGACCGAAATCCGCACAGAAACAATCGGGCCAAAGCATGAATCTTCCGCCATAATCCCGAAGACAGACCAAACATAAATCCAACTAAAACAAAACAAAATCGATGGGAAACTCTGCAACCAGTCACAACAGCCGTCGAGTGGGGAAAAAATGAAAGAATTTGAGGACGGCAACCAAACCGGGAAAGATTTGCAAAATGCAGCAGTTAGACGAGGGAGGCAAGCAACAGAACCAGATCAAGAACCAGACGGAGCACCGGCGACCTATATATCCGATTAGGTAAACTCAAATGAAATAGAAATCCTAACTCGATATCTCGGCAGGCAGGTACAAACAGCCCACAGAACAAAACACGAGACGGCAAAAAAAAGCACACACGGAACTGTCTGTACCGATGACATGGAAACAATCGGCCGAAAGCATGAATCTTCCGCCATGACAGACCAGACAGAAATCCTAATACAAAAAGAAATCGATGGGAAAACTCTGCAACAAGCCACAAGAGCTGTCGAGTGGGGAATGAAAATAATTTGAGTTACTGAGATGAGAAAGATTTGTAAAATCTAGCATTGAGACGAGACATGCAACCAAACCTTGAAAGATTGGTAAAATCCGTTGGCTCCTCCTTGGTGGTGCGTGGCGCCTTGTCCATCGCTTGCTGCTGCGGCTGCTGCTGCTCGCCCACAGCGGTCCGAGTGTCCTCCGCGGATGATCATGTATAGAAGCATGGCTGGATATGCACAAGCAAGCACACTAATGCCACAAATGCGTCAAATCTCTACTACCGGATTCTTTTTTTTTTGCGGTATATCAGCAGTTCCTCTGGCCTGCGCCGCGTATATACAAACAATAGAAGGAAACTATTAATGTCATTACTGCCAGGATAGACACTGATGTTTGCACCCTGCAAAAAAGAAAAAGAAAAAAAGACATTGCTATTTGCGTGTGGAGAGATCACAACACAACACAGACGATGCTCGAGATCACCTAGATTATCAGTATCTATCCCGGAGATAATGAGGTAGTGAAGATCTGGTTGTTGGTGGCCATGCCAAGGATTGAGAGCATGAAAAGGGAGATCTAGGCCATCACCTGGTCGGCGAGCCACATCAACGTCACTGCATGGAAGGATCGACCAGAGAGGCTTCCTGTCGACCCGTCGTGGTGGCGTGAGTCTCGATCTAGGAAGACGAAATGGTTTGGAGAAGAGAGGGTTAGCGGCGGCTAGGGGAGGAAAGAGGGATATTGTGCATTTTGATTTAGGGTTCTGATGTGAGAAGGATGGATGTGGTATTTTTATACGGGAGAAACCATAGGGCCCACATGCTTTGCCTAATTGACGGGCCCACTAGAACCTGGTATGAGGATTGTTGGAACGTACCCAACCGCACCACACCATGTGAGGACTACTTTTGGCCCATACATGTGACGACCCCGGCCCGACCGTGCACTAATCATACACGCAAATGCACACGATCAAGCCTAAGGACTCACGTGAAGGAATCACAGCACAACTCTAAAACATAAATAAATACATACAAGTTATATATTACAAGCCAGGGCCTCGAGGGCTCGAATACATAACAAGTGTCATACACAAGGTTAGCGGAAGCGTTAGGTATCTGGGTACAGATACAACACAGAAGAAGATAGGCCTGTTACACAGGCGGGGCAAAAGAAAAACTACGATCGAAAAGGCGCAGGCCTCCTGCCTGGGACCTCCGATCCTACTCCTGGTCGTCGTCCGCCGGCTCCTCATAGAAGTACTCGCCGGCCGGGTAGTAGTAGTAGCCAGCCTCGGGCTGGTAATAGTAGTCGTCAACGGGGGCTGCAGGCACCATGGCTCCGTCGTCTGGTTTATCATGCGGGTAGGACAAAAGAGGAAGCAAAGCAACCGTGAGTACTCATCCAAAGTACTCAGCAAGACTTACATCAGATCTATACTAAGCAATGCATCATTTTCAAAGGAGGCTTTATGTGGGTGGACTAGACTGCAGAAAGCCAGAGTAGAGAAGGGAAAAGCCTAGTCCTGACGAAGACTAGCATCTTCAGGGTCTTGCAGCAATTAGAAGGGTGCAGATTAGTACATCATAATGTAATGTGTTTATAGTAATATCAACCTCGGCCGGGGATCCTTCCTCGACTCCCTGCGAGAAAGCAATCCCAGAGCCCTACCTCATATCTCAAGTCACCAGTTCTAGTTGTACCGAAGTGGATACAACTCAGAGTGTCCGTTACCGTAGGACAGGCTATCGATAGATGTTTTCTTCCCTGCAGGGGTGCACCAAGTTACCCACCA
>LR738709.1:680834459-680846372 GCA_902687465.1 Secale cereale | reverse complement strand
AGGGTCTCACTGACAGAGTTGTAGACTGAGATGTTTTCATAAGCAGGGAATTATTCCTGCTCATGTCTTAATGATCTCAAGAAAGGTTAAACAAACAAATGGAAAGGAAAATGTGATTAATTGATTAATCACGCCAATGGAAAGAAATATGTGTTTACACACAAGTTTTAGGGGTATATCATTTCGCAAGAGAGAGGGGGGGGGAGAGAGAGCGAGAGATAGAGAGAGAGTACCTAAGGTAGTGAAGATCTAGTTGATGGTGACCACGACGACGATTGAGAGCTTGAGGAGGGAGATCCACACCTTCACCTAGTTGGCGAACCCCATCGACGTTGATGCATAGAAGGCTCCACTATAGAGTCTTCCCATTGGCCCATCGCGGTGGCGCGAGGCTTGATCTGGGGACGCAAGATGTAAGGGCTGGGAGAAGAGAGGGTTGGCGGCTGGGGAAGGAAAGAGGATTATAGTAAGGTTTGATTTAGGGTTATGATGTAAGAAGGATGGATGTGGTATTTTTATATAGGGGAAATTTTAGGGCCCACATGTCGGGCCTAATTAACAGGCCCACGGGAATCAGGTATGGGGAGTGGTGGAATGTACCCATCCCCGCAACACCCTTTGAGGACTATTTTTTGGCCGTACACATACCCATGGGTTGTAAATCTAGCCCAAATAAGGTAATTGGGTTATGTTGTGCCTTCTGAGATGTGTGTGTGTGTGTGTGTGTGTGGTGCCATGGAGGCTATGGTTGTTTGGCATGTCCATGATCGGACACACCAGCGAGGAGTTCGTCGATCAATGGATTGAGAAACGGGGGAGAAGGAAAGGGATCTAAGGGCGGCTAGGAGACTGACAGACAGAGAGAGAGAGAGAGAGAGAGAGAGATTACTTGAGGTTGTGAAGATCTGGCTGATGGTGTCCCTGCCGATGATTGAGAGCATGAGGAGGGAGATCCACGCCCTCACCTGGTCGGCGAACCCCATCGACGTCAATGCACAGAAGGCTCGACTGGACAGGCTTCCCTTCGACCCATCGCGTTGGTGTGAGGCTCGATCTGGGAAGAGGGAAGGGTTTGGAGAAGAGAGGGTTGGCGGCGGCTAAGGGAGGAAAGAGGGATATTGTGCATTTTGATTTAGGGTTCTGATGTGAGAAGGCTGGGTGTGGTATTTTTATACGGGAGAAATAATTTGGCCCACATATCGGCCCTAATTTACAGGCCCATGGGAATCGGGTACGTGAAGCGGTGGAATGTACGCGTTCCCACAACACACTCCGAGGACTACTTTTGGCCCATACACATACCCGTGGGTAGTAAATTTAGCCCAATAAGGTAATTAGGTGATGGTGTGCCTTTTGAGATGTGCATGTGCAGTGCCATGGAGGCTTTGCTTGTTGGGAATATCCATGATCGAACGCACCTATGAGGAGGTCGTCGGTCGATGGAACGAGAAACAGGGCGAAGGAGAGAGATCTAAGGGTGGCCAGGAAAGAGCGTACCTGAGGCAATGAAGATCAGGCCTATGGTGGCAACACTGGCGAGTGAGAGAAGGAAGAGGGAGATTTGCATCCTCACCTGGCCGGCGAACCCCACCGATGATGGTGCATAGAGGGGCCCACCAGACATGCTTCCTGCCGTCTGTCGTGGTGGTGTGGTGCCCCAGATCTTGCTCCCCATCGCCTTGGACGAGTCGAGGGATGAAGGAGGAGGCCTCCAACATGAGGCGACATCAAGGGTGTGGTGCAACCATGACTAAGGGAATACCTCCGAATATAATTTAGATTTTTTTTTTTTGTAGAATAGGCATGCACCATTATCCCTGTGCGGTCTTAGGCGCAACCACACCTACATTCACATGACCCATCGGCATGACATGGCAATGGGAGGATATGCACTTGCATCTCACCTTCTCCATCTCAGTCACTAGTTCAAGATCTCATGGTAAATGATCTATTCACTACTCTACGACTCGCCGCGAAGAGAAAGAAACACTCCTTCCTCTAAAAAATAAATAAGCAAACATTTCTTTCCGACCAAAAAACAAAACATTGAACATCTTTTAAGGTTCATAACCGGTAAGACTTTTATGCTACTATCGTTTCCACATATCAAAATGGGAATGCTATTCAAAGTTTCACTTCTATATAAGTTTGAATGGATATGGGTATAATGCATAAATTATAATATGAATTATTTTTAATTATGTCATGCAATCGTAACTTGGTATATATTAGTCTTAGCTTGATATGTGTTATTATGGGGTAAATGTGACACTGTCAATTACTTGGTATCCAGAACACACTACTAGGATAAGGCATTGTAGATGAGGATGCACACCTAACCACTACCCGGTGATGCCTCAAGGGTTAAGTGTTAATGCAACCGCACATAGAAAATAAAGAAGATGCCCGAAATCCCCTTCTAATTTCTAGTTAATCGTATGTTCTGCAATGGGCCGGTTTATGTGTTGGACTGGATGAACATTTTCTTAATCACATGGCATGCCATGGATCAACGGCATTGTCTATCTTGCTAGCCTCGCAGGTGCACATGTATTTTGGTAGAGGTTCGGAGATGGAGTGGGAATATAAGGTGTCTTCACAAGATTGGAAATAAGTAAGCCTCGAGTCAAGGCTCACTCTCTGCTACTCTCCTTTCTTTGTTGTGTGATTTCTTCAAAGAAAGCCCCTCTTATCCTGTGGATCCCCACCAAATCTATTCGTGCAAAGTATAAAAATGTTTGATCTGTAGGACGAGTGAAGAGTAGTGTAAGTCAAACAGATATGTGTGTGTCTCTCTCTCTATGTATGTGTGTGTGTTGTGTGATTAGACGAGTGACAGGGAAAATGAGGACAAAAACAAGTATGCATGTTCAAGGAAAAATGTTAATTATTAGGATGATACTAAATTCCAATGTCTACCAACAAGGCATTCCAATGTGGAAGTTTCCAAGAGCAAAACTGAAATGCCATTCTTGATTAAACCATGATTCACTATAACAAAGTAATCTTTATGATTAAAATCTTCTTTGAAAGTATGTCCATATATGTACTAATGTTATGATCTTACATACTAGTGACATTTTTACATGTAAAAGGAAACTGTTTTTCATTTCACTAAAAGCATGATGTATATTTAGCGTAACTAGTGTTAGTTTTTAGTCTTTCCATTTTGAGGTAGAGTTTTTTTTTTTGAAAGATCCGGGGTGCACCGACTTCATTGACTTAGAAGATAGCAGGCGGAAAACATTGTGATCAAGTGATCAGTGTGGCGAGTCAGAGGAAAACATAAAGAGAAAGTAGAGCAAAAACCCTGTCCTAGGCAGCTATCTCATGATTGAATCCCCGAACGGGGCCTCTAGACAAACGACTCCTGCCAGCCTCTATTGTTGTTGGTCGCCACATCGTCGCTTGAAGGTAACTCTGCTCGGAAGACACAGTTGTTTCTTTCCTTCCAGATCTTCCAGGATATCATTATCAGCATTGATTTGACTCCTCGCTTGTAAACATCAGGGGTCAGATTGATCATCTTCTGACAGTGAGCAATGGATGTCTGATTTGGTGCCATTCGGAGGCTGAGAGCAGCGCAGCCATGCCAAGAGGTGGCTCTTTGACAGATCAGGGTGGAGAAAGGGCATTCCGACATGAGATGTTTGGATGTCTCTAGGCTTCTCATGCACAGGGAACAAAAGTATCCATTCGGCCACCCTCTGCACTGAAGCCGAACGTGGGCCCATAGTCTATTGCCATGCAGCAACCAAGCAAAAAACATAGCATTGCCAGGAGCCCAAGCTTTCTAGATGATTGATTTGAATCCAGCCGCAAGCGGTACTTGGATGAATTGGTAGCGGTATGCCAAGCGGGCCGTATAGGAGCTGCCGCCTCCGGCCGTCCATCTGATTTGATCCGGAGTTTGAGCTAAAATAGCAATATCCGAACTCTGAATTTTTCGCCAAAGCTGCAAAAAGTCATGGGCGATCTCGGAGGTGTTGCCGTGCTATAAGTCTCTGATCCATTGCTCATTAACAAGGGCCGATGCCACCGTTATGTTCTTTCTTCTGGTGTGGTTGTATAGGGCTGGGAAGACGGAGCACAGGAGGGCTGGTCCAAGCCAGGAGCATTTCCAAAAAGTGGTTGACTGAGGTAGAGTTTTCAAAAGTGTTTTTTCTACCAGGCATGGGATACAGCATGTACGTCCACACTCCGTCGTTGATTTCATACTCATTCCATGTATTCACCGTCCATACATCCACGTGATGTTTTTCTCCATGTTTCAGATTGTATTGTAATGTTTTATTTTGTACCAGCAAATAAGAGTGCACTTGTTTTAGATGGAATTAGTTGGTACACAACTACTGAAGGAAATAAAATGGTATACTTTTTGAGAAAAAAAAAAGAAAAAAATGTTAAACTTTGAAATGGAAAAAAAGATGGATGAAACACTTTGTAGCATCATAATATTTTTTTGGAACTATCTAGAACTCATCTAGATGAGATATAATTTGGTCTCATTCACCTGGAAAACAAGAACAGATACAATCCACGTTAGCACACACGCATCTTATAGCATCACATCCAATTGCTATAAAAGGTGAATGAGACCAAATTATATCTTATCTTGATGAGTTTTAGCAAACCTGATTTTTTTTTGTGACGGATTGAAAAAAACATGGCACGGGTATTGAAGCAATGATGGAGGGTGAATCCATGCATGCTGAGAGTGGTTTTTCTGCACCCCACCTCGATGCCACCCCGTGCACCCACGTAAAAAAACATACCAAAACATTTTGAAAAAATATAAAACTTTGTGGGAATGATCATACACGCTTGCTGAAATATGTGTGCATCGTAGAATATCATATATTTATCCAGAGTCTTGACTCCCTCTTCGTCCTAACTACAAATGTGTTCATCGCGATGGCTTTTAAGGCGCAATGTAGACTGTAGAGTAATATCTACATTCACGGCATTGAAGTTTCAGTTAAAGCCAATGCGCGCCGTCCCTTCCTACGCGGCACCGGCCGCTCCTCGCCTTCGGTTACTAGTTACCGCCGTTTCCAGACGTCGCGGGGAGAGTTTGCAGATGAGTGGCAACCTCCAGAGGACACATCAGAAACACTGGTGACTGGGCCGTCCTCCTTTAAACTCACCCTGGTGCCAGTGTACCTCCATCCCCAGGCTGTGCCTAGCATCAGCAAGTGTTGTGGCGAGGGAAGAGTTGGAGGCGGTGCAGCCGCCGTGACGTGCGCCACGGCAGTTTCGGTCAGACCAGCGCTCCCTCGCCGACCCCTCCTCGCTCTCGCTCGCGCGCCTTCCTTTAGTACTAGTTGCTTCCGTTTCCTCACGTCACGCAGAGGAGCGGCCACTGGAGGAGGCGGGGTTCCGTCAATCCGCGAGCATATCATTGTTCTTTTCCACTTTACACTTTACAGCACAGCAACGAGTAACTGATACTAAGTGACTGGAGCGTTCTCGGCTGCACCTAGGCGCCCGTTCGTTCATGTGAGTGTCGGCCTCTAGCTGGCGGTAAGCGTCAGGAACTCGTGTCTATGGATGCTGATGAACTCGTCACTGGCGCCTATCTAACTGAAGTTGCCACGAAACATATTTGACAAAATACATTTGCAGCCAAGTACAAGCGGCGGGCGGTGTGCCAGTGCACTCCTCACGTCGCATGCATGCAACAGCTGCAGCCGTACGTGTGCTTCAAGCTTCCGGTGGGACTTTTTTTTGAGGAATTTTTTTTTGCGGGATTTCTGTATGTACAGTAAGACGCGCACATACTGGCATGCACACTGCATCACTGAACCATGTGCTCATCTGCAGATGTGGTCAGACGTAGTTCGTCGCAACTTCATTGACTCATCGTTTGATCATCATCTATAGACTCGAGCAGACGCTTAAACCCAGCCTGAGGATATCAAGTGCGTCACTCGCATGGACGTGCATGCACCGCGCGCTCATCTGTCAACGCTCAACGGACGGGTGCTATTTGGGCGACACATGCACGCATGCACACACACTTTTGATGATTTTATGATCGAAATCTGCTAGCAAAGCGGCATACCATTTTTCCCAAAACAAGAGGCATGCTATTCTTTCGCAAAACGAGTTAAAACGTAGAATTTTTTCCCTTTGCATACAAACGAAGAATTGGCAACCCTATGGATGGATTCGGTCGGTTGAGAGGCTGTTGTGATTTGGATTTAATTATCCACCTAATCACGAAATTAATTCTTACTTGTAATAGCATACCATACTTGTTTGACATATTCATAATAGAAAGGATGACCCTTTTCTTGTACTAGCTGATAAAGCAAGCTTGCATGCACACCAGTACCCAAAAAAGCTTTTCATTCATGCATATGAAATACCCCAAATATGCATTATCATGCTTAGTGAAGTGAAAGGCGCAGTTTCCTTTATATGGAAAAGATGTCCTAGTATATGAGATCATAACATTAGTACATACTAGCAAAAGAGCCCGTGCGTTGCAACGGGAGAGAAAACATAACACACGCTCTTAACCCAACAACCATTACTCAATATCATAATAGGTCAATTTCCTTTATTTTTGCGAGGCATCATATTTGTGTTGCCGCTTATCCTACTTCTCACACTCGCCGGCGATGGCCTCGGTGTTCACACAAAACAAAATTAAACGTATTTGAATATGGTTAATTCTAAAACGTCTCTCTCTCCCTCTCTCCTCCCTCTCCCTCTCTCTCTCTCTCGCTTTCTCTCACTCTCGCGAAGAAAATCTGTTGTTTTACCCTGCGACATTTTTCAGAGGTATGCATGTGTAGTTATTGATATTTTCTATTCCCTATATTATAATGGGGTGTTCATTTGCAATCCGGATCGCCGCCGGTACGAAAGAAAAAATGGAGCTTGCGCTATAAATTATAAGTTTGCTTTCAAAATAATATTTTAAAAATATCTAACAGGTAAAATTAATATCATATTTAGATTCCACACATTTTTCTAATAATATTTCATATATAATATGTTAAAATCGAAGTTACGGTTTAAAAGATACGTATAATTTAGAAAATCATTTGCTTGACTTAAATATATTCCAAAATAAAGTTTAAAAATACTTAACAGGTAAAAATAATCTCATATTCATATTCTACATATTTTTCTAATCAAATTTCATATATAACATGTTCAAATCGGAGTAACGGTATAAGGATGATTTTAAAAAAGCATTTATTTTTTTGACTTAAATATGATCCGCGGATGAATTACCTAAATCATAGGGGGGGGGTTTCGAAAAATGTAAAATATCGGTTTGGGAGTGGCTTAAACCCGGACTGCGGGTTGATTTCAAGAAAACACATGAACTTTTGTGTAAAATACAAAAAAACGACTCGATATTACTTAAAACGGGACTATGGGTCGAATTCTCTGAAACAGAGGGACTTTTAAGAAAAATGTCATGACGGACGAGAAGAAACCCAATTTTCTTTATTATAAGGTAAAGATATGAATATACTTCAAAAGAAGGATTTCAATCACAAATACAACTTGGTTATAGTGAATCATGTGCTAATCGAGAATGATGATTCACTTTTTCTCTTGGATACTTCCACATTGAAACACCTTGTTGGTAGAGATAGCAATGTAGCATCCATCCAAATGTGTGCATGATGGCAAGGTTTGGCCGATCTCGCAAAATAGTGCTATATCAATTTCTCTTCACTCGTAGAAAACAGGCACGGTTCAGTCACAAACCGGGACCAAAGGGGACATCGGTCCTGGTTCGTGAGGCCTGGGTGCTGGCCAGGCCTCGGGTGCCATCGTTCCCGGTTTGTGTGCCCCTTTAGTCCCGGTTCAAGACTCGAACGGGGACCAACGGGCCTCTCTCCTGTCCGCTCCTGGTTCGTGACTGAACCGGGCCTGTTTTCTCTTGGAACCGGTTTGTGGCTGGAACAGAAACCAAAGGTTGTCCTTTATATATACCCCCACCCGTGCCCGCGGGCAGAGCCATCGCTCTATTTTTTTGGCTTCGAGAGGAGAGGTGTGTGTGTGTTGCTCTAGCTCACCGCCTATGCACATGAGGTGTTTGATGAAATGCTCGAGCCACACTTAAGCTTTCTCCTCTCCAAGCTCCTTATCCAAGCTCCACTTTCCTCAAGGTTTGTCCAGGTTTGCTTGTCCGTCCTGTCACGTCGCCGTCCTCACTGTCGTTGGTCGCCCGCGCCTTATCTCGTCACCAGCACCGCCGTGGTGAGCCTCTTGTTCTAATCTTCTTTCTAAAAGAAAAAATACTTACTTGTAAGATTTAGATAGATACTTATATAATTTTCTTACTTTTATTATTGTTTGTTATTATATAGTGCCATCATTTTGGTATTCGCCCCCGTCGGCCCTCATCCTGTCTATGATTCGGATGTGGTGTATTATCTTTTATAACTATTTGTTTCATTTAGTGTTTATGACAATTATGCCGACCAACGTGACATAGCTGTTTTTATGTAGGGGGTATGTGAACCGGAAATTCCAACCGACTCTATCGTCGAGAGGTTAAATTTGGTTGAAAAAGAAAACAATTACTTGAAAGAAAAATTCTAAATAGTTGAAGAGTAGAAGATGAAATTGGAGTTGCATGTTGCCGATGTCGTCGATGATCACAAGATAAAAATGGATGCAATGCGCTCGAAGATTAGAAAGATTCAAAAATATGTCATTCATACTAAGGCTTGGTATCAATATGCCGTTGAATTAATTGTTACCTTAGTTGCGATTATGATCGGATTTTAGTTGTTGGATTGAAATGTTTTACATAGTTTTAATGTATGGTTTAATTAGATGCTTTAGAGAGTTATATGTTTTTCAATGTGAGAACTATGTATGAACTTTAGTTGTGATGATGAACTTCTATTGATTTGGACACTTCTCTATTTATGATGTTTTGTACACGAAGTGCATCCAGTTTTTGCCGTAACCCTCTCAACTTTTTAGCACATGCTATGTGGGTGAAATGATGATACAATGCCAACTTTCAACCTTTTCGGAGTTCATTTGCAATGCTTTTGAATTTCGAGGTCATTTAGGTAAAAAAAAACAGTAAATGCATGAAAAATACCAAATGTAGTCACAAAGGGTTGAAAATCGATAATGTGGCTTTGAATGGTGCATTTTGAACATACAAAAAGTCTGGAGTTCAAATAAGTTCAAAAATTGAAATGCCTTTGTAACAGACGAGTTTTCGTCCGAAACCCTGATACTTCGAAAGAGATTGTCCATTTTGCACACGAAGTGCATCCAATTTTTGCCGTAACCCTCTCAACTTTTTAGCACATGTTACGTGGGTGAAATGATCATACCATTCCAACTTTCAACCTTTTTCAGAGTTCAGTTGTAGTGCTTTTCAATTTCAGGGTCATTTAGCTCCAAAAAATCAGTAAGTGCATGAAAAATACCAAATGAAGTCACAAAGGGTTGGAAATTGATGATATAGCTTTGAATAGTGCATTTTGAACACACACAAAAGTTTGGAGTTCAAATAAGCTGAAAAAAATAAAATGTCTTTGTAACAGATAAGTTTTCGTTTGAAACCCTAATACTTCGAAAGAGATTGTCCATTTTGTACACGAAGTACATCCAGTTTTTGCCGTAACCCTCTCAACTTTTTAGCACATGCTATGTGGGTGAAACGATGATACCATGCCAACTTTCAACCTTCATAGTTCATTTGTAGTGCTTTCCAATTTCAGGGTCATTTAGCTCAAAAAAATCAGTAAATGAATGAAAAATACCAAATGAAATCACAAAGGGTTGAAAATTTATGATGTGGCTTTGAACGGTCCATTTTGAGCACACAAAAAGTCTGGTGTTCAAATAAGTTAAAAAATGAAATGCATTGGTAACATATGAGTTTTCATCCGGAACACTGATACTTCGAAAGACATTGTCCATTTTGTACACGAAGTGCAGCCAGTTTTTGTAGTAACCCTCTCAACTTTTTAGCACATGCTATGTGGGTGAAATGATGATACCATGCTAACTTTCAACCTTTTCAGAGTTCATTTGTAATGCTTTTCAATTTCAGAGTCATTTAGCTCAAAAAATCAGTAAATGCATGAAAAATACCAAATGAAGTCACAAAGGGTTGAAAATTGATGATGTGGCTTTGATTGGTGCATTTTGAACACACAAAAAGTCTGGAGTTCAAATAAATTCAAAAAAATGAAATGCCTTTGTAACATATGAGTTTTCGTCCGAAACCCTGATACTTCGAAAGAGATTGTCCATTTTGTACACGAAGTGCGTCTAGTTTTTGCCGTAACCCTCTCAACTTATTAGCACCTCAAGATATAAATGACTTAAGAAAAAATATCTAAATTTGACATGAAGAAAGAAATAAGGAATGTCGCATGTAGAAAGTTTTGGGGCATTTGAATTCAATAGTTTCTGTAGACACCGCACATGGTACCTTAATTTTGGTGTGTTCAAAACAATAAGAGATACAAATCATTACATAAAAAGATGGAACATGGAGGTATATTAGTGTACATTACGACAATATCTTGTTGCAGTACAAAATCAAGTGAAAATGATTAACAAACCGTGATGTGGACTATAGACTTCCTACTTCCCCTTCAAATTCTAAATCACTTATACGGACATATTTGAATTATAAATCAATGTATGCTTACACCATTACTAAAATGTATGGAATTTAAACGCAATATCATTAGGTAATATGATGAACCCATACAAAATTTCATCGTATTTAAACCACATTTGATTTTATAGAAAAATTAAAGAAATAGGATGCTTGTAACTGTATGGAATTTTCAAAAGAAGTATTTAAAATTCTCATTTTTTAAAGGAGGCTATGAGTTACATAAGTGCTTGAACATGATTTTTTTTCATTTAGAGACCATTTTAAGGTACATGTAGTTCAAATTTCAAATATATCCAGTAAATAATAGAAATGCATTTAATGCCTACAAAACTGCATATGGTTTTAGAAAGATGCCTAAATTTGACATTTTATCTAGTCCCTAACCCAAACATTTAGCCTTATTCCCATACCCATACCACACTATAATTGTTTTTAGCAAAGATAATTAACCTAAACCCATTTTACTATTGACATGCTCTCTTGGCCTGCTTATCGCCGGTCCGCGAGGCTAATAGTGTCTTGGCCCAGAATGGCCCATCGTCGCCCCGTACCCGATAAATTTGATCCTTAACCCTAAATCTCAACCTTAAATCCACCCCTCTCCCAATCTCCACAGCCGATGACGCTCCCCCACCTCTACCTCTCCCTTCCCCCACACCCACTCCACCGCAACCTCCCTACACATCTGGCAATGCCTCCGCTAGGCGGGATGGCCATGCATGGCATCCATGTGCTCGACATCCATGATGGCCGCACACTGTACGACCCAATTGGCCTCACGCGGGAAGGCCACTTCGAATCTTGACCTAATGGACGACGATGACCAGATCTCCCAGCATGGAGGATCATCAGTTACCTCCTCACCGACCGTGGAGGAACTCGAGCTGGTCGGCCACGGCCATATCATTTGGGAGGTTGGTTCATAAGGAATAAGGATAATGTCCGATTACCTTTTGAGCTATAAATAATGCTCCCTACCGCCTAGTATTTGTTCTCGCATTACACTAGTAGATAAAGGGGGATCAGACCCGGTTTGTTAGGGCCTTTAGCCCCGGTTCATGAACCGGGACAAAAGTGTCGATACTAATGCTCTGACCCTTTAGTCCCGGTTCGATCCAGAACCGGGGCAGATGGGTGTCCATGTGGCCTGTGCGCCGAGCCCAGGCAGGAGGGGCTTTGGTCCCGATTGGTGGCACCAACCGGGACCAAAAGGCATCCACGCGTCAGCATTTCTGTGGCTGTGGTTTTTGTTTTTTTTTTTAAAGGGGAGGGGGGTTGGA
>LR738709.1:680805188-680820374 GCA_902687465.1 Secale cereale | reverse complement strand
TTTGATGGCCCATGGAGATGCTTCCTTCTGGCCTGGCGCGGTTACGGACATATTTCTTTAGGACTCCCATGAACCTCTCAAAGGGGAATATATTGTGTAGAAATACGGGCCCCAGAATGACAATCTCGTCGACTAGATGAACTAGGACGTGTGTCATGATATTGAAGAAGGATGGTGGGAACACAAGCTCGAAACTGACAAGACATTGCGCCACATCACTCCTTAGCCTTGGTACGATTTCTGGATCGATCACCTTCTGAGAGATTGCATTGAGGAATGCACATAGCTTCACAATGGCTAATCGGACGTTTTCCGGTAGAAGCCCCCTCAATGCAACCGGAAGCAGTTGCGTCATAATCACATGGCAGTCATGAGACTTTAGGTTCTGGAACTTTTTCTCTGCCATATTTATTATTCCCTTTATATTCGAAGAAAAGCCAGTCGGGACCTTCATACTGAGCAGGCATTCAAAGAAGATTTCTTTCTCTTCTTTCGTAGGAGCATAGCTGGCAGGACCTTCATACTGCTTCGGAGGGATGCCGTCTTTTTCGTGCAAACGTTGCAGGTCATCCCGTGCCTCAGCTGTATCTTTTGACTTTCCATACACTCCCAAGAAGCCTAGCAGGTTCACGCAAAGGTTCTTCGTCACGTGCATCACGTCGATTGAAGAGCGGACCTCTAGGTCTTTCCAGTAGGGTAGGTCCCAAAATATAGATTTCTTCTTCCACATGGGTGCGTGTCCCTCAGCGTCATTCAGAACAGCTAGTGCGCCTGATACGTCCAAAACGTATCTATAATTTCTGCTTGCTCCATGCCTCTTTTGTGTGATATTGCTATGTTATTTATACACTTCCATACACTTTTGACCATATTTGGACTAACCTATTAACTCAGTGCACCCCAGTGCCAGTTTCTGTTTTCGGCTGTTTTTGTATTTCAGGTTTTCACATTACGAGAACTGCCAGGAAAAATCCAGAAAAAATATATAAAAAATCACCGTTCCGGAAGCTTCCATGCGGCCAAAGTAGGGCCGGAGGGGACCCACAGGGGCTCCAGGCGGCCTGCCCACGCGGCCCCCCACTGGGCCGCGCCGGGGGAGGGGGGGGCGCCTTGGCACCCCTGACCCCCTCCGATGCCCCCCTTTGGCATATATTTAAAGCGTGTCGCGGAAACCCTGATTCCAGACCCCTTTTCTCCAGACGCGATTCCGATCTCCGCCGCCATCGCCATCAAGCTTCGGGGGACCAGAATACCTGTGCCGGCACCCTGCCGGGACGGGGAAGTGCCCCCGGATTCATCTCCATCGACGTTGCTTCCTCCCTCCATGATGCGGGAGTAGTTCCTCCTCGGGGCTGAGGTTCTTACCAGTAGCTATGTGGTCAATTCTCTCTCCCATGATGTGATCTTCGTTGTGATCATAGGCTATGTTAATCTAGGGTGATCCCATGATGTTTCCCCTTCCTCTATGTATTGGATTGATGTACTCAATTGTCTTTATCTAGTATAATCCCCGAGACCAAGGTGACAGCGGTCTATTGGACATGGATTAGAACAATATTTTCATGAGTGATTTCCTCTCTTGTGTGTTGATAGAAGATTGAGAGTCTCTTGGTGCTTGTCTTTGACTATCCTTTAGATATGTTGTGGTGATTGTGGGACTCTCTTTGGATGGCCGCGGTGACATTGGGAAATCCTTAGATTGAGAACTACGAACTTTGAGGTGTGCTTTTGTAGCCCTACATAATTCTCGTCTCTCTTGACCACGAAGGAATGACCTCCGAGTGTGTCCCCTTTGCATGTTTTATGGGAAATATCATGTGATTCGATTATGTTAATGTTGTTGGGAGTTGCCACTAGTGAAAGTATGAACCCTAGGCCTTGTTTCCACCATTGCAATACCATTTGTGCTCACGTTTACCACTTGTTTGCTTGCTGCACTTTTTATTACAGAATTATATTACTTTGTTTTGCCATCCATATTACTTGCCATTTAACATCTCTTCGCCGAACTAGTGCACCTATACATCTGACAAGTGTATTAGGTGTGTTGGGGACACAAGAGACTTCTTGTATCTTAGTTGCAGGGTTGCTTGAGAGAGACCATCTTCAACCTCTACTTCCCTGAGTTCGATAAACCTTAGGTCATCCACTTGAGGGAAATTGCTACTGTCCTACAAACCTCTGCGCTTGGAGGCCCAACATAGTCTACAAGAGTAGAAGCGTGTGTAGACATCAAGCTATTTCTGGCGCCGTTGCCGGGGAGGTGAGCGCTTGAAGGTATATCTTTAGATCTTGCAATTAAATCTTTTTGTTTCTTGTTTTTATTTCACTAGTTATGTTTATGGAAAACCTTGCTATTGGATCGTTGCTTGCGGGAAGACGCCCCACACCTGTGGTGGTTGCTCCTCCCCCTACTGAAATTGTGCCCTATAAAATACCAGCTGGTATTATCGATTATATTTTGGCTAATCGTTATGCAGGAGACAGACATCCCAGTGAACACTTGCTATATCTATCACAACTATGTTCATTATTTAAGCTTGCAGGTGAATCAATGGAGTTTGTCATGAGGAAATTGTTCGCCGTATCACTTATAGATAAAGCTTCAGATTGGTATAAGCTTCTTGATAACTCGCACTTGCTTGATTGGCAAGAGCTTATGTCTCTTTTTTATACTAAGTTTTATCCTCTTCATGATGCTTATGTGGAGAGTAAGAGTACCTTTTTGCATGTGGATCATGGTAACAATGCTTTATGCGATGCTTATATTGTTGAGTTTGTTCGTGATCCCACTGAAAATTATTATGATAAGGGAACATATGCTTATAGATATTTCAATAATATTAAGGTCCCTCTCTTTATGTTGAAGGTTTTGAAGTTATGCTTGTTTTGCCTTCCTATGATAGTTGCTTTATGCTTCAATAATTTATTCTCTTGCAATATTCCTATGCATAGGAAGCATGTTAGGCTTAAATGTGTTTTGTATTTGCTTCTTGATGCTCTCTTTTGTTCTTCAACTCTTATTCCTACGAGAGCATCATTAAAGTCTTAAGCCCATCTTTATGGCTATAAAGAAAGAGCTCTAGGGAGACAACCCTTGTTATCTTTGCTTTCAGTTTGTTCTTTCATTTTTTGTTGTGTCTTGATGTTGTTACTGCTGTAGCATCATCATTGTATCTTTGCTTTTCATAATTGTGCCAAGTATAGCCTCTGATTGATAGAAAGTTCAAAAGTTGTGAGGTGCTGTCCAGGAAACAGATTTTGTCCTTGGATAGAAAAATTCGTATAAAATCACCAGATCATCTTTTTGGTCTGAATTTTTTCGACAGCGTTCTCTATATAATTGTCTTTCGTGCGTCTGTTCTGAGTTTTTTGATTAGAGTTGTAGAAGTGCCCCGAACAAATCATTTACTACCTGCTGTTCTGTTTTTCACAGATTCTGTCCTGTTTTGCCTTTCCTTCATTTTGCAAACCTAGAGCTTGCTTTTTCTTTGCAAAAACCTTTTGGCAATCTTGAGAAACAGTAGAACTTCAAGAATATCTTTATTTCCAGCAAGGTACAATTATTTTATTATGGGTACTAACCTCGCTAATCAGATTATGATGAGTTATGTATGAAGGGAGTTTTCAAGTGTGCGAGGGAAGATGATAAAAAGATTCAGGAGTGTCAAACGCTCAAGCTTGGGGATGCCCCCATGCACCCCCAAGAAATATTCAAGAAGACTCAAGCGTCTAAGCTTGGGGATGCCCCCGTGCATCCCCTTCTCCATCAACATTATCAGTTCGTCTTTCGTTCCACTATATTTTTATCACTTCATGTGTTATGTGCTATGCTTGGAGCGTCTTGCTTTTAGTTTCCTTTTTAGTTTTCTTTAGCTTTTCATAACGAGTCGGAACTCAGCTTTCTTTGTGTGGGAGAGAAACATGCTCCACTTCAACCTAGAAAACAACACAGAATTTTTATGTCTATCTTTGCTGTGTATGTTCTTGGTCTTTAAATAGCTACTATCATGCTTAGCTCTTAACTTTCATGCTTATCTTTCTAAAGAGCTTTTGTTTAGTTGGTTGCTTGAACTCTCTTTATCTATCATGATTATCTTATTAAGAGAGTTTGCTTCCGTTGCATTGGTTGGTATGTCTATGATAAAGATGCTATGTGCATAATGGTGCTTAGTAGTTCATGTTTTCTTATGGTTAGTCTCAAATAGCTGGGGGGTTCCCAATGTGTTATTGGAGTACCAACATGATTTGTTTGCCTATGATGTGGTATGGTTTAGTAATATCTTCCTTCAAGAATTTATTTTGATTGACTTGGCGTATGCTCACGCATATTTAAGACTCTAAAGAAAGTCTGTCAAGCCTTGATGATCTTTTGTTTCTGAGTAGCGATATAACTTCCATGCCTGATTCAATGTTGCTTTGTCGCTCTGCATGATTATGACCGTCATTGCTCTTTTAGTTCGTCGCTCCCAGTCTTTTGCTAACCTCCACCTGTACTAAGCGGACTGACTGCTTGTGCATCCCCATTCCTGTAAACCAGTTATGCCATATGAGTCCACCATACCTTCCTACATGGTATTTACCTGCCATTCCTAACGAAGACTTTCATGTACCATCTCGAAATTATTCACAAAAGCATTTCTATTTTGTGCCTCTGTTTTAGCTCATGAGGAAGTAGTAGTTAATTCATGATCTTTTTAAGTTGGACAAGCTTCACCCCGGGATTGCATGTATAATGTGCAAACCCATAATACGAGAAGGAACTGGCATTGAGTGCGCCCGGCTCAAAAAGATAATATAACAAACAAACCCTCCTTCACGCTTTGTTCATGAGAAATCAGAAAACTTTGGCAGTGATAAACAAAGGAGATTAAGAGGATGTGATCGTCCTCATTCGGGAGCCGTTCCTCGAAACTTGTCCATCTCAAGAAGTGATTGAGTTATCTGCTAGCATTCGTTGATGAAACATGCATGATCTAAAAAATAAATTATTACCTCTATTTTTAAACCAAGAGCTCTGGTACATGTTTTGTCTTTGCTTCCGACTACGGGTTTTCAACCTTGCCAACAAAAGCCACGGTTCGAGAGTCTCCACCTTCTTATTAAAGCACCAACTACTGAGAGCATGATTGTCATTCTGAGTGTAATGTGCATTGTCCCAAAGTAGCATTGTCTTTTGCATGATTGTGATATCGTTTATTCTGAAATCATTGTATCTAGTCATCACTTAAACCTTGAAGGTGCCCCTGCATTTATGTTTTGCTTCACTAAAGGGGGCAAGCTAGATATCACTTTATCATATTTGCATATCATGTTCATTGCAAATCTATTTGATGTTTCAGTATCATATTGTAAAACCTTCAGTCCTTTGTGATTTTCTCATGAGGCAACTTAATTACTACAGATTCATTGTCTCAGTAAGCTTTTGTCATATGACTATGAGTAAGTCCTATATGGTTAATAGCATGTCACCACAGAAATTATTCTTGTTATCATTTACCTACTCGAGGACGAGCAGGAATTAAGCTTGGGGATGTTGATACGTCCAAAACGTATCTATAATTTCTGCTTGCTCCATGCCTCTTTTGTGTGATATTGCTATGTTATTTATACACTTCCATACACCTTTGACCATATTTGGACTAACCTATTAACTCAGTGCACCCCAGTGCCAGTTTCTGTTTTCGGCTGTTTTTGTATTTCAGGTTTTCACATTACGAGAACTGCCAGGAAAAATCTAGAAAAAATATATAAAAAATCAGCGTTCCGGAAGCTTCCATGCGGCCAAAGTAGGGCCGGAGGGGACCCACAGGGGCTCCAGGCGGCCTGCCCACGCGCCCCCCCCCCCTGGGCCGCGCCGGGGGGGCGCCTGGGAACCCCTGACCCCCTCCGATGCCCCCCTTTGGCATATATTTAAAGCGTGTCGCGGAAACCCTGATTCCAAACCCCTTTTCTCCAGACGCGATTCCGATCTCCGCCGCCATCGCCATCAAGCTTCGGGGGACCAGAATTCCTGTGCCGGCACCCTGCCGGGACGGGGAAGTGCCCCCGGATTCATCCATCGACGTTGCTTCCTCCCTCCATGATGCGGGAGTAGTTCCTCCTCGGGGCTGAGGTTCTAACCAGTAGCTATGTGGTCAATTCTCTCTCCCATGATGTGATCTTCGTTGTGATCATAGGCTATGTTAATCTAGGGTGATCCCATGATGTTTCCCCTTCCTCTATGTATTGGATTGATGTACTCACTTGTCTTTATCTAGTATAATCCCCGAGACCAAGGTGACAGCGGTCTACTGGACATGGATTAGAACAATATTTTCATGAGTGATTTCCTCTCTTGTGTGTTGATTGAAGATTGAGAGTCTCTTGGTGCTTGTCTTTGACTATCCTTTAGATATGTTGTGGTGATTGTGGGACTCTCTTTGGATGGCCGCGGTGACATTGGGAAATCCTTAGATTGAGAACTACGAACTTTGAGGTGTGCTTTTGTAGCCCTACATAATTCTCGTCCTCTCTTGACCACGAAGGAATGACCTCCGAGTGTGTCCCGTTTGCATGTTTTATGGGAAATATCATGTGATTCGATTATGTTAATGTTGTTGGGAGTTGCCACTAGTGAAAGTATGAACCCTAGGCCTTGTTTCCACCATTGCAATACCATTTGTGCTCACGTTTACCACTTGTTTGCTTGCTGCACTTTTTATTACAGAATTATATTACTTTGTTTTTCCATCCATATTACTTGCCATTTAACATCTCTTCGCCGAACTAGTGCACCTATACATCTGACAAGTGTATTAGGTGTGTTGGGGACACAAGAGACTTCTTGTATCTTAGTTGCAGGGTTGCTTGAGAGAGACCATCTTCAACCTCTACTTCCCTGAGTTCGATAAACCTTAGGTCATCCACTTGAGGGAAATTGCTACTGTCCTACAAACCTCTGCGCTTGGAGGCCCAACATAGTCTACAAGAGTAGAAGCGTGTGTAGACATCAGCGCCGGGGCCCTTTCCAAAGATTACGTGCAAATCATTGACCATAGCAAGTACGTGATCACCGGTACGCATGGCGGGCTTCTTCCGGTGATCTGCCTCGCCTTTGAAATGCTTGCCTTTCTTTCAACATTGATGGTTGGTGTAGCGGAGGGAGCACGGAGAGCAGATCGAGGCGAGCACGCGGGCAGTTTACCCAGGTTCGGGCCGCACGGATGCGTAAAACCCTACTCCTGCCTTGGTTAGTATTGTGTTCTTGGCTCGGGAGCAAGAAGAGCTACAGTACTGGTTGCGAGCTACACCGAGCGTGAGAGTGATCAAGGATCGGAACCTCCTCTATGTTGTGCATGGGCCTCCTTTTATAGGTCAAAGGGGTCACCGACAGGTGGCAACGTAGGTGAGGGTAAAAACGTAAAAATGGTGGTAGTTGTAACAGTGTATGTACGGTGTTTTGTACCTAACCCTGACGGTGGGGGACAAGGGCATTGAATGCCCGTCACCGTCGCCCCAAACAGTGCAAAAAGCGTCCGTCTGGGCGTCTCCGTTCGCCACGACAGTAGCCTCGATCGTCATCGTGGCTTGCCACCGTGTCCCCCAGGCTGCACAGCCTTCCGCCACGTGCCCCTGGAAGGGCCCTAGGGCGACGCGTGGCTGGATGAGCTGGAGCGCGGGCACACAGTGGAAGCTTGCCGCGGCAAGCGCCTTGCCGCGGTCGCTACCTTGCCGCGCCCGGAAGCTTGTCGCTCTCCGGGCCTTGCCGGGGCGCGCGATGCGCCACGGCAAGTCTTCTGAAATGCTTTGCTTTGGCCTTCCTGGCAAGCTCCTCTTGCCAGGGTCTTGTGCTAAAGGGATGGTTATGAGCCTGGAGCGGCCTTCCCGGCAAGCTCCTCTTGCCGGGGCCTTTTTTCTTTAACTTGAATACTTTGTTCTTGAATGGCTCCAAAGGAACCAAAGCGGGCCTTGGCGGGCGCGCGGCAAGCCTTGCCACGGGACGCTGCTACTGCCCGTGCACAAGTCGGGATACTAAGGTACCCCTACTTCAGTACACCGACATATGGTTCCTCTTGATCTTCACCAGCTCCCCCCATTGCAGCATCACCGTATTCAGGGGGCACATAGTTCTCATCGTACTCTTCTTCTTCGCCGTCTTCCATCATAACCCCTATTTCTCCGTGCCTCGTCCAAACATTATAGTGTGGCATGAAACCCTTGTAAAGCAGGTGGGAGTGAAGGATTTTCCGGTTAGAGTAAGACATCGTATTCCCACATTTAGTGCATGGACAACACATAAAACCATTCTGCTTGTTTGCCTCAGCCGCATTTAGAAACTCATGCACGCCCTTAATGTACTCAGAGGTGTGTCTGTCACCGTACATCCATTGCCGGTTCATCTACGTGTATTATATATAATTAAGTGTGTCAAAAACCATTACAGAACATCATAAATAGATAATTAAGTGACCAAATTAATAAAAGTTCATCATCACATTAAAACCAAAGTACATACATATATAGTTCTCATCTAACAACATATAGCTCTCCATACACATCGAAACTATGCAAAACATTTCAATGCAAAAAAAAATGCGATCATAATCGCAACCAAGGTAACAATTGATCCAATGGCATAATGATACCAAGCCTCGGTATGAATGGCATATTTTCTAATCTTTCTAATCTTCAACCGCATTGCATCCATCTTGATCTTGTGATCATCGACGACATCCGCAACATGCAACTCCAATATCATCTTCTCGTCCTCAATTTTTTTTATTTTTTCCTTCAAGAATTTGTTTTCTTCTTCAACTAAATTTAACCTCTTGACAATAGCACTACTAGGAAAAGGGCTATAGATGGAATTGACACTAATGGCGCACCAGACATGCGGTGCGCCATTAGTATATACTAATGGCGCACCATGTGTTGGTGCGCCATTAGTATCCAATTACTAATGGCGCACCGTTGACGTGGTGCGCCATTAGTAACAAATTTTTTTTCTTCATATTTTTCTCAAAACTACTAATGGCGCACCAGTGGATAGTGCGAACTACTAATGGCGCACCACATCCACGGTGCGCCATTAGTAAGTTTTTTTCAAATTTTGTTTTTATTTTTTTATAATTTTATTTTCAAAAAATACTAATGGCGCACCGTGGGAGTGGTTCGCCATTAGTAGTTCAACTTACTAATGGCGCACCACTCCCACGGTGCGCCATTAGTATTATTTTTTCATATTTTGTTTTTATTTTTTTTTATTTTATTTTTAAAAAATACTAATGGCGCACCGTGGTAGTGGTGCGCCATTAGTAGTTCAACTACTAATGGCGCACCTCTCCCACGGTGCGCCATTAGTAACTTGGTCATTACTGCACCCCCCCCCCCTGTGGACCACCTTTTCCAGTTCAAAAATAAATAAAAGAAAATGATGTAAATGTCAAAAAAATAAAAGAAAATAAGTTTCCCATGTGATATGTGGTCTACTTGTTGGGAAAATTTACAAATATGAATTTTGACTTTATTTGTAAAATATCTCTGGAATTTAGTAAAACGGGTATAACTTTTGCATACGAACTCGGATTAAAAAGTTTTTTATATGAAAAATCATCAACTCGTAAAGTTACATCCGAATTTAACCGGGGGAACCCTGTTAAACATTTTCAAAATCCCCAAAAACCTAACAGAAAAAAAGTTACGGGGCTTTTAACATCTACAGGCAAAAAAATTCAAAAAATTTCAAACTTACTAGTGGCGCACCGTTTGCTAGGTGAGCCACTAGTAAGAGAAAAAAAATATAAAATTTTCGAAAAAAAAAATTTCTAATTTTTTTTCAAAAATATGATATGTAATATGACCGAAAAGTTTGAAATATATTTTCAAAATTTCATCATACTCATGAACATTAACAAACTCCTAGACATCAAGAAGGGTTAATAGGATTGATAAGATAGATATATCAACAAGTGCGTGTGAAGTGAGCTGGTGCTGGGGTTGGATAGAACTACGAAGTTAAGCGTGCTCGGGCTGGAGTAGTGTGAGGATGGGTGACCTTATGGGAAGTTTGACCACAGAGTGCAATTTGACTTGAGATTAAGCAAATTCACCCCAGATTAAGCCATAATGATCTGAGATTAAGAAAAAAAATTGAAAAAAAAATTTGAAAAAAAAATACTAATGGCGCACTTCTATGTAGTGCGCCATTAGTATGCCAAAGCACCTGGGTATAGATGGCCCCCTGCGAGGCATACTAATGGCGCACCGTGCACTATACTAATGGCGCACCAGTGGTGCGCCATTAGTATGCCAGATACTAATGGCGCACCTACTAATGGCGTGCTACTAATGGCGCACCAGTAGTGCGCCATTAATGGGCAAAACCGGTGCGCCATTAGTAGCCCTTTTTCTAGTAGTGTAGGGTCCATCTTGATCTTGTGATCATCGATGACTTCCGCAACATGCAACTCCAATTCCATCTCCTCCTCCTCCATTTTTTCCAATTTTTTCTTTAAGGAAATGTTTTCCTCTTCAACTAAATTTAACCTCTCCACAAGAGGGTCGGTTGGAATTTCCGGTTCAACTACCTCCTAGACATAATAAAACATCTATGCATGTCAGGTTGGTCGGCATAACTATCATAAACACTAAAAAAAATAGTTATAAATTAAAGATAATATACCACATCTGAATCGTAGACAGGACGAGGGCCCACGTGGGCGGATATCAAAACCATCGCACTATATAATAACAAGCAATAATAAACGTAAGAAAATTAGACAAATATCTATCTAAAGCAATAATAACAAGCAATAATAAAAGTAAGAAAAGCATGGACATAACAAGAGGCTCACCACGGTGGTGCCGGTGACGAGATCGGCGGGGGCGATCGACGGCGGCGAAGACGGGGACGGGACGTGACGGACCGCTAAACCTAGACAAATCTCGGAGAAAATAGAGCTTCGAGAGGAGAAAAGCTTAACTAGTGTGGCTCGGAGGTGAGCTAGAGCACCACTAACCCATCTCCCCCTCGGCCAGAAAAAAAACAGAGCAGTGTGCTCCGCTCTTGAGCGAGGGGGTATATATAGGCACCTCATTGGTCCCGGTTGGTGCTACAAACCGGGGCTAAAGGGGTGCCTTTGGTCCCAGTTCATGCTACCAACTGGGACCAATGGTGGTGGGCTAGGAGCAAGACCCATTGGTCCCGGTTCGTCGCACCAACCGGGACCAAAAGGTCCAGACGAACCGGGACCAATGGCCCACGTGGCCCGGCCGGCCCCCTGGGCTCACGAACCGGGTCCAGTGCCCCCATTGGACCCGGTTCTAGATTGAACCGGGGCTAATGGGTTGGACAGGCCTGGACCAAAGCCCTGTTTTCTACTAGTGAAGATCTCTTTTGTGAGGAATTTTGAGGTTAGAAGTTCATTTTGTCACATATGTTGGGTTTGTTAAATGGTCCATCAATTAGCTCTTGTGATGTTTTGTAAGAATGTTCACATTTTCCATATATGTCTTGCCTACCTATAATTTTAGTTTCACGCTATTGTTCTTGTTCAACTTAAGAATACAACACTGATTCCGTGTAATAGACCTGATTTACTTTGGGAGTATGTGCATCTCACGCTTTGCAAAAAATGTTACTCATATTTTACTGTATTTGTTTTGTTTTTAGGAGTTAAAAATAACTAGACGAGGGGAAAAAACAATCAGTTTTGTTCAGTTTTTGTAGGATTTATGTTTGGTCTTTCTTCGGGATCATGGCGGAAAATTCATGCTTTGGCCCGATCGTTTCTGTGCAGATTTCCGTCGAACAGATCTTTGAATGTTCTGGGTTCACCATGCAATAGCTTTTTCCTAGACGGACGTGGCTGCTTTTTTATTGATTTTGATTTAGATAGAAATTCTGGCGATGAGTGGTGGATAATTTTTTGCTGTTTGTCTCAATCTGTATTCAAGTGTTCGACTTGGTAGTTGGTTCCAGTGCTCGCTATCGCCATCTCTGGATTGTCTGATTTCATTTTCCGTGCAGGTACTAGAGAAACAACCTGCAATCTGTCCCAGTCGCCAATGGCGGCGGCAGCAGCAATGAAGCCACCAGGAAGCCAGTCGAACCCGCACCGGCACCGACACAAAGCACGGACGAGCCCGGCCCAACCGTGGACGCCGACAGCTCGATCCTTGCATCCTACCTTGCCTGCGCGCCTCTTGAGCAGCGTCGGCCAGGAGAGCGTCCAACATCCTCATCCGCAGCCATCGTCAGCGACAAGCAGCTGTACAACGCCGTCGCGCACTCCTCCCAGGGACTCAACCTCGACGGCGGGCTCTACAACTTGGGTTGCCAAGTTGTAGAGCCCGTCCATCGAGGTTGAGTCCCTGGGAGGAGTGCGCGGCAATGTTGTACCGCTGGTTGTCACTGACGATGGCAGTGGATGACGACGTCGGATGCCCTCCTGGCCGACGGTGCTCGAGCAAGGTGCAGGCAAGGTAGGACGTAAGGATCGAGCTATTGGCATCCACGGCCGGGCCGGGCTCGTCCATGCTTGGTGTCGGTGCCGGCGCGGGTTCATATGGCCTCCTGGTGTTGTCGCCGCCGCTGCTATCGCCATTGGGGACTGGGACGAATTCCAGGTTGATCTTCTGGTACCTGCACGGAAAACGAAATCAGAAAATCCAAAGACGGCGTTAGCGAGCACGGGAACCAACTACCAAGTCAAACACTTGAATACAGATGGAAACAAAGAGCGAAAAATTATCCCGCCTCATCGCCATAATTTCTATCTAAACCAAAAGCAGTTCTAAAAAGCAACCACGTCCGTCTACGAACTGCGGTTGGACGGCGAACCCCAAACATAGAAAGATTTGTTGGACCGAAATCCGCACAGAAACAATCGGGCCAAAGGATGAATCTTGCGCCATAATCCCGAAGACAGACCAAACATAAATCCAACTAAAACAGAACAAAATCGAAGGGAAACTCTGCAACCAGTCACAACAGCCATCGATTGGGGAAAAAATGAAAGAATTTGAGGACGGCAACCAAACCGGGAAAGATTTGCAAAATCCAGCAGTGAGACGAGGGAGGCAAGCAACAGAACCAGACGGAGCACAGGTGACCTAGATATCCGATTAGGTAAACTCAAATGAAATAGAAATCCTAACTCGATATCTCGGCAGGCAGGTACAAACAGCCCACAGAACAAAACACGGGACGGCAAAAAAAGCACACACGGAACTGTCTATACCGATGACATGGAAACAATCGGCCGAAAGCATGAATCTTCCGCCATGACAGACCAGACAGAAATCCTAATACAAAAAGAAATCGATGGGAAAACTCTGCAACCAGCCACAAGAGCTGTCGAGTGGGGAATGAAAATAATTTGAGTTACTGAGATGAGAAAGATTTGTAAAATCTAGCATTGAGACGAGACATGCAACCAAACCTTGAAAGATTGGTAAAATCCATTGGCTCCTCCTTGGTGGTGCGTGGCGCCTTGTCCATCGCTTGCTGCTGCGGCTGCTGCTGCTTGCCCACAGCGGTCCGAGTGTCCTCCGCAGATGATCATGTCACCGTCATGTTCGGCGTCATCAGTAAGCAAGGACGACAGACACGACCGAAACTGAACAATGTCTATGGGATTTAGCTTGGGCAGCCAATACAAGTACACCACATATAAAAGGAGACCTCTACTCTACAGATGTATAGAAGCATGGCTGGATATGCACAAGCAAGCACACTAATGCCACAAATGCGTCAAATCTCTACTACCGGATTCTTTTTTTTTGCGGCATATCAGCAGTTCCCCTGGCCTGCACCGCGTATATACAAACAATAGAAGGAAACTATTAATGTCATTAGTGCCAGGATAGACACTGATGTTTGCACCCTGCAAAAAAGAAAAAGAAAAAAAAGACATTGCTATTTGCGTGTGGAGAGATCACAACACAACACAGACGATGCTCGAGATCACCTAGATTATCAGTATCTATCCCGGAGATACTGAGGTAGTGAAGATCTGGTTGTTGGTGGCCATGCCAAGGATTGAGAGCATGAAAAGGGAGATCCAGGCCATCACCTGGTCGGAGAGCCACATCAACGTCACTGCATGGAAGGATCGACCAGAGAGGCTTCCTGTCGACCCATCGTGGTGGCGTGAGTCTCGATCTAGGAAGACGAAATGGTTTGGAGAAGAGAGGGTTAGCGGCGGCTAGGGGAGGAAAGAGGGATATTGTGCATTTTGATTTAGGGTTCTGATGTGAGAAGGATGGATGTGGTATTTTTATACGGGAGAAACCATAGGGCCCACATGCTTTGCCTAATTGACGGGCCCACTAGAACCTGGTACGAGGACTGTTGGAACGTACCCAACCACACAACACCATGTGAGGACTACTTTTGGCCCATACACATACCCGTGGATGGTAAATTTAGCCGAAATAAGGTAATTAGGTGATGTCGTGCCTTTTGAGATGTGCATGTTCGGTGCCAAGGAGGCTATGCTTCTTGGGCATGTCCACAACCGAACGCACCAGCGATGAGGTCGCCGATTGATGGAACGAGAAACGCGGGAGAAGGAATTGGATCTAAGTGCGGCCGAGAGGGGGGGGGGAGAGAGCGAGAGATAGAGAGAGAGTACCTAAGGTAGTGAAGATCTAGTTGATGGTGACCACGCCGACGATTGAGAGCTTGAGGAGGGAGATCCACACCTTCACCTAGTTGGCGAACCCCATCGACGTTGATGCATAGAAGGCTCCACTAGAGAGTCTTCCCATTGGCCCATCGCGGTGGCGCGAGGCTTGATCTGGTGACGCAAGTTGTAAGGGCTGGGAGAAGAGAGGGTTGGCGGCGGCTGGGGAAGGAAAGAGGATTATAGTAAGGTTTGATTTAGGGTTATGATGTAAGAAGGATGGATGTGGTATTTTTATATAGGGGAAATTATAGGGCCCACATGTCAGGCCTAATTAACAGGCCCACGGGAATCAGGTATGGGGAGTGGTGGAATGTACCCATCCCCACAACACCCTATGAGGACTATTTTTTGGCCGTACACATACCCATGGGTTGTAAATCTAGCCCAAATAAGGTAATTGGGTTATGTTGTGCCTTCTGAGATGTGTGTGTGTGTGTGTGTGGTGCCATGGAGGCTATGGTTGTTTGGCATGTCCATGATCGGACACACCAGCGAGGAGTTCGTCGATCAATGG
>LR738709.1:680772697-680803512 GCA_902687465.1 Secale cereale | reverse complement strand
GGGGCGCCTGGAACCCCTGGCCCACCTCCGGCTGCCCCCTTTTGCCTATATACTCTTTTGTTATCCAAAAACCCTAAAAACGAGAGTTTTTACGGAGTTCCGCCACCGCTCCGTGGCGGAAACCTACAGAGAAGAAAAAGCCATCTCCGGTGCGCAGATTCCGCCGGGGAGATCACCTCCCGGAAGGGGAGATCGTCGCCATCATCATCACCATCGTCACGGGCATCATCGAGATCATCATCAACATCATCCCCAACACCAGCACCATCTCCATCTTCATCCAAATCTCATCTCACAATTGCAACTTGTGTTGTAACTCATACTACCTATCCTCTCTACTCCATCGGTGTTGATTACTACTTTGTGGTGAATGCTATTGAGTTTTGTTGGAGAAATATTATTATGTCCAAATTGTTTATCACCCATTTATCTCCACTGATCATGATCTCTTTTATGTCTCGTGAGTAGTTACCTTAGTTCTTGAGGACATGGGGAAAGTCTTGTTGTTAGTAGTCATATGCTGTTGAAGTAATATGTGTTGTTTGACACTTAAGTTGTGTTGTCATTCTACTAGTGGTGTTGTGTGAGTCGAACACTCAACACTTCGTCTTATTGAGGACCTAGGAGAATACATTGTGTACAAAGAATGCTTACGGTGGGTTGCCGGAGTGACAGAAACCTGAACCCCAGTTCGCACGTGTCAGGGAAACTGACCGCCCACGAACACCTATGGGACCGGAGCCCCTTCTACGGTACGGCAAGGGAGCGGAGGGAGCACAAAGAGCAGATCGAGGGGCACACACGGGCAGTTTACCCAGGTTCGGGCCACGCGGACGCGTAAAACCCTACTCCTGCTTTGGTTGTATTGAGTTCTTGGGCTCGGGAGCTTGAAGATCTACAGTACTAGCTACACCGAGCGTAGGAGTGATCAAGTTTCTGGAGTCGAACCCCCTCTACGTTGTGCATGGGCCTCCTTTTATAGCTCAAAGGGGTCACCGACAGGTGTCAACGTAGAGGAGGGTAAAAACGTAAATTTTGTGGTAGTTGTAACAGTGCATGAACAGTGTATGCACAGTGGTTTATACCTAACCCTGACGGTGGGGGACAAAGGCATTGAATGCCCGTCGCCGTCACCCCAAAAGCGTCCGCCCGGGCGTCTCTGTTCGCCACGACGATGGCCTCGTCACCGCGGCTCACCACCGTGTACCCCAGGCTGCACAGCCATCTACCACGTGCCCCTGGAAGGGCCCCAGGGCGACGCGTGGCCAGATGAGCTGGAGCACAGGCACACAGCGTAAGCCTCCCCCGGCAAGCACCTAGCCGGGGTTGCTATCTTGCCGGGCCCGGAAGCTTGTCGCTCTCCGGGTCCTGCCGGGGCGCACAATGCGCCACGATACATCTTCTGAGGCGTTGTTTCCTGGTCTTCCTGGCTAGCTCCTCTTGCCAGGGTCTCGCGAAAATGGAGTGGTCTTGTGCTTGGAACAGCCTTCCCGGCAAGCTCCTCTTGCCGGGGCCTTGATCTTCTGACTTGTATACTTTGTTCTTGGATGGCTTCAAAGGGGTCCAGAGTGGGCTTTGACGGGCGCGTGGTGAGCCAGACCACGGGACGCTGCTACTGCCCGTGCACAAGTCGGGATACTAAGGTACCCCTACTTTAGTACACCGATAGCACGCTTTTGCATAAGGGAACAATGGATCCTCGATCGTATTGCTATGGTTAGGCTCTTGCCTTAAATTCTATCTTGTATTTGCGGATGCTTGCAAGGTGTTTAATCATAAGAGTACACTCATCTTAGTCTAGAGAGTGTACTAGCATAGATCCACCCACTCAACACTTATCAACACATAACATATTATCGATACGGAATATGGCGAAAGCACATGACTACTTCTCCCGTGTGTCCTTAGGAACGCTTTAGCCTTTATAAGTTCCCCACTCCGCATCTGCCGCACCTCTCCCTAACGGCACGCGTCGATTGCGGCGTCGTGGGAGAGATCGTGGCCTGCTTATTTAATAGAAAAATGCGGAACGTCCCCCACTTCCCCCTTAAAAGCAGAAGAAGCAGGGGCAGTTTCCCACCATTGCTTTCATTGCGTCTTGAATCTCCAGAAATCCCCGCCGCTCTCTGCCTCCCCCAAGGTCGACAGAGAGCCGAGCTCCACCCTTCCTCCGCCGTCTCCCGCATTCACGGTGCCGTCGATCTCCCTTGCCGTCCCCTCCATGGCCCCGAAGAGCGACAAGGCGAAGAGCGACCAGGCGAAGAAGGAGAAGTCCGACAAGGCGGCGAAGCTGGCAGCCATGCGGAGAAGGATGGTGGTCTTCCCGCCGAGGCTCGGTGCGAGGGAGCTACGGGACAAGTACTACTTGTTCTGGGCGAGGGAGACGAAGGCCCACCCGCGCACCAGAGTCCTCCCCGCAGCAGCCATCGACCTGTACCCGGGAGGTTACCACTACTTCGCTTCATTCTTCCATTGTGGTCTCTGTCCTCCGTATTCAGAGTTTTTCTGCGATGTGATGAACACATATGGACTCCACCTCTTAGATTTCACCCCGAATGCCGTCCTTACTTTGGCCGTTTTCGCACATCTGTTCGAAAACTATGTCGGGGTCCACCCAAACGTAGCTCTCTTCCGCCACTTCTTCACGCCTAGAGTAGAGTCCGGATCTCCACTCTCCGGCGGTATCTCTTGGATCTTCAGGCTCGGCAAGAAGGAGGCGTACTTGATTGGAGAGCTCCGCGGCAAGTGGGAAGAGTGGAGAGCTGATTGGTGCTGGGTCATGGAAGATGAACCCGAGCAGTTTATCTCGCCGCGCCGGACTGCAATAGTGCGCGGCAAGGATTGGAGTGACTTAGCCCCGGAGGACGACAAGCTGCAGATTGCCCTTACTAGGATCCTTCGCCTCCGGGCCGCCAACCTTACTGTAGGTGAAGTTGGGGCTGACTTCCTCCGCCGCCGCATTGCCCCTCTGCAGAAAAGGAAGAGGCCTGCCTGGGAGTTCGGCAACGCGGCAGACCGCATGAGGCTGCGCCCCGGGCTGAATTATAATTTCACTGTCTTGGAACTCAAGGGGATGGTCCGGGAGCTGTTCAAACACGACCCCAAGCACAAGGAGTGGTTCAACCCGTCCCGGGGAGTAGTTCCGTTGTGCAACAATACTGCTCTTAGTGCCATCCGTGCGGCAATGCCTGAGTGCGACTCCCACGGGGTTGTTCCCACTTGGCTGACGCCTTCAGAGGAGACCGTGCAGACCTTCTTTGACAGCCTGGTCGAACGGCCACGCAACCCCGAGGAGAAGAAAGGGCTCACCCGCGCGACCACCGATCGAGATGTGGCATATATAGCAACCAGAATGGAGGAGGCCGCCACAGCTGCAGCTGCGGGTGAGTTTGGGTACACTGTGGATGAAGCAAAGGTGGCGGACGCGGTGAGGCAAGCCGAGGAGGCGGAAATCCTCAAGCTGCTGAAGATAGTGCCCGAGGAGTTCGCCGGGGAGCCTGCCGGGGAGCCTGCTGGGACGAGCGAGGCTGCCGGGCAAGGCACTGAGTCCAGTGAGCCTGCCGAGGAGGACGCCGAATCGGGCGATTCTGACGAAAACTCCGGCGGGTCTCTGAATCTCGACGACGACGCCTCCTCATCCTCCGAGAACTCTCCGCCACCACCAAGTCCTCCGCCACAGCAGAAGAAGCGCCTCCGCAAGGCCACTGAGACGGCGGGGCCACCGGCTCCCCGACAGCAGCCGAAGCGCCGTGCGACGCGTGCCACCACGACGAGCAAGGTCGTCAAGGAGGCGCCCCGTGCCCGAGCGACAAGCGGAGGGGGATCTTCTCGGAGTGGTTCTGGTGCTCCCTCCGCCCCTCGGTCCTCGGGGACGACCGGAGCGGGGTCTTCACAACGCACGGCTCCGGAGCCCGCCAAGCGCCCGAGGGAGCCTTCTCCTCCAGCTCCTCGCGCTGGAGCACGCGAGGCGGAGTTTGACTTCTCCGCCCTCAGCTCCGACGAAGAGGAGGAAGAGTAAGCACTTGCAATTTCTATTTCCTTTGATTTTTGTTGCTTTCGTCTTGATTTCTCTTGCTTGGTTCTGATCTTGTTTGGCTTCCAGGACCTTGACCCAGAGGATGGCAAAGAGGGCCAAGATCCCTGTGGTTGACCTCGAGGACGACGAGCCTGCCGCAGCGACGGGGGATGCGCCGGTGACAAACTTGCCGGACCAGCCTGCTGCTCCGGAGAGCAGCCCCCAGCGCAGCCCCCAGCGTAAGCCTTGTGTTCACTTTTCTGCTTGACGGGCGCGCTTGAGGTTGTTATCCTTACTAATGTTTTGTTTGCTTGTTGTCTTGTGCAGAAGTGGAGCCGCAGCCGCAGGAGCACCAAGAGGTCGCCCCCGACGAGCCGCTTGTTCCACCCTCCCCGCCAAGGAGGAGCTCCCCGGCGAGGGATAGCGCTCCGCCGAGGATGGGTACTCCGCCAAGGGCGAGCACCCCGACAAGGGTGGGCACCCCGCCAAGGGAAGGCACAAGCGGCCCTCCGCCAGCAGGGGCCACTACTACGCCGCCAAGGGAGAATTCCCCGGCAAGGGACCCCGTTATCGAAGAGGCCCGCGCAGGTAAACCCTTGTACTTTCCTTCTTTTGAACTCTTCTTTTTGGATATTTGCTTGATGATTCTTTCTTTTCTTTTTCTTCTGTTAGATCTGCCCGCCCCGGAGCCGATGGAGACGGAGACCATCGCCAAGGAAGACGTGCGCGGCAATGCTGGCGACGCCACCACCGAAGGAATGGCTGGTGCCGATGAGCCAGCCACCGAGGAGACCGCCCCGACCGCTGACGCCGCAGCTGGGGAAGGGACCGGCGACCACACTGCTGGCCCTGAGGCCGCAGGAGCGCCGGACGCTGCACCGGCCGCCGACCCCTCCGCCCCCGCGGCTGGGTCGGGTGTCTATCTGGAGGCCGCCAACGGGGTCTTTATCCAAGTCCCATGGGCGTCCTCATCAAGGGCACCCGCGGAGGGGGAGACCTTCGACGGAGAAGTTCTTGCCTCCGCCGGGCTGAGAGTTGTCGACGCGCCCGGCAGCAGCAATGAGGCCGAAGAGGAGCAACTCCTACGTCGACTCCTGGGTTTGTACCGGGCCAGGCAAGCCAAGTTGGAGTCCCGAGAGGCTCTGGCTGCCAAGGCCGGTGCTGATCTGGAGAAGCGCGCCGCGGAGCTCCGTGCCGCCAACCAGGCGGCCCTCCGGAACTTGGCGGAGGAGCGTGAAGAGCTTGCCGGAGCACACCAGGCGTTCCTCCTCGAGAAGGCTGAGGTGGAGGAGCAGCAGCGTTTGGCCGCCGAGGAGCTGTCTCGGTGGGAAGGAGAGCTCAACCAGCGGAAGGTCGACCTCGATAGCCATGAGGACGACCTTACCGCCCGCGAGCAGGCCATTGGCGGGGCTCTGCAGGAGGCGAGGGACGCCGCTGCCGCCGCAGAGACCGCCAAGAGGGATCTGGAGGCCAGGGTGGCGCAGTTGGAGACGAGCTTGAAGGCGAGCGAGGACAGGGTTGCCGCGCTCAACGTGGTGCGGGAGAAAGACGCCCACACCAACTCGGAGCTGCAAGTCCGCCTCTCCGAGAAAGGCAAAAAGCTCAACGACGCCAAGGACTCCATTGCTGACTTGGAGCTGAAAGTTTCCACCCTCACTGATTCGCTTGACGCCGCCCGAGACCGCGAAACGAAGCTGAAGGACGTTCTTCGTACTGAGAGGGCCTTGCTGGAAAGCGCCACCGTCTCGCAAAACAACTTCCAGCGGACGGTGGAGCAGTGGACCGAGGAGCTCGTCGCCTCCGCCGCCAACATCGACAGGGAGATGGTGGCGTTGAGGGCGGAGCACCTCGTGTACTCCCTCGACGAGAGCCTCCCCCACAACGCCAAGCTGAGCCTGTTCTTTAGGGGGGTGGCACCGGCTCTCGCGCAACTACGGGAGAAGATCCCCGCGCAGCTGGCTGACGAGGCGCGCCGGGTTTGCATGGGTACTATGGAGCGGGTGTTGTCGAAGATCGTCTACCTCAACCCCGGGATCAACCTCAACAACGTCCTCCGGACCCTGCCGCC
Source organism: Secale cereale (assembly GCA_902687465.1). Lineage (NCBI taxonomy): Eukaryota > Viridiplantae > Streptophyta > Magnoliopsida > Poales > Poaceae > Secale > Secale cereale. The sequence continues at coordinate 680,797,429 of LR738709.1, read as the reverse complement.
CGAAGCTGACCAAGAGGCGTTGAAGGCACAAGTTGCCCACATCGTAGCCAAGGCGGGCAGGATCCAGAGGGTCGACGGAGACCGAAGAGACTAGGCTCCCTTTTTTCGCCTCCCTCGCCGCTATTGATTATGTCATAGGTAGTAGTTGGTTAGAACAGTGGCAAGTTACCTTGTAATATAACTTTTATTTTGGATAATCAATGCAGTGTTATCTCCCTTGTTTAGTCCCTTTACTTTGTATGCTTTCCACCCTACGCTTTTAGGGAACTTGCCGGCAAAGGGACCCTTGCCGCGAGCGCTGAGTGCGGGACTCTTAGCAGCCTGCTAGCAATGCCCTTGTCGGCAAGAAACCTTGCCGCAGCTAGTCGCGGCACACTTAACTTGTTGAGCGAACTCGAAAACGAAGTAAGGGCGCGACACTTGTCGCAGCTCACTTAAGCCGTTGAGCGTGCTCGAAACAAAGTAAGGGTGCGGCTAGCCACGGGTAGGTTCCTCCGCGCACAGGTTTTCCATACAAAGTGTGGTCGTTCAAGGAAGACTACTAAAAATTTAAAAATTTGAATTGCTCAAACTCTGGCAACTTAGCTTTCATGGATTGTTTGCTTCCCGGCAAGGCTTCTCTTTCTTGAACAACACTTGGTCCATACCTCTATCTCCTTCTCCCCCGGCAAACTTGTGCGCGAGGAACACTTCTTCTGTTTCAGAGAGAAAGGAAAAGAGGAGGAATCACAAGTATGGAGCCTTGCGGCTTGTTGCTACTTACCAGGGATGGGTGCTGCACAAAATGTCAACTGATACATGCAATGAAAACAAAAATGCACGAAATGACAAGCTGTGTCAAGCACAAAAGTTTGTACTGATGCACGGGGTCTGCGCCCGGCTTTGTACAAAGGTTTACATGCAACAGAGGCAAGACTTGTACAAAAGGTGGTTGCCGGAGGGGATCACGGCAACCGCGCCTCATGGGTGAAACTTGCGAAGATGCTCAATGTTCCAGGAGTTGCTCACCTGTAAGCCTTCCTCGGTCTCGAGGCGGACAGCTCCGGGCCTCGTGACTTGTCTCACCCGATAAGGGCCTTCCCACTTCGGCGTCAACTTGTTGGAATTCTTGGCGGACTGAACGCGCCGAAGAACAAGGTCGCCTTCCTCGAGACTCCTGGCCTTGACCTTGCGGCTATGATAGCGACGCAAGGCTTGCTGGTATCGAGCAGCTCGTACAGCAGCCTGGAGACGGTTCTCCTCGAGGAGCAATGCATCATCTTGCCGCAGTTGCTCTTGCTCGAGCTCGTCGTAAGCGAGTACTCAAGGAGACGTGTATACGAGTTCCGTGGGGAGAACTGCCTCTGCTCCATAGACAAGAGCAAAGGGTGTATGTCCGGTGGCTCGATTTGGTGTCGTTCTGATTGACCAAAGAGCCGCCGGCAACTCCTCTATCCAGTTTCTTCCGCACTTGTGCAGCCTGTCGAAGGTTCTTGTCTTGAGCCCGCGCAGCACTTCAGCATTGGCCCTCTCCGCTTGACCATTGCTCCTCGGGTGAGCAACAGAAGCGAAGCAGACCTTGGCGCCAAGGTCTTGGACGTATTGCATGAAGGTGCGACTTGTGAACTGTGTGCCGTTGTCGGTGATGATCCTGTTAGGGATTCCGAAACGGCAAACAATTGACCTGAAGAACTTCACTGCTGACTGTGCTGTCACCTTTCTCACTGTTTCCACTTCTGGCCACTTTGTGAACTTGTCGATTGCAACGTACAAGTACTCAAAGCCCCCGACTGCGCGGGGGAAGGGGCCGAGGATGTCGAGCCCCCAGACCGAGAAGGGCCAGGACAAAGGGATTGTCTGGAGAGCTTGAGCTGGCTGGTGTATCTGCTTGGCATGGAACTGGCACGCTTCACACTTGGTTACTTGTGCAGTTGCATCTTGGAGGGCTTCTGGCCAAAAGAAACCTTGCCGGAATGCCTTCCCGGCAAGTGCTCTTGCGCCAATGTGGTGGCCACATATGCCTCCGTGTATCTCTGCCAACAGTTTCTGTCCATCTTCCCGGGAAATGCACTTCAACCTGACACCGTTGAGTCTTCTTTTGTACAGTTCGTTGCCAACGAACTGGTACATACTTGACTGCCTGGTTATCCTCTCTATCTCTTCTGGTTCTTCGGGAAGTTCTCCAGTTTGAAGAAAACGGACGATTTGCTGCGCCCATGCTGGAGCCTGAGGCTCAACAACAAGGACTAAAGGCATCAGGGCTGCTGCGGGAACCTCAGCTTCTACGGCAAGAACCTGTGGCTCTGCCGGAGCTGAGTGTTCCCCGGCAAGCCTGCCGGGGCATGACTTGTCGGGAACGCCTTCTTCAACTGTACAGAACCTTGGGTCCGCAGGAGCAGACTGTTCCTCAGCATCTTGGTTGTTGATCTTGGGGACCTTGGCGGCGGCTTGAGGAAGATCCGCCGACAAGTAGTCGCCGGAGACCAACTTCCTCTTCTTGCTTTGCCCAACTGATGGTGTAACGGATGGTTGAGTTAGCTTGAGCATGAAGGTTCCTGGTTCCACAGGTAACTTCAATGCAGCACACTTTGATAGGCCGTCTGCAATATCATTTTGAGCTCTCGGAACGTGCTCCATCTGCAGGCCTTCAAAGTGTTCTTCAAGCTTCCTCACTTCATCGACATAAGCTTCCATCAAAGGACTCTGGTAGCTCTTGTTTACTTGTCGGACCACCAACTATGAGTCTCCCCGCACAATTAGCTTCTTAATCCCAAGTTCGGCCGCAATTCTGAGGCCGGCAAGCAAACCTTCATACTCAGCAGTGTTGTTTATCGATTGCTCCTTGGGAAAGTGCATTTGTACAACATACTTGAGGTGCTCCCCGGTAGGTGCGACTAGCAGCACACCAGCACCGGCGCCTTGCAGCGAGAAGGCACCATCGAAGTACATTATCCATTCTTTGCTTGCTTCTTGGACGGGGATGCTTGTCTCTGGAACTTCCTCATCTGGTGTTGGGGTCCATTCTGCTATGAACTCTGCCAAAGCTCTGCTCTGTATGGTTGAAGTGCTTTCAAACTTGAGACCAAAGCTTGACAGCTCCAGTGCCCACTCGACGATCCTGCCTGTTGCTTCTGGATTTTGCAATATCCTCTTCAACGGAAAGCGAGTGACCACTGTTATCTCGTGTGCTTGGAAGTAATGGCGCAACTTTCTTGAGGCCATGAGGAGGCCGAAAAGTAACTTCTGCACCCCAGAGTATCTTGATCTAGCCCCCTGCAAGAGGGAACTTACAAAATAAACTGGGCGCTGCACCATCTTCTTTCGCACTTCTCCTTGTTCCTGCGCAGACTTGTCCTTGTCGGGGCCAGAGCTTGTCGGGGAAGCCCCCTGCTTGTCGTTGGATGCGCTTGCCGGGGATGTGGGTTCCTCATCCGCCTCCCTCTCCGCTACTAACGCAGCACTAACCACTTGATCGGTTGCCGCTAGGTACAGCAGCAACTTCTCTTGTGGCCCAGGTGCGACAAGTATTGGAGTGGAGGACAGGTATCCTTTCAAGTCTTGCAGCGCTGCCTCCGCTTCTGGAGTCCATTTCATAGGACCTGCCTTTTTCAAGATTTTGAAGAAAGGCAGGGCGCGTTCTACAGACTTTGAAATGAACCTACTAAGGGCAGCCACACAACCAGCAAGTCTCTTTACGTCCTTGACGCGCTTCGGGGCTTCAATCTGCTCGATGGCTTTTATCTTGTCGGGATTGGCTTCAATCCCCCTCTGGGACACAAAAAACCCGAGAAGCTTGCCGGAGGGGACTCCGAAAACGCACTTCTCGGGGTTCAACTTGAGTTGTATCTTGCGCAGATTCTCAAAGGTTTCTTCTAGGTCTTGAATCAGGGTATCCTTGCTCTTGCTCTTGACCACTATATCAGTTGCTATCTTGCCGGGCCCGGAAGCTCGTCGCTCTCCGGGTCCTGCCGGGGCGCACGATGCGCCACGATACATCTTCTGAGGCGCTGTTTCCTTGTCTTCCTGGCTAGCTCCTCTTGCCAGGGTCTCGCGAAAATGGAGTGGTCTTGTGCTTGGAACAGCCTTCCCGGCAAGCTCCTCTTCCCGGGGCCTTGATCTTCTGACTTGTATACTTTGTTCTTGGATGGCTTCAAAGGGGTCCAGAGTGGGCTTTGACGGGCGCGTGGTGAGCCAGACCACGGGGCACTGCTACTGCCCGTGCACAAGTCGGGATACTAAGGTACCCCTACTTTAGTACACCGATAGGAGCCCCCGGGCCTGGGCCACACACGGTGCCGAGCGCTGTTGGGCCAGGCCCAAAACAGTGCACGGGCACACGCGGCCCACGGCGCGCCGTTCCCCACTCCGCATCTGCCGCACCTCTCCCTAACGGCACGCGTCGATTGCGGCGTCGTGGGAGAGATCGTGGCCTGCTTCTTTAATAGAAAAATGCGGAACGTCCCCCACTTCCCCCTTAAAAGCAGAGGAAGCAGGGGCAGTTTCCCTCCATTGCTTTCATTGCGTCTTGAATCTCCAGAAATCCCCGCCGCTCTCTGCCTTCCCCAAGGTCGACAGAGAGCCGAGCTCCACCCTTCCTCCGCCGTCTCCCGCATCCGCGGTGCCGTCGATCTCCCTTGCCGTCCCCGCCATGGCCCCGAAGAGTGACAAGGCGAAGAGCGACCAGGCGAAGAAGGAGAAGTCCGACAAGGCGGCGAAGCTGGCAGCCATGCGGAGAAGGATGGTGGTCTTCCCGCCGAGGCTCGGCGCGAGGGAGCTACGGGACAAGTACTACTTGTTCTGGGCGAGGGAGACGAAGGCCCACCCGCGCACCAGAGTCCTCCCCGCCGCAGCCATCGACCTGTACCCGGGAGGTTACCACTACTTCGCTTCGTTCTTCCATTGTGGTCTCTGTCCTCCGTATTCAGAGTTTTTCTGCGATGTGATGAACACATATGGACTCCACCTCTTAGATTTCACCCCGAATGCTGTCCTTACTTTGGCCGTTTTCGCACATCTGTGCGAAAACTATGTCGGGGTCCACCCAAACGTAGCTCTCTTCCGCCACTTCTTCACGCCTAGAGTAGAGTCCGGATCTCCACTCTCCGGCGGTATCTCTTGTATCTTCAGGCTCGGCAAGAAGGAGGCATACTTGATTGGAGAGCTCCGCGGCAAGTGGGAAGAGTGGAGAGCTGATTGGTGCTGGGTCATGGAAGATGAACCCGAGCAGTTTACCTCGCCGCGCCGGACTGCAATAGTGCGCGTCAAGGATTGGAGTAACTTAGCCCCGGAGGACGACAAGCTGCAGATTGCCCTTACTAGGATCCTTCGCCTCTGGGCCGCCAACCTTACTGTAGGTGAAGTTGGGGCTGACTTCCTCCGCCGCCGCATTGCCCCTCTGCAGGAAAGGAAGAGGCCTGCCTGGGAGTTCGGCAACGCGGCAGACCGCATGAGGCTGCGCCCCGGGCTGAATTATAATTTCACTGTCTTGGAACTCAAGGGGATGGTCCGGGAGCTGTTCAAACACGACCCCAAGCACAAGGAGTGGTTCACCCCGTCCCGAGGAGTAGTTCCGTTGTGCAACAATACTGCTCTTAGTGCCATCCGTGCGGCAATGCCTGAGTGCGACTCCCACGGGGTTGTTCCCACTTGGCTGACGCCTTCAGAGGAGACCGTGCAGACCTTCTTTGACAGCCTGGTCGAACGGCCACGCAACCCCGAGGAGAAGAAAGGGCTCACCCGCGCGACCACCGACCGAGATGTGGCATATATAGCCACCAGAATAGAGGAGGCCGCCGCTGCTGCAGCTGCGGGTGAGTTTGGGTACACCGTGGACGAAGCGGAAGCAGCGGACGCGGTGAGTCAGGCCGAGGAGGAGGAAATCCTCAAGCTGTTGAAGATTGCGCCCGAGGAGTTCGCCGGGGAGCCTGCCGGGACGAGCGAGGCTGCCGGGCAAGGCACCGAGTCCAGTGAGCCCGGCGAGAAGGACGCCGAATCGGGCGATTCTGATGAAGACTCCGGCGAGTCTCTGAATCTCGACGACGACGCCTCCTCATCTTCCGAGAACTCTCCGCCACCACCAAGCCCTCCGCCACAGCAGAAGAAGCGCCTCCGCAAGGCCACTGAGACGGCGAGGCCACCGGCGCCCCGACAGCAGCCGAAGCATCGTGCGACGTGCGCCACCACGACGAGCAAGGTCGTCAAGGAGGCGCCCCGTGCCCGAGCGACAAGCGGAGGGGGATCTTCCCGGAGTGGTTCTGGTGCTCCTTCCGCCCCTCGGTCCTCGGGGACGACCGGAGCGGGGTCTTCACAACCCATGGCTCCGGAGCCCGCCAAGCGCCCGAGGGAGCCTTCTCCTCCAGCTCCTCGCGCCGGAGCACGTGAGGCGCAGTTTGACTTCTCCGCCCTCAGCTCCGATGAAGAGGAGGAAGAGTAAGCATTTGCAATTCCCATTTCCTTTGATTTTGTCTTGATTTCTCTTGCTTGGTTCTAATCTTGTTTGGCTTCCAGGACCTTGACCCAGAGGATGGCGAAGAGGGCCAAGATCCCTGTGGTTGACCTCGAGGACGACGAGCCTGCCGCAGCGACGGGGGATGCGCCGGCGACAAACTTGCCGGACCAGCCTGCTGCTCCGGAGAGCAGCCCCCAGCGCAGCCCCTAGCGTAATCCTTGTGTTCACTTTTCTGCTTGACGGGCGCGCTTGAGGTTGTTATCCTTACTAATGTTTTGTTTGCTTGTTGTCTTGTGCAGAAGTGGAGCCGCAGCCGCAGGAGCACCAGGAGGTCGCCCCCGACGAGCCGCTTGTTCCACCCTCCCCGCCAAGGAGGAGCTCCCCGGCGAGGGATAGCGCTCCGCCGAGGATGGGTACTCCGCCAAGGGCGAGCACCCCAACAAGGGTGGGCACCCCGCCAAGGGAAGGCACAAGCGGCCCTCCGCCAGCAGGGGCCACTACTACGCCGCCAAGGGAGAATTCCCCGGCAAGGGACCCCGTTATCGAAGAGGCCCGCGCAGGTAAACCCTTGTACTTTCCTTCTTTTGAAAAAAGATGTCGGGGAAAATGACCGCCCACGAACACCTATGGGACCGGAGCCCCTTCTACGGTACGGCAAGGGAGCGGAGGGAGCACAAAGAGCAGATCGAGGGGCACACGCGGGCAGTTTACCCAGGTTCGGGCCGCGCGGACGCGTAAAACCCTACTCCTGCTTTGGTTGTATTGAGTTCTTGGGCTCGGGAGCTTGAAGATCTACAGTACTAGCTACACCGAGCGTAGGAGTGATCAAGTTTCTGGAGTCGAACCCCCTCTACGTTGTGCATGCGCCTCCTTTTATAGCTCAAAGGGGTCACCGACAGGTGTCAACGTAGAGGAGGGTAAAAACGTAAATTTGGTGGTAGTTGTAACAGTGCATGAACAGTGTATGCACAGTGGTTTATACCTAACCCTGACGGTGGGGGACAAGGGCATTGAATGCCCGTCGCCGTCACCCCAAAAGCGTCCGCCCGGGCGTCTCCTTTCGTCACGACGATGGCCTCGTCACCGCGGCTCGCCACCGTGTACCCCAGGCTGCACAGCCATCTGCCACGTGCCCCTGGAAGGGCCCCAGGGCGACGTGCGGCCAGATGAGCTGGAGCGCAGGCACACAGCGTAAGCCTCCCCCGGCAAGCACCTTGCCGGGGTTGCTATCTTGCCGGGCCCGGAAGCTTGTCGCTCTCCGGGTCCTGCCGGGGCGCACGATGCGCCACGATACATCTTCTGAGGCGCTGTTTCCTGGTTTTCCTGGCTAGCTCCTCTTGCCAGGGTCTCGCGAAAATGGAGTGGTCTTGTGCTTGGAACAGCCTTCCCGGCAAGCTCCTCTTGCCGGGGCCTTGATCTTCTGACTTGTATACTTTGTTCTTGGATGGCTTCAAAGGGGTCCAGAGTGGGCTTTGACGGGCGCGTCGTGAGCCAGACCACGGGACGCTGCTACTGCCCGTGCACAAGTCGGGATACTAAGGTACCCCTACTTTAGTACACCGATAGCACGCTTTTGCATAAGGGAACAATGGATCCTCGATCGTATTGCTATGGTTAGGCTTTTGCCTTAAATTCTATCTTGTATTTGCGGATGCTTGCAAGGTGTTTAATCATAAGAGTACACTCATCTTAGTCTAGAGAGTGTACTAGCATAGATCCACCCACTCAACACTTATCAACACATAACATATTATCGATACGGAATATGGCGAAAGCACATGACTACTTCTCCCGTGTGTCCTCAGGAACGCTTTAACCTTTATAAGTTCAGTTGCTAGGCCTCTCCTTTGCTAAGAAAGGATTGGGCCACTTGTTACTCTCAGTGCCTTTTGCATTGCTTGCTTTTACTTTCCTGTTGCTTATATCGAGAAAACCCCTTAAAAGTTATCTTTCAGTGCTTGCAGTAATTATTGCTCAGAATCGCTTATCAATACCTTCTGCTCCTCGTTGGGTTCGACACTCTTACTTATCGAAAATGCTGCAATAGATCCCTTATGGTTGTGGGTCATCAAGTACCGTTTTCTGGCGCTATTGGTAAAGTGAAACTGGTAAGGAAGTTTTTATAATTCTGTTTTTATTTTTGCTATTGCTGCTCTTTGTCCTTATGGACAACCTTGTTATTGGATCGTTGCTTGCGGGAAGACGCCCCACACCTGTGGTGGTTGATCCTCCCCCTACTGAAATTGTGCCCTATAAAATACCAGCTGGTATTATCGATTATGTTTTGGCTAATCGTTATGCAGGAGACAGACATCCCAGTGAACACTTGCTATATCTGTCACAACTATGTTCATTATTTAAGCTTGCAGGTGTATCGAGGGAGTTTGTCATGAGGAAATTGTTTGCCGTATCACTTATAGATAAAGCTTCAGATTGGTATAGGCTTCTCGATAACTCACACTTGCTTGACTGGCAGGAGCTTATGTCTCTCTTTTATACTAAGTTTTATCCTCTTCATGAAATTCATCGAGACAGGAACTATATCTATAACTTTAGGTCCCGCGACGGAGAAAGCATTGCTCAAGCTTGGGGGAGATTGAAGTCCCTAATGCTCAAATGCCCTATTCATAAGCTTCCCAAGGAAATTATACTTATAAATTTTTATGTCAGGCTTTCTCGTCAGGATAAGGAGATGCTGGATGCCTCCTCTAGTGGGGTATTTCAGAAGAAGAGTGTTGAAGAAAGGTGGGATCTCATTGAATCCATAGGAATACCGAAGATTGGGAAATTGATAAAGGTATTGAACCCGCTATAAATTATGAACATGATTATATTGAGAGCTATGTGAAAACTGATTACTTCAATACTTTTTGCTCTAAGATTGGTCTTGATTCCCATCTAGTGATTGATTTCTGTAAGAATTTTGCCTCTCACGTTGACTCTTTTAAAAAGAAGAGAGACCAGCATCATGAACGTTTTAAAGAGCCACCTGTTGATATTCATGTTGCTGACCCTATTTTGCCTGCAGTTATATATGAACAACCTCCTTTTCCCGCAAGGATGAGGGAGCACACTCTTGTGACAGGCATAATAAATAAAAGTGAGAGAAGAGTTGATGAGCCTGAGGACTAGATCAGGGTCGATCCTCAAGTTGCATTGATTAAAGACCTTGTTACTAATGATGTTTTGGATTCCAATATAAATTTTTGTGCTGTTTCCACTAACCTTGTCACAGCCAAGAATAAAGGCCCAATTTCAGGTACTCCAGTGGTATCTGTTAAAATAGGAGATCACAATTATTATGGGCTATGCGATTTGGGATCGAGTGCATGTGCTATCCCCTATTCACTTTATGAAGAGATCATCGGTGAGATTTCCCCTTGTGAACTTGAAGAAGTTGATGTTACCATTCATCTTGCAAACAGAACAACTATCTCTCCTATCGGAATTGTGAGGGACGTTGAAGTCCTATGTGGAAAGGTAAAATACCCTACCGACTTTCTAGTACTTGGTTCAGAGAGGGACAATTTTTGTCCAATTATTTTTGGTAGACCTTTTCTTAGAAATTGTGGAGCTATAATAGATTGCAAAAAAGGTAAAGTTTCTGTTGAATTCAATGGTGAGCCATATGAATTTAATTTTTCTAAGTTCTCTAAGCAGCCTCGTGGTACTGATTTACCTAGTGATGATAAAATTATTGAAAGTATTGCCTCTATTGCTATTCCCCCTAATGATCCTTTGCAGCAATATATGGAGGACCACGAGAATGACTTGCATATGCAGGAAAGAAATGAACTAGATGAAATATTCTTGAGGCAACCTGCTATCCTGAAGCACAACCTTCCGGTTGAACCTTTGGGAATTTTATCAAAACCGAAAGAAGACCCGGTGTTCGATCTTAAACCTCTTCCAGATACGCTCAAGTATGCTTATTTAGATGAAAAGAAAGTATATCCTGTTATTATCAATTCTAACCTTTCAGGATATGAAGAAGAGCGACTATTGGAAGTACTCCGTAAACACCGAGGCGCAATTGGCTATACCCTTGATGACCTTAAGGGGATTAGTCCATCTATCTGTCAACATACTATCAACCTTGAGCCTGATGCTAAACCAGTTGTTGATCATCAACGACGGTTGAACCCGAAGATGATGGATGTTGTGAGAACTGAGATTCTCAAGCTTCTAGCCGCAGGTATTATCTACCCTATAGCTGATAGTAAGTGGGTAAGCCCGGTACATTGTGTTCCTAAGAAAGGAGGTACAACTGTGGTTCCTAATGATAAGAATGAACTAATACCTCAGAGAATTATTATTGGATATAGAATGTGTATTGATTACAGGAAGTTGAACAAGGCAACTAGGAAGGATCACTACCCGTTGCCGTTCATCGACCAAATGCTTGAAAGGTTATCCAAAAATACCCACTTTTGTTATCTCGATGGTTATTCTGGCTTCTCTCAAATTCATGTTAACACTGCTGATCAAGAGAAGACCACTTTTACTTGTCCCTTTGGTACTTATGCTTACAGGCGTATGCCTTTTGGTTTATGTAATGCCCCTGCTACTTTTCAAAGGTGTATGTCTGCTATCTTTCCTGGTTTCTGTGGGGATATTATGGAAGTCTTCATGGACGATTTCTCTGTCTATGGAACCTCCTTTGACCATTGTCTTCACAATCTTAATAAAGTTTTGCAGAGATGTGAGGAGACGAATTTGGTACTCAACTGGGAGAAGTGCCACTTCATGGTTAACGAAGGAATTGTTCTTGGTCACAAGATTTCCGAAAGGGGAATTGAAGTGGACAAAGCCAAGATCGAAGCTATTGAGAGGATGCCCTATCCAAGGGACATCAAAGGTATTCGCAGTTTTCTTGGTCATGCTGGTTCCTATAGAAGATTTATTAAAGACTTTTCTAAGACCTCGAGGCCCCTCACAAATCTTCTCCAGAAGGACGTTCCTTTTGTATTTGATGAGGGTTGTAAGGAAGCTTTTGAAGTCCTTAAGAAAGCTTTAATAACCGCTCCTATAGTACAACCACCTGACTGGAATTTACCTTTTGAGATTATGTGTGATGCAAGTGATTTTGCCGTTGGAGCTGTTTTAGGACAAAGAGTTGATAAGAAATTGAATGTTATACATTATGCTAGCAAAACCCTTGATAGTGCTCAGAGGAATTATGCTACTACTGAGAAGGAATTCTTAGCTGTAGTTTTTGCTTGTGATAAGTTTAGGCAGTATATTGTTGATTCCAAAGTTATTATTCATACTGATCATGCTGCCATTAAGTACCTTAAGACAAAGAAGGATGCCAAGCCAAGGCTTATCAGATGGGTACTCCTTCTTGAAGAATTTGATTTGCAGATTATTGATAGGAAAGGAGAAGACAATCCGATGGCGGACAATCTTTCAAGGATGGAAGATATACCGCATGATCCTATCCCAGTCAACGATAGTTTTCCAGACGAGCAACTTGCCGTTGTAAAAGTACAATCTCTTTCCGATCCTTGGTATGCAGATTATGCTAATTTTATTGTTGCAAAGTATTTGCCTCCAGGTTTAACATTTCAGCAAAGGAAGAAGTTCTTTCATGATTTGAGGCACTACTTTTGGGATGACCCACATCTTTTCAAAGAAGGTCCCGACGGGATCGTGAGAAGATGCATACCGGAACATGAGCAGAAGGACATTCTCAGACGGTGTCATGATAGTCCCTATGGAGGACATCATGCCGGTGAGAGGACTGCACATAAGGTTCTTCAATCAGGTTTTTATTGGCCTACTCTCTTTAAGGATGCTAGAAATTATGTTTTAGCCTGTGATAAATGTCAGAGAGTTGGTAACATTAGTAGAAGGAATGAGATGCCTATGAATTACTCACTAGTGATTGAACCTTTTGATTGTTGGGGTTTTGATTTTATGGGTCCTTTTCCTTCTTCGCACAAGTACACTCACATTTTAGTAGCTGTTGATTATGTGACCAAGTGGGTTGAAGCAATCCCCACTGAAAGTGCTGATCACAAGACATCTTTGAAAATGCTTAAAGATGTAATTTTTCCTAGGTTTGGTGTACCAAGGTATCTCATGACTGATGGAGGATCACACTTCACGCACGGAGCTTTTAGAAAAGCTTTAGCCAAATACGATGTCAACCATAGAATTGCTTCACCATATCATCCTCAAACTAGTGGGAAAGTTGAGCTCACCAATAGAGAGATTAAGTTGATCTTACAGAAGACAGTAAACAGAAATAGAAAGGACTGGTCAAATAAGTTAGGAGATGCTTTGTGGGCATATAGAACTGCTTACAAAAACCCCATGGGCATGTCCCCCTATAAGATGGTGTATGGCAAGGCTTGCCATTTGCCATTAGAGTTAGAGCACAAAGCTTTCTGGGCTGTTAGAGAGCTTAATGCTGACCCGAAATTAGCTGGTGAGAAGCGTCTTATGAACTTGACTTCTCTAGATGAATGGAGAAGTGAAGCTTACGAGAGCGCTAATATGTTCAAGGAAAAGGTAAAGAAGTGGCATGATAGGAAGATTTTGAAACGTGAATTTAATGTTGGTGATAAAGTTTTGTTGTTTAGATCCCGTTTCAGGTTTTCTCCAGGCAAACTACTTTCCAGGTGGGAAGGGCCATTTCATATTGAAGACGTCTATCGGTCTGGTGCAATTAAGATTAATAATTTTGAAGGCACCAAACCTCAAGTTGTGAATGGGCAAAGCCTTAAACATTACATAGCAGGAGACCCTGTCAATGTTGATGTGAATATAATATACACAACAACTCACGAAGAACATGTTGCAGCCCTGTTTCAGACGCCAGCAGAAGCAGAATAAAGAAAATGTATGTAGTACGGTAAGGAAACATCGCGAACCGCCATAAAAGTTCCGTATTACGAGTTTTTGCAAAATTAGTAAAATTCTGAGCCTAAGTGGAGCCGGAGACGAGCTCCAGGGGGTCCAGGCGCCCCCTGGCGCGCCCTACCTCCTGGACGCGCCGCCAGGGCGCCTGGACACCCGGGAGTCCGTCTCCGACCCCGCTTTAGCCTGTTACCTTCCTTTCTGTACATAATTTTTTGCTATATATTTGCCCGGATTGTTCCGGCAACGTATCTTGCGATTTCGTGTGTTTTCTTTTCGATCTGTTTCTGCCAGGGAATCTTTCAGCTGAATCTAGGTGCCATGGCTTCTCCAAGTTCCCCCAAGGACAAGTTCGTCGTCAACGTCATCAACCCTTACCTCGCTGAGGTGAAGAAGCACCCTCAGGTTGTTCGGATGGAGGACGGTGTCCTTCATCAAGAAGATCTGAAGGGACCTATCAAGGAGGGGAGCATCCAGGCCAGGCTGGAAGAAGTGGAGCAAGAAGTCTTCGAGTACAAGAAGATGATCGAGCGTGGTGTTGAAGCTAACTTTGACATCATCAACGAGCTGAAGAACTACTTCCTGAAGAAAGAATTGAAGAGCTCCAAGGGCAAATTCATGATCTACATCGCCAGAACTGTGAGTATGAACTAAGGTTTATGCGCATGAGTATGGGTGCTGCATGCAGAATTCAGGAGACAAACTTCTCATATGAGACTGGAGAACCCCTTCCATGGAAGCGTTTCGCCGAGGACTACGTGATCAACGCCAACAAGGATGAGGAGTGAAATCTCCTTGGGTAACGGCATTCCCTTGGCTTGTTCCAAGCTTGGGGGAGTGCCCGGTATCTTTATGTTTACCTTTTGTCTTTTAGAGTCAAGTAGAGTCGTATCATGTCTAGGGAGGTTATTATATGAAATAGGTGTGTGCATTGAGGTCTATCACTCCTTCGGTGGAGATTGTATCCGTGAGTGTGGAGTCGTCTATGATGGAATATTAATGAGAAGTTTATTGGTTCCTTTTGCTGCACTCGGTATTCTCTTCACGCAATCGACCTTATATGATGATTCTTATGGGGAGTATTGACCTTATATCAGGTATGGCTGTGAAAACTTTATTTAATCTTGGCAAACATAGCTTTGGTCATAACAACAAGCATGATTTTCTTAAAGTATCGACATAGCCAAAACCTTTATGTTATTATGCTTGAAGTGTTATGCTGACAAGGAAGACAACTTGATGTGTTATGCTTATTTCAATGTTTATGCTTTATATTGTTTTGCATCTTAGTCATCATCAATTGTCTGTTCTCTCAAAACCTTTGCTAGCCTAACTCTATACTAAGCGGAATTCTGCTTGTGCATCCATACCCTTAAACCAATACCTTCCATATGAGTCCACCATACCTTCCTACTCGTGGTATTCCACTACCACCTCCTAAAGTACAGAATTTATGTGCTATCCTTAAATGTTCAAAATCTTTTATTTTTGTGCCTCTGCTTTAGCTCATGAGGAAGTAATAGTTAATTCATGGTCTTTTTGAGTTGGACAAGCTTCACCCCGGGATTGCATGTCTAATGTGCAAACCCATAATACGAGAAGGAACTGGCAAAGAGTGCGCCCGGCTAAAAAATAATATAACAAACAAACCCTCCTTCACGCTTTGTTCATGAGAAATCAGAAAATTTTGGTAGTGATAAACAAAGGAGAATAATAGGATGTGATCGTCCTCGTGCGGGAGCCGTTCCTCGAAACTTGTCCAGCTCAAGAAGTAATTGAGTTATCTATTAGCATTCGTTGACAAATCATGCACCTCTCAAAACTTGATTTCATTCTGTTTGATTTAAGGATAGCACATGAGTTTTCCCTACTACCCTAGAGCAGGGCCTATCTTTTAATTTTAGATTGAGTCAGTTATTCCTACTTCCTTCTATTTCTCAAAGAGAGCAGACATTTGATGTTGATAAGGATCCATTCATATAATGTTGCATTAAGATTTGTCATATCATATCCTTGTTGACATTATCATTTGATAAGTAAGTTGTTTGTCAAGCCCAACTAAGGCAAATATCTTCCTTTGTGTTAACACTTTCACTTCTTGCCTGATAACATGTTCTTTCAAAAACTTCAGTTAATCTCATCGAAACATAATGAGAAAGAGCAAAAGTAAAAGCTATTAGTTGTTCTTTGACCAAAGGACATGATTGCCATGATTTAATGAGTTTCCTTAGCCCTACTTCCGAATATAAGTGTTACCACTCTTTTATAAGGGCCTTATGAATTGAAGATTGCTGTTGAGGATATTTGAGTTGGTGAAGAAACTGTGATGCTTCTTGTCCGTATTCTATTTATCGACACTTCACTCTCTAAACTTGTGGACAGGTTTACCGAGCTCAGTATTCGCTTGGGGACAAGCGAGGTCTAAGCTTGGGGGTGTTGATACGTCCAAAATGCATCACTATTTTATATCGTAATTTATCCTTATTCATTGATATATTTCACGTTACGATGATGTTCTTATGTTGTTTTGGTCTATTTTACACAGTTTGCAACTTTCCGATGCCGAAGCAGCAGACGCAGGATTCAGCAGTAAAAAGTGGACGCTGAGTTGCTGAAGAAGAATACCTCCAAATTACCTGAAAATTGACGGGAGATATTTTTCAGACGGATCACGAAGGCACGCGAAAGGGCAACCAGAGGGGGGCCACAGGGTGCCCAGGCGCCCTGGGGGCGCCACCCCCCTGGCCGCGCCGGGGGGGGCGCCTGGAGCCCCTGGCCCACCTCCGGCCGCCCCCTTTTGCCTATATACTCTCCGTTATCCAAAAACCCTAAAAACGAGAGTTTTTACGGAGTTCCGTCGCCGCTCCGTGGCGGAAACCTACAGATAAGAAAAAGCCATCTCCGGTGGGCAGATTCCGCCTGGGAGATCACCTCCCGGAAGGGGAGATCGTCGCCATCGTCATCACCATCGTCACGGGCATCATCGAGATCATCATCAACATCATCCCCAACACCAGCACCATCTCCATCTTCATCCAAATCTCATCTCACAATTGCAACTTGTGTTGTAACTCGTACTACCTATCCTCTCTACTCCATCGGTGTTGATTACTACTTTGTGGTGAATGCTATTGAGTTTTGTTGGAGAAATATTATTATGTCCAGATTGTTTATCACCCATTTATCTCCACTGATCATGATCTCTTTTATGTCTCGTGAGTAGTTACCTTAGTTCTTGAGGACATGGGGAAAGTCTTGTTGTTAGTAGTCATATGCTGTTGAAGTAATATGTGTTGTTTGACACTTAAGTTGTGTTGTCATTCTACTAGTGGTGTTGTGTGAGTCGAACACTCAACACTTCGCCTTATTAAGGACCTAGGAGAATACATTGTGTACAAAGAATGCTTACGGTGGGTTGCCGGAGTGACAGAAACCTGAACCACAGTTCGCACGCTTTTGCATAAGGGAACAATGGATCCTCGATCGTATTGCTATGGTTAGGCTTTTGCCTTAAATTCTATCTTGTATTTGCGGATGCTTGCAAGGTGTTTAATCATAAGAGTACACTCATCTTAGTATAGAGAGTGTACTAGCATAGATCCACCCACTCAACACTTATCAACACATAACATATTATCGATACGGAATATGGCGAAAGCACATGACTACTTCTCCGTGTGTCCTCAGGAACGCTTTAGCCTTTATAAGTTCAGTTGCTAGGCCTCTCCTTTGCTAAGAAAGGATTGGGCCACTTGTTACTCTCAGTGCCTTTTGCATTGCTTGCTTTTACTTTCCTGTTGCTTATATCGAGAAAACCCCTAAAAAGTTATCTTTCAGTGCTTGCAGTAATTTCTTGCTCAGAATCGCTTATCAATACCTTCTGCTCCTCGTTGGGTTCGACACTCTTACTTATCGAAAATGCTGCAATAGATCCCTTACGGTTGTGGGTCATCAGCGGTCTTAGGCGCGACCACACCTACATTCACATGACCCATCGGCATGACATGGCGATGGGAGGATATGCACTTGCATCTCACCTTCTCCATCTCAGTCACTAGTTCAAGATCTCATGGTAAATGATCTATTCACTACTCTATGACTCGCCGCGAAGAGAAAGAAACACTCCTTCCTCTAAAAAATAAATAAGCAAACATTTCTTTCCGACCAAAAAACTAAACATTGAACATCTTTTAAGGTTCATAACCGGTAAGACTTTTATGCTACTATCGTTTCCACATATCAAAATGGGAATGCCTTTCAAAGTTTCACTTCTATATAAGTTTGAATGGATATGGATATAATGCATAAATTATAATATGAATTATTTTTAATTATATATATTAGTCTTAGCTTGATATGTGTTATTATGGGGTAAATGTGACACTGTCAATTACTTGGTATCCAGAACACACTACTAGGATAAGGCATTGTAGATGAGGATGCACACCTAACCACTACCCGGTGATGCCTCAAGGGTTAAGTGTTAATGCAACCGCACATAGAAAATAAAGAAGATGCCCGAAATCCCCTTCTAATTTCTAGTGAATCGTATGTTCTGCAATGGGCCAGTTTATGTGTTGGACTGGATGAACATTTTCTTAATCACATGGCATGCCATGGATCAACGGCATTTTCTATCTTGCTAGCCTCGCAGGTGCACATGTATTTTGGTAGAGGTTCGGAGATGGAGTGGGAATATAAGGTGTCTTCACAAGATTGGAAATAAGTAAGCCTCGAGTCAAGGCTCACTCTCCGCTACTCTCCTTTCTTTGTTGTGTGATTTCTTCAAAGAAAGCCCCTCTTATCCTGTGGATCCCCATCAAATCTATTCGTGCAAAGTATAAAAATGTTTGATCTGTAGGACGAGTGAAGAGTAGTGTAAGTCAAACAGATATGTGTGTGTCTCTCTCTCTCTATGTGTGTGTGTGTGTTGTGTGATTAGACGAGTGACAGGGAAAATGAGGACAAAAACAAGTATGCATGTTCAAGGAAAAATGTTAATTATTAGGATGATACTAAATTCCAATGTCTACCAACAAGGCATTCCAATGTGGAAGTTTCCAAGAGCAAAAGTGAAATGCCATTCTTGATTAAACCATGATTCACTATAACAAAGTAATCTTTATGATTAAAATCTTCTTTGAAAGTATGTCCATATATGTACTAATGTTATGATCTTACATACTAGTGACATTTTTACATGTAAAAGGAAACTGTTTTTCATTTCACTAAAAGCATGATGTATATTTAGCGTAACTAGTGTTAGTTTTAAGTCTTTCCATTTTGAGGTAGAGTTTTTTTATGAAAGATCCGGGGTGCACCGACTTCATTGACTTAGAAGATAGCAGGCGGAAAACATTGTGATCAAGTGATCAGTGTGGCAAGTCAGAGGAAAAACATAAAGAGAAAGTAGAGCAAAAACCCTCTCCTAGGCAGCTATCTCATGATTGAATCCCCGAACGGGGCCTCTAGACAAACGACTCCTGCCAGCCTCCATTGTTGTTGGTCGCCACATCGTCGCTTGAAGGTAACTTTGCTCGGAAGACACAGTTGTTTCTTTCCTTCCAGATCTTCCAGGATATCATCATCAGCATTGATTTGACTCCTCGCTTGTAAACATCAGGGGTCAGATTGATCATCTTCTGTCAGTGAGCAATGGATGTCTGATTTGGTGCCATTCGGAGGCTGAGAGCAGCGCAGCCATGCCAAGAGGTGGCTCTTTGACAGATCAGGGTGGAGAAAGGGCATTCCGACATGAGATGTTTGGATGTCTCTAGGCTTCTCATGCACAGGGAACGAAAGTATCCATTCGGCCACCCTCTGCACTAAAGCCGAACGTGGGCCCATAGTCTGTTGCCATACAGCAACCAAGCAAAAAACATTACATTGCCAGGAGCCCAAGCTTTCCAGATGATTGATTTGAATCCAGCCGCAGGCGGTACTTGGATGAATTGGTAGCGGTATGCCAAGCGGGCCGTATAGGAGCTGCCGCCTCCGGCCATCCATCTGATTTGATCCGGAGTTTGAGCTAAAATAGCAATATCCGAACTCTGAATTTTTCGCCAAAGCTGCAAAAAGTCATGGGAGATCTCGGAGGTGTTGCCGTGCTATAAGTCTCTGATCCATTGCTCATTAACAAGGGCCGATGCCACCGTTATGTTCTTTCTTCTGGTGTGGTTGTATAGGGCTGGGAACACGGAGCACAGGAGGGCTGGTCCAAGCCAGGAGCATTTCCAAAAAGTGGTTGACTGAGGTAGAGTTTTCAAAAGTGTTTTTTCTACCAGGCATGGGATACAGCGTGTACGTCCACACTCCGTCGTTGATTTCATATTCATTCCATGTATTCACCGTCCATACATCCACGTGATGTTTTTCTCCGTGTTTCAGATTGTATTGTAATGTTTTATTTTGTACCAGCAAATAAGAGTGCACTTGTTTTAGATGGAATTAGTTGGTACACAGCTACTGAAGGAAATACAATGTTATACTTTTTGAGAAAAAAAAAAGAAAAAAATGATAAACTTTGAAATGGAAAAAAAGAGGGATGAAACACTTTGTAGCATCATAAATTCATAATTCTTTTTGGAAGTACCTAGAACTCATCTAGATGATATATAATTTGGTCTCATTCACCTGGAAAACAAGAACAAATACAATCCATGTCAGCACACACGCATCTTATAGCATCACATCCAATGGCTATAAAAGATGAATGAGACCAAATTATATCTTATCTAGATGAGTTTTAGCAAAACTGATTTTTTTTGTGATGGACTGAAAAAAACATGGCACGGGTATTGAAGCAATGATGGAGGGTGAATCCCTGCATGCTGAGAGTGGTTTTTCTGCACCCCACCTCGATGCACCCCCGTGCACCCACGTAAAAAAACGTACCAAAACATTTTGAAAAAATATAAAACTTTGTGAGAATTATCATACACGCTTGCTGAAATATGTGTGCATCCTAGAATATCATATATTTATCCAGAGTCTTGACTCCCTCTTCATCCTAACTACAGATGTGTTCATCGCGATGGCTTTTAAGGCGTAGTGTAGACTGTAGAGTAATATCTGCATTCACGGCATTACAGTTTCAGTTAAAGCCAATGCGTGTCGTCCCTTCTTGCGCGGCAACGGCCGCTCCTCGCCTTCTGTTACTAGTTCCCGCCGTTTCAAGACGTCGCGGGGAGAGTTTGCAGATGAGCGGCAACCTCCAGAGGAAGCATCCGAAACACTGGTAACTGGGCCATCCTCCGCTGAACTCACCCTGGTGCCAGTGTACCTCCATCCCCAGGCTGTGCCTAGCATCAGCAAGCGTTGTCGCGAGGGAAGAGTTGGAGGCAGTTTCGATCAGACAAGCGCGCAGCGCACGATCTCGCCGGCCCCTCCTCGCTCTCGCTCGCGCGCCTTCCGTTACTACTAGTTGCTTATGTTTCCTCACGTCGCGCAGAGGAGCGGCCACTGGAGGAGGCGGGGCTCCGTCAATCCGCGAGCATATCGTTGTTCTTTTCCGCGGTGAAGTTGCACCACTTTACACTTTACAGCACAACAACGAGTAATTGAAACTAAGTGACTGGAGTGTTCTCGGCTGCACCTAGGCGCCCGTTCGTTCATGTGAGTGTCGGCCTCTAGCTGGCCGTAAGCGTCAGGAACTCGTGTCTATGGATGATGATGAACTCGTCACTGGCGCCTATCTAACTGAAGTTGCCACGAAACATATTTGACAAAATACATTTGCAGCCGAGTACAAGCGGCGGGCGGTGTGCCAGTGCACTCCTCACGTCGCATGCATGCAACAGCTGCAGCTGTACCTGTGCTTCAAGCTTCCGGTGGGACTTTTTTTTGAGGGATTTTTTTTGCGGGATTTCTGTATGTACAGTAAGACGTGCACATACTGGCATGCACACTGCGTCACTGAACCGTGTACTCATCTGTAGATGTGGTCAGACGTAGTTCGTCGTAACTTCATTGACTCATCGTTTGATCATCATCTATAGACTCGAGCAGACGCTTAAACCCAGCCTGAGGATATCAAGTGCGTCACTCGCATGGACGTGCATGCACCGCGCGCTAATCTGTCAACGCTCAAGGGACGGGTGCTGCTTGGGCGAGACATGCACGCATGCACACATACTTTTGATGATTTTGATGATCGAAATCTGCTAGCAAAGCGGCATACCATTTTTCGCAAAACAAGAGGCATGCTATTCTTTCGCAAAACGAGTTAAAACGTAGAATTTTTTCCCTTTGCATACAAACGAAGAATTGGCAACCCTATGGATGGATTCGGTCGGTTGAGAGGCTGTTGTGCTTTGGATTTAATTATCCACCGAATCATGAAATTAATTCTGACTTGTAATAGCATACCATACTTGTTTGACATATTCGTAACAGAAAGGACGACCCTTTTCTTGTACTAGCTGATAAAGCAAGCTTGCATGCACGCCAATACCCAAAAAAGCTTTTCATCCATGCATATGAAATACCCCAAATATGCATCATCATGCTTAGTGAAGTGAAAGGCGCAGTTTCCTTTATATGTAAAAGATGTCACTAGTATATGAGATCATAACATTAGTACATACTAGCAAAAGAGCCAGTGCGTTGCAACGGGATAGAAAATATAACACACACTCTTAACCCAACAACCATCACTCAAGATCATAATATGTCAATTTCCTTTATTTTTGCGAGGCATCATATTTGTGTTGCCGCTTATCCTACTTCTCACACTCGCCGGCGAAGGCCTCGGTGTTCACACAAAACAAAATAAAACGTGTTTGAATATTGTTAATTCTAAGACGTCTCTCTCTCCCTCTCTCTCCTCCCTCTCCCCCTCTCTCCCTCTCTCTCTCTCGCTCGCTTTCTCTCACTCTGGCGATGAGAAATCTGTTGTTTTACCCTGTGACCTTTTTCAGAGGTATGCATGTGTAGTTATTGATATTTTATATTCCCTCTATTATAATGGGGTGTTTATTTGCAATCTGGATCGCCGCCGGTACGAAAGAAAAAATGGAGGTTGAGCTATAAATTATAAGTTTGCTTTCAAAATACTATTTTAAAAATATTTAACAGGTAAAATTAACATCATATTTAGATGCCACACATTTTTCTAATAATATTTTATATAATATGTTAAAATCAAAGTTACGGTTTAAAAGATACGTATAATTTAGAAAATCATTTATTTGACTTAAATATATTCCAAAATAAATTTTAAAAACACTTAACAGGTAAAAATAATCCCATATTCATATTCTACATATTTTTTTTATCAAATTTCATATATAACATGTTCAAATCGGAGGTACGGTATAAGGATGATTTTTAAAAGCATTTATTCATTTGACTTAAATATGATCTGCGGATGAATTACCTAAAACATCAGGTTTTTTTTCGACAAATGTAAAATAACGGTTCGGGAGTGACTTAAACCCGAACTGTGGGTCGATTTCAAGAAAACACAGGGACATTTGTGTAAAATACGAAAAAACGATTCGATTTTACTTAAAACAGGACTGCTGGTTGAATTCTTTGAAATAGAGGAACTTTTAAGAAAATTGTCATGACGGACGAGAAGAAACCCAATTTGCTTTATTATTAGGTAAATATATGGATATACTTCAAAAGAAGGATTTCAATCACAAATACAACTTGGTTATAGTGAATCATGTGCTAATCGAGAATGATGATTCACTTTTTCTCCTGGATACTTCCACATTGAAACACCTTGTTGGTAGAGATAGCAATGTAGCATCCATCCAAATGTGTGCATGATGGCAAAGTTTGGCCGATCTCGCATAATGGTGCTATATCAATTTCTATTCACTGGTAGAAAACAGGACCGATTCAGTCACGAACCAGGACCAAAGGGGACATCGGTCCTGGTTCGTGAGGCTTGGGCGTCGGCCAGGCCTCGGGGGCCATCGTTCCCGATTCGTGTGACCCCTTTAGTCCCGGTTCTAGACTCGAACCGGGACCAACGGGCCTCGCACCTGTCCGCTCCTGGCCCAGCACCTTTGGTCCCTGTTGGTGGCTGGAACGGAAACCAAAGGTTGTCCTTTATATATACCCCCACCCCTGCCCGCAAGTAGAGCCATCGCTCTGGTTTTTTTTTACTTCGTGAGGAGAGGTGTGTGTGTTGCTCTAGCTCACCTCCTATGCACATGAGGTGTTCGATGAAATGCCTGAGCCACACTTGAGCTTTCTCATCTCCAAGCTCCTTGTCCAAGCTCCATTTTCCTCAAGATTTGTCCAGGTTTGCTTGTCCGTCCTGTCACGTCGCCGTCCTCGCTGCTATCGGTCGCCCGCGCCGATCTCGTCACCAGCACCGCCGTGGTGAGCCTCTTGTTCTTATCTTCTTTCTAAAAAAAATTCTTACTTGTAAGATTTAGATAGATACTTGAATAATTTTCTTACTTTTATAATTGTTTGTTATTATATAGTGCCATGATTTTGGCATTCGCCCCCGTCGGCCCTCGTCCTGTCTATGATTCGGATGTGGTGTATTATCTTTTATAACTATTTGTTTCATTTAGTGTTTATGACAATTATGACGACCAACGTGACATAGATGTTTTTATGTAGGAGGTATGTGAACCGGAAATTCCAACCGACTCTATCGTCGAGAGGTTAAATTTGGTTGAAAAAGAAAACAATTACTTGAAAGAAAAATTCTAAATAGTTGAAGAGTAGAAGATGAAATTGGAGTTGCATGTTGCCGATGTCGTCGATGATCAAAAGATAAAAATGGATGCAATGCGCTCGAAGATTAGAAAGAATAAAAAATATGGCATTCATACTGAGGCTTGGTATCAATATGCCGTTGGATCAATTGTTACCTTAGTTGCGATAATGATCGTATTTTTGTTGTTGGATTGAAATGTTTTACATAGTTTTAATGTATGGATTAATTAGATGCTTTAGAGAGTTATATGTTTTTCAGTGTGAGAACTACGTATGAACTTTAGTTGTGATGATGAACTTCTATTGATTTGGTCACTTCTCTATTTATGATGTTTTGTACACGAAGTGCATCCAGTTTTTGTCGTAACCCTCTCAACTTTTTAGCACATGCTATGTGGGTGAAATGATCATACAATGCCAACTTTCAACCTATTCAGAGTTCATATGCAATGCTTTTCAATTTCGAGGTCATTTAGCTAAAAAAAACAGTAAATGCATGAAAAATACCATATGAAGTCACAAAGGGATGAAAATTGATAATGTGGCTTTGAATGGTGCATTTCAAACATACAAAAAGTCTGGAGTTCAAATAAGTTCAAAAATTGAAATGCCTTTGTAACAGACGAGTTTTCGTCCGAAACCCTGATACTTCGAAAGAGATTGTCCATTTTGCACACGAAGTGCATCCAATTTTTGCCGTAACCCTCTCAACTTTTTAGCACATGCTATGTGGGAGAAATGCTGATACCATGCCA